>JACRUU010000016.1:10651470-10686470 GCA_030449085.1 Kryptopterus vitreolus
TTATTTTGTGCTGGCATCTGGTTAACACTGTGGAGGTTTGTGGCCAAAGTTACATGCAAACGAGCTGCTTTGCATGCTATGGGTGATTAACATACGCACCTGAATACGAAGAGAATCGGCCTTCCCGAACTTTCCTAAATCTGGTGCAAAATCTTGGTTTGACTTTAAAACGTTTACCGAAAGATTGATAGATAAAGCCAAAAGTTTTGAACACATAACTGCCTAACATTTCCATTTCAAGGTTCAGTGTTGCAGGAAATATTCTAGTGGCAGTATTGCAAACTAATGCACACTGTGTATCCAACGTGTGTGTGTGTGTACAATGGAAGACTTGGAATATATTAATATTGCCTCTTGATCGCTAATGTTTACCCAGACGAAATTACATTAGACACTGTTATAATGATGCCAGCGTAAATGAATGTACTCACCGTTCATGAAGGAACTTACTGAGGATTTTTTCCATTACAGCTATCGCCATCTGAATATGCACATGAAATCTCCCAGTCTACAGAGGAGAGATTAGCCAACACATACAAGATGTACCCACCTCGCATTCTGGAGCTTTTAGATATGAGTGAGAGCACACACCTCAAGGTAAAACTGTAGTACATTGTATTAACTCTGTATGTCTTCATCTTGGCTGAAATGATATATTTGTTCTATAAAAGGAACAGAAAGCTTTACTGAATGTTTAGAATGAGATCGGGACCAGGTTTGGTCAATAAAACGCAGGACAAATTTATGCAGGTTGCTCGCATACATCCTGTCACTGAGTAGTTTCCTTTAAATCGGTTTTTCTCACTTAATAAGTGTGAAGTAAGTCATATTAAGGGAAAGGTTCTAGGGGAAATTGAGGTCTTAGAAAAATGACCTCACATTTTATTGCTGCTTGGCTATGTGATTTTTTTCTTTTCTTTCTCGCAGTCTTCTGCTGCTGATGTGGACCAGCCATTTTTCCAGCCTTACCCGTCTGAGATTGTGTTCCAGAACTACGTGGCCTCTGAGACGTATGAAGTGCCTCTGGTGTTACGCAATAGTGACAAGGTGACTTTAACAAAGGCTCAGGTCTCTATGCGTCTACGTAGAGGTACACTGCACATCCAGTGTACACGGTGGGCCATTTATACGGATGCACCTTAATAAAATGGGAATGGTTGGTGATATTAACATCCTGTTTGTGGCACATAAGTATATGTGAGGGGGCAAACTTTTCAAGATGGGTGGTGACCATGGTGGCCATCTGGAAGTCGGCCATCTTGGATCCAACTTTTGTTTTTTCAATAGGAAGAGGGTCATATGACACATCAAACTTATTGGGAATTTCACAAGAAAAACAGTGGTGTTATAACATGAGTTATTTACAAGTTTCTGACCACTTATAAAATGTGTTCAATGTGCTGCCCATTGTGATGGATTGTCAATGCAACCCTCTTCTCCCACTCTTCACACACTGATAGCAACACCACAGGAGAAATGCCAGCACAGGCTTCCAGTATCCGTAGTTTCAGGTGCTGCACATCTCGTATCTTCACACCATAAACAATTGCCTTCAGATGACCCTAAAGATAAAAGTCTAAGGGGGTCAGATCGGGAGACCTTGGGGGCCATTCAACTGGCCCACGACGACCAATCCACTTTTCAGGAAACTGTTCATCTAGGAATGCTCAGACCTGACACCCATAATGTGGTGGTGCACCATCTTGCTTGAAAAACTCAGGGAACGTGCCAGCTTCAGTGCATAAAGAGGGAAACCCATCATCATGTAGCAATTTCAAATAGACACTGGCCTTGAGGTTTCTATTGATGAAGAATGGGCCCCACTATCGTTCCAATGTGGGTTAGTGTCAGACCAATAGCGCTGGTTTTGTTTGTTAACTTTACCATTCACATTTGCCTCATCACTGAACAAAATCTTCTGTGTGAACTGAGGGTCCTGTTCCAATTTTTGTTTTGCCCATTCTGCAAATTGAACACATTTTATAAGTGGTCAGAAACTTGTAAATAACTCATGAAGGAATAAAGTTACGTTAAAACCAAGCACACCATTGTTTTTCTTGTGAAATTCCCAATAAGTTTGATGTGTCATGACCGTCTTCCTATTGAAAAAACAAAAGTTGGATCCAAGATGGCCGACTTCCAGATGGCCACCATGGTCACCACCCATCTTGAAAAGTTTGCCCCCTCACATATACTAATGTGCCACAAACAGGACGTTAATATCACCAACCATTCCCATTTTATTAAGGTGCATCCGTATAAATGGCCCACCGTGTATATCCAGTGTGACCACTTAATCTATCTGTTTAAAATGGTTTCTACAGGTACAACATAACACGCAAGCATTGTTGGGAAGGTTACTCTGAAAATGTAATAGGTTACAGGTTACAAATGGCCCTATTCAAAATTTAATAAATAGTGTACTGACTTTATGAAAGAAAAACTAACTGATTACAATTTGATTACTTTTTGATAACTTTCATTTGTCCACTAGGTGGCGCTCAGAATAGCTGGATATATTTTCGAACTGAGCTCTTCAGAATCAAATTGTTGGGGAGAGGTTGTGCGGGCGAAATTTTTGTCCGTGGTATTTAAGCAATCGTCTTTGGGATCTTCAGCATTTTCAAAAGTAACTGTGATTTAATTACATGTTTTTTTTCGCCGTAACTGTAACGGATTACTGTTACACAAGTCAGAAATACATATTTTTTTCTTCTTCTAAAACCTAAGGGGAGAGTTATTTGCATGTGGGAGGTATTGTTATACTTCACATTAGCCATTAGCTCCCCTGGATAACAGCACTAGAAAAATGCACTGTGTGTTGATATGTACATGGACAGTATATCTTCATGTCACTGCTCCCAAATCTACCCCCAAACTCATTACCCTTACAAAATAATATAAAATGCGTGTAATATAACTGTTACAGAGATGAAACGCTGGATGTTTCTTTACATTTCAAAATAAGATGTAAAATAGATTTTCTCCAAGGTACAGCTGTATGTTCCTGTACTAAAAACACTCAGTGATATTAAAGGAAATAAGAGGGAAGAGGTGCAGCGTTGTGTACACTTTCTCCTCATCATGTAATTAAGCCAAATAGAGCTCGGGCTGCAGTGGCTTAAGTTTTGCCTTTATTGGAATTTTTGCACATTTAAATGCACATATTTTTTAACCACATAGCATAGTCCCAAAAGAAAAAACTAAACTCCATTTGTCTGAAATCCTTCCTATAAATCAGGGAATGGAATAGTGTTGTAAAACTACACAGGAGAGCAACACAACAGCTGACTTACACGATTGCCAGTCTATTTTTAGCAGACAGTAAATACATCCATTGCAAATAATGCTTGAGTGTGTAGCTCAGTGGTTTTAGGCGCTGGGCTTATTGATTGGGAAGGTCGCGGGTTCGAGGCCCGGTATCACCAAGCTGCCACCCTTGGGTCTTTGAGCAAGGCCCACAACCCTCTGTGCCCCAGGGGCTCCGTATCTGAGCTCTGACCCCAGCTTCCAAAACAAGCTAGGATATTAGAAGAAAGAATTTCACTGTGTTGTAATGTACAACGTACAAAAAGAAAAAGTCACAATGGTCTGGATACAAATAATAATAAAAAAAAATTCTATAAATGTAATGAAAGTCAGACATTGTTTTTTAACCATGCTTCAACAGAATTATGAAAGAAAAAGTAAACTAATGAAACAAAAGGCATGGACAAAAATGATGGTACCCTAAGCCTAATAAATACAAAATTATATAAATGTTAACCAATGAAAGTCAGACATTGTTTTTCAACTGTTAATTGAAGGTGTGTCAACAGAATTATGTATCACAGGTGTCTACAACCTTGTAATCAAGCCATTGGGCTATAAACAGGCATGGACATATGGTACTAGAAAACAGGTAAAATAATGTGACAAAGGGACTGTTAATTGGTGATATGGTGTGTACCACTATCACATGGACCAGAGGTCTAAGCTCCAAAGGAAATATGGCTCCAGCTCACTGTCTCAAGAGATCAGAAAAAAAATTATAGGTGTGTACCACACTCATGTTAAAGGTAAAGGCTATAAGACCATCTCCAAGCAACTAGAGCTGTTCTGTGAGTTCAGTTGCAAAGAAAAATTGCATAGACAAGCATGTTAAAGGTTCAGCCAAGGACTATAAGACCATCTCCAAGCAACTTTATGAACCTCAAATCTAAGAGACGGGCCGCATTGCAAACCGGAAGAACAATTGACAAATCTAAGAGACTTCGGATAATCCAATGGTAACAAAAGAGCCTGCTGGCCGCAAGGAATCTGAGACTTTCAATGAACAAAAGATAAGCCTAAGTCGATTCAAGTTTGTGAGTTCGCACCAAGGAACCTCCGTGTCACGCACCATTATTTGAGCCAAAGTGGACTACATGGGAGACGACCAAGGAGGACACCATTGTTGAAAAGGAATCATAAAAAAGAAAACGAATCATAAAAAATGCAAGCCACTGGAATATGCCAAACTACATGTTGACAAGCCACAAAGCTTCTGGGAGAATTTCAAGGCACATGTGATGAGACAAAAATCGAAGGCACATATAAGAAAAGAACATGTCTAGCATGGACATTGGGGCAAAGGGTGTCTTGAATCATACAAGAAAATCAAGACTTCTCAAGGAATTCTAAGAGAAATGTACAAGTGCAGAAAGCTTGGTCTCATTTGTTTGCAACAGGACAATGACCAAAAACACACAGCTTAAAAACACCCTAAGAATGGCAAGAGGAAAAAATAAGTGGCCGTCTAGAGCCCTTGAGCCCTGACATGATGAAAAAGAAGGAGCAAACAAAAACATGGAGCTTTGCTTAGGAGTGGGCAAAATACCTGCTGAGAGGTGCAGATGTCTCATTGACAGTTACAGGAAGCGTTTGATTGTGATTGCCTCAAAAGTTGCGCAACAAAATTGTTAGGGGTACCATCATTTTTGTCCATGCCTGTTTCATGAGTTTATTTTTTTACATAATTCTGTTGAAGCATGGTTGAAAAACAATGTCTGACTTTCATTGGTTAACATTTATAGAATTTTTATTTATTATTACTTAAAGGTGACCATTGTTATTTCTTTTTCCATTGACCAAAGGGTACCCGAACAATTTTGTCCACGTCTGTGACATAAAGCCTGACAAAATTAAAGCTCTACTTCTTATCATCTATAGTCATTCTCAAGACACTCCAATCATAACACTCCAATCATAAGTAAGCTCATCGTCTGATTACTACTAATCACTTTATGATCACTATTAAAGAACTGCATATCCAGCTAGTCTGCTTTAATGAATAAGCCTTACTTATTAAAAGAACGATATTGATTTATACAGCGCAGCCCTTGATTATATACATCTAGCAACATTGCAAATGGCATACTCATTTAACAAGTGCACATTTGTTCATGTTCATAAGAGTTGTGACAAGTCTGCACATTTGTTCATGTTCATAAGAGTTGTGACATGATGTCTGCTTACAGATGCCTCACCTGGTGAAAGTGGTTGATGACGACTCCCTCTATTTCAAAGTGGTGAGCCCAGTAGATGTATCCAACAAAGTGGCCCCGGGCATGGCGTCCACTTTCACAGTACTTTTCACCCCACAAGAGAACAAGGTACACTTTACTTGAACTTATATTTGCAGGTGATCACACTGAAATGGAAGGCTGGAGAAGCCAGGTTTTCAATAATACATTGTAGGAAATTGTATGTCCAGATATCGGTGGTAATGTTCGCGTCAAACACCGGAAGGGTGCGATTTTAACACACAGCAGTACGTTTTTGCACCATTTTATGGAAACTCTGTAGACTTGCTGTGTGTGAAAATCCCAGATCAGCGGTTTCTGATGTAGACAGAGCAGCCCATCCGGTGCAAACAAGTTTTTTTTTTTCAGTGTGATGTTTCAAATAAGACTATTTTTGCTTCAATACGAGATGATCTAGTCACGGAATGTAATCTATTGATTTGCGTTCATGGACACGCTGTTTTCATGTCACAGAGGATGACTTTCTGTGTAATGTATTTCTTTTCAAAATATGTTTGGTGCCGCCGCCACATTTTTCTATCTGACCCTGGGTACCACAAACACTGTGTTGTTGTTTTTTTTCTTTTTATTTCTTTATTTTTATCTTCAGATTCTTGTATTTTATTGCTTTCTATTCAATAACATTACATATATATACCTATTCTAAACCATCGCCAATGGCTCCTTCCATACGACATACAATAAATCTAGTCTCCTGTTTAATTAAGGAGACAGTGTTAATTAGAATACATATACATTTATTGTAGTATAACCCTAACCTTTTATTTTCTGGTTTATTCTCCGAAAATAAAAACGAGAAAAGACGATTCTTGTGCTGAATGACACGAAAAAGAAAGTGTGCGTCGGTGAACAGGAACCAAAAGATTAAATTTCGTGACTATATCACAAAATGCAGTGAGAAAAAACAAAATGTCCCTTTAATAAGTCAAATGCATAACTATTTACATAATAAAGTTACACGATATATCAAAAGCATCTGGAGAAATTTCTGTCTTTTGAACCTGAGGAGCTTCTGACCGGCACGGTGGCGTAGTGGTTGGCACATTCGCCTCACACCGCCAGGGTCTGGGTCCGATTCCCGTCTCGGCCATGTGTGTGTGGAGTTTGCATGTTCTCCCCGTGCCACAGGGGTTTTTTCTCCGGGTTTCTCCGGTTCTCCGGGTTCTCCGGTTTCCTCCCGGTCCAAAAACATGCACGGTAGGTTGATTGGCACCTTGGAAAATTGTCCCTAGTGTATGGATGTGTGTGTGAATGTGAGTGTGTGTGCCCTGCGATGGGTTGGCATTCCATCCAGGGTTTATCCTGCCTTAATGCCCATAGACGCCTGAGATGGACACAGACTCCCCGTGACCCGTGGTAGAAGATGAATGAATGAATGAATGAGCTTCTGACCCTCAATCCGCTCAGATTGAAGGGGGGGGGTGTAGCTCAGTAGTTTAACGGCTGGGTTACTGATCGTAAGGTCGAGGGGATGAAGCCCCGGTATTGCAAAGCTGTCACCCTTGGGTCCTTGATCAAGGGCCTTAACCCTCTGTGCTCAAGGTGGCGCTGCATCATTGGCTTAACCTGCGCTCTGACCTCAACTTCCAAACAAGCTGGAATATGCAAAGAAACAATTTCACTGTACTGTAATGTATATGTGACAAATAAAGCTTATTCTATTGTGTTATATATTTAAATACATCCGTGATTCTTTAATTAAAAAAAAAAAAAAAAAACGCATGTAGTTCCTTCAGAAACACTGTCGGTGAACAGTTCACTGTGCAGTTGAGGAAAACGCATATCTTGGTGGTGAACTTCCCTGCCTACAGTCCAACACTTTACATTTGGCATAGTTTGCAGATGTCGATACACTTGTTGGGAGTTGAACAGAGGTAAACTTGTCCAAATATTTTTGAGACCTGGTGTAGCCATCAAATTGAAAATGATTTCTTTCCTGAAAAGACTTCATTTCCTCAGTTTAAATGATTTTTTTTTGGAGTTGTGGTTATATACGTAGAATTAAAAGCGATAATTGTCATGAGACCTGATACGGGAGCAACTTGTTGGTGTCTTAGTGGTTATTTTAGTGGTTATCTTAGGTTATTTTGCAGCGTGAGCAATACAAATAGTTACAGTAGCCTAACATATGCTAATCGCACGTAGCAGGTCGAAACTTGTCCAATTTTCTTTGTATAGGTGACTAATTTGCTTTTCTCTGCCGGCACATTAATATCGATCGTAGCATGGTCCCACTACTGACAACCGCGTCCTCCCAGTGCCAACAGTCATGGAAAATTCAAACCCCCTCTCACTTTTCAACAGAAAACATCCGGGTCTAATGCTATTTTAATTCCGCCCCGTGCAGAAGGAGAATAAAACGAACAGAAGGTTTCGTTGGAATATGACCAGGGTGGAATATGACTCAGTTTGAATGTGACTTGAAAGTAGAAGGTATCATTGTGTACAATGTGTACCACAGAATGGACACCTTAGATGTCTTGCCAGTCAGTCAGAGGGCAAGAGTCTATTATGGGATATGAAGTTACAGATTACAGTAGCCTTTGCACAGCTACTGTAACTGTAAGCGCGTTTCTATTACCCTTCAAAAAGCGCAAATTTGAATAGCGGATTGACAATACTCCCGATGGAAACGCATCAAATTCACAAAAACACATGGTGTTTTTTTCGACGATGCGGAAAAGGAATCATTTGCAAAACCTCGTATTTTTTTCCTATTTCCAGGTCACATTATGTACGTGAACAGTCATATGATCATTCTTTAAAGATGTGTGGACTGAAGAGTTATTTATTAAACTAATTAAAGAAACCAGTTTATAAATTGTGATTGCTATGCGCTTATTTGTGGAAACTGGCTCCCTTGGGCATGATGCTATAGGTGCTACAAAAGGCCCTATTGCACTGCAAAAAAAGTGGACGCGCTCATCCGGAAATTCTGAATCCACGGGTCCTCAGTGAAATCGCGCGCTATTACCTCCCAGAACAAGCGCATACGTCTTCGATTAAAAATAAAAACGGACAATGCGTTGGCTGCGATATAAATAAGACTGCCGATATCTGTCTCCATTTTTTCGACTTTTAGTTTTAGTCGCATGATACGGTTAATGGAAGCACAGTCATTTCCCAACAGTTTTTTTTTTTTAGATCAACATTTAGAAAATGTAATGTAATGAAAACGCGCCTTGTGAGGTTTTAGTGCAATAGTTTCTAGTTTTAGAAAGTAATATTTGGATATGTGTTAAATGATGGCGCCTTAATGTAAACAAAGCTGTACAAGTTGTGGCGTATATTCAAGGCAATTTTGTAGCTTTTCAAGAAAAAAGTCGAACCGTTCTGTGATATTTTAATGCTGTTCATCTTGTAAACGCATTGTTGTAAATCACGCTTTTGTGATGTATAGAAATGTTATGTCATGTTTTATATATGAAATATACAATAACATGTCATTTTGTTCCATTGCTAGGACTACACACACAGGCTAATCTGTATGACTGAGAGAGAAAAGTTTGAGGTGCCAATACAGGCAATAGGGCCTCGTGCCATCCTGGACTTTCCAGATGAGCTGCACTTTTCTTTGTGTCCGGTCAAGTGCTTAACACAGAAAACTCTCCTGGTACGCAATATTGGAAAAGGCGAGGCCAAATTTCAGCTCACCACAGAGAAGTAAGCAAGTAAAGAAACACTTGTTGCATCATGTTTTTAGTTGCTTCTATATATTTATTCATGCATATTTCCCCTCCACCGTAGGCCATTTTCTGTAGAACCTTCAGTCGGGACACTTGGTGTCGGAGACAGCATGCAGGTGACTGTTGATTTTTTACCCAGAACTACAGGAGACCACAGCCAACAACTGCTTCTACACTACCATACAGGTTTGATTTTTACACTTCAACTGCCTCGCCATCAGTGCCGCACTATTCCAGTGATAATAGTGTTTATCCACAAACACAAACAGATTGTGACAATTATTATATTCCTGACAAACACTTAATCAAAAAGTCATTTACACCACAAACGATGTCATTTATAAATCTCAACATTCAGAATTCAAATCGGACGCTTCAGGACGGAACGATTTCCTCTGTTTTGAATCCATTCCACGACGTAGCATGGAATTACACCAATAGTTTAACGTATCATTGGTATGTTCAGGGTTTATTTCCCCCTGTTATTCTATTTGTTATTTGAATTATGATTGGTACAAGTTATTTGTAAATTGATTGGTTCATGATCATTCATATAGAACATTTTGCTTTTTCCTTTTCTAACCTTTTCTATCACTGTGACGTTAGCTACTCTGAGATGTGGTTGGTATGCATTCAAATATGACCTTTATAAATGGCACCCGGGGGGGGGGGGGGGGGGGGGGGGGGGGGGTGTCGATGAGATTTTGGTTGCAAAAGCTCAATTTGCAATGCACTTTTTTATTATGAATGGCTCTTCTTTAATAAGAATAAGACTGATTTGTGCATATTTTTGTGCATGCGGTATATTTGTAAAACGCTGACGGAGTGTGTATATCCACCGCTGAATATGGCAGTGCATTAACGAGACTTCCGAGGGTGAAAGCTATTAACATTTTATAATGCGCACATTTCTAAAACCATCGCTTTTAGGCACGTCAGAAGAGTACCGTTTTGGATAGATATTCACATTCATGGCTTTCCAAACATCACATGACTAGATCTGTCCACTGAATTTAGATACAACGCAGTAGTATAACAAGACAGCCGACCTGAAGTCAGGGGGATGGATTAAATGGATTGAAAGTAGTTATGTCCACTCTAATTACTTGTATAGTATATACAAGGGTAATAAAAGAAGATAAAAAAAGTCAATATTAAATTTTTAGTGGTCTGCTTGATTGGTTGTGTAATTGCATTGCTTGTAAACACTGTTGATTAAAGGCAAGTCTCAAACTAGCTGATATAAATTACTAAGCTCTATAACCATTTAAATGCCTTATTTCGATTCTACGACTTAGCTGTGAAGTGATGTTAAAGAATATGACCTTGCGGTCTTTCTGGACGCTTCTAAATTGCACATCTGGAGCTGTTAAAGGCTATACCAACTATTTACAGTTGTCTGTGCTTTGACCAGGAATGAGACATTGTATATGAGACATTGTTGATCCATTGTGTATTTCTAGGTCCTGTCTTAACTGACGGCTTGCTTGCTTGCTTGCTAAAATATGTATGAGAAATAGAGAGGCACCATGTCTCTTTCTGCTCCATTGCTCATCATACCAGCACCAGTTTGTCTGCTCCTCTTACAGTGAGGGCTCGTTCACGTTCACTTCTTAAGGGAAATTTTCGCAACACTCTCTCGTCCTCTTACCGACACTACAAGATACTAACCTCTAAATGACAGTGTAGTGCGTTTTATAAATTGATGCTCTAAATAAAGGAAAACATATTTCCAAGTTTTATATAACAAATAGTTTTATACATATATATATATATATATATATATATATATATATATATATATATATATATATATATATATATATATATATATATATATATATATATATAATGTGTGTGATATAATCTAATGTGTGTCTTGTAGTAGAGAGAGGAGAGAGAGAGAGAGCTCAATTTGAATATATATATTATATATATATATATATATATATATATATATATATATATATATATATATATATATACATATACACATATACACATATATATACATACACACACACACCAAGGAACATGCATATCTTATTTAGTAAATTTTCTTTTGGATTATGAATTACTCCATTAATTCGTTATTGACCACTCCTTTGCCATTAACAATGTTCTCAATGTAGTGAAATCTCATTACAGTGTTCGGGGACATGATGGCCAAGGGAGTTACAGGCACCTAAACAGTGAATAAATATCAAGACTTAGACAGGAATAACTAATGAAAGAAAACAAACAAACAAACAAAAAAAAAAGTTTGTGAGGTGTCACAGTTTAGACCAAAAACGAAACAGAAGAAAAACATATGTCATAGGGCTGCTCCAATAATGCTTCCCCTTCGGTTTCTTAACCGCAGGATGATTGCTTCCTCACACTTATTAAAGGTCATTATACTCTTTTTCAGGTGCTGCACACAACCAAATTGCACCAAATGCTTTTGTTGGTACATGTTGTATGTGTAATATTAGTGAGACAGCCAAAATATAATTGTATTTTCTTTCTCTTAGCCGAGCTCCACTTATGACTATTAGATATCGTAGGCGTTTTTTTGGGGGGGGTTTTTTGGGGGGGGGGGGGGGGGGGGGGGGGGGGGCATTTGTGCTCTGCCTTGTTTCAGTATTGCTTTTTGATTGCAGATTTCTGTGCTATTTAGGTATTAATTCATTTTGACTCATCTGTAAATATGACCTTGTGGCTGACAGTGAAAGGCATTCTCTCATTTCTGATTTGTCCAGTGGATTAGCATAGAAACTCTTAAACGGTACTTTACATGAATCTGGATAGCTATATATTTTGGACTGTTAATTTTTTTTTTAATAGTTTACTCGGCTGGTTAATGTTGCTCAGAGTAGTGAAGCCCCAATACCAAGGTGGGGGGGATGCTGTGTAACATGTCAAAAGTCATATTGTATTCAAAATAGAACAGAAAACATATCAAATATTTAAACTGGGGAAATGTTTCATTTTAAGTAAAAAAAAAAAAAATGCAGTAGTTTTGAATTGGATCGCTGCAACATATCTAAGTAGAAATTGGGACGGGGCAGCAAAATGATACTACAGATAAAATATTGATATACAGTACATTTATTTATATATATATATATATATATATATATATATATATATATATATATATATATATATATATATATATATATCTCGATATGATATGAAATCATTTGTGAAGGAGCAAAAAAAAGAAAAGTACTGTATTTTTTTCTGCAAAGATGATGCATTATCTGTATACTTGAAAAGTCAATTGGACATTGAGGAAATATGGTTTAAACTGCATTGAGCTCTGGGTTTACAGTGAAAACAAAAGAGTATATTTTTATATATGCTTTTAAAGATATCCCTTGCCTTTTTTTCTTTTGCAATTGTGCTTCTGAGCTTCAGTTTATGAGCATTAGTGTTGATTCCAAATAAACGCCGTTTACCTGACTGTGTAAAAATATGTAGAAGAAAAAAATCTCCATCAGTAGAATATTACACTATACTAGGTCTTTTTTTAGTGTTCATTTATGATACTTTGTGTTGGTATGTTGGTACAAACCCAAACCCTCTCCCCTGTGCTTTGTTATTTGAATACTCTCCACTTTGTGTGCTGAGCTGTGAGTGTGTTTTCAGCCATTGTTTTGGTAGGTCAGGGTACCTGGTGGAGCATGAAGCTACTGCTTTGACTGTAGCCAAATGAACAAAAATCAGTCAAAATGCTGGAATACTTTACATACTCTGTTCATGACCTAGGCTCTGGTTTTGAATCGCATTTATTTATGTTGTTGGTCACTTTGGAGACGTGCTTTGCACGGCCCCGGAGAGGCTCCTGTTTAAATAGACAAGTGCCGACTCAGCAGACCAACAGTGCCACCTTGGTGTCCTTTCACAGTTCTGCTTGTCCTCCATTTGATCGTCTGTCTATTTAGAGCAATTGATTTTGATTTTGGCGTAAACAAATTGCGCATATTCATGCTGAATATGTCACCTGAATACCTTTTGTCCTTTTACAGGCGAAGACATTTACATCAGTTTGTATGGAGCCTCCACAGATATCAATGTGAGGTTGGATAAGAACTCACTGTGGGTGGAAAAGACCTACATCACCATGGCCAACCAGCGCACGGTGGCTATCTTGAACAGAAGTGACTCCATAGTGCATTTTCAGTGGAAGTGCTTTGCCAGCGAGGAGGAGGAGGAACAGCATAGAATAAGGTCTATTTAGCTTGCCTAATTATTAATCGATACTTAATCGAATTTTCTCTAACCCCTTACATACCCAGAAGAGTTTAGATGATAATTATCATTAATGTAATTTACCATAGTCCTTATGATTACAGAAGCAGCATATAGGAGTCTTATGTTGGCCAGATATTCAGTCTATGTTATTCGTATGAATCCATGTTGTCCAGATAAGATTAGATAATATGATCAGGAATGTTTTTGCCAAGAAGAGAATCTGGGAAAGGTTAATAAGTATGGAAAATCTCCAGATTATTTCATTTTTTTTCTGAAGAGTATAGTAAAAAGAGTATAGTAAATAGAGTGAAATAAATATCAAAATATAAAATATAAAAGTAAATATATATTTATATAAAATAAAAATATAAATATGAATTACCATATAAATATGGTAATTAGAAGTGGTCCTGGGATTAAAACAGGGCACGTGCTGCATCGCTTAATGGGAGTGTGATGTTCTCCTTTATAGAAGCAGTCATGAATACACAGGATTTTGCATTATAATCTCAACCTCTCCCTCCCTTTGTGTTCAATTATCGATGCTTTTTTTTTTCTTTTTAATATATGCAGGGCCTGTTCTGAGCTCCAGCAGGAGGAGAATGATGAGATGGAACAGTTTTTAACAGAGTGTGATGCTGACCCCACTCTCCGAGACCGGCTCACAGTGCTCTCACGTACATTTCAGTATAGACGCAAACAACTTCATCAGGACAGCCTGGCATTCAGTGACCAACACATTATCATAGAGCCACAGGTATCTTTTGGAAACACACACACACAAACAAATGTGTGTGTGTGTATATGTGTGTGTATATGAGTGTATATATATATATATATATATATATACTATAATATCTATATACTGTATATATGCTCATAATATATATATATATATATATATATATATATACTATATATATATATATATATATATATTATATATATATATATATATATATATGTATATACATATACATACATATATATATATATATATATATATATATATATATATATATATATACTAGTATATATACCTAATGTATGGACTGTATGTATATACACACACACACACACACATACATGCATACTATATGGATACACACACAGTGTACACACACACAGAGTGACATTTATTCTATAATACTGTAGTAAGAGCGTCCAGTACAACATTCAGTATTCCATTGCTATTGCTACTATTTATCATTCATTGAAGTTGCAGAGGTTTTGCAGAGGTTAGCTGAAGAAGAATCTATTTTGAAATTCAAAATTCAAGCAAATAGTGCTCGGTCGTCCTGTTGGTGTTCTTTTCAAAGGCATGCCCCCAAAGCAAATGCACTTGTGCTGCCCCGGCTACTACACCTGAATTCTAATGCCTGAGGGTGATCTTCCTAATCTGACAGGCAAATACATACCCCTCCTCGTGCTGATTGTTTGGATCAGCTACATTTTGATATCACTGGTTTACTGTGCATGAGATTCTACAAAAGTGCAGTTTCTATTATAAAACATCTGCCAGACTGTGAGGGGATCTTAATGTTAAACTCATCAAATACTACTGTACTGTGGTGTGTGGAGAGAACCCTTGCCTGTGTAATTTATTTATTTATTTATTTTTTTGCGAATCATTGTTATGCAATCTGGTGTGTATATTGCATATATAGCATTTTCCCATTCTCTCTCATTAAAAAAAATGTTGCAGTAAATATTAAAAAACAAACACTGCAGGTAATATTAGATACCATTTAACAAGCGTTTCAGGAGTCTGTTTTTATAGTCACGTGATTTTGCATTGCTCCAATTTTACCCACGGCTTTTGCGGAAATAAATCTACAGCATTTAGAACTGTGTTTGATGTTCTATAAATAACATTGGCTTGACTTATGCCACACACTTAAGACTGATGTTTGGTTAACATTATGCGACCTCATCAGTGTTTGCAATGAGCTTGAGATTGCGACGAGCTTTTGTGCACAGACGTATCATTCACTTCAAAATAATTGTCTTCTAGCTACGGATAAAGATATAAAACAGTGGCTGGTTGGACTACTGCATATTGTTTGCTGCATTTTCACCACCCGTGTTATTTGTTAGTGAGAGAAATAATTGATTACAGACCAGCCCAAAGCTAGGAAAATGCAATTAGTTGACATTTTTAATATGTTATTCACTGTTCACTTAATTAGGAATGTATTTCTACACAGGTAGTGTTTGGGAAGGTCACTTTGGAAATGTAATAGATTACAAATGATCCTATTCAAAATGTAATAAGTAGTATAACTTTAATAAGTAACTGATTACATTTGATTACTTTTTTTATTACAATCATTTGTCCACTAGGTGGCACTTCAAGTTAACATTCTAAGGAAAAAAGTTTCAAACCCGCGGTGAAAAAATCGTTTGTATTTTGTCGGAATGAAACTGCAGCAGAATGTCGACAGAGGGAGGGGAGTGATGGGTGTAATTTCCTCCAGTTGGTTGGGGGTTCGCATGTTGAACACGCCTGTTATGCTTCGAAGTTGTTTTTTCCCCGTCAAGTTACTCTCTGCGCATCCTCTGATATTGATAGTGCTACTGCCACCCACTGTAATAGATGTGCAATTATGCTTTATTCTAGTACGCCAAAAAAGTCCCCGGGGTCACACGCCAAACCCCCCCCATCATAACATTTTCATTCATTCATTCATCTTCTACCACTTTATCCGATCTTCCCTCGGGTCACGGGGAGTCTGTGTCTATCTCAGGCGTCTATCGGCATTAAGGCAGGATTCGCCCTGAATGGAATGCCAACCCATCGCAGGGCACACACACACACACATTCACACACTAGGGACAATTTTCCAAGGTGCCAATCAACCTACCGTGCATGTTTTTGGACCGGGAGGAAACCGGAGAACCCGGAGAAAAACCCCCTGAGGCACGGGGAGAACATGCAAACTCCACACACACATGGCCGAGACGGGAATCGAACCCGGACCCTGGCGGTGTGAGGCGAACGTGCTAACCACTGTGCCCCTTGTTACATTTATTTTGTAATTCAATTATGTAACGCCGTTACATGTAACTAGTTACACGTGAACACTGCTTAAGAGCTTCTGGTAATGTTTAGATTTAACATCAGAATGAGGAAAAGTGTTCGGTGCCCATTGATGCCTCTGTGCATTTCATTTTTCCCAGATTGCTTTTTGTGGCTTTGTTATGGACAGGTGAGTAAACGGTTTTCTTTGCCGTGGTTTTGGACAAACGCCTGTCTTTTCATTTTCTCATCCATTCAGAGCACCTTTCCTGGGTGACAGAGGCAGGTCTGTCTCGGTGGTTGACTCTGCTCCACAAGATACCAGCTCAGCACTTTGATGAATCATATTCTCTGTCTCCTGTCTCTGTTCACTCTTCCCATAACAATTATATTACTAATCATTGTGTTTGGGGCCGTGAGGGGTAATATAGGACGCCTTATACCTGTGAAACAATGTGCAATTTTAAGTAGGTTTTTTTTATTTTTTTTTTGACGTGGAGATATTAGTATAGAAATGTACACTGTAGGCTTAGCCGTTAGCATGTTCACCTCGCACCTATTCCTGCCACCACCATTTGTGTATGTAGAGTTTACATGTTCTCAAGGGGGGTTTTCTAGGGGTTCTCTGGTTTCCGTAGGTCCAAAAACATGCACAGTAGGTTGATTGGCACCTTGGAAAATTGTCCCTAGTGTGTGACTGTGTGTGTGTGTGTGTGCCCTGCGATGGGTTGGCATTCCACACAGGGTGTGTCCTGCCTTAATGCCCTGAAGACGCCTGAGAAAGATACAGGTTCCCCACGACCCGAGGTAGAAGATGAATGAATGAAGATTCAGAACATCCCATTCCACAGCAAGTGGCCATTTGTTGTGATTATACCCTGCACTCCTGTAGGATCTCTGCACAAGGGCATAATAAGTAAAGACGTGTAAGGTGAAGAAGCCTGCGGTGGAGTCAATGTTCTAATTTATCCCAAACATGTTCAATGGGTTCGAGGTCAGAGCTCTATTTAAGTAAAGTTGACGTAAAGGGAAAACGGAATGCTGAAACATCCAAGCACTTTGCAATTACAGTGGCAAGAATAAGTATGTGAACCTTTTGGAATTTCATGGTTTTCTGAATAAATTTGTCATAAAATGTTATCTGATCTTCATCTAATTCATTGGTATTGACAAACATAATGTGTCTTAAAAATAATAACACCAAAAAAATCCAATCTTTCTTGTCTTTATTGAACACAATCATTCAACATTCAAAATGGCAGTGGAAAAAGTAAGTGAAACCTTAGAATGAATAACTGGTTGACCCCCCCTGGCAGCAATAACCTCAACCAGGCGCTTCCTGTAGCTGTGGATCAGACCTGCACATCGCTGAGGAGGAATTTTAGCCCATTCTTCCTGGCAGAACTGCTTTAGCTCTGTCATATTCATGTGTACGGCCCTCTTCAAGTCAATCCATAGCATCTCTATTGGGTTGAGGTCTGGGCTCTGACTTGGCCACTCCAAAAGGCGGATTTTGTTTTTCTGAAGCCATTCTGTTGTGGACTTGCTCCGGTGTTTTGGGTCGTTGTCCTGTTGCATCACCCACTTTCTACACAGTTTCAGCTGATGTACAGACATTCTCACATTATCCTGAAGAATTGTCTGATATACTTGGGAATTCATCTTCCCCTCAATGATTGCAAGCTGGCCAGGCCCTGATGCAGCAAAGCAGGCCTAAATCATGATGCTTCCTCCACCATACTTTACAGTTGGGGTGATGTTTTCATGACGATATGCCGTGCCCTTTCTACGCCAGATGTAGTGCTGTGTGTTTTTTCCAAATAGTTCAATCTTAGTTTCATCAGTCCACAAAACATTTTGCCAATACCGCTGTGGAGTGTCAATGTGCTCTTTTGCAAACTTAAGGCGTGCAGCAATGTTCTTTTTAGTAAGCAGCGGCTTCCTTGGCGGTGTCCTGCCGTGGATACCCTGCTTGTTCAGTGTTTTACGTATTGTAGACTCATGAACAGATATGTTAGCAAGTTCCAATGATGCCTTCAAATCTTTGGCTGTCATTCGGGGTTGTTTCTTTACCTCATTGATGAGTGTTCGTTGTGCTCTTGGTGTCATTTTGACGGGGCGCCCACTTCTAGGTAGAGTAGCAACAGTCCCAAATTGTCTCCATTTGTAGATTGTTTGCCGAACTGTAGACTGGTGAATTTCTAAAGTCTTTGAAATAACTTTGTAACCCTCGCCAGCTTCATGTAAATCAACAATTCTTGATCGTAGGTCCTCTGAAAGCTCTTTTTGGCGAGGCATGGCTCACATAATCATGTTCTTCTTGTGCAGAGCAAACTCCAAAGGTTTGAGGGGTTTTTATCAGTCAGGTATCTGTAGTCCACACCTCCAAACTTATTATCTTAACAAGACTCCAGGTGTGCTAAAACCAATTAGCTCCAATTAGATTTTTTGAGGTCATTAACTCAAGGTTTCACTTACTTTTTCCACTGCCATTTTGAATGTTGAATGATTGTGTTCAATAAAGACAAGAAAGATCGGATTTTTTTGGTGTTATTATTTTTAGACACATTGTGTTTGTCAATACCAATGAATTAGATGAAGATCAGATAACATTTTATGACAAATTTATTCAGAAAACCATGAAATTCCAAAAGGTTCACATACTTTTTCTTGCCACTGTATGTGCCTCCGATTAATTTGTCATGACAATTTATGTAAGGCTTTACATATGGCTGGAAAAGTCCGGTGTAGTTTTGTGTTCTTTTATCTGCACATGAATTCCTCCGTGATAAGTACAGTTCCGGGCATTAACTCATTAATAATGTATATTCCCGGGAGTTTGATCATGTATTGTTAATGTAAAGTACAACCAGTTTTAACATGATCTTGTCACGGGCTTTCTAACGCACCCAAAAACCAATTGAAAGGGCAGGTGGTGTGAAGGCAAGGCAATTTTATATATAGCACATTCCATACAAAATGGTAATTCAAAGTGCTTTACATAAAAGTAAATAAAATAATAGTTACAAATAATGATAAAAAAAATAAAAGCATTTATTTTTTGATTTCAAAGAAAGAATTGAAACAGGAATAAAAGTGATTATACGTAAAACACAGTGCAATTAGTTTGGATGGAGCACGGCTCTCATCCAGTAAACCCACGACTGCACAGATGAGTTTGGAGTCTGGATTTAACTGCGGCTAATGTTTTAGCACATCCGATCTCTTCTGGAAGCCGGAGAATATTGAAAAGTATATTATAATTGACTTTGTCTCGCTGTGCATTCCTTACAGGAGGGCGATGTCTGGCCAAACTGCTCAGCAGAAATCAGCATCATCTTCAAACCCCAAGAAGCCAGACTTTACCAGCACACACTATACTGTGATATCGCAGGTACAGAGTAATCTGATAATGCTCTAGTTAAAATTAGCTTTTAAAATATGGTCTAAATATCATTAATCTTCCGACGTCTTGTTCAGCGAGCCAGTCGTTTTG
The DNA here is from genome assembly GCA_030449085.1 of Kryptopterus vitreolus. Taxonomy (NCBI): domain Eukaryota; kingdom Metazoa; phylum Chordata; class Actinopteri; order Siluriformes; family Siluridae; genus Kryptopterus; species Kryptopterus vitreolus. The sequence goes on from JACRUU010000016.1 coordinate 10,671,475, forward strand.
CGTGTGTGCATTTCAAAGATGACTTTGCATTGGTTTGCAAGAGGCTACATTTAGAAAGGCTGGCGACAGAAGGAAATTTCTGTCTTTTTGGGGTTCGTTAATGAAATGAATGAAAATAGACTGAGCTGTCTAAAGTTTGCAAAAGAAATGCTTTGATGTATAGATTTTTTGAATTGCTTTATACTACAATGTGTTACTTTAATTGTATTTTGCTAATCCACCGCATTGCATCAACATATTAAGCCAACAATGTTTTACAAATGCCTTCGTTCAGGTAGAGAGTCTCGTTTGCCCCTGCGTATAAAGGGAGAAGGTATAGGACCCAAACTGCAGTTTAACTTTGATCTGCTGGACATTGGCAACGTTTTTATTGGCTCCAAGCACAGCTATGAGGTATGAATACACACACACACACACACACACACAACACTACTACTGTCCTGGTTAAAATCATCACTAGCACTAGGCAGATGTCCTTAAAAACCCTAGCTGATTTGACTCTGTATTCAAAGTAAAGCTTTGAATGTTTTTCTTTAGCACCTGTAACATTTTTTTTAGGATCATGCTAAACATAAACAAAAATGTCAAATTTTTAGGTCCTATTTGTTTACATGGCTCCTATGTATTTAAAATAGGTTTGTAAATGAGCTGTGAAGAAGAGAAATGAAAGGATTTAATATTAGGACACACACACCGCTGCTATTTATGAGGGTTTTTTTTAAACATATATTTTGGAAGATTGTTTGTGCTGCTACAAGTATATTCAGCGTTTCATTGCCCTTTTTTCGGTTATCATTTTAATTTGTAAATCTAAACACAGCACGAAGCAATAACCACTGGGTTGGTGTTGGTGTAACTCGTTGCATGTAACGGCGTTACGTAATTTAATTACAAAATAACTGTAATTCATTACAGTTACTGAGAAATACATGTGTAACTAAATGATAGTTACTTATGAAAATGTTACATTTTCATTTCGTAAAATATAACCTATTTTTCGAACCTTTTTCTTAGCATGTCAACTGAAAGCGCCACCTAGTGGACAAATTAATTTACTTTCATAAAGTAACTGAAAAGTTACACTTCTTATTACATTTTGAATCGGGTCATTTGCAATCTTTTACATTTCCAAAGTAACCTTCCCAACACTGATTAGCAACAGATTGTAATTCTGTACTCTGGTTTTCCCCCTTTACTTTTACAAGGTGCTTGTGAGCAATAAAGGACTTATTGATGCTCCCTATAGACTCATGCCTCCGACTACAGCTATGGGTTTGTGCTTTTCGTTCGTTCCTCCTGACGGCATCGTGTCTCCTGGGGCCTGCCATGCTCTGGAGGTCCACTTCTCCTCTGACAAACTGGGCACCTTCTCCGAGGAATTTTATTTCACTGTTTTGGGGAATCCTCAGCCTCTCATCCTCACGTTCAGGTAGCGGTCATATTGTTTATTTGACCCCCCCCCCCCCCCCCCCCCCCCATTGTTCTGCCGGTTTTGTTCAATACTCTTATTTTAGACACTCGCTTGTTTTGTAATGCACTATATTTCGGTGACTTCGTTCAGTGTAAGATTGATTACCGGGAAAATTATAGGGACACCATTTTTCACTGTCATCTCGCTAATGGATTATTTAGTTCTCCCTGTCGTTATCCCCATTTATCTCGGTTTTTATGTTGGTTATCGAATTCTATTTACATAATTATTGAATTCATGTTCATAATCAAATAACAAATGGATTCTTGATTGGTGGTTTCCACTGGATTAAGTTTAAAAGCTATTTTTCTGTTCGTCACAGGGGGTGTGTAATGGGCCCAACGTTTCATTTTGACCTTCCTGAGCTCAACTTTGGAGAGGTGTCCTTCGGTAAATGAACTTTTGTATTCAAAATATTCACAATTGCCTGCTTAATATACAAACCACAGGACCACTTTGTATTTTGTGTTTACTCATCACTGCTTTTTGCACTGACCCCAAAAAAGGCTTTCCTCACACACTCACCTGCTTACTTACCAATACCTCATTGATACCTATGAGCTATTGCCTGCGGATCCCCGGAGATGGAATTGGGAGGGATAGTGTGACCAGTACAGAGCAGGTAACAGAACTGGACAGGAACGACTGGAAGCCCGGAGACATGACATCGGAGAGGCCTCGGGAATTCAGAATGACACCCGATTCAGGCACCGTCCGGGCTCAGAGCCAAATACACATCGAGGTAGGACGAGTTGTTTTAAAGATCCTCTTTTGACCCTTCAGTGCATGCTCCCACTGCAGATTTGACACAAATTAGAATTGATTTCACTATGCAAAGGTTAGCTCGAGTCTCTTCAGCTAGACCGTCTTTTTTAACAATACTCCCAAGAGAGGAAAAAAAACATCTATTTTTCTTTATATATATATCTATATATTATATATCTATTATATATATATATATATATATATATATATATATATATATATATATATATATATATATATTTTTTTTTTTTTTTTTTTTTTTTTTTTTTTTTTTTTGCCTTCAAGATTGGCATAGCACAGTGGTCCCCCAACCCCCAGTTGGTACCGGGCTGCATAGAAAGAATACGTATCTTGCATTATTGCCTTTTATTATCTGATTCTGAACGATATATTATATTTTAAAATTACCGGGTTTTCTCCTCCACATCTGTCTATGACTCATGTCATGGCGCATGTCAAAATGCATGCCTCGGTCACATGTCTTACCTACGTCCATCTCCTTCTTAAAGGGGAGTTGCTCTGGCCGGTAACACGTGATGTATCCCGCTAAATTTAATCCCAAGCTAGCAAAACAAACTTCTTTAGAGCGTTTCTTTGCGAAGGGGAAACGGTCCAATGAAGGGACAGAGGAGGAACCTACACCCGCTAAAAAAGGGAAAGCTGCCTTTAACAGGCAGTATCAAGAAACATATTGAAAATATGGATTTATCGCCACGGGTGATTCCCATGCACCAAACAAACTGTGCGTAATATGCGATGACCGGCTCTTTAATGAGGCGAGAGCAAGCGCCCCATGGTAAAATTATTATTATTACTATAGAGAAAACACAACAGTTTTTAATGCCGATCTTGTCATTTTATTTAGTTTTTATAAGCTACACCTTTAGATTGGGCCGTGAAAATATTGTCAGACATTAAATCGGTCCGCGGTACAGAAAAGGTTGGGGACCACTGGCATAGCAGATATACACATTTTAAATCCAGTAACAACAGAACAGATCTGTCATCATTTTACGACAGTGCCTACATTGCAAAACAAAAAGTGAATAAACTCACAATAAAGCAGAATGTGTAATCACTCTCTTAGGCCCATCAACTTATCCCCCAAGCATCTTTTCCTATATGTACCTGTCAGCCAGTGGTCCTTTTCCATCAGCCGTAGCTGTCATATGCTTTGAAAGGACTAATCTGATGGCTTTGTCTGGATGTCTGTGGACTGTTCTTAGATTGTGGTGTCTTCTGTCAGTATGCAGAATGTCCTGGTCTTATCCTTTAATAGTCCTGTCAACTGTGTGAACTTAAATCAGGCCTGGTGGTTCCGAAAGGTCTGCTTGCGGAATCAGCAGCTAGGTCGTGCTTTCATTAGGATTCATTCTGTGCAAAACAGTCTGGAATGTGAAATAGAAAAATGGCATTTGTGTGTAAGTATGCCATGTATAAACATGCTAAAATACTCATACATACACATTTGAATGAAATATCCAAACTATAAGAAGTCTAGGAAAATATGTGGTGATATTCATTCATTCATTCATTCATCTTCTACCGCTTTATCCGATCTGTGTCTATCTCAGGCATCTATGGGCATTAATGCAGGATACACCCTGGATGGAATGCCAACCCACACACACACACATTCATACACTAGGGACAATTTTCCAATGTGCCAATCAACCTAGCGTGCATGTTTTTGAACGGGGAAGAAACCGGAGAACCCGGAAAAAAAACCTCCTTGAGGCACGGGGTGAACATGCAAACTCCACACACACATGGCCGAGACAGGAATCGAACCCAGGCTCTGGCGGTGTGAGGCCACCGTGCCCCTATTGTGGTGATATTGGATATCTATCATTGTGAACCTATATAAGTTTTGGGTACTTGGTGTTAGATGTTTTTTTTTGGGGGTGATATAATAACTTGGTAAAAGCGCAAAAATATGAAATGCTATCGTTAGAACATAACAAAGAAAACCAGATGTTTAAATTGAGTACGATTTTAAGAAAGAAACTATTTTGTAGTTCTCAAAAATAGTTGAGAAATGGCGAACGGAAGGCTAAAAAAAGGCGTATTTAAAAGAAACAATGGGAGAACAGCTAATGAAGCAGATTAGCAATATAATTTGACCTTAAAAGCGTATAATAGCGAGGCAGTGTCTTTCATAATTAAAGACAGGCAGAGGTTTGCCAATCTGTGAAATCTGTGTTTATCAGACACAAACTATTCCTTTCCTAAAACATCATCAACTATATATTCATTCATTCATTCATTCATTCATCTTCTACCGCTATATCCGATCTTCTCGGGTCACGGGGAGTCTGTGCCTATCTCAGGCGTCTATGGGCATTAAGGCAGGATACACCCTGGACGGAATGCCAACCCATCGCAGGGCACACACACTCACATTCACACACACACTCATACACTAGGGACAATTTTCCAAGGTGCCAATCAACCCTACCGTGCATGTTTTTGGACCGGGAGGAAACCGGAGAACCCGGAGAAAAACCCGCTGAGGCACGGGGAGAACATGCAAACTCCACACACACATGGCCGAGACGGGAATCGAACCCGGATCCTGGCGGTGTGAGGCGAACGTGCTAACCACTAAGCCACCGTGCCCCTATATATTCATAATATTTCATATATCCTTAGAATCGTCATAAGTCATGAATATTCTTTCATTCGAATATATATAATTTTTTTATCACAAAACATTCATCTGCACATTCATCGATTGTCGAAGAAAGAAAGTTAATGCACTAACTAATGCTGATTTTTTTTATAAGATTAGCATTTGCCAATTAATGACATTGGGTACATCTGGAGGTGAGTAGTGATAAACAGTAACATTATATGTACTGTAAATATAACTATGACTGTGTGTTGCAGGTGACCTTGTGCTCCAATACAGCGCAGCAATACAGTCTGGCATTGGTGGTAGATGTGCATGGAGTTGGGGAAGAGGTGTTAGCTCTGCCAATTAAGGCTAAGTACGAGATTTATGTATACACACTCTGTTCTAATGATTTAATACAGATTTATATATACATAATATATTTAAATGTCAATATTAGGACTATCAAATGCAATTTCAATTTAACGGCACTCATGTTATTAACGCGCGATTAACGCGGCGCGTATTACTATGTGACTGATCCCCCTCCTTCACCCTGCGTTGTGTTGGCGAATGAACGAAACCCGTCAACAAAGACGTCTCTGGGCGCTTTTCATTCTGGACAAATAAAAAACCCCAGTGAATAAAGAACCATCAGTCCGTGCCCTTCCCTGCTCATTTCAGCACTGACCTTTCCCCTCTCGCGTTTACTGTTAGGATGGAATATAAAAGAGATAGCGATAGATGTGTTTTATTAACAAAAAAATAGCAAGCATCCACTCACGCTTCCTAAATTTCCCCCAATTATACCTACTAGCTGCACATTAACAACAGGGATGAGCTCCTCACTATATGTATGGAACCTAAACGTGTCACCAGTTTATATGGAAAGCAACCAAAACCGGAACAAAATTCTTAAAGGAACATTATATATTAATAACATCTGTCAAAAGTAGTTACAGTATTAAAAACATGAAAAAGTATGAAGACAGCCCTAACACACACACACACACACACACACACACACACATATATATATGCATATTGACGTTCAATTTTATGTATGTAAAATTTCTTTGTTTGATGCTGACTCTCTTTACAGCTGTGTTGTTCCTGAAGTTCACCTGGCGTGTTCTACGCTTCAGTTCAATGACTGCTTCATAGGTTATCCATATGAGCAGCCCATCTTGCTCATTAATGACACAAACCTTCCTGTCTGTTATGGTCTTCTACCCCAGGTAAAATGATCTTGTGAAAAGTATAGGAAATAAAACAAGCACAACCAAGAGTAGGATTGAAGCGCTTGTTATCCCAAAGGGCTGGTCAATTTTAAAAAAGGACTGAATTATACATTCTTTTCATATAATATATCTCTCTGGATATCAGCAGGATTGTGAGGAGAATCCCCATTTATTGTACTCTACTGATCATCCACGAGGAGTGATCCAGCCGTACAGTACGGAGCAGATTCCCCTGCTACTCCAGGCTAAAGCACTGGGCACAATGCAGCTCACTGCTCTCATAGCAATTTTCGGTCAACAGGATTTCATGGTGAGCATATTTGTGTATGTGTGCCGACAAATATGAGACGAATATACAGTCCAAGAGACCCAATCGATGTCTGGTTATGTGCTCTAAATACATTTAACTCTTTAACACTGAATCAGCAGTCATTCGTGACCTCCTCTTATACCTCTCCCACAGGAGCTGCTTCTGGTCTGCGTTGGCAAGGGTCCAGCTGTTTCACTCTCTGCCACCGAGCTACAATTTGGCAACATCCCAGTGCTCACGGATATCCCAAGGACTTTGCAGTTGTTCAACCAGTCCCCCATCCCTGCCCAGTTCTTGGCACAAATGGTAGTTTTATCACAAGTGTAATCATTATCAAAGTGTGTTACAGGTATTTTTATATACATATGTATATACAGAGGTGGAAAGTAATGAGTTACATTTACTAGCGTTAATGTAATTTATTTTTTTAAATATGTACTTTTACTTGGTATATATATATATATATATATATATATATATATATATATATATATATATATATATATATATATATATATGTATATCTATATATATATATATATATATATATATATATATATATATATATATATATATATATATATAGGGGAGGAAGCGGGGAAATAAAGGAGGTGCCGCATATATATATATAAAGAAAGCTCTCTATATTATCTCCTCTCGTACTCCTCTTGTCTGTTACTTCACTACATTTTAAATCATATTTGTTACTGAGTATAAATAAATAAACAAATCAAAATCGCACCCCGGAAACCACCGCAATGATTGATCGAGACATGGACAAACTACGGGCCGTGGGTCAAACTCGGCCCGCCGGCTCTTTTAATCCGGCCCGCCGAATACCGTAACAGAATTGCACGACTGTAAGTGAAACGGCAAATCCTGTCAGTAAATATAGTGAAGCACATGCAAAGGTTGAACGAAGCCCACCCCCGTCAACAATTCATGACACGACACGGCTCTTGGTCGAGTAATAAAGCAGGAGACTTAATAAAGCATTTTTAAGCTTCAATGAATCAAAATGTTTACCAAATTACATTACAGGCTTATAAATATGGGGCTCCCAAGAAACACTGTAGTCCGCCAGGAGTGTGCGTTTTTTTTTTATTTTTATCAGAAACATGCGCGTATAATACTCCTTCATACTGCTGCAGTGTTAGGTGTTTGAAGCATGTAAAGATTTATTTCCATTTCTCCAGTGGGATGAGGTTTAAAGAAATCAATGACGTTAAACCTTGCTAATGCATGCATTATTGAAATATCTGCTCTATTTCTGTGCGCTTGGATCCTTTTCTCTAGGGGACGTCATCTTGTTTTTGATCCAGTCTTTCTTTCTTTCTTTCTAATCTCTCTCTGTCTGAGAGTAGTCAAGGATTATAGTCATAGTAATGTATGACTCCCTGATAACTCCTCAACATTCTCACATGGCCAAAATGATTTGTCTCATCTGGGGACTGCCATCTTCATTGCAGAGAAAAAAATGCCCTCATCCCCCCCCCCCCCCTCTCCTCCTCCTCTTCCTCCAAGGGCACTCTCTGTTGCTGTTTGTATAACAGACTGTGTTGCACTACAGGCTCCACCGCTTTTAGTTTTGGGTACTAACAGGCTCGAGGGCTATAAAACCACACAATGACTTGCAAGAAAATGTATTACTTTTCCCTCAGTTGGATTCACACTGTTGCCCAGGATGTAGGCTCTGGTTCCGAGTTTCAGTCCCCTCCATTCGTCCTCCACATTGGCAGAGACGTGTGCCAGTATGGAGAGCAGGCATAGTGTAAATGAGTGCCTTTAGAGCAGTTAGTAAAATGCTGTCTTCTAAACAGCAACTTTAAGAATCTTTTGCTGCTGGATAATCAAATTTCACAGCCTTTAAGCACCACTATACAAGTGTAGTATTTTGGACTGTTTCTGCCTAGTATTCTATACGTATTCTATATCTTAATTAATTACCTGCACTCATTTTACACATTTTCTTTCACAAGTTGAGCAGAAATCCTATTTAATATATATTGAAATGAGATCTTTAAGGAGAACTCCTGTCACATTTCTTGAAAAACTAAGTTTATTGAAAAATATCTGTCTGTATACTGGCCCATATTCAGCTGTGCACCATTCATTCATTCGTCTTCTACCGCTTTATACGATCTTTTCTTGGGTTGTGGAGAATCTGTGCCTTTCTCGGCCATCTTGGGGCATCAAGGCTTTATACACCCTGTATGGAATGCCAACCCATCAGAACAGGATATATTTCTTCTATAGTTGACCAGTGCAGTGATACGTTCTAATGTCTTTATTGCATTTAAAATTTCTGCCACATTATGACAAGTACTTCGGAATGTACACTATGATTAATATTAGCCCATTAAAAGAAACACGACTAACTTCAGAAGTGTTACTTGTTAAGTCAAAATGCAATTCATGTGGTTATGAACATAACATTCATTCATTCATCTTCTACCGCTATATCCGATTTTCCCTCGGGTCACGGGGAGTCTGTGCTTATCTCAGGCGTCTCTGGGCATTAAGGCAGGACACACCCCGGATAGAATGCCAACCCATCACATAACGTAACATAATGAGCACAGTCTAAATGAAAAGCTTCCTTCAAATCACTCTGCTGTCATATAAATTAAGCAGAAATCGTATTTATTTGGATTTTTAAGCATTTTTGTAAACTAAGTTTATTGAAAAATGTCTGTCTATGGTCATAAACATATTGAGAGTATATAGTATAATCCTGCAATCGTGTGATAATGTCTTGGTCTCCTACTCTGAAAAGCAGGGTTACACATACTGTATGTAATGCACTATGAAGAAATTTGTAACCAAAAAAAAAGTTTGCCATGAAATATTTAATTAACAATGTGTAACTTCCACATCCCAGCATGCTTTGAGATGAGAAGAAAAGCTTTGTCACTGGATTTGGTCCGGCTGGCTTTCTGTTTCGCGATGGTTCAATGAAACGAGAGATGTAGGTGGGATGAATAACACGCCATTAATCAACATAACCCCCACATTCCGTACTTTGAAATTCCCAATTAAAATCTTATCCAAGAGATGTCACTCAGCACCACGCATTATGCGAATTGATTTGAATCTCACCTAGATAGCGCTGCTTTAAAGAAGTGAAAATAAAACAAACGTCGATGGAGGGTGCTGTGTGTTGATGCTTAGTAAAAAAAAAAAAAAGAGGTAAAAATCTGCAGGGGTCAAACAAAATAAATAAATAAATAAATACAGAGTATCATTATGAAGTTATGTTCTGTTAAAATCCTTCACTGTAGGTACAGGGGTCGCACAACTAGTAAAAACAGAAGATGATCACTTATTGTCTGCACCCGTTGTCAATCTGATAGATTAGCCTTCTCTGTCTGAGGTTTGATTGATTAACTGTCTGTTGACAAATTTGCTCTTCCTTCTCATGCTGTCCTCTTTTTCTCCTTGCATCCATTCACCTAAGAGCTTCCTTCGATTAATGGACTCTGTATAGAAGGACACGTATAGGCACGCTGGTCCATTCTGTAGTGAACATGACTATGACCTAATCCGGCCAGAGTAAGCACTTTAAACAGGCATTGTGAACGTAATGACAGTAACTTTGGTCGGGGGTCTTTGGGATTTTTAATCTTTAACATTTTCATAAGTAACTGTAATCTAATTACATGTTTTGTTTTTTTCCTCAGTAAATGTAACAAATTACTGTTACTTTTATTTTGTAATTAAATCACGTAACGCCATTGACCAGTTACTCGCCAACACTGCCCATAGAAAAATAACCCATAGAATCCGTATGGGGTCTAATTTTGGAACACCCCCTCGCAAACGACTGAAAGGGGGTCCCAATGTGTAGAGGCATATTCATATTCCTCAGTACCGGAGGAATTCATGCAAGTACATAATGCATAAGAGTAAATTCTAACACACGTTTGTTTTGTAGCAGGCTAAGAGTAGCTCTCTGTGGCGGGTGGAGCCAGCGGAAGGAGAGATCCCGCCAGAGGGGCATCTACAGCTGACATTAGTGGCCCATCTGGATGACTCCCTGTCTTTCCACGACAAATTGCACCTGGCCGTCCGTAACAGCCGAACCTTCACTGTGCCCTTGTGGGCAACAGGGAAGGGCACTACCATCGTCACTGATCGACCCTTTGCTCCCCATTTGGACCTCGGAACCCACTTCAGGTATGGTGTAAAAATGCAGTTTATATTAAATCATATTTTATATGTCGTGTTTAGCTATAAAACATTTTTTTATCATTTTAACGCACACCTTTGCAGCTCAGGTCCATGTCAGTATCACTTTCGGATTATGAACAAAGGTCAACGCTTGCACAAGCTTCTCTGGACCACCGAAGGCTTTCCTCACTTCCGCCACAGAGGCACACCAACCACGAAACAAAAACCACTCGCTATGTCTAAGGAAGACAAATCCAAGGGTCCAGTGGGACCTTTGACTTTGGCTGAACCTGTCTTCTCTCTGACACCTTTATGGTTGGAGCTTGGTCCAGGTCAGTCAGCCAACATGCTACTGGAGGCTTCTTGTAATACACCAAAGGTAAACATTTTCTTTACCTATATACTAACAGCTGAATTGTATTTCATTTATTTATCATTTTGATAACAATGCCCTAGTTACGAAACGTAAAGACATTTTCATATGTGAACACTGCATCAAGATATACTTGTGGGAGGTGGGAGCTCAGTGGTAAGGCAGAAAATCGCAGGTTCAAAGCCAACGACCACCAAGCTACAACTGGTGGGCCCTTGAGCAAGGCCCTTAACTCTCAATTGCTCTGTTGTATGTCACCCTGGATAAAATATGGCCATGGCGCTCCGAGCGAAACCTTTGGAAAAAAAGTGGAACGTCCACATCCTCTCTCCGAAATCTAGTGGATTATCTCAGCAAAACAATAGCGGTTATTACAACAGCAACTAAATGTGGAGGTACAAATAAAGGAATGTTATGCGATAACTTATGACAAAATATCTCCCACGTTTTATTGCATTTTCGCCTCCGTTTAATACGTCCCAAAAATAATGCGCCGAGCTTTGGGGTGTATTGGTGTATTGCCTGCTTTCTCAGGCACTTTTGCCCTGAGCCTACTGAATGAATAGGCAGTGACAAAGGAGGGTGGGTGAAGAGCGGAGATAAACCCATTCCGCTTACGGCATATATCAGTATGCCGAGGCTCAGTCCTGACAGAGCATGGCCGTATTTCAGATCAGTACTGCCAGGCTTGTCTAAGAATATGAATAAGGTGAATATGAATAAGGGCTTTGAATATGTGAAGTTTAAAGGAGCGTGTGTGTGTGTGTGTGTGTGTGTGTGTGTGTAGGTGGTAAGAGAAAGGCTGGTATGCCATGCCTACCTGGAGAATCAGAATCTGAAGGAGCATATCATGACGGCGGATATCACATGTCAATTCATTGCCCCGGTCTTGAATATTATCCCTCAGCAGCTCAACTTCTATGTAGAAAAGGTTTGTGTGTCTTACTTGCTGAAAACTGTATACTCATAAAAAAAAAAAAAACAACAACAACAACATTCTGCTTAGAAACTGTATAGTGTGAATGCTTTTTATTATATTCCCATTCTCTGTCATCAAAGTAAGACACTAAGCAGAATTCAGTGTTGTGTGTGTGTGTGTGTGTGTGTGTGTGTGTGCATGTTCATATTAGACATATTGCATGTCATATTTGGAATATTTGGAGCTTTATATACTCTTGTTTATTGTTATTAAGGCATCGGCCTCTACAACATGCATGCTTCCTTGGCATTTGCTGTTTTGCTTAGTCTGTATCGACGATAACGGACACGAAAGTGCCGCAGTCGATTTTTTTTAAGCGGCCGATAAATCAATATTAAGGTCAGTTCACTGGGGAGAAATAACTTTAGAGCAGAATGTACAGATAAAAGCATAAATGGTTGCCTCAAACACCGACACTGGGGACTGTGTTATTGCTTTATGTAAAAAAAAAAAACAAAAAACAACACAGCAATGTAAATTGTTAGGTGACTCCGGTAAGCTATAGCGTAAATACACAACAGACTGATTATACAGCGTACGGTATGAGCGCTGCTCCTGTAGTGAAAAGAGCTAAAGGATGCTCACTGTAAGCTCAGGAGGAACCATCATTATAATGAAACTGATTTCCTGTCTTCTATATATTGCTTTTATTATCTCTCTTTCGCACACACACACCACACACACACACACACACACACACAACACTAAAAGTAATATTCAGCCACATGTGCACTGCCTCCCACCTTTTCTCAATCGCCAGCTTCGGCTTTGGTGGTTACTCGTAGCTCTTAATGATATTCTGACAAGCGCTTTCAAGTTCCATCGCCAGACGGCATTTTCAGAACTTAAAATGCTAAGTTGGTCTGAGAGCATTCTTTTATCCCATACAGTCCCGTACGTCTACGTGTTGACAGCTCGTGCTAGATTTACAGACAGTCGCGCACAAGGGCCTGCAAGACTAAAGCATTTAATGAGAAGGAGAGGAAGCGAAGGCAGAGGAGCTCATATATTGAATTGGATGGGAAAAAAGATATGGGCGTGAGCAGGAAATTTTGGTTGCTACAAATTGGCACAGATCTTACAACTTGAAGCAGTCTACAAGATATTATGACTGTGCGCAGTCGTCCGCGAGTAACAAATTATTACGAGTCGCACTTAGCTGAGAATCACCCAGGAAATGCCAGATGAGACAGAATCCGAGTACGGGATTCATAACAACTTGAAGTAATTCCGTTTTAGGCAAGTCTCGGCCCAAAGAGCTAACCACAGGAGCTCCTGCAATCCTGCAGACCCTGCACTCTGACCCAAGCTTTTTTTTTATTTGCGACAAATACATTCATCTATTATGAAGAAATACAGCACGGTGGTTTAGTGGTTAGCACGTCCGCCTCACACCGCCAGAGTCCGGGTTCAATTCCCGTCTCGGCCATGTGTGTGTGGAGTTTGCATGTTCTCCTCGTGCCTCTGGGGGTTTTTCTCCAGGTTCTCCGGTTTCCTCCCTGTCCAAAAACATGCACGGTAGGTTGATTGGCACCTTGGAAAATTGTCCCTAGTGTATGAATGTGTGTGTGTGTGTGTGTGTGTGTGTGTGTGTGTGTGTGTGTGTGTGTGTGTGTGTGTGTGTGTGTGTGTGTGTGTGTGTGTGTCCTGCGATGGATTGGCATTCCATCCAGGGTGTATCCTGCCTTAATGCCCATAGACGCCTGAGATAGGCACAGGCTCCCCGTGACCCGAGAAAAGATCGGCTATAGCGGTAAAAGATGAATGAATGAATGAATAAATACATTTATTATATTTCAAGTCTATTCTAATTCTTTTCTATTGTTTTTGAATTTTATTCTAATTCATTTCTAATTTCTTTGGAATTCCAACTCTTTTCTCTCTCTCTATATATATATATATATTTATATACACACACAAACACAAAATATATACATTATATACAGTGGGGAGGTGGTAGCCCAGTGGTTAAGGCATTGGGCCTTTAGGTCACAGGTTCAAATACATAGCTAATTCTAGTTGACCCTTTTGCTCAGACGTTAGGATTGCACAAGCCACTGCCTTCCCAGTGCCGTCCCAAGCCCGGATAAATGGGGAGTGTTGCATTAGGAACGGTATCCATGTTGCGACCCCTAACGGGAGCAGCCGACAGAGATGACGGTGATACGTGATCATTTTGTGCCATTGTATAATAAGTATACAGTACCTTTAAAACAATGAATGCAATGAGTATTATGCATCATAATGTGTTAATGTATACCTTAAAATAATGGAAGTGAGTGATTAGTGGCTCATTATATCTGTTTCATGTATAACTTGAATCAGAGAGCTGTAGTCTCTTCCACAATCACACACTCCACATGTTTGTGGTTCATGTTGTTTTTTGTGCATTTTTAAAAAGCTGATGGGTTTGTTCTATACTCTCCAGGTTCCAGACATGTCCCTTGTGCCCCTGTATGAGAGGCTCTTTCTGAAGAATGTCTCTAAATTGCCGCTCTCTCTGGAGCTCACCGTGCCTGAGCCTTTTGGACTCTCTGACTGCACCAGTGATGACTCATTCACTTACTCAAAGGTACACCTCTTGGGAAAAAAAGAGTTTTTTTTGGCAGGAATGCCAACCGTCTGGAAGGCTTTGGCAGAAGATTAGTGAGTGAAAGGCGTGGGGCTCTAATTAGAGGGGAGAATAATATTGGATGCACTTGTATGTAAATGTAAATGAGGCATATGACTATTATGGCTAAAAGGTTTAGTTAGTTTATTGAGTTTTTAACTGGCTTCGGTATATGCCTTGTGTATATACCATCTACTCTGTATCAATTTTAATATACTACAATATACACAAATGCACACTTTTGTTCTAAAATTCTATTTGCTAGTATATTAGCTTTCGGTATTTCCGCGGAAAGGCTCTCCACTAACATTTGGAGTGTGGCAGTTTGGAATTGTGCCCACGCTCTGCAGCAAGAGTATTAGTGAGGTCAGGCACTGATTTTAGGCATGGAGACCTGGTGCACAGTCAGCCAATTCCTCCATAAGTGATCAGTGGTGTTAGGACAGGGCTGTGTGCAGGGCT
>JACRUU010000016.1:10688970-10773970 GCA_030449085.1 Kryptopterus vitreolus
AATCAGCTTCAGTCAAGCCTCGCGGATCATTAGTAAAGATTGAATAAACTGTCACGGATGAATAAGCTTTTGATGGCTTATCTGAGAATGAAGCTGTCAGCAGCCTTCCCTCAGCTCATGTTCAGCTGTACTTGCGCTCATTGATTACCGCGCGTTTTTCCTCCGAAAGAACAGCCTGTAATCACCGCTCAAACATTTACTTCAATGCTGGAAAGAAGACTTGGCTTTAGATGTTACTTGCGAAGCAACCCGATGGAAATGTGTAAATGACCTACGGAGCTCTGCAGAGTCATTACTCCTGCACACACACACACACACACACTTATGCACAGTGGCTGCCCATAGCAGCACGCAGAGCACAATGCGCTGTGTTAAATCTCAGCTGTCAATAGGGGGCCAGCTCCAGGTTGCATGGACTACACTTTTTATAGTTTTTAAATTGTACTTCAGCAGCTGCCATGTCCCATCTCGAGCAAATCAATAGCATGCAGGGACTAGATTGCTGGCTAGTGAAAATGAATCACTCTCCTCTCCCTCCTCTCCTCACCACCCATCAGCAAAGCCATCTAATAATGGCCTGACCTTTCCCTATCAATACTGGCAAACATTCAGCGTGCATTATCCTACCTGCTAATTAAAAGCCTACTGCTAATTAAAGCAGTGATAGGTACCATCATTGCAGTGTTTCACTGTGGTGTGCCGCTGCCTGCCATATGATGACCCCTAGCTGTGAGCAACCTTCATTCATTATCTAATACTCATTCTCTATAACTGATAACGAGTTTAATGGTTTCTCTTACACTGTCCTATATGTACGGAAGGAGGAGTTTGGTGGTACTCGCTTGAAAGTAAGAGACAGTAAACTTCCGACAGGAGATTTAACAACAAACGGGTAGTCAGACATGAAGCTTGTAATGCAATGTAAGGCCACGATTATTAGTTTGCAAGTGCATTAGGTGCTGGGTATTGTCTCTGTTTTATTCTGGCCAGGGCTTTAATTAAGAAATTATTTCCATGTCAAATAGGAATCAAAAATTAAAACTTATTATATGAAAAAAATATCAAAAATGTAAACCTGAAATATAAAAAAAAAGCAAAATAATGTGCAGTGATGTGCAAACAAATGTTCCGAGATAGAAGAGACAAGAATGACAAGAATAGTATTCAGGATTGGTCATAAGAAGAAGATGAAGAACAACACCTGCACAGATATCTACTCCATGAATCCCAGGATCAACTAGAGGTCATCTATAGATATATATATATATATATATATATATATATATATATATTATATATATATATATATATATATATATATATATATATATATATATATATATATATATATATATATAAAATTAGTAATTGCATAAATAATGAATTCTTTTCCTTTTTCCATCTGTCCTTCCTTCCTTCAATCATTTCATTCATTCCTACTAATCCCTATTTATCCTGTTTTGGGCAGTTTGTTGTTTATTGTTGTTTTCGTAACATTGGTTGAGAGACAGGGATACACTCTGTATGGCGCCCTGTACAGGATATGATTCCTTGCTGCACATCAGGAGCTCTGCTTAATTGAAATATTTCCTGTCTGCGCAGACAATCCCCGAGATCCGAATAAATTGGCACCGAAACAAGTACAGTGGGGAAAAAGGCAGTGGTAATCGTTTTAATTTTTATTTGGCGAAATGCAAGAAGACTTGAATACTTGCTCGAAAGAAAGAGTATTAAAAAGGTTTCATTGTATTAAAGACATTCTACCCTGTATGAGAGGGGAGGGGTTTTATAAGCTTGATTCCATATACAACACTGCCCCCTGTTGTTCTTATTGGGTTTTTTTTTCCCACTAAAAGCAAAGCTTTGTGGCAGGACTGCCACATCATAATCTCAAAAGCAAAATGTTTGTCCGGGTGTTGTAGGAAAGAAACAATAGGTCTAATATGCTAAAACTTTTCAGATAGTGTAGGTGGTATTCTGGACTGACATGCATCTACTTGACAGACATACAGTTACAATAATGCAAAGTTCAATTTTACAATAATGCAATTTAAAGGCATATTTTTTTGTCTCCAACATATAACAACATTATTTATCCCCCTGTCTGGGTATCCTCGGTACCTCTCTTGGTACCCTTTATGTAACAAAATTGCAACACTGCACAACATTTCCTAAAATGTATTTAAATCAGTGGAAAATGTGCGCTTGAGAACTACAAACATGTGCCATGTCATGCATTTTTGTCACGAATGACACAGCACCAGCGCAGTGCATAGCACTTTTTTTTTTATTCCACTGTGAGATTATCTACACTTCAGAATGCTTATAGACACATTGTGATACTTGACCCTTATTCTCCTAATAATCCTCCATGCTTTAGTGATTGCCTTTAATGATAATGAATTTGTCTTGTTTTATGTGTGTTTCGTTGTAGGATCTCTACACCTCAGCAAGAAGACCAAGGGGACAATAGGATGGCAAAAAGAGGGAGCCTGAAAGACAGAGACACACCAAGTAGAACAAATGTACGTTGTTGTCAGTTCTTTTCATCTGCACATTGTCTGGAGTGGCACAAAAGTGGGTGTGAATTTAAAATTGGCTGACAAAGTATTATTTGTTATACAGAACTATGATCCAAGATTGCTCCTACATTACTACCTATCACGATCTGGTAGAGGGAGGTGGTAGCTCTGTGGTTAAAGTGTTGTCTGGATTGGAAGATCACAGGTTCAAACCCTGCCAGTAGTGGGCCCTTGAGCAAGGCCCTTAACCCTCAGTTGCTCAGTTGTAAGTCGCTCTGGATAAGGGTGTCTGCCAGGTAATGTATTGTAACAAAAGCCAAGTGCATGAGCATCTGTGAGGCCAAAGACACGCCCCTTCAGCTAGCCAGTTTCCATGAGGGTATGGCGTGGGTCGTGGCCAGGTTCGATTGAGCTTCCTGTCCGGTACACCGATTCTTCACGTCGTTCCTGAGTGCACTCGCCCACCGGCACATCTTTCTCCGGCTTTTCGGCATCCGTTCGCTCCATTTACATTTACAGCATTTGGCAGAGGCCCTTACTGCTGAACAATTGAGGGTTAAGGGCCCACTGGTGGCAGCTTGGTGGTGGTGGGGTTTGAACCCATGATCTTCTGGTCCAGAGGCCAACACCTTAACCACTGGGTTACCACCTCCCCACCCGCTCCTTTACACCTCAGCTATAGGTGTTTCTTAACTCTCATTCCATCTGGCTCTGCTCGAGACCTGCTGGCACAGTGATAAAGGAGACCGCTAGTCCTTGTCCACCCTGGTAGCCCCTGAAAGGCTGTCCCTGTCTGGCATGTCATTGACGCTACACTGGTCACGACCGGCCTCTTCAGAGACTCTGTAGTCGCTGTCGCCAATCGCTTCCAGGAGTGTTTTCTCCCTTGCTGCCTACAGACAGCCCCCTGAGCACCCCCCTGCATATCCCGCATTCCCCCTGTTAGGGAGTCTCAACGATGCTCAAAGCTAAAGCCCTTGCTGGTGTCGGATGTGATGCCCATCAATGACAAAGCCAGGGCTTCAGCAAAATACCCCTGATACTCAGCGTTCAGGGACTCATCCTGGCAACCTCAGGGTACTTGCTCCACCAAAAGACTTATTTTGCAGACTAGAAGCTTCTGCCTGGCTTGTCTTGATGGGTTCTGCACACAGTAGACAGAGGCTACACAAATCACTTCACGTCTCCCACCCCTTTTCAACAGGGGCTGTCCCCCTGAGGTGGTCCTTGAACATGAAATAGATATTCTCCTAAGGAAAGGGGCTATCGAGAGAGTTGCCTCCTAGATCTGGGTTCTACAGCCAAAATATCATTGCTCCCAATAAGGATGGGGGCCTCCATCCCATCCTATACCTACGTCAGTTAAACCAAGCTCAGGTTCAGGATTTTGACCCTCAAGCAGGAACTGAACACAGTCTGGTGTATGATGGATTGTGGGAGGGCAGAAGGGACCTTGGGAAAATACCCGGGCCTGTGGTTAGAGGAATGTGCTCGCCATTCTCGGAGAGAACCACAGGAGCGAGGACCTGAAGATAGGCTACGCTCTTGAACCAGAAGAAACACAATTTTGAAACCTCAAGGGAACCTCAGTCAGTGGCTCCAACAGTGGTAAGGACATATTTGTCCAAAGAATGGAACCTTGGTGGAGGTCCCAGCAGCTATTCATCTTCGACGTCCCCCCCCTTCCTTGCAAACACGTAGACAGTTGGCCCCTGGGTGTTGGATGCTATCGCGTCCTCCTATGAGTCCCCTGGTCTCCCACTCCCTTTGGGTTAGAGGCTCACTCCACCCGGATGTGTGGCAGCCTCCAAGTAACTAGCACATTCATATAAATTTGTGATTTATTTTTTTTTATATACTATTTATTATTTTTTGATGGGAAGACACGGAATAAATTAGGGTGGATTTACCACATTTGTTTTCGCCTTAACTTCTTCTATAATTGTGCCACAATTTTCAAGCACAAGTAATTGTAAAATACACTAATGCTATGTCTACTACACCCACGCATTTAAATTGCTCTAATTTCATTCATTCATTCATTCATTCATCTTCTACCGCTATATCCGATCTTCTCGGGTCACGGGGACCCTGTGCCTGTCTCAGGTGTCTATGGGCATTAAGGCAGGATACACCCTGGATGGAATGCCAACCCATCGCAGGGCACACACACACACACACACACACATTCATACACTAGGGACAATTTTCCAAGGTGCCAATCAACCTACCGTGCATGTTTTTCGACCGGGAGGAAACCGGAGAACCCGGAGAAAAACCCCCTGAGGCACGGGGAGAACATGCAAACTCCACACACACATGACCGAGACGGGAATCGAACCCGGACCATGGCGGTGTGAGGCGAACGTGATAACCACTAAACCACCGTGCCCCGCTCTAATTTCAAGTATATCAAAATATTATTTGTTCTGGGGACCAAATGCAGTAACTGAGTATCTGTATTCTAGAATTCTGTATATTTGTAAGTCTATTTATATTAACAAACCCAGATGCTGTTCACTACCTGCTTCTGTCCGATTTCTGTCTTCACCTTGTTTCTTGCTGTTTCACAGATATTTGAATTTTCAGTCAATCGTGGAGTTCTGCAGCCCGGTGAGCGCGAGCTGGTGATGGTCTCGTTCTTGGGTAAACCTGATATCAGTGTGCAAAGGCTAGCAGTGTGCCTGGTGAAGGGAGGGCCAACATATGAGATTACGCTGAAAGGAGAGGCTTCTCAGATCTCCTATACTTTGGATACACCTGTGATCAACTTTGGTCCCCAAGTAATATATCCTTAATTACATGCAAGTCGTTTGTAATGGTATAAATGAAACGTCAGACAAGTTCTTATACCTTTTTTCTTAGATATTTGACCATGTGGCAGAGGCAGAGATCGTTCTGAGAAACCCAGGGAAGGCCGGCTTTAGCTTCAAGTTTCAGACATATCAGCATGTGTTGCCTAAAGACATCTTACCTGGACAACCGCTTGTTATTCCTAGCAGGGTGAGATGATGACAATGTTTATATCAAATAATGCTCCAGCACAGGAGTGTCCAATTTTATCTGTACAGGGCCCAGGTCAGGTTTTCTTTCAAAACAATCATGAGATCGATTTGATTCCAGCTGTTCAAATCAGTCAAACTTATGAGGCGTGTTGCTGATGCTTGGATGGAATGAAAAACTATGATTTTATATATATATAGATATACTATATATATATATATATATATATATATACATACACACACACACACACACACACACACACACACACACACACACACATATATATATATATACACACACCACACACACACACACATTATATATATATATATATATATATATATATATATAGATGTGTGTATATATATATATATATATATATATATATATATATATTATATATATATATTCATTCATTCATTCATCTTCTACCGCTTTATCTGATCTTCCCTCGGGTCACGGGGAAATCTGTGTGCCTATCTCAGGCGTCTATGGGCATCAAGGCAGGATACCCCCTGGATGGAATGCCAACCCATCGCAGGACACACACACACACACACACACACACACACACACACACACACATTCATACACTAGGGACAATTTTCCAAGGTGCCAATCAACCCACCGTGCATATTTTTGGACCGGGGGAGAAAACCGGAGAAAAACCCCCTGAGACACGGGGAGAACATGCAAACTCCACACACACATGGCCGAACCCGGGAATCGAACCCGGACCCTGGCGGTGTGAGGCGAACGTGCTAACCACTACAACCACCGTGCCCCTATAGATAGATAGATAGATAGATAGATAGATAGATAGATAGATAGATAGATAGATAGATAGATAGATAGATAGATAGATAGATAGATAGATAGATAGATAGATAGATAGATAGATAGATAGATAGATAGATAGATAGATAGATAGATATATAGATAGATAGATAGATAGATAGATAGATTAGATAGCTATAATATTTTTATAATATTCTATTAACTGTACTATGCTGGAATTATATATACTGGCATCACTAATAAATGTATAAACAATCGATTTAAAAATGACAATGATTATTAAAAAAAAATTAGTATATTCATAGTTTGATTATTACAAACTAATTGTTACTTTTAGACTCTCTTTAGACTTTACTTTAACTGTATTTAATTTGCAATGTACAGTGTATTATGATTGAAACAACTAAAAATATATACCTACTTGTTTGTGTGCGTTTCCAAATCTTGTTTTGAAGGGCTTCATAAAAGGAAATGAGGAAATGAGAGCCTCTGTGTATTACCTTCCTGGATTTCCAGAGGTTTTTAAGAAGATGGTCCAACTACAGGTAGAAGACGTTAAAGCAGAAATCGTTACAATAAGGGGAGAGGGCGTTTTCCCTAGAGTGTACCTGGACCTTCCTAGAGACTCACTGGGTAAGAGCTCACGGAATACATTTGCAGCATTAGGCAGACGCCCTTATCCAGAGCGACTTACAACTGAGCAGTTGAGGGTTAAGGGCCTTGCTCAAGGGCCCACTAGTGGCAGCTTGATGGTGGTGGGGTTTGAACCCGTGATCTTCCGGTCCAGAGTTCAACACCTTAACCATTGGACTACCACGTCTCTATATGAATATAAATATACATGAATGTATGTATTATATATATGTATATATATATATATATATATATATATGTATATATATATATATATATATATATATATATATATATATATATATATATATATATGTACAAACCGGATTCCAAAAAAGTTGGGACACTATACAAATCGTGAATAAAAACTGAATGCAATGATGTGTAGGTGCCAACTTCTAATATTTTATTCAGAATAGAACATAACACACGAAACAAAAGTTTAAACTGAGAAAATGTACCATTTTAAGGGAAAAATATGTTGATTCAGAATTTCATGGTGTCAACAAATCCCAAAAAAGTTGGGACAAGTAGCAGTAAGAGGCTGGAAAAAGTATATACTTCCAGAAACCAGAAACCATTGTCAGTGAACACAATCCACCGTGCCATCCGCCGTTGCCAGCTGAAACTCTACAGTGCAAAGAAGAAGCCATTTCTAAGCAAGATCCACAAGCTCAGGCGTTTACACTGGGCCAGGGATCATTTAAAATGGAGTGTGGCGAAATGGAAGACTGTTCTGTGGTCAGACGAGTCACGATATCGAAGTTCTTTTTGGAAATCTGGGACGCCATGTCATCCGGACCAAAGAGGACAAGGACAACCCAAGTTGTTATCAACGCTCGGTTCAGAAGCCTGCATCTCTGATGGTATGGGGTTGCATGAGTGCGTGTGGCATGGGCAGCTTGCATGTCTGGAAAGGCACCATCAATGCAGAAAAATATATTCAGGTTCTAGAACAACATATGCTCCCATCCAGACGTCATCTTTTTCAGGGAAGACCCTGCATTTTCCAACAAGATAATGCCAGACCACATTCTGCATCAATCACAGCATCATGGCTGCGTAGGAGAAGGATCCGGGTACTGAAATGGCCAGTCTGCAGTCCAGATCTTTCACCTATAGAGAACATTTGGCGCATCATAAAGAGGAAGGTGCGACAAAGAAGGCCCAAGACGATTGAACACTTAGAGGCCTGTATTAGACAAGAATGGGAGAGCATTCCTATTTCTAAACTGGAGAAACTGGTCTCCTCTGTCCCCAGACGTCTGTTGAGTGTTGTAAAAAGAAGGGGAGATGCCACACAGTGGTGAAAATGTCCTTGTCCCAACTTTTTTGGGATTTGTTGACACCATGAAATTCTGAATCAACATATTTTTCCCTTAAAATGGTACATTTTCTCAGTTTAAACTTTTGTTTCGTGTGTTATGTTCTATTCTGAATAAAATATTAGAAGTTGGCACCTACACATCATTGCATTCAGTTTTTATTCACGATTTGTATAGTGTCCCAACTTTTTTGGAATCCGGTTTGTATATGTATGTATATATATATATATATATATATATATATATATATATATATATATATATATATATATATATATATATATATATATATATACACACACACACACACACATGGGCACACACTAAGTTTATGTATAAACTGTGTAATAAGTGTATTGCATTAATTACATTCATTTTATTTGTACATGTTTATATATACAGTATATGTATAGAATATGTTCTAAGCATATAAGATCATAGCCTTAGTAACAGTTTTCAAATGAAGGAACAGGGCTGTTTACAGATTACAGATTAAAAATATTATCCAACAGTTATTGAGAAGAAATTACTGATAATCCTCCAAGAACTGCAATGTGGATAAGGTTTGCACTGTTAAGTAATGACATGATGATGATGATGATGATGGCATTGGAGTTGTGATTACAATTTCTTCTCCCTGAAACGTTCATGCCAATCCAGAAACAGAATTCCTATTATGGCATGTGGTGCAAACATTTATTCAACCTATTAGTCAGACTTTTACCAACTTAAGAAAGTGTGTGTGTGTGTGTGTGTGTGTGTTTTTTTTTTTTTTTTTTTTTGTAGATGAACCACAATATAGTTTAGTTCTGATAAAGGCAAAGGAGACGGTTGTGAGTGAACCTCAAAGAGATGACATTCTAAGCAGACCTGCTACAGAGTTTGGTGAAACTTGTGAAGAAGAAGGAGACAACATTCCTCGAGTAAGTATAAATCTGAACTCTGGGGACAAAATTTACTGTAAAATGTTTTTTCAGCTGAGTACTATAAGAAAGGTAAAGGACAAAGAAAGATTTTCCAATATTCAACTATCCATTTTCTTTCACTTTTATCTAAAGCATAGTACCCGCACGATCGATTTCATTCATTGCACAATAGCATGTATTTAATAATAATATATCAAATTAAAATTTTATTAGTCTCATACACAGTCATACACAGTACGATATGCAGTGGAATGCTTAGGCAACTGCCCTGACCTTTAAACAAGACTATTAAAGGAATGATATAAAATAAAAAAATATAAATACAAATATAAAATAAAGACTTTAGAAAAAAAGAAATCTATCTGTACAATAAGGGAACGGAATGTCCAGGTTTGTGCAAATATGCAGATGTGTAGTAGAGCGACATTTAAAGTGGCTTGTCTGCGTAATTATGTGTATTGTGTGTATTATGTCCATGAGTGAGCAGTGACCACAAGTGACCACTGGTATGGTGAATGTCCAGAGTGAGTGCAAGATGTGCCGATGTGCAAAATGGATCAGTACTGTCTGGTGTACTGATTTTTTATATATATATATATATATATATATATATATATATATATATATATATATATATATATATATATATATATATATATATATATATATATAGATTACAGATTACAACTTACCCTATTCAAAAAGTGTAGAGACCAAAGGTAACCCTTATTAATCTTGCAGTGTCTTAATAAATGTAGTATGTGGTATTTAGTATTGATAGTATATAAGTTCTTCTGTTCCTGACGTGTGTATACATTTTTGTGTGACACACACACACACAAAACCATTATTAAAAGATGAAATAAAGGAAGCTGTGCTGCTTTTCCCCCCCATGATTGTATATGTTTCTCTGCACGTGTGTAGTATGATGCTCTGCTACAGATGGAAGTTGAGAGGCTCCTCATCATGGAACATTGTAGAAACAATGCCGCTGAGAAATCCCGAAGTGAATCTGGCCAAAGTGAAACGCCCGGATCCGTTTCTAGCATGTGGCGCAAAAAGCTCAGCAGGTAAAAATCACATAATAAAAAAATCTCTATATATCTTTTTTTATAACAGAGAAACCTGATTTTCTTATATATGATTTTGATTTTAGGTTTATTTTGCCGGAGTACATTCTGGACTTTGGTCATGTGATTCACGGCACTGTGAATACCCACATTGTCAAAGTAACAAACACCGGGCCTCTCCCAGTGTCCTTCAGAGCTGAGCGGCGGTGTTTGGTGGGCACAGGTTGGTTTAAGCTCATAGCCTATAGCTTTTTTTGGGGTGGGGGGGGGTATTTCCCCTTTTTTTCTGACAGACTGACATTTACAGAGCAGTGCATTCAGAACTGGGTTCATATCTGTTTTGTTTTTTTTAGGATTTAGTACAGAGTTGGATCGGGTGAAGAATCTTCCCTACTGCGAGACAGAGACATTTGAAATGAAGTTTGATCCACAAGGTGCAAATCTAGAGCTTGGGGAGATGAACACCATCATGCCTATACAAGTAGGTTTGAGATAGCGTTTAAAGTCGTTGATTTTTCAGCGGCGGAAAAATGAAATGGGGGTGTCGGGCGGTGGTCATTGGAATTTGTATTTAAATAATTTTTTTAGCTTTGTAATTAAGTTATGTAACGCCGTTACATAGTAACTACTCCACTGGTGGTGGATGAGGAGGAGATCTCCCTCTCATAATGTAAAGTGCTTTGAATGCCTAGAAAAGAGCTATATAAATGTAATGAATTATTATGCATTCATTCATCTTCTACCGCTATATACGATCTTCCCTCGGGTCACGGGGAGCCTGTGTCTATCTCAGGCATCTATGGGCATTAAGGCAGGATACACCCTGGATGGAATGCCAACCCATCGCAGGGCACACACACACACACACACACACACACACACATTCATACAATAGGGACAATTTTCCAAGTTGCCAATCAACCTATTGTGCATGTTTTTGGACCGGGGGAGGAAACCGGAGAACCCAGAGAAAAAAACCCCTGAGGCACGGGGAGAACATGCACAAACTCCACACACACACATGGCCGAGACGGGAATCGAACCCGGACCCTGGCGGTGTGAGGCGAATGTGTTAACCACTACGCCACCGTGCCCGTTATTATTATTATTATTATTATTATTATTATTAATAATTATAATAATATATTATCGTGTATGGAGACACATTTTTTACAACTTTGCTTAAAGACAGACCCACAGATAAACCCTGATAGTGGGTTGAGAATTTTCAGCTAGCTTACATGCACTTAAACGCATCAAATCATCACATTCAAGTGATTATAGTTTTGTAATGCTTTCCTGTTATATAAGTTAATGTTCTTATGACTCCTTTAATCTTATGCTTTTTTTACCCCTGTGTATAGGTGTTGGGGGGTCCTACAGTTCAAGTCCGTCTGCGTGCCGTGGTCGTAATGCCCTCCTTGAACGTCTCTACTAACAGGTTACAGTTTGACAGTGTTCACTGTGGCATGTGCAAAGTGCTTTCGGTGCAGCTACACAACCCTGAGCCAGTACCCTGCAAGTGGAGTATCAAGGAGGAGGAGCAGGTCAAGAGGAAGGTGAAGGACTTTCAATCAAAATAACCATAACTCATGTACAGAATCTGAAAGGGGTTATGTTGAATTGATGTTAATACTGTAAACAAAAATGTATAAAGGGCATGTTGTTACATTAGTGCCTTCATAGTGACGTACGCTTGATGTAAAACGTGTGTTCTAAAACATAACAAAGTGCTCAATAGGGCAATCAGCTAATAACAAGTACCAATATTAAACCATTAATATTATACTGGGTCGGAAATAGGAAACATTTCACAAAGCAGATGTATATGAAATTTACTAGATTTGGAATTTTTTTTTTTTTTAGTTCTGTTCTGAAGTAATAAAAAATGAAAAATAATCACGTTTGTTTGTTTGTTTGTTTGTTTGTTTGTTTGCTCGCAAAGTCCGAGAAGCACATGCCACTGCACCAGAAACAGAAGGCTCGTTTAGAGAAGCTGAATACGCCGCTCATTTTTGAGATGTCGCCCTCCAGTGGCGTACTGTACGCTGGCGACAGGGTCAACATCCAGGTCAAATTCTGTCCGGCTGAAGAGGTGAGACTTACAAACTGGTGGATTTTCTTTTTGTCTCTGTCCTTTGTTCCAAAGAAAATGGCTTCCAGATTTTTTTAATAAAACCTCCTTGAAACACATTATAGCCTTGATTCCTAAGAGTCCTGGCATCCAGAACCCCTTAATGACTTTTATATACATGTATATATATATATATATATATATATATATATATATATATATATATATATATATATATATATATAATCTAGCAACATAACATCAGGAATATTCATTCATTCATTCATTCATTCATTTTCTACCGCTTTATCCCATCTTCTCTTGGGTCATGGGGAACCTGTGTAATCTCAGGCGTCTTGGGGCATCAAAGCAGGACACACCTTGTATGGGATTCCAACCCATCCACTCACGTTCACACTCATATTCACACAATAAGGGACAATTTTCAAAGGTGCCAATCAACCAACCAGGGCATGGGGAGAACAGGCAAATTCCACACACCCTTGGCGGAGGCGGGAATTAAACCCCCAACCCTAGAGGTGTGAGGTGAGCATGCTACCCCCTAAGCCACTGTGCCCCAGACATCGCGAATAGTAAATTAAATTAAAAAACAAAGTGTTATATGAGAGCGGCGGTAGCTCACTGGTTAAGGCAATTTACTCTGGACTGGAAGGTTGCAGGTTCAAATCCCCCCCCCACTACTAACTTTCCCCTAGTGGACCCCCAGTTGTAAGTTGCTGTGGATAAAGGCGTCTGCCCAATACCATAAATATATTTACAACTTACTGTAATGATTGCATTAATTCTGGAATTGTGTGTTGTTGTTTTTTGCAGAGAATGTACAGAGAGAAGCTGGTGATAACAGTGACTCAGAGCACGCAGCGTATTGTACTGATAGCCCAGGGTCACGGACTGGAGCCACACCTGGAGTTTTCCACCTCAGAAATCAGTCTGGGGCCTGTCCTGCCATGCAGCATTGGAAAGGAGGTTGAGGTGTTGGTCCGCAACCCCTGTCCTTTCCCTATCGAGTTCTACTCGCTGGATTTTGACAAGCAATACCTGGAAGAGGAAATAGTGAGTGCTCTGTATAAATATACATTTCCTGCAGGGATAATCAATTAGTTTGTCATGAAGGGGTGCAGTTCATGAAAACATCCTAAATGAGGGTCAGAGAGATCTGGGCTTGCAATTTGAGTGATGACACGACTGCAATTGCTCTTCTCGGACCTTTTCGGTGCTGTGTAAACGTAATCTATCCATCTCCCCAGATCCTGCAGCTGATGAAAGGATATGATGCACGCAACATATTGCTGCTGCCCCCTCGAACCCCTGGTGAACCTCTGCCTACTGAGCTTCTAGACTTCTACCAAGAGTATAAATCTCAGAATCTTGAGCCAGGTAACATTACCTCTCACTTTCATTCTTTTACTTTTTTAACCAATTACCTTTTTTCTTAGACCAATTCCTGGTAGTTGTGTCTGTAGTCTGTGGTCTATTTTATAAGTGCTGTTTAATGCTGCTCATGCTTTTGTCACATTTATATTTTCTGCAAAGTGGCGAGTAGTTAATCAGTTTTTTTTTTTTCATTCATTCATTCACTCATCTTCTACCGCCTTTATCCGATCTTCCCTCGGGTCAAGGGGAGCCTGTGCCTATCTCAGGCAGTCTATGTGCATTAAGGCAGGATGGAATGCCAACACACACACAATCATACACTAGGGACAATTCTCCAAGGTGCTAATCAACCTACCGTGCATGTTTTTGGACCGGGGGGACGGGGGGACGGGGGGACGGGGGGGGGGGGGGGGGGGGCGGAGAACCCGGAGAAAAAAAAAACCCCCCCGAAGGCACGGGGAGAAGGAAACATGCAAACTCCACACACACATGGCCGAGACAGGAATCTAACCCTGGCGCTGTGAGGCGAACATGCGAACCACTAATCCACCGTGCCCCCCCCCCCCCACCCCCCCAATTATTATGATTGTTAAATAACAGGCAACTACAAAAACAAAGTGTAATCAGCCTGATCAAAACGGCATGTTTTAGGTGTAGATTATTATCAGGAGTGTTTTTTAAATGTTAAAAGTGTTTAACTGGGCTACTACATTGTACATGTACTGTCTATAGAGCTTGCTCGTGACATGCACGAGTCATAAAAGTCTTTTACCAAAATACTGACTCGTGCTGACGGAGGCAGTTCAGTTTTTAAACAAGCTCATATACTGGCTATGGAATGTTGTGAGTTTCATTCATTTGGAACAAATTAGGTACACTAGCATATTCTTTCAGACAGTTTAGCAGTCATGTGGCGTTCGAACGCTAAAGCATGGGGAACCTCGGCTATTGACGACCACGAGGTTGGTTGAACGGATTAATTCATTTTCCATTCATTCTTATGGGATAATTCGGTTCTGAGGCACCGCCGTACTATATCTTATGCTGGAGTTAAGAACAAAGGATTGTTCTTTGCTGGAGTAAACTTTTAAGGTCGCTCTAAACCTGGACAAAAAGATATGATTCAAAAATACAAAAATAGAGACCTAATACAAAATGTTTCTTGTGCTTTAGCACTCAACACTGGCTCTCATAAAGAGGTTGAATCTTCTGATGGCGGGGAAAAGAAGAAGTCTGCCGGGCGAGAGGATACCTTATCAAATGCTCCAGTTGAACACGGCTCTTTAGAGGAGGGTGAGGCGGATGCTGCATCGGTACCATCCAAAAACGGGACGTCCACTGGCGCAGGTATTCTTCTGCTGAGGTCATACAAAATGTGCCTTTTAGTGCTAATATTGTTAACACATAATACAAAAGAGAGAAATGCTAAGTAAAAAGATCATAAAGGAAGGTGTATTGCGAGTCTGATGTGTTTTTCCTTACAGACGTCGTCAAAGACAACATCAGGGCGGATAAGATGGGCGATTTAGAAGTGAACCCTGTTTCTAAAGCTATCGCTAACTACATGGGCATTCGTTTGTCCCCAGAAAGCCAAGCGCTTCAGAGTTGCAGAGGCATTGCCATTGTAGTGCACGGTGCTCCACTCACAGGTAGACTTCTAATTCTTGGTAAAATGATTGTACATAAATGGAACTTGGCATAAACGCAGAAAGGATTGTTAATGCTATACAAGTATTTTAAATATGTACAGTAATTTACGTGAGTAATATCAGGATTTTGTGCCTAACTTTATTAGTATTAAAAATGTTTGCGGTACACGCTTGTTGCGCATCGTCATGTTGCTCCCTGCGCATTCTCAGAGACTGCAATGATGCTTTATTTCTACAAATTGTTATGCAAATAACAAGATTGTTTTTCCTAAATAATCTATAAAAATGATAGTTCTCATCATTTTCAAGTCATCGGGTCGTCATTTTTGAACGAACCTCCAACTTTTGATAAAAGAAAATAAATACATAAATAAATAATCTTAAAAGGCACTGTTCCACAATAGAGCGTCAGATGATTTTATTGTTGGAAACAACTGAAAATGGTCATTACTGTAGAGCTTAAAACTTAAAAAAAAATGTTTACTAGTAACTAGTTACTCCCTGACACTTTTCATTCCTCAGTATAGATTCTAGTGTTAATACAGACTTCTGTAGGGTTGAAGTATCAACTCAGGCTTTTTACTTGAGTGAAAGTGTAAAAGTTCTGGTTTCAAAACGACTTAAAAGTAATGTAAGGGGTTTAAAAAAAAATGCCATTAAGGCAAAAAGTTTAGACCTCGCCGATCGCAATCATTAATTTATTGAAACGTCTGGAAATATGTTATTAAATAGCTTACATTTTTGAGACGCCACTTGGGTAATACATACGTGTAGTTAAGAGTGTGTTTGATATCATTTTGACGTTTTATATACTTCCTTGAGATAGTTTTTGACATAGTAAGATGTTTTGGTTTTGTATATTTATTTTTTAATAAAGGAATTAATTTAGTTGTCTTCTGGGGCTTTCATTGTGTTTCCGAGCTCGCCAGTGCATTGCTGTTTTAGGAAACTGTAGATTTAACCTCTACTAAACTTCTTTGTCTTCTTTACAACTTTTTTCTCTAATAACCCTCATTCACTCACATTCACATTCACATAATACAGGTGTGTTTAATTAAAGACAGAACTCCCTACTGTAGCTTCATTTGCGGAGGAAGACTATTAAACACCCGTTTGATAAATGAGCCAGTAGTGGAGAAATAACCACTTTTAAGTAGGGCCGTCAAAGTTATTAACATGTTAATGCAAATTCACAAGCGACAATAACAAGGGCTATTTTGAAAATGTGAAGAGTAGAAACACCTACTCCAGTAAAATATTACCCAAAATTTCTACGTCAGTAACGTAACGAAGTATTTCTACTTGACACCTCTATCTATAAGTAGAAATTTGAAGATATACCATGATCTCTGGTGCTGCTTTTCCTATTTTAATTTATTTTTTTTACACGATTGTATGTATTTAAAGGTAAGACGGCTTTGGCAGTGAGCTTGGCGAGGTACTACGGCGCTGCGTGTCTGAACATGGACTCGGTGGTACAAGAGGCTGTGACCTCTGGTAGCAGCTCTGCAAGCAAGCATGCCAGAGAGCTGTTAAGATCTGCCATCAAGCCTGTGCCGAGCAAAGAAGACAGTCCTGGTGAAGATATATGTATTTTTTTTTCCCCCCATAAACCTGCTGAGTTTTATGTTCGAAAAAGGTCCATTTTCTCCAATTCATTGTGCATCTGTATGTTTTCCTCCCCAAGCTATTGCTGGTCAGGCCACAGGCATTCTCAGTGTTGAGGCATTAGCCAAACACACTGCTGAGGGTGTTCAGGAGCCTGAGCTCAAAGACCCCACATCCACTCTCTCAACAAACAAGAAG
Organism: Kryptopterus vitreolus; assembly: GCA_030449085.1. Lineage (NCBI taxonomy): Eukaryota > Metazoa > Chordata > Actinopteri > Siluriformes > Siluridae > Kryptopterus > Kryptopterus vitreolus. The sequence continues at coordinate 10,706,175 of JACRUU010000016.1, forward strand.
ACAAACACCACTGGAGCAAAGAAAAACGATGGCTCCAATCTCACCACTTCATTGGTAATCCATTCCCAGTAGACATATTAGTGTACAGTACATTACACGCAACCTTCTAAACCCTCACTTCTGCACTACACTGAATGTTTACTGAACAGGTACACTCGTTTAACAAATGTGCTCTGTGAGTAGCATTAGACAAAATAGAATAGAATAGAAGAGCCTTTATTTCTCACATATGCATTACAGCACAGCGAAATTCTTTCTTCGCATATCCCAGCTGCTTGTTTGGTAGTTGGGGTCAGAGCACAGGGTCAGCCATGATATGGCAACCCCTGGAGCACAGAGGGTTAAGGGCCTTGCTCACGGACCCAAGGGTGGCAGCTTGACGATACCGGGGTTCTAACCCTGTTCTTCTTGAGCTACCCCCTCTCATAAATGAATTCTTAATTAATATTACTTATTGGAAACGATCCTACATGAGATTTGGGAACATTTTCAACTTTGTTACAGAATTTTATTCCATTATATTTGAAGGGTGTTAAAAAAAAAGAATAATGAGATTATGATTTTTGCTAAGTAATTTTACACTTATTGTCGTATGCATTAGCTTTTATATCTAATCTTAATGTACATGCATTATATAATATTGTGTGTTTGGAATATATATTGTATTATACAGAGCATGATATAATACTATAGTATTATATAGCAACAGTATATATATAGAGCAGTATTATATAGAAATGTGTTACATAGAAACAATATTATAAAGAGCAGTATTATATAGAAACGTGTTACATATTATATAGAAACAATATTATATAGAAACAGTATTATATAGAAACAATTATATAGAAACAGTATTATGTTACATAGAAACAATATTATAAAGAGCAGTATTATATAGAAACGTGTTACATAGAAACAATATTATATAGAAATAGTATTATATAGAAACGTGTTACATAGAAACAATATTATAAAGAGCAGTATTATATAGAAACGTGTTACATAGAAACAATATTATAAAGAGCAGTATTATATAGAAACGTGTTACATAGAAACAATATTATATAGAAATAGTATTATATAGAAACGTGTTACATAGAAACAATATTATAAAGAGCAGCATTATATAGAAACGTGTTACATAGAAACAATATTATAAAGAGCAGTATTATATAGAAACGTGTTACATAGAAACAATATTATATAGAAATAGTATTATATAGAAACGTGTTACATAGAAACAATATTATAAAGAGCAGTATTATATAGAAACGTGTTACATAGAAACAATATTATAAAGAGCAGTATTATATAGAAACGTGTTACATAGAAACAATATTATATAGAAAGCAGTATATAGAAATAGAAACGTGTTACATAGAAACAATATTATAAAGAGCAGCATTATATAGAAACGTGTTACATAGAAACAATATTATAAAGAGCAGTATTATATAGAAACGTGTTACATAGAAACAGTATTATATAGAAACATATTATATAGAAACAATATTAGAAACAATATATATAGAAACAGTATTATATAGAAACGTGTTACATAGAAACAATATTATAAAGAAGCAGTATTATATAGAAACGTGTTACATAGAAACAATATTATATAGAAACAGTATTATATAGAAACGTGTTACATAGAAACAATATTATATAGAAACAGTATTATATAGAAACAATATTATATAGAAACAGTATTATATAGAAACAATATTAGAAACGTATAGAAACAGAGCAGTATTATATAGAAACAATATTATATAGAAATAGTATTATATAGAAACGTGTTGCAGAAACAATATTATATAGAAACAGTATTATGTAGAAACGTGTTACATAGAAACAATATTATAAAGAGCAGTATTATATAGAAACGTGTTACATAGAAACAATATTATATAGAAATAGTATTATATAGAAACGTGTTACATAGAAACAATATTATATAGAAACACATATTATAGAAACAATATTATATAGAAACAGTATTATATAGAAACAGTATTATATAGAAACAATATTATATAGAAACAGTATTATGTAGAAACGTGTTACATAGAAACAATATTATAAAGAGCAGTATTATATAGAAACAGTATTATATAGAAACGTGTTACATAGAAACAATATTATATAGAAATAGTATTATATAGAAACGTGTTACATAGAAACAATATTATAAAGAGCAGTATTATATAGAAACAGTATTATATAGAAACAATATTATATAGAAACAGTATTATATAGAAACAGTATTATATAGAAACAGTATTATATAGAAACGTTTACATAGAAACAATATTATATAGAAATAGTATTATATAGAAACGTGTTGCATAGAAACAATATTATATAGAAACAGTATTATGTAGAAACGTGTTACATAGAAACAATATTATAAAGAGCAGTATTATATAGAAACAGTATTATATAGAAACGTGTTACATAGAAACAATATTATATAGAAATAGTATTATATAGAAACGTGTTACATAGAAACAATATTATAAAGAGCAGTATTATATAGAAACGTGTTGCATAGAAACAGTATTATATAGAAACAGTATTATATAGAAATAGTATTATATAGAAACGTGTTACATAGAAACAATATTATATAGAAACGTGTTACATAGAAACAATATTATATAGAAACAGTATTATATAGAAACAGTATTATATAGAAACAGTATTATATAGAAACATATATATAGAAACAGTATATATAGAAACAGTATATATAGAAACAGTATTATATAGAAACGTGTTACATAGAAACAATATTATATAGAAACGTTACATAGAAACAATATTATAAAGAGCAGTATTATATAGAAACGTGTTACATAGAAACAATATTATATAGAAACAGTATTATGTAGAAACGTGTTACATAGAAACAATATTATATAGAAACAGTATTATATAGAAACAGTATTATATAGAAACAATATTATATAGAAACAGTATTGTATAGAAACATGGCTAAATCACATTATAGTAAATTATAGTCTAAGCATTTCACTGCATATCGTACTGTGTATGTGACAAATGAAATTTGAATTTAAATAAGTAAAAATTTCTGAACATTTTCAACTTTATTGCAGTACTTAAATCTTTTATATTTGCTGGGTGTTTTTTTTTTTTTTTTTTTTTTATCGAATGATTAAAGAAAAAAAATTATTTTTGTATGATCAATGCTGAGTACTTTTAGTACTTTATTTTTGCACTCAGTGTAGTATAGTGTAGTGTAGTATGCATTAGTGTTTATATTTGATCTTAATATACATGCATTGTATCATATTCGAAACCCACTGTATTATACAGAAATGTGGCTAAATCACATTATAGTGAAAAAGCAAAAATACTATATTATTTACATTTCTGAACATTTTTAAACTTTACTACAGAATCTAAATCCAAATTATATTTGGAGTGCTGTTTAAAAAAAAAAAAAACAATATTGTGATTAATGCTGAATATTTTTAGTACTTTATTTTTTGTACTCAGTGTATTATAGTGTGGAGGGGCACGGTGGTGTAGTGGTTAGCACGTTCTTCTCACACCGCCAGGGTGTGTGTGGAGTTTGTGCATGTTCTCCCCGTGCCTTCGGGGGGGTTTTTCTCCGGGTTCTCCGGTTTACCCCCCCCGGTCCAAAAACATGCACGGTAGGTTGATTGGCACTTTGGAAAATTGTCCCTAGTGTATGAATGTGTGTGTGTGTGTGTGTGTGTGTGTGTGTGTGTGTGTTTGTGTCCTGCGATGGGTTGGCATTCCATCCAGGGTGTATCCTGCCTTAATGCCCATAGACGCCTGAGATAGGCACAGACTCCCCGTGACCCGAGGGAAGATCGGATAAAGCGGTAGAAGATGAATGAATGTATTATAGTGTAGTATAGTATGCATTAGCTTTTATATTTAATCTTAGTGTACATGCATTGCACAATATTTCATATGCACGCCGTATTATATAGAAACGTGTACAATAAAATACTACATTCTTTTTTGTACATTGGATTACACTGGACTAGAACCTATAACATTATGTCTGCTGTAGTCATGGCAGAAACGCTTGTAAATACTCCTAATAACCTAGGTGAGTACATTTGATTGCTTCTGTGCAGGCTGGTCCGACTCAAAGGCTCCCCAGTGACAGTGTGAGTCAAGCGGGTGAGCTGGACAACACAAGCAGTTTGCTGCCTGAGGAACTTCTGGTAGAGATTCTGTCAGAGAGACTACAGGTAACAACCCCATCAATGTTTATGGCCACTATAAAATAACAAAATGATATGAATGTATTATTTAGCGTACTTTGTGCTGAACAATAATAATAAAAAAAAAAAGTTTTTCCGGTATTGATATATGCCATTTATGCGTGTGCGTTTATGTAGCTTAGTGACTGCAGCCGGGGCGTCGTGATCGATGGTTTGGAGACGATGTACTGCCGCTTCCCGAGCACCGTGCTCCATGTCATCATCAAAGCCTTCAACAACCGCCAGCACATCTACGTTATCGACCTCAACGACAGCTACGCCGAATTCAAAACCAGAGTGAAAGCTCACCCGGAACTGACAGGTGCTTGTTGGGTAGAGCGAATAAGATTCATTCATCCATTCTACCACTTTATCCGATCTTCCCTCGGGTCACGGGGAGCCTGTGCCTATCTCGGGTGTCTATGGGCAGGATATAAAGCAGGATACACCCTGGATGGAATGCCGACCCATCACACACACACACACACAATCACATTCACACACATTTATACACTAGGGACAATTTTCCAAGGTGCCAATCAACCTACCATGCATGTTTTTGGACCGGGGGGAAACCGGAGAACCCCGAGAAAAACCCCCTGAGGCACGGGGAGAACATGCACAAACTCCACACACACATGACCGAGACGGGAATCGAACCCGGCGAACGTGATAACCACTACGCCACCGTGCCCCCAGCGAATAAGATAATAACAGGAAAAGAAAAAAAAGATAGGAGTTACGCTAAGAGGCCAAAATAAAGTGGATTTACTCATTTCAATAAGCATATAAGAGAGCACAGTGGTTTAGTTTTTAGCACGTTCGCATCACATCTCCAGGGTTGGGGGTGGGATTCCCGTCTCCCCCATGTGTGTGTGGAGTTTGCATGTTCTCCCCGTGTCTCAGGAGGGGTTTTCCTCCAGGTTCTCCGGTTTCCCTCGCCAGGACCAAAACCATGCACCTTGGAAAATTGGAAAATGGTGTGTGAGTGTGTGTGCGATGGGTTGGCATTCCATACAGGGTGTTTTCTTGCCTTGATGCCCAAAGACGCCCGAGATAGGCACAGGTTCCCCGCGACCCGAGAGAGGTCAGATAGAAGATGAATGAATGAATGATTTCAGAGGTGGCGAAAGTATACGCATCCTTCGCTTAAGTAGAAGTACAGATACACATGAAAAATCTACTTAAGTACAGCTATGAAGTATTTGTCCTGTGTTACTGATACTAGAGTATTAAACTGATGCAGTCATGTGGCAAAACCTGCTTTGTATGTGTCCAGACCCCTTGCGAGCGGTAGAAGAGAGGGAGGTTGATAAGTTCACTGTGCACCAGATGATTGAGGATGTGTATGAAATGGTATTTGAGGACGATTCAGCTGCAGACTATAACTTGGACATGCTAAAGGAACTGATGTACAGGTAATCGTTAGCTCATTGTAAGCTTTACTAAAGAAATTTAAATAATTCATATATATATATGTGTGTGTGTGTGTGTGTGTGTGTGTGTGTGTGTGTGTGTGTGTGTGTGTGTGTGTGTGTGTGTGTGTGATGATTTTATACTTGCAGAAGCAAACATGAGAGGGATCTGGAGACAAAGGAGCAGGAGGAGAAGCTCCGAGAGGAGGAGGACATGAAGAAAAAAAACAAGAAAGGAAAAAAGGAAGCAGACGATTTAACAGGAAGGAAAAGCCAGCCGGGAGCTGCCCAGGTAAAAAAAAAAAAAGGTGCCTACAAAATGCCGTCGTAAGAAATGAGATCATCGGTGACTGATTTTGTTACGCTTCCCTTGTGTAGCCAGCACTGCCCTCTGACACTGGACAAGAGCAGGAGGAGCTTGATGAAGGAGGCAAAAAGAAAGCCAAAAATGGCAAAACCAACAAGCCAAATGGAGAGGATCCTTCGTTACATCCACCGGACGAGGCGGAGCAAGAGCCGGTCAGTTTGCTACAATAGTGTGCAAAAGTTTTAGGCAGGCGTGAAATAGTGCTGGGTCGGGGGTTCGATTCCCGTCTCCGACATGTTTGTGTGGAGTTTGCATGTGGTTTTCTCCGCCCCCCCCCCCCCACACGGTCCAAAAACATGCACGGTAGGTTGATTGGCACCTTGGAAAATTGTCCCTAGTGTGTGAATGTGAGTGTGTGTGTGTGTGTGTGCGATGGGTTGGAACCCCATACAGGGTGTGTCCTGCCTTGATGCCTGAAGACGCCGGAGATAGACACACGCTCCCCGCGACCCGAGAGAAGATCGGATAAAGTGGTAAAAGATGATTGAATGGAAAAAAAATGCTGTAAACAGAGAAAGCTTTCAGAAATATAAATAATGATTGTTTATTTTTGTCAATTTACAAAATGCAACGTGAGCAACCAAAAGAAAAATCTGCATTAAATTAATATTTGGTGTGAGTACCTTTTGAAGCAATAGAAGTAGTGGAAGTGACGTCAACCCCACACACACACTCACACAGAGTCCTGATCTCTACATCATGGAGTGTGTGTGGGATTTACATGAAGAGACAGAAGGATGTGAGAACGTCGACATCCACAGAAGATCTGTGTTTACTTCTCCAAGATGGAACAACCAACCAGCCGAGTTCCTTCATAAACACTGTGTACAAGTGTACCTAGAAGTGTTACTGCTGTTTTGAAGGCAAAGTGTGTTCACACCAAATATTGATCTGATTTCCATTTTTGTTCCATTGATGAAAGTAATTCTTTGCTTACAGCATTTTTTTCACACCTGCCTAAATCTTTTGCACAGTACTCTACATCCACACGAACTATCAAACTATATTCAGTGTATGTTATGAAGCCATGTGAGATGCTTTAGGTGTAACTTGGTAATACCAAACCTTACAGTGTCCTAATTCCAATATCTCGCCGCGGGTTATGTTTCCAGATGAGCGAGGCTGACATGCAGCTGCTTTCCCGCTTCAATCTGTACGAGCAGAGTGAGCCACTTATCCGGCACACGCTGCAGAACTGGGATAGGACTCAGGGCCTCCTGCTGAATTCTCTTTTGCCGGAGGAGACCCAAGGGCCCGAGGAAGCTCCAGAACAACATAAGGGCAAGAAGGTCAAGAAGGAGCGGGAGAAGGTGAAAACGGACACTGCCGTAGAGCCGAAGCTGATGTCCCCGACCTCCAGCCAGTCTCAGTTGATGCCAAACGGTACAGAGGGATCAGAGAAGAAGATGTCCACTGAGTTTATCCCACACCTTTGTTTCCCTATCAGCAATAAAGAGGAGGCAACCTTGGGCAGTCTTCTGGACAGCGAGAAGCTGCCGTCTGTGGATGAGGTAATGCAAAACTTAAAGGACATGTCTTAGTCCTCAATAAGGAAATGTCTTGTTTACACAAAGCCTGCTTTATAGTGTCATTTAATTCTCTTGATGTTGTCCATAGGTTTTGGATGGATTAGGTCCACCCATTCCTCCACCCATGCTGTTCTCAGTAATCCCATACCCCAAAATAAGAGAGATGTCCAGCCTGGCTCCTGCGTGCTTCACCTTCTTGGTTCCATCGTCTCTGGACGACTCATCTGAAGAGAAACAGGATGGTGACATGGAGACAGTAGCACTAAGTCCTACTATGTCTGCAAAAGTAAACAGATTCTTTACTCTATTCCTTTTTTTTCCTCCTTCTTTTACATACTTAGCACGTTCACTAGGGTTGGGGGGTTGGAGTCCCGTCTCCGCCATGTGTGTATGGAGTTTGCATGTTCTCCCCGTGTCTCAGGGGGTTTTTCTCCCCGGTTCTCCAGTTTCCACCCCCAGTCCAATAACATACACTGTAGGTAGCACCTTGGAAAATTGTCCCTAGTGTATGAACGTGAGGGGCACGGTGGCTAAGTGGTTAGTACGTTCGCCTCACACCTACAGGGGTGGTTCGAGTTCCATCTCTGCTGTCTCTCTGTGTGTGTGTGTTTGTGTGTGTGTGTAGTTTGCATGTTCTCCCTATGCCTTTGGGGGTTTTTCTCCGGTTTCTCCGGGTTCTCAAAAAACATGCACAGTAGGTAGCACCTTGGCCCTAGTGTGTGAATTTGTGTGTGTGTGTGTGTGTGTGTGTGTGTGTGTGTGTGTGTGTGTGTGTGTGTGTGTGTGTGTGTGTGTGTGTGTGTGTGTGGCCAGCGATGGGTTGGCATTCCATACGCTGTATCCTGCCTTGATGCCCCAAGAACACTAAGATAGGCACAGGTTCCCCGCGACCCGAGGGAAGAACAGATAAAGCGATAGAAGATAAATGAATGAATTAATTAATATTAGGAAATATATTTTGTGTTGTTTCCAAATATTTATTTATTTATTTTTTTAAATTGTGATTAATGTATTAGAAATGAGCTCCATGGTTATTTGTCTGCTCAGGAGGAGGCTACAACCGTGAACAAAGGCAAAGGGAAGAAGGTTCCAGTGAAAGACGAGCCGGTCAGGGGGACGGCAAAAGACAAGCAGCGAGCTCCTGCAAGGAAAGGAAGAAAGAGCATAGACGGCCGTTCACCGCCATTGAACGCGGCCACCCCTTTATCTGAAACTGATCACAGCAAGCATTTGGAAGATTGTCCTGCAGAACACAGTCAGAGGTGACCCACCCTTGCCCGAACGACCACACACACACACACACACACACACACATACAGATTAGGTAGGTAGCAATGTAGCATGTAGCAGTTAGCATCGAAGGCATCTCGAGCCCCGAAAAGGGTTTTTTGTGTGATGGAAATGTATATTAATATTTAAAATCAATTCTTAATAATAGTTGTATTGGGATACAAACATGAGAATTTCGACAAGTACTTCTAACATGCAATTAATTTAGCTTTTGTTGCTGCTTGTTAATGGGTTCTTTCTTATAAAGGCTCACTCATTTCCGCTGGGTTGTTCCGGCATGTGGCCAAGTGACCCTGAAACTTTGGTTCCACTCACCTGTCCCTGGTGATTTTAAACACAACATGAGATTCGAATTGACCGGGACCAAGCGCAGCTATCAGATCTATTGCCGAGGCATCTGCGCCTTCCCATCCATCAGCAAAGATCATAAGTGAGTATTACACAACCTCATGTTTACATGTTTTGTTTTGTTCGTATTCTGATTATGTTTCATGTTTGTACGCGCTATAGGATTGTCTTTGGACACTGTAAAAAGGTCGTGCAGAAAGAGAATGGCTTAAAGAAGACATACATCATCCGCTCGAGCATGTATGAATTTGGGCCCCTGCCTTGTGGGAAAACAAACGACAGGCAAGCAACAAGCATCACAATGTTACACAATGTTCACTATGAATTTTATATAGTCAATTACTATACTATAAGTTTGTAGCTTTTTTTTTTTTTTTTTTTTTTTTAATTTATGTATAATTTTTTTAAACAATATATTTATTTATTTAATTACTTGAACAAAAATTTTCAATTTTCAATTTTACAGAAAACAAAACAAAAGCTCAGCACAGAATAAGAATATAAATAAACACAAAACAAAACAGAATATAGAATAAAGTTAAACAAGTTATTTATATATATATATATATATATTGGGGACTACTGCTCTACCGCTTTATCCGATCTGCCCTCGGGTCACGGGGAGCCTGTGGCAGGATACTCCCTGTATGGAATGCCAACCCATCGCAGGACACACACACACACACACACACACACACACACACACACACACACACACACACACACACACACACACACACATCACACACTTGGGACAATTTTCCAATGTGCCAATCAACCTACCATGTATGTTTTTGGACCGGGGAGGAGGGAGGAGGGGGGCGGACCGGAGAACCCGGAGAAAAAAAAAAAAAGAAAAAAAAAGAAAAACCCCCTGAGGCACGGGGGAAAACATGCACAAACTCCACACACACATGGTGGCGGTGGGAAACGAAACACGACCTTAAAGGTGTTAGGTGTTCTAACCACTAAGCCACCGTTCCCTAGTTACATGTAACGGCATTACGTAATTGAATTACAAAATAAAAGTAACAGTAATCTTTTACAGTTACAGCGAAAAAACATATAATTAAATTACAGTCACTTTACACCTAGTCCCCCCCCCCCTTAACATTTTGATTCTGAAGAAGCTCAGTTTCGAAAAAATATCCCACTTTTTCAGAGTGCCACCTAGTGGTAGTATGAAAGTAATGAAATATATATCGTACCATGATTTTTTTTTTTTTGTCGGTACAATGTCCTTAAACCAGAACAAGACATTTTTCCTTGCTGCAAAGGTCAGTAAATTAAATAACGTCTTATGCATGGTATAACTCAACTGTAACACCAAAAATAACAGATAGATCATCTACAATACCGGACCAGTATCACTGCAGTTTAACACATGACCATAAACAATGAAGAAAGGTACCATGTTCAGATTTGCATTTACAACGGAGTGGATTTGATCGCAGACAGATCTCTCTGTTGTCCAAAATTCCTGCAGAGCTTTTCTTTTTTTTTTTTTTTTCTTTTTTTAATGTAAAACTTTGTACCTTTTACTTTACACAGGTACAAGGAAAGAAATTGGCCAGACAACATAGAGAAACTAGTAATACACAACAATTCTCCCATGGAGGCAGAGGTTCATTTCTTCCTCCAGCAGGACATCAAATCCTCCACATTCACCCTGGACCCTCTGAGTATGGTACTGAAGCCCAACGAGAGAAAGGTATACTTTACCTTTACATTTAACCGGACAATTAAAAAAGATATAGTACTAAATACATAAACAGCCCATCATACCAAATTAAAGAAAACAACGCCAGGAAATAAATAAAATAATAAATAAAAAGCACATATCATAAAAGGTAACAAAAGATAAAGCACCAGTGACAAAAGCCAAAAACAAAGCGGATTAACAAGAAAAAAAATAAAAACAACAACAAAAGGCAGAATGTCTTCATCTATCATTGAAAATCTGTTATGTCCAAAATTGTAATAGAAGACCTGATACATGCACTGTACAAAGTTATAAAGTAACCTCATTTAAAATGGCTCATTTATCACCAGGTGTGTCTTTTCTATTGTTGTGTATCAAATGAATTAGCAGTTTTTGTTTCGCAGGAGCTGAGAGTAGGGGCGTACCCGACCACCGCAGGTCTTATAGAAGACAGTGTGGTGTGCTGTATTAAGGAGAACCCAGAACCGATTCTCTACAACATCTCGTGCAGAGGCGTGCGGCCAGAGCTGGAATTGGAGCGCAAACATTTTAATTTTGATAAGATTTTCCTGGACAGGTCAGAACTATGATTCTCATCTTAATATGTCATCTTAGGCTCTTGTGTCGGATGAAACTGGTTGCAAAGCGTTTAATATTGACACTAGAACGGGGGCATCCTAAAATGATTGATACTTAAAAATGGGCAAAATTCAATGTGTAATATTAATGATGTCATAAACAGAACAATAACAAAGACGCAGTAGTACAGCAGATGCAGTGTAATGCTCTGGGTAATATGTCACTGAGAAAACATTTGGGTTCTATTACTTGAGTAAAAGTAACATGTCCATCTTTTTCATCGCCGTGGTCCTCCAGGAGGGAGACGCGCAGGGTGTGTTTGTATAACCCCACTGCGCTGCCGGTCACCTGGAGGCTGAGTGGACTGGAGAGCTTGGGGGAGGAGTTCAGCATTTCCCAGGATAGTGGCATCGTCATGGCTCGCTCGGAGATTTCCTTGTTCATACATTTCCATGCCATGAGGCCTGTTAGCCTGAAGAAAACCATACGATTGGAGGTAGGTTGCTGTTCAAATAGCTGAAATGTAGCACTGATCTTCATTTCTTAAGCATCATAATCATCATTTGTAGCACAGATCATCATTTATTGATAATTAATCATCACCATGTTGCTGAAAGAATATCGCAGTTAAATAGACATTTGCAGTAAAGTTTTGCATGTGTGTGTGTGTGTGTGTGTGTGTGTGTGTGTGTGTGTGTGTGTGTGTGTGTGTGTGTGTGTGTGTGTGTGTGTGTGTGTGTGTGTGTGTGTGTGTGTGTGTGTGTGTGTGTGTGTGTGTGTGTGTGTGGTGTGTGTGTGTGTGTGTGTGTGTGTGTGTGTGTGTGTGTGTGTGTGTGTGTGTGTGTGCGCGCGGCTCAGGTGTCGGATGTGGAGAATATTCTGGGTGTTGTCCAGTCAGAGAACATCAACATTGTGGCAGAGGCCTATGATGTAGCCCTAGAAATTACATTTCCCAAAGGTAATAGTAATTCCTCGTTCATAGCCATCCAGAGGTTTTTTTTTTTTTTTTTTTTTTTTTTTAATAAACATCCATGAGTAACAAGCTGTTATATGTCTACAAATATGTCAGGTACCGAAAATAGTCTGGACTTTGGCATCATCAGAGTATCGGAAGAAGTGAAGATATCGATTAACTTGAAAAACAAGGGCAAGCATGATATTGCCTACAGGTATGTTCACACTCATGTTCTCTACAGCATATATATATATATATATATATATATATATATATATATATATATATATATATATATGTGTATGTTCATTTAACAATATATTCTTATCGTATATACTTATCATTGCTCATTTACTCACTATGTTACTATGTTACTTCCCCTATATACCGTTACATTGTTTACCTTTGCAAATTATCATATCTTCTATATAGAATACAGACGTGGACAAAATTGTTGGTACCCTTTGGTCAATGAAAGAAAAAGTCACAATGGTCACAGAAATAACTTTAATCTGACAAAAGTAATAATAAATAAAAATTCTATAAATGTTAACCAATGAAAGTCAGACATTGTTTTTCAACCATGCTTCAACAGAATTATGTAAAAAAATAAACTCATGAAACAGGCATGGACAAAAATGATGGTACCCCTAGAAAACACAGAAAATAATGTGACCAAAGGGACATGTTAATTGAAGGTGTGTCCACTAATTAGCATCACAGGTGTCTACAACCTTGTAATCAGCCATTGGGCCTATATATATGGCTCCAGGTAATCACTGTGTTGTTTGGTGATATGGTGTGTACCACACTCGACATGGACCAGAGGAAGCAAAGGAAAGAGCTGTCTCAAGAGATCAGAAAGAAAATTATAGACAAGCATGTTAAAGGTAAAGGCTATAAGACCATCTCCAAGCAACTAGATGTTCCTGTGAGTACAGTTGCACATATTATTCAGAAGTTTAAGATCCATGGGACTGTAGCCAACCTCCCTGGACGTGGCCGCAGGAGGAAAATTGATGACAAATCTAAGAGACGGATAATCCGAATGGTAACAAAAGAGCCTAGAAAGACTTCTAAAGAGATTCAAGGTGAACTTCATGCTCAAGGAACATCAGTGTCAGATCGCACCATCCGTCGTTGTTTGAGCCAAAGTGGACTACATGGGAGACGACCAAGGAGGACACCATTGTTGAAAACGAATCATAAAAAAGCAAGACTGGAATATGCCAAACTACATGTTGACAAGCCACAAAGCTTCTGGGAGAATGTCCTGTGGACAGATGAGACAAAAATCGAAGTTTTTGCCAAGGCACATCAGCTGTATGTTCACAGACGAAAAAATGAAGCATATCAAGAAAAGAACACTGTCCCTACTGTGAAACATGGAGGAGGCTCTGTTATGTTCTGGGGCTGCTTTGCTGCGTCTGGCACAGGGTGTCTTGAATCTGTGCAGGGTACAATGAAATCTCAAGACTATCAAGGAATTCTAGAGAGAAATGTACTAGCCAGTGTCAGAAAGCTTGGTCTCAGTCGCAGGTCATGGGTCTTGCAACAGGACAATGACCCAAAACACACAGCTAAAAACACCCAAGAATGGCTAAGAGGAAAAAATTGGACTATTCTAAAGTGGCCGTCTATGAGCCCTGACCTCAATCCTATTGAGCATCTTTGGAAGGAGCTGAAACATGCAGTCTGGAAAAGGCACCCTTCAAACCGGACACAACTGGAGCAGTTTGCTCATGAGGAGTGGGCCAAAATACCTGCTGAGAGGTGCAGATGTCTCATTGACAGTTACAGGAAGCGTTTGATTGCAGTGATTGCCTCAAAAGGTTGCGCAACAAAATATTAAGTTAGGGGTACCATCATTTTTGTCCATGCCTGTTTCATGAGTTTATTTTTTTACATAATTCTGTTGAAGCATGGTTGAAAAACAATGTCTGACTTTCATTGGTTAACATTTATAGAATTTTTATTTATTATTACTTTTGTCAGATTAAAGTTATTTCTGTGACCATTGTGACTTTTTCTTTCATTGACCAAAGGGTACCAACAATTTTGTCCACGTCTGTATAGGAAGCTGCATATATATATGGCTATATATATATATATATATATATATATATATATATATATATATATATATATATATATATATATATATATATATATATATATATATAGCATATAATCCTTGCACTGATCCTATGCAGCTTCAAAATACAACATATAATGTAGAAAAAGCCTACATGCGTGTAAAAATACTACATACAGGCTTTTACAGTTTATTGCCTTTGTGCCATCACTCATATTGCAAACCCGGATATCAGCAGCCGAAAGAGGTGATGAGTATTCACGGAATTAAAACTCAATTGCAAATATGCAACATTCTTTCTGTTAAAGATTCGTTCTGGAGCCTACTGAACCTGGCATGCCCAACCTCAACTCAGCCTTCACTATAATCCCTCAAAAAGGATCTCTTCATCCCACTGACCGACCCACGTGTGTCCAAGCCATCTTCCGTTACAACAAGGAGTTGTCGATAAAACAGCAGCCGATTCTACACTGCCAAGTCAGAAGCAAATCTTTATATATATATATATATACACATATAGATTTTGTTCAGTCTATGCTTCATGTGGAAAATAACTTTGGTGATTGCTTCTTTTAGGTCCACGAGCCAAATGTTGATAACGGTAGAGAAACGGTTAAAATCGTGCCCCTCAAAGTGTCTGTGCAGTGCCTCTATTCCAAGTACAGCATCGACCCTGCGCAGGACATCAACTTCGGCTCGGTAGTTCATGGTTCCCGGAGCATACAGACAATTACGTTGGAGAACAAGGGTGAATTTGACTTCTATTTCAACATCTCCAGAATGTCGAGAAATGCCCCACTGTATGATACGAAAAGAAGGTACAGATGGCGATCCATATATAATCAGATATTAATATTATCCTTCATAAATGAGCCTCTTAAACTAAAACTGTTCCTTCTATAGTACCGCCAAGAGACCTTCACGAGAGTATGATGCAAGACCACTCCAGAAGGAACCTGTTAGGGACATGATACCTTCTCAGGCAATGGACGGTCTTTGTATTTTTTTTTAAAAACTATTTTGTATTTGTTTTTCATCTTATTAATTGATGCTTTATCTTTGATGTTTTTTTTTTGTTTTTTTCATTGTAATTATTATCCCTTTTTTCTCTCTCTTTCTCTTTTTAATTTGAAATTCTGCAGACTCGTTTGCTTGTGGGCTTGTTCTCTTTGTCTCCGTGTTTCGGTGTCCTTCTACCCGGTGCCCAGCAGGTGGTAACTGTGGACTGTGTGGCAGAGCAGGACGGCTGCTGGGAGGAGTTTCTTGTGGTGGACATCAACGATCGAGACCCTTGTGAGAATCCAGGAGGGATTCTCTACAAGCTGTTTGCAGAGGTCTGCATGCCAGGTTTGTGTGTCCTAAAAACATTCAATATGTAGAATAGAAATAATTAAATTTGTTTTGGCCAAATGTTGTCCCACACCTACTCCTATAAAGATTCATTCATATATATATATATATATATATATATATATATATATATATATATATATATATATATATATATAGATATATATATATATATATATATATATATATATATATATATATATATATATATATATATATATATATATTAATGTTTTATTATTAACAGAGGGCTAAGGACCCAAGAGTGGCATCTTGGTTATACCAGGGCTTGACCGCCCTAACCCCCCCCGCCCCCCCCCCCCCCCCACCCTCCTTCTATCATTAGCCCAGTCCATTAACTGCTGAGCTACACCCTGAGCTACAAATTTGATATTTATTAAATACTGTGACTTATTTCTATGTAGGAATAGCCAATGAAGATATCGCTTCCATCTTCGAAGAACACCGATTGTGCAAAAACACTAACATGCTACAATGTGAGCAGTATCAGGAAGCGATGGGCATCTTTATCCAGGATGAGAACAAGTTTATCTTCAACAATGTGTTGGTCAACCAGACGGCCAAAGCTCGTATCCGTCTGACGAACCCTGGTAAAATTCCCTGTAAACTTAATTTGCAGGTGAAAGCTGTCTTCAACAGGGTACGTTTAAAAGTGCTACTACTGCTACTGTGAACATGTGATATTTAAAGATATTGATTGTGTTTATTATATTTGCCTGGTTTAGATGTCCACGCGTAGCTCTGAGGTGTTTGAGCTGAGCCCTACTAAACTCAATATCCCCAGTCACTCACATGCCTTTGCTACAATTACCTTCACTCCCCAGAACATGCAGACCTACCTGGGAATATTTGAAGCCTCACTAGAAGGAACAATTGGGTAAGTGTGTGTGTGTGTGTGTGTGTGTGTGTGTGTGTGTGTGTGTGTGTGTGTGTTTTTTTTAATTGTAAAATATGGGACGTGGCTCCTTTAAGAATTCTGTTCCGGTTGCTTTCCATATAAACTGGTGATATGTTTAGGTTATACGGAAGCGCATTGCATTCACAAAAGAAAAATGCGCTTTATTCCGTAATCCGTACGGATTTGGGAATGCAATGCGTTTCCGTAAGGTTCCATACGGCAATATACGCTAATATAGTGAGGAGCTCATACCTGTTGTGAATGCGCAGCTAGTAGGCGTAATTCGGGGGACATTTTGGGAGCGTGATTGGATGCGCTGAACGTTTATTTATTAATTTGTACTTTTTTTGTTCTTTGTTGTCTGTTTCGTTCAGCTGCATTTGAGTGGATCTGCACTTTCAAAATTACGAGTAGTAAACAGCTGTTATAATTCAAACTATCAAACACTTGGATTCCACACGTGATTCCATGATTCCATGATTCCACACAAGGAATACCATAGGAAAGGGCTTATATGCAGTCCTTTTTTATTTTTTATTTATATACAGCCCCTTTAAAACAAACTTATATGTACTTATACTTATATACAGCCCTTTACTATGATATTCCTTGTGTGGAATGATGGAAAGTCTTTGATAGTTTAACAGCTGTGCAGATTCATACATTCCAAAAGCAAAATAATTCCAAAACAATAATTTGATGGTTATAACAAGATTTCCAAAACTATGACTATACTCTGGAGCCAATTTGGGAATTAATGGAGTAATGGACTAATACTTTGTTACTGTACTTACATAGTACATACTTTTTCTATGTAATAGACAACCTCTTTACTTTTAATTATTATTATTAGGTTCATTTCTTTTCTTTTAATGTATTTGGTGAAATTTCCATTTTTTTTTCTTCTCACTATTTCCAGTCACCCTACCACTGGTGTATCACTTCTTGATTATAGCACACACTACAGATGTAAGCTAACTTAGAAAGCTAACAATGAGCAAGACTACATCTACAAAGATCCTCATAATCTTTTCTCTTATTAGGTAACAAATCTTGAAATCTATTTCATATTAATGTATTAAAAATGCATTAGTTAATACATTAATATGGAATTAATTCATTAATTCCTTTTAAAAAAAATGTAAAATACAAATAAATGCAACATACATGTATTTGCGATGCCCTTTCTTTAATCAGATATCAACAAAATAAACAATAATAATTTGTCACTTTTCAATTATTTTATATATTATAATTTATAATATTATATTTATAATTGTAAAATATTATCCTCGATCTTACAGACAATAGCAACACGTCATTGGCATCATGAAAGGGTCCATTTTTATTTCTATACACTCCAACTAACAAAAACGCTGTGCTCTTGTAAAATAAAGCAAACAGACAGGGGGCGCTCTCTGCCATCTCCCTGTTATTTCTCGTCACAGAAGCAAAAATATAGCATCTCAATGAATACTTTCTTCATCGATATGATAAATATATGAATAGAAAGAATGGAATGTCTTAAACGTGCATACTGTATATTATGTGATTATGTTGTCTGTATGACAGAAGAGTTACTGTTTCACTTATAATGACCGTACATTTGCATAAAGTATAGCCATTTGTCCATGGCTATGTTGATTAGAGCATTAAAAACATGAAGACGGTACATTTAGTAGTCAGTACTTGTAAACATGAGTATCTGTACTTCTACTTAAGTGACTGATGTGGGTACTTTTGGCATCTCCGCTGTGGAGCACTGTAATGTTCGTGATTAAGAAGTGGATAGTGCACGATGACACCCAGAGCCTGCCGAAATCTACCAAACTGGGTCAGATATTCCAGCAGGACTCCAGGCATAAGGTCAAAGCTATCAATGCAATGGCTTTCTTACAACAATGTGGACGGTTTGGAGTGTTTGAGCATTCAGAACAATAAGCCCCATAATTGTATATGTGGATGTTTTATATCTATAGCATCTAATGCAGGCCATTTATTAAAAAAACATATATTATTCACCCAACAATCATTTTGCCAAGATGATGAATATACAATGAACACTAGCATTGAAAAAAAATTGGATACATCTTCTCATTTAATATTTTTCTTTATTTTCTTAACTTTAACATTGTAGATTCTCACCGAAGGCATCAAAACTATGAATGGAATTATGTAGTAAACAAAAAAGTATAAAATATCACAAAATATGTTTCCTATTTTAATTTCTTCAATATAGCCACCCTTTTTTGGGGAGGGGTGTGGCTCAGTGGAGGGGTGTTGCTCAGTGGCACTGGCCTACTGATCAGAAGCACCGGTATTGGCAAGTAGCCATACTTGAGCAAGGCCCTTAAATCTCTGTGCTCCAGGGGACGCCGTATCATGGCTGACCCTGCTCTCTGACCCCGGCTTTAAACAAGCTGGGATATGTGAAGGAACAATTTCACCGTTCTGTAATGTATATGTGACAAATAAAGGCTATTGTATTCTTCTTTGATTAATGCTTTGAACACTCTTGCCGTTCTTCCGATGAGCTTCCTGAGGTCGTCAACTGATATCCAGGGACATGGGTTTAAATGGAAAGAGAAATGGTGTAGGTGTAATCCTGACGGAAGAGTACAGTAACCGTGTAATGGAAGTGAAGGGAGTTTCTGATTGGTTGATGAACGTGAAGCTGGAAGTTGAAGGTATGATAATGAATATTGTGAGATGGAGGAGAAGGAAAGATTGTGGAGTGAGTTAGATGGAGTGGTGGAGAGTTGTATCTAGGAATAAAAGACTGGTGCAGGGAATGGTGCACTCTACTGGTGCATGGAACAGAGGTGATGAGAAGATGATGGTAGGGGTGGCCTTATGGAGAGGAATGTGGAAGGGCAGATGGTGGTATATTTTGCTAAATGGATGGAGATGGCAGCAGTGAATCCATATTTTAAGAAGACGGAGGAGCATAGGGTGAAGTATAAGAGTGGAGGAAGGTGCACTGTGCAGGTTATCTCTCCTGAAAGAGATTGGAGACTATAAGGTGGTGGAAGGCGATTGGTTAGCTAGACCGCTTCGGATGGCGGTGTACCAAATGGCTTTGTACTGTAGGGGAAGAAGAAGAGGAGGAGAATGAGGAGTTGAAACGAATAAGGTGGTGGAAACTGAAGGATGGCAGACGGTAATATGAGATTCAGGGAAGAGGTCAGACTGGGGCCTGGTGGTGGTGAAGAGATATTGGACGATTGGGCGGCTACTACAGAAGCAATAAGGAAGATGGCAAGGAAGGTGGGATTGCCTCAAGGATCGGCTCTGAAAACTTTCCTGTTTTCTGTGGTGATGGACAGATGAGGTCAGACAGAAGTCTCCATAGACTATGACTTTTGCATATGATATTGTGATTTATGGTGAGAGTAGAGAGCAGGTTGAGAAGTGTCTGTAGAGGTGGAGGGAAGGGGAATGATATGTGATAGGGTATCGGCAAGAGTGAAGGGAAAGTTTATAGGACTGTGGTGAGACCTGCAATGTCGGTGTATATGTGTGTGTGTGTGTGTGTGTATATATATGTATATATATATATATATATATATATATATATATATATATATATATATATATTCATTTATTCATTCATTCATCTTCTATGCTATATCCGATCTTCCCTCGGGTCACGGGGAGTCTGTGCCTATCTCAGGCGTCTATGGGCATTAAGGATACACCCTGGATGGAATGCCAACCCATCGCAGGACACACACACACATTCACACACACATTCACCCACTAGGGACAATTTTCCAAGGTGCCAATCAACCTACCGTGCATGTTTTTGGACCGGGGAGGAAACCAGAGAACCCAGAGAAAAAAAAACCCTGAGGCACAGGGGAGAACATGCAAACTCCACACACACATGGCCAAGACGGGAATCGAACCCGGATCCTGGAGGTGTGAGGCAAACGTGCTAACCACTAAGCCACCGTGCCCCCTATATATATATATATATATATATACACATACATACACACATACACACATAGATATATGTATGTATTAGGGATGTCAAAGTTAACATAAATTCACTTTAATGTTATTAACGTGTGTTTAACGCATGTAAGATGATTAACATTTAAGATTTACTAGTGAGTGTGAGTGATCTGCTCCTTCACTCTGCGTTGTTGTTGGCGAATGAACGAAACCCAAACAACAAAAATCAATACAAGAACAAACTGAATAAATAAACGTTCAGTGCACCCACTTCCATAAATTTCCCCCTGAATTACGCCTACTAGCTGCACATTCACAACAGGTATGAGCTCCTCACTATATTAGCATATATTACTGTATGGAACCTTACGCAAGCGCATCGCATTCCCAAATCCGTATTACGGAATAAAGCGCATTTTTCTTTTGTGAACGCAATAAAGCGCTTTAGTATAACCTAAACGTATCACCAGTTTATATGGAAAAGCAACCGGAACAGAATTCTTAAAGGAGCCACGTCCCATATTTTACAATTAAAACAACCACTAAACAAAGTAACATTGAAATGAACAAGAAATTCATATTAAAAGAATCATTTCCAGAGTAAATAAATATTAAATAATCAATCATTGTATTAAAGGGAGAGATTTTGAGAAAAACGTATATCATTATAAAATCTGTTACAGAAAAGTATTTCATTTATGGTACATTGAAAGAAGCATGTGATTAATCACGAGTTAACTCATGGTGTGATTAGTTAGTGTGATTATCACAATAGTGTGATTAATTGCTATTAAATATTTCAATTGATTATATATAATATATTTTAATTGATATATATATATATATATATATATATATATATATATATATATATATATATATATATATATAAGCGTGTATATGTGTGTATATATTATAATTTCCGTATATTTTTTTGTACAGATAATAAAATGCATGGACTTGCTTTAATGCATTGACATGTTTTAATCACTTCTTGTATGTCGCCCTGTATAAGGGCATCTGCTCAATACTGCAAATGTAAATGTAATCTAAATGCAAAACCTTTATGACTGTAGGCTTTATTCGAAACATGTTTTTGCTTACATTGGTTGATTTCCTTATGTCCACAAGTTGGTTTGGTACAAGCTTGTTTACTGTTATAACTCTTATCATTTTTATTTTGGGTTGAAGCAAGGTGCTGGTGTTTGATTTGGTTGGAGAGGGCAATTTACCCTGTGTAACTATTCTAAAACCAGTCCAGAGGACCAAACATGGACATCCAGTTCTCCAGTTCAAGCGGCTGCTGGTAAAAAAGAGACAAATTCTTCCTCTGGTCATCAAGAACATTAGTAACGTACCTGCACAGGTAAGATGAAGAATGAGTCATTTAAACACTATTATTTGCATTGTGTTGCTTTACTTCACCAGATTTATGACTATTTTTTATAGGTTAGCATTGATCTGCTCGACAAGACGGGAGTCTTTAGTGTAAGGGCAGCTCCTGGTACTCAATGCAGTTCGTCACATGTAGCCAGTGTGCCTGGAACAGGTCAGTACTAAATCCTGATTCCTATCTAGGTGTAAATAAGGATCTCATTATTTGGGTTTTAAATATAGACTTAAGCACTATTTAGATATAGTTTTATAAGCTTGACGTATATGGTGTTTATGGCGCGTTAATAAGTGCTGTTATGAAGGCTGCATAAGGTATTGGATGGATATTACATATATTTGTGCAGAGGGGCATTGTCATGCTGCAACAGGTTTTACTCTAATACAGGGGTTTTCAAAGTCTAAGACAGCGGGCCTCCCTTTTGACCCAACTTACCCAATGGTGCCCTCCACTCCCTAATCACACATACACAAAACGCACAAAGATAAACAAACAGAACAATGTAAGACCGTTAACTCCCTTTTATCATTATTTGTGCAGTTATTTCAGTATAAAGTGCAGTAATAACAAAGGTTATTATAACATTTTTAAAACTAAGAATAATGAAGCAAATACAATGCTGGCTCGATATGAAAATACCTGTTTTTTTATTTATCAATGTAAAATGGTAAAATCCCAGTTAAAACTGTCAGTAACGGAGAGTGAGTAAAGAACTGTAAACTGCAAAATTGATCTCTCAATTGATCAATATGCATAATTTATCTCCAATATTTATTAATATGCATCATTGTATCTCTACCTTGTGTCTCATATTTTGATGTATTATTTTTTAGTATTATTTAATGAAACAATTTTAATAGAATAATAAAACCAAAAAAAAAAGTATAAAAAAAACAATTAAACTCAATATTTTTAATTTATCATTTTCCCCTGACATGCTGTGGCGTGCCCCACACCCTGCTCTAATAGTTCAAAGTTTAATTCTAATATAAAGACATCCTACACACCACATACAATATCGCAGTCTTTGCAATAACAGTTTGGGAAAGAAGCACATATGGCTGGGAAAGTTCAATTCAGTTCAATTTGATTTTATTTATATTTCACAATGTGCATTGTCTCAAAGCAGCCTTACAAAATCTGAAGAATAATCTTTATATGGAAAGCCTATCCTGCAGCGCCACACACACACACACACACACACACATTCAACAACGTGGTTGCGTTTGAGGTGCTGGAATAAATTCTGCTTCCTTTAGATAAATGTTACAGCAGGGCTTTGGTTTGTTGGTTCGCAAACCCGAACCATTTCCATACGACTGATGAAATCCCGCCCCCTCTTGGAAACGACAAGCTGTATTTCGTATTAAGTGTAATGCGCAGCAGGAGGCGGAGAACTACGGAAGCTCGCTGTGTCAAACCAAAGTGAAATTGTAAAATCGATATCCATTTTCCACATAAGCCATGAACTCAAATTAATCGATAATGACGATTAATCGCCTAGCTATATTATATGCATAAATCGCATGGATCTGTTGTTTAGATCAGTAACAGGCTTCACTCGCAGTTCATTGTGCTTTACGAATAGGAAGTGACTTTAACTAGGAATGTATTTGTAAAGGTAATAAAGCATAGCATTAAATTCAGCACACTGTCATTTAGTTTACTAACATTTTTCAAAGTATAAGAATGTCAATTTCTTCTCAAAAGAAAAACAGATGGCTCATTTGGCCTCGCTACATCTAAAGGCTCGCCAGCAAGCGGAGTTTAAAGTGGGGTTTCATCCTGAGGTACCGCAGAGTTTTGAAGCTACTCTGCAGCTATTGGTAAAAGACAACCAATATGAAAAGACGCTGATACAGCTCTTAGGAGAGGGCTACCGTGACATCATCTCTTTGGACAATATCAGCAGCAAGGTTCCTCAGGACCAGGACGGCACAGAAGGTGAGTAAAACTGTGTGTGTGTGTTTAAAGCTTTACAAAGATTTCACTAGTACAAATTTACAGTGAGGGGCACGGTGGCTTAGTGGTTAGCACGTTCGCCTCACACCGCAAGGGTCCTGGTTCAATTCCCATCTCGGCCATGTGTGTGTGGAGTTTGTGCATGTTCTCCCCATGCCTCAGGGGGTTTTTCTCCGGGTTCTCCGGTTTCCTCCCGGTCCAAAAACATGCACGGTAGGTTGATTGTCACCATGGAAAATTGTCCCTAATGTGTGTGTGTGTGTGTGTGTGTGTGTGTGTGTGTGTGTGTGTGTGTGTGTGTGTGTGTGTGTGTGCCCTGCGGTCGTTTGGCTTGAATTAAATATTTACAGTGTTAAATGGCTAAATAATACCGGTTGTAACCAGAATATCTTGCGTTGATTGGACTGTCCATTAGCATTGCTAGAATTTCAATACGAAAGCATTCCTTATATCCAACGTTGGGGACATAAGCGTTAGATAATTTAATTACAAAATAAAAGTAATTTGTTACGCTTCTTGAGGAAAAAAAAAACCATGTAATTAAATTACCATTACTTTTGAGAATGTTAAAGATTACAAATTCCCATAGAACCCCATCCAACACCCCCGAAAAAAATTTGCCCACAAAGCCCCTCCCCCAACGCCAGCCAACGATTTGCTGGTGATCTGCACAATTTCTTTAACGTAGGATGTTATTTCCATCAAGTGCCACCTAGTGGACAAATAAAAGCATTAAAAAAGTAATCAAATGTAAACGTAAACTTTTATAAAGTATTACATTTCAACACTGCTTGTGTCTCATCTCATTCAAGTGCCACCTAGTGGACAAATAAAAGCATTAAAAAAGTAATCAAATATAAACGTAAACTTTTATAAAGTATTACATTTCAACACTGCTTGTGTCTCATCTCATTCAAGTGCCACCTAGTGGACAAATAAAAGCATTAAAAAAGTAATCAAATGTAAACGTAAACTTTTATAAAGTATTACATTTCAACACTGCTTGTGTCTCATCTCATTTCCTATGCACCGCATTACAGCCAAGTGTGATATCGTCAACTTTGGAGACTGTCACGTGGGTCACCTTTACCAAAAGACTTTCACCATGACCAACCACAGCAACGCGGTGGCGCTGCACTTTCAGTGGCCTCAGGATGAACCGCAGCTGAATTTCTCACCTCAGATCGGTCACCTCCATGCCAGGTGCTCAAAGGAGGTGACGGTAAGCTTCAGGTCCGATCATCCCACAGTGCTGAATGCCGAGATGATGAAATGTAAACTCTGCCAGATAACCTTCCAGCAGTCAGTGGACCAAGTGCCAGACTGGGATGACCGCCACCGGACTGTCAAGTGGGTAGATGTTCAAAATCCGAATCAGACACCAACGAAGAAAAAGGTGAGTGAATTGTGAAAGAAACGCACGCCAAGCTTGACTCTTAAAGTAAAGTAGCCAAGAATAAACGTATAAAAAAAAAATGTATGCAAAAAAACTGTCAGAGTAATGTCTGACATTTCTTATTGCTTTCAAAAGTTTTACCAAGTAGTGTTTTTTTTTATTTATTTAATTTTAAACTTTATTTTTATTTAAAAAAATGTATTTTAAAAACGAATTCTACTCTAATAAACAGTGTTGGGGAGTAACTAGTTACATGTAACGGCGTTACGTAATTGAATTGCAAAATAAAAGTAAGTTATTCGTTACAGTGACAGGAAAAAAAATGTAATCGAGCAAGACCCCGTCTGTGCTCCAGGGGGCGCCGTATCATGGCTGACCCTGCGCTCTGACCCCAGCTACCAACATCAAGCTGGGATATGCGAAGAAAAGAATTTCACTGTGCTGTAATGTATATGTGACCAATAAATTATTATTATTATTATATTAATTAAATTTACAATTTACATTATGAGGTGGCAGTGCATTCTGATGCAGTTTAATTTTGAAAAATGTTTTTTTCCCGAGGGTTTGACTTTTTTTTTTTTTTTTCCCCTTAGAATGTTAACTTAAAGCGCCACCTAGTGGACAAATGCAAGTAATCAAATGTAATCAGTTACTTTTCTAAACTCCCTGATAAGTTATACTACTTATTACATTTTGAATTGGGTCATTTATAATCTGTAATCTATTACATTTCCAACACTGCTAATAATAACAGCACTCTAATCAAAAAGCTCATATCTGCGAATGAACAAACTCACCATACCGTCTCTCACAGCCTGAAAACATGTCGAAGCCAGCATTGGATACACACGGGAAATATGTAATAGCGGTGCCTTGTTTGTTGTTGTTTTTTTGCGTCTAGGTGGTAGAGACTGATCCAGAGCCTGCGCATGCAGTGAAGGAACACTCGTACCGGGAGCTTGAGCTAGGAATTAGTGCCGTGTGTGATTATGCCAAGTTTGAGTGCGATGTTGAACCGATCCATTTTAAAGACACCATGCTGTTTCAAACCCGAGTCTTCCAGTGCGTATGATTTAAAGTGAATATTATACGTCATGACATTACGCATTCTGTTTTGTCTGATGTTCTGGTACATTATACAGTGTATCTCCTTAATATTTGAAAATAAATTGTTGACTATAATATATGTGATTCCTCCAGAATGCAGATGGACAATAAAGGCACCGTTGAGCTGGAGTACTCCTGGCAGGTTATAATGGAGAACTTAAAGAAGACATCGGGCTTTAATCATGGAGGTAATTCCTCAGCCTGCATCTAACAATAGCACGGAAATCAATATGCGCGAGAATCTAACATCAGCATATTTGATGTCGGATAATTGCTCACTAGTGATGGAAAAGTGCGAGCTGTGAGAAGGGAAAAAAAAAAATCCAATTTGTTTAATGACTCGTGTTAATGTAATTGAGTAATAATCTTGTTACGTTTAAACGTATAGGCTCCACCCCGACGTCTGCCAAAGCAAGTCATCTAGACGTGAGGCAAGCCAGCAATTTGAGGAGCTTGTCCACGCTGCTGTTAGGAGATCCAGAGCTTCCTCCTTTCACTGTGCAGCCCAGTACAGGGATCATTCGGCCCGAGGCCCGCCAGATATTTCATATTCGCTTCAGCCCTCTAGAAGTCGCTCACTTTGATGCCATGCTAGTCTGCAGGTTTGTAAATCAAACAGCTCGTTCTTACCAAAGAAATCTATCTTTACAATGAAATATCGTCGTCTTATATGTGCAATTACAATATTTCTTTTTCTTTATGGTTAAAAGAAAGCTTTATATGTGTATAATTACAATGGATTCAATTTTTTTTGTATTAAATTCCGAGATGAGAACCCAAAGTGTAACTCGGGGAGCTTTAATCCCTATTTGGATTTGGATCTTTTTATTGGTAAAATATACAAATCACAATGGTAAACGGTGCAAAATCACATTTCTCATTTTACCTTAGAATGCACAAACAAAAACAAACAAACAAACAAAGCAAAACCACCCACCGTGATCCCGGCTCATTTCAACTAACAACCAAACAATAACACACACAGTCAATTTCCACAGGAAAAGATATAAATAGAAACACCTAGTCAGGCAAAACCGGCATGTCCGTGAAATATGAAAGGAAGGGTTGTCACTTCCAAAAAAACACCCTGGCAGTGTTACCACCCAGGGTACATTTGATTTTCTCAAGCCTAAGGAAAAAATACTGTCTTTTAACCACTGCGAATGAGAAGGAGGGGCAGTAGATTTCCACTGTAGGAGAAGACGACGTCTGGCCAACAGTGATGTAAAACTAATGATGTCCTTCTGCATGGAATTCAGCTGATATGCGCAAAGCTATTTCTTATTACCGGTCGAATTCTGATAGTGTCTCTGAGATCAAGTTGCATTTATCACAATCTGCTTTGATTTGCCGACAGCATTCCCAATCTGAAGGACAAGCAAGGTCCCGCGATATTAGTGACCGGACAAAGTATGATGCCTTACTGCCATTTCCAGCTGGAAGACTCAGGATACCTTCTTGATAACAGACGAAACTTTGAGGTGCCCGGCTCCCAGGGGCCCACAGCACAAGCCACCTTGGACCCCAACACCAAAGTTGTCGAATTCACAATCACAGGGCTCGGCACATCCATTTGCAGGTGATCAAATGAGTTGCATATCTCCTGGGGTATACATATATCCATCCATTATGGATGTTGTGTTCTTGTAATTGTGTTGGTGATTTTCGTTTGCCTTTGTAGGACCTTCGGTGTTGTAAATCCCACCAATAAGCCATACTCGTGTTTGTGGAGATGTGACGACTCTGAGGTTAAACCTTTTACATGCCTCACACCAAAGGATTTAATTCAGCCTGGCAAGAAAGTGGAGGTACAGCAGTTTAATTAGCAGCAAATTTTATTCAGTATATAAAGGTGGGACTGTTTACAGTGCAAATCTCTTAAAACCACATTGAATTCACAATAGAACATAGAAAATGGATTATGTTTTTTAACTGAAGACATTTTGAAATGTACGTGGGGAAATATAGGAGCATTTTAATGGTTGCAAAATGTCAACCCCCCCCAAAAAAAAAAAAAAATATATATATATATATATATATATATATATATATATATATATATACACACACATCATTTTACACAGTGTCCCAAATTAATTCCAGTATATGTTTATTTTAGGGTTTTATTTCATTTAAGGTTTTATTTAACCTAAAAAAAAAAAATCTACTTCCTCAGGTCTCATTTAAATACCATCCCCAAGAGCTAGATTTGGTGGAATCCTTTTGGACCTTCTTAATCCCAGAGCACAATTTCTTCATGCCCTTCCTGCTTGTAGGCACAGCGAAAGATCCAGTGGTTTATATCGATCATGCTCATATTAACCTTGGCCGTCTACTAATTGGTAAGAGTTCACGTAATTCCAGTTAAGGTTTGCTGAAGATTCTGGTGCAGTTTAATTGTAAAAAAAAATATATAACCAATTTTTTTTTTCTTAGAATGTCAACTTAAAGTGCCACCTAGTGGACAAATGAAAGTAATCAAAAATAATCAAACGTAAACAGTTACTTTACTTTTATAAAGTAGTTGAAAAGTTAACTTTCCCAACACTGGTTATAATAACAACACTCTAATCAAAACACTCATATTTACATAATTAACAAACGCACCATAACAGTTTTATTTTAGAAAAGTTAAATAAGAGTACAAATGCATGAACATTCAATCATGTATGTACGAAATGTATATATCATGTAAAAAGTAATGATTTTATAATGCATCCGGTTCAAGTATGGAATGCTAGCTTTGTCGTTTTTTTTTTTTTTTTTTTAGTATTTTATCTAGAATACGTCTCAAACCTTCCCTGATATTACCTCTCCTGTTCCCTGTCTGACATTAAACCCTATTATTAAATATTATATATGCACACCTAGGTCGTGAGGCCCATAAAACTGTGCATGTGGTAAACTTAGAAGATCAGCCTTTCCACTTTGCCATTGAGGAGGTCTCTCGGCACTCGGAGTCCTTCAGAGACAGCCTGAAACTGAAGCCCATGCAAGGGACGATACCTCCCAGAGACAAGTAAGGAAGTCTTTGCGTCGTAAAAAAGGAACCATGGAAGGACAAGCAATAATTGAAACAATGCTAAGTGAGGAGAAATAGTGAGCAGACATGCGCTTGTTGTTTGTGTGTCAGGTTCCCATTGGCAATATCCTTCACGCCCACACAAGAGGGTGTGGTGACGTTTAACATACGCATGCAGATTAAGGGAAAAGCTCAGCCACTGACTATGAACGTCAAAGCAGATGGATATACCATGAACGTCTCTATCCAATATGAAAGTCCAGAAGGGACTATGTCTGAATTCTCGGCTGCCAGCAGTCAACTTGTGGACTTCAAAAGGGTGAGCTACACTCTGGTATAAGTTATGAAATCGGCCTATTTATCTAAAAGAGCTTTTGCGTGACATCATTGCGGTAGGAGGCATATTTTAGATTTCTCTTCTATTAATTGAGAATGAAGTTCGTATGAAACGTGTATGGTTTTGTTGGACAGGTCGAGCTGGGTGGTAAGTCCACATGCGCCTTTGTGGTGTCTAACCCTGGGAGGTTCAGCGCTGATGTGCAGTACGAGATAACAGGCCCCGAAGAACTGCGCTGCCACCTGCAGGTGGAGCCCACAACAGCAGTGGTGCCAGTGGGAAACCAAAATCGCTGCGTACTTAGATTCGTCCCTATGCAGAAGTGTGACCTTAAAGATATGGGCTTCTTAATCAAGGTATAATTTATTGTCTTTTATTCTTTCTTGTTTATATATATATATATACGGGGACGTATATATATATATATATATATATATATATATATATATATATATATATATATATATATATATATATAATATATATATATATATATATATATATACTATATATATATATATATATATATATATTGAGGTTGAATACTCTGTAGGTAAAGGATGGCCCAGTTTTCCAATGTACTCTTCTGGGCTCTACTGCCAGCCTGGGCCTGGAGTTTTCTTTCCTCAAGTACAACTTTGGAAAGACCTTCATTTACTCCGCTGGCATGGTGCCTGCCACTTGCACCCTGCTCATCAGCAACAAAGAAGAAAGAGGAATGAGGTGGAGCTCGTCGAGCAATAAAAAAAACACATTTTTTTAATGGTCGTTAATATTTTTAATCACGCGTTCCTCTGTGTTTATTACAGGGTCGACTGTTTATTCTCTAACACCCCTTTTCTGGAAGTGTGCTTCTTGACTGATATGCTGCTCCCTAATAGTACCACAGAGGTGCCCATCATGTTCTACCCGCGAGAAGCAATTCGATACCATGAAAAGGTGGTCTTTGAGATAAACAAGTGTTCCAGGCATGTAGTGGAGATCACGGGACAAGGAACTGAGATGAAGGTGAGAAAGAGGGAATGATTATGACGCTCTGTCAGTGGTCTACAAGTCATTTTGCTATTTATTTCGACGATAGTGTTCTTATCCGGCTCTGGTTTCCCCAGATTGAAGTAGAAGACCCAAAATTAAAGGCTGTGAAGCTCGGAGCGCTTCAGGTGGGCCAGAGAAGCAAGAAACTCATCCCCTTGATCAACAACAGTTCATCTCATGTGACCTTCTCGCTCCTGTTCACACCCTTTACTCAGGCCCTGGTGAACTCAAAGGTAGGAAACACATTTGTAAAATAATAATAATAATAATAATAATAAATATAGCTGCAAGCATCCCCCCCCCTCCCCGTGACAATTGCGAGCTAGCAATATACCTTTCTTCGTTCCTTTAATTGGCGAAACGACGCAATTTTTTGGATTTGACCAAGGATTCATGACATAGAGAGATGTGGCAAGCTTCATGACGATATAGAATTGCATTTAGGAGTTATAGCCATTTCTGTCAATGTGGCTCCGCCTACTTTGAACTTTTAGGTGAAATGCTGCAACGTTGAGGCGAAACTGCAATCTCTGGATAATTATTGATAAGATGTGTGAACTGAACATTTGTACACTGGTTTTGTTCCGATGCCACAAAAACATCTGAGTAGTGCGCACAAGCAGGTTTTTAACATAACCACGTTTTACAGAAAAAGCGAACTTTGCAGGACAAAACAGTCAATGAGGAACGTCTTCACATTTGAATCAACAATTTCGGAAATATATGAGTTGTGAGTGTACGATACATTTTCGACGAGCTATGACCAAAAATGTGCGAAATTTATTTTTCTGATAATTGTTCCCCCCCCATGTCAAAATGGCTTTTGACCAAATTGAGCTCTACCATCTGTCCAAATTTAAAGTCTCTAGGACTTACGGTTTGGTCTGCACGATATCTTTTATGGCAAAATAATAATAATAATAATAATAATAATAATAATAATAATAATATACGGGGCACGGTGGCTTAGTGGTTAGCACGTTCGCCTCACACCTTCAGGATCCGGGTTCGATTCCCATCTCGGCCATGTGTGTGTGGAGTTCACCCCGTGCCTCAGGAGGTTTTTCTCTGGTTTCCTTCCGGTCCAAAAACATGCACGGTAGGTTGATTGGCACCTTGGAAAATTGTCCCTAGTGTGTAAATGTGTGTGTGTGTGTGTGTGTGTGTGTGTGTGTGTGTGTGTGCCCTGCGATGGGTTGGCATTCCATCCAGGGTGTATCCTGCCTTAATGCCCATAGACTCCTGAGATAGGCACAGGCTCCCCGTGACCCGAGGGAAGATCGGATATAGCGGTAGAAGATGAATGAATTAATGATGATGATGATGATGACCACACCAATAACAATTGTTTCAGCACTACATTCTCGAACCCCTAATAATAAGACTCAATACATTACTTTTATCCTCGCCCTATTGATTTAATTGTAGTCGACAACAGTATGAATAATATAATAAATAAATTATTTATTTAAATATAAAAAATAAACTGTTCATGCATGCTAAACAAAGATCCCATTTCTCTCTGTATGTTCTTCAGGTTCTGTCATTGAATCCATGTAGAGAGGTGACACTGAAGGGTGGAGGTGGAAAATGTGTTGTGGAGGTGCTCTTCACCCCTCAGCAGCGCTTGGCCCCTTTCACCGAGGAGGTGCAGCTGAACTGTTTGGGCAGCATACGCCCCCTACTGGTGCTGAAAGGTTGCTGTCAGGGTGTAGAGGTCTCATTGGACCAGAACTACTTATCCTTTGGAGCTGTGGCCCAGCACTGCCAATCCACACGAAATATCATACTCCAAAACACAGGAGACATTGGGGCGAGGTGCATATATGCATACACATATTCAATATGCAGTGGTTTCAGACTCCAGTCCTGAAAGGTTTTATCATTCCTTTCAAGTGCCATTTGATTCTACTCATGTGGTCAAGAGTAAAGATCACATGAGCTGTTGTTGATCAAGCGGATGGGTTTCTTGCTCTTCTGGCCCACTTGAAGAGCTCCAAGCTTCACAGCCTTTATGGAGGGGGGGGGGGGGGGGGGTAGCTCAGTGGTTTAAGGCTCCGAGTTGCTGATCAGAAGGTCATGGGTTCAGCTTGAGTCCTTAACAATCCTTAACAAACAGAGGACGCCGTAGTATGGCTGACCCGGCGCTCTGACCACGGCTTCCAAACAAGCTGGGATATGTGAAGAAGGAATTTTACTGTGCTGTAATGTACATGTGACAAATAAATGCTATTCTATTCTTCTAAGTTGTATTTGTTGGGGGGGGGAACATGACAAAATGTCTTTGTGGTGAAGAAAAAAACAACAGCATTGGAATCTGAAACCCCTCTATGGAAAAGATCTATAAACGATTATATTGAGCAAAGAATATATATTTGTAGACATGTTCCTAATTCCAATTTGGGTTTATTTGCTGTCATTGACAATTTTTTATTTACTTTGCTTTAATTATTATACATCTTTTTTTTTAACAGGTTTAAGTGGGATGCAAAGGCTTTTGCACCAGATTTCAGCATCTGTCCTGTTGAAGGATACGTCTGCCCAGGAATGGAGGTGCCTTTGGTGGTGACCTTTGCACCAAAAGAGGTCAAGCAGGACCTGTGTTATGATAATCTGTTATGCTCTATAGAGGGGGGCAAGTCTATAACCCTTACTCTTGTGGGCTCCTGCGGCGTTCTCCCGGTCGCCAATCAGGTGAAGCGTTGCCTCTGCGTCATGATCTAAGGATATTTGTCTTGTCTATGAGGCGGATATGTTCACACGGTCTATTTCCTCCTGTGTAGGTGCTGAATTTTGTGTGCCATGTTCGTAGTCAGTGCACTCAGTCCGTGAGACTGTCAAATAATTCCAACCAGCGCTGGCACCTGAAGCCAGTGATTGAGGGCGAATACTGGAGCGCGTTACTCTCCCTTGTCGTTGAGCCCTACCAGCAGAATAAAATCTATGAGATCACCTATAAACCCATGGCCATGACCGTAGAAGGCAAACGGCACCAGGTAAATCTGTCTCCAATAAAGATACATTTATCTCGAGTAAGCTGTAAACAGGGGGCCACGGTGGTTTACTGGTTAGCACGTTCGCCTCACACCTCCAGGGTCCGGGTTCGATTCCCGTCTTGGCCATGTGTGTGTGGAGTTTGCATGTTCTCCACGTGCATTCAGGGTTTTTTCTCTGGGTTCTCCGGTTTCCTCCCGGTCCAAAAACTTGCATGGGAGGTTGATTGGCACCTTGGAAAATTGTCCCTAGTGTGTGAATGTGAGTGTGATTGTGTGAGAGTGTGTGTGTCCTGTCCTGGGTTGGCATTCCATCCAGGGTGGCATCCTGCCTTAATGTCCATAGACGCCTGAGATACGCACAGGCTCCCCGTGACCCGAGGGAAGATCGGATAAAGCGGTAGAAGATGAATGAATGAATGATCAGGCAACCCTGTAAACACTTTATGACAGAGTAATTAGCTTTCTTTGTTTAGATTTCTCTTAAGGAACACACAAGACACTTAAATGGAATGATGTGTTTTTTAAGTTTTCTTTAAACTGTGCTTTGCATAAATTTGTGAATATATTCAATTGCAAATTGAATTCTAAAGCCTTCAAAGTCCTCCGTTTTCAAGGAGCCGAATGCTAAATGCCGTTGTTAATGTTTGCTGTAGGGCTCCGTGTTTTTCTCGTTCCCTGATGGCATGGGCACACTGTACACCCTGCATGGCACTGCAGAGCCACCTAAAGCTGTGAGCACAATCAACCGTGAAGTACCTTCCAAGACGGCGTACACCGAGATTGTACCTGTTCATAACTGGCTGCCCAAACCTCAGCGGTACCAAAACACACACACACACATAAACATCCTTATTGTATTTAGCACACAAATAGAATACAAATAATAATCCAGTTTTCAAAGGATCTTCTTATAGAGTTGTACGCTGTGCTCCTGCTGTGCAGATTCCGTGCTATAGTGGAGGTGATCAAACCCGAACGTCCCGACATCACAGTTTCACTGAAGGGCCTTGATTATGTGGATGTGCCAGCTTTGAGTAAATGGGACTACAAAATCTCCTTCTACAGCTATAAGGAGTGTAACTACAATGCCAAAGTAATTTTAAAAAATATGTTTTAAAAATTAGGTTTTATATTTTTTATTATGTTATATATATATATATATATATATATATATATATATATATATATGTGTGTGTGTGTGTGTTTTATATTTATATTTTTGTCTTCTTTTTTTATATTCTGCTTATTGTTTTTTTTTTTTGTTAATTGCTTAAACATTATTAGATATGTTACCAATTTCGTACCTCGACACACCTCTTCATTTTACAGCTGACCTTTAAAAATGAAGCCACTGGGGAATACCAGTTCTATCACCTCAACTTCAAGGCCACGCCTTCCAGCGTGATCAGCACTATAGAGATGGTTGCGGTGGCTCGGCAGATGACTACAGGCTTTGTAAACTTGGATAACCCTTTAGCCTCTAACCTATTGTTCACGACTGAGTGTCGCAGTACTGAGGTCAACGTACAGCCTCAGTTCTCAGTGCCTGCGCTGGCTACGGTATCAGTGTTTTTTTTTGTCATCCAAGTGATTGTGTCCTCATTTACAATAACAGCTCACAGAGTGAGGGCATATGGAATTCATTTGTTACTATTTTTGAAAAGACATTTTTTTTTTTGCACCTTTCTCTCTCTTTTTTTGCTCTCTCACTCTTTTTCTCCCACTCACTCTTACGTTTTTCCGTCTCCCAGGAAACTTTGAAGATTGAGTACCAGCCTGTGCATGCAGGTGAGACTACAGCACGGCTAATCCTGTATAACAATGAACTGGGATATTTCCCCTATGAGCTTTTGCTTCGTGCACTTCCTGCGCCTCCGGAGAAGCCCCTTTACTTCAGAGCTCCACTGGGGAACGGCCAGTACCTCACCGCCAAGTTCACCAGCTTCTCTCGTGTCAAGGCTGAGTACACGTGCAAGGTACAGCTTTGTCCATCTTCCCATGTTTAGTTTGTATACGTCATGTGTATTTTCAAGTGGAATGCTGGTATTAGATTTACCAAAACAACCCAATTAGTAAAATAGAAAATAAACATCAGTCCTTAAATGATAAACAGTGTTTAGTGAAATGTAAATTAGATTTTTTTTTTTTTTTAAATACTGGATGAAGGAATATGAAAAAAGATTACTATAATGCAGGGGGGGGGGGGCAAACTTTTTCACTCAGGGGCCACATTGACTTTTAAAATTTGATGGGACCAGCACCAGATGCATGCAAAGCAAACATAAACATATGTTATTACTCAATGTATCGCCGCGCCTAATGCGCCCCCTGGTGGAACGTCGGGCAATTACAGGAAAAGGTCCAATGAATGCAGTCATAATTATGATGTAATTTGATTTGGACAATTTTGTACTGATCTTCAGAGGGCCGGAATTTAAAGGACCAAGGGGCCGGATGTATCCCACGGGCCACTCCTGCTCTAGTTCCTGTCCATAAAATATAGGAAGAAATAAATGTATATTTATTATTTATATTATTAGTTTCTGTTTAGGGTGGGAGGTGGTAGCACAGTGATTAAGGCATTGGGCTATGGAACAAAATGTTGAAGGTTCACGAGCTGCCACTAGTGGGCCCTTAAGCAAGGCCCTTAACTCCCAAATGGCTCAGTCTTCCCCAACTTTAGTGTCGCACAAGCCAATGCATTCCTGGTGCCCGGTCCCAAGCCCGGATAGATAGGAAGGGTTGCGTTGGGAAGGGCTTCCAGCATAAAAACATGCATCAAATCAAATATGGCGCCCCCTAATGGGAGAACAGGAGAAGAAGGAATGGATTCTTAGTTGCTGTTTAGATAAATAGAATAAAAGAAACCAAATTCAATTCCCTTGAATCATTTTGTTGTAGACGGACCATCCGGACTTCAATGTGGAAAAAAATATTTTCATGTCAGCAAGCTCCCAAGCAAGCACAGACGTCAGCGTGGATGTCTATTTTGAGCCCTGCCAATTAGGAGAGGTGCGAGGGCTTCTGACGCTGTCATCTGTCACTGGAGGGGATTATGTATTCCCTCTTTACGGAACATGCACACCCCCCAAACCACAGGGCCCCGTGACCATCCGGGCTGGATCCCAGGCGTCCATCCCGTTCAAGAATGTCTTCATGGAGACCACAGCCTTTTCTTGCCACGTGGACAATCCGGCCTTCACTGTCAAAGGCATGGACACCATTCGCTCAAAGAAGACTCACCAAATCCTCGTGAGCTTTGAGAGCACACAGCCAGGCTCTAAGACTCCCTGCACAGGAAAACTTATCATCACCAGCCCACGCACAGAGGGCCATGGCCAAAGCCTTTCCTGGGTATTTTATCTGAAGGGCATATCCCCAGACCAGCCTCACAGAGAGAAGTCATAAAGTGCTGCCAAGGTCTCGATGGAAAAAAAGAGAAAAAAACTCATGCGTGCTCATTTTTATGAAATCTTAAATACCATGCAAATTTAGTTTCCAATTTAAAAAAATAAATATTTAAGAACAAAAATGCCTATCTATAGTTGTTTTTAAACCAGTACACAACCAAACCATAATAGCAATAATATAGTTCATTTCATTAAATCTTCTACTGCTTTATCCGACTTCTCTCTCTCGGGTTGTGGGGCGTCTTTCGGCCAAGGTAGGACACACCCTGTATGGAATGCCAACCCATCGCAGGACACACACACACACATTCACACACTAGGGACAATTTTCCAAGGTGCCAATCAACTTACCGTGCATGTTTTTGGACCGGAAACCGGTAAACCCAGAGACCCCTATGGTACAGTTAGGACATGCATTGAACTGCGCACACACACACACACACACACATGACAGGGCTGGGAATTTCGGTAACCGCTAAGCCACCGTGTCCCTCCCGTATAGTTCATTTATGTGTGAGTGTTTAAAACGTTAAAAACAAATAAAAGTTAGAGGGTCTCCATAAATGATTTCTTGCATATGCAGTGTGAATGTGAGAGCGCTAAACCCGACCTGACATCTCGTCTCCAGTTTATACAATATGAGATATTTGAATGGTTTTAATAGTCTGGCAAGACACTTCATAGAGTGTGGGAGTACTTTAATGAGAGAGTGGGTGAGGAGAGCTAAAGCAAGGGCGGCATGACATTAAGCAGCAGTTCTCGTAGGGGTACGCTTTAAATTGCCTCTCAGATTTTCAATTTGTTCAATGCGCCACCTTTTCCAAACATTCTTTTGAGCCCCGGCAGGTCAATTAGAAATATAATAACATTAAGCTAATATACAATCACAGTGTGTGTGTGTGTGTGTGTGTTTAAGTAATAACCATCAGTCCTTTTTGGTTAAATGGACTCAGAGGTCTAAGACTCTTTCCTGATATAATGCTAATAGCTTGATGCTTGAGTTGCATTTGATGGCTCGACATGTGACTGCTCGCTCTCGTTAGCCACTTTCAGAGCAATCAAGACGAAATGGCTCTTTCGGTGAAAGCTCTGTCAGACAGCAGTTCCAGTGGGACTCTGCGCCAAACCGTCCATCTTTTAGTGTACACAAGAGATGTGTGACGGAGCCACAGCAAGGGGCTGATGAGCCTATAGTACTGATATCCAGAGCAGCCGCTCCTAGTTAAGGGTCTCCATAGGCGCACCACTGTGCTGCAACAGTAGGGGGTGTACGTCCCTGACTCCAGCAAAGATAAACGATTACAGCTTGTCAAAATCAGCGTCTGGAGCGAAACGCCGAACATGTTTTACTGCCAATCATAGCGCACGAGCCATGTTTTTCCTTTCGAACGCCTTCCTGTACGGTCGCACACACCATGGTTCTGCGCGAGAGAGAGAGAGAGAGATAGCGTCTTAGGGGCAATCGAATCACGGGACCCTTTAGCAGGAGTAATGGGATTACCTGTGCCAGTGGAAAAGTCAATGATAAATGTTCTTCTTACAGAAAACTTTATTATACATGCCTCATGCTTGTCGCTTGTGTTATTCCGTGTGTATATATATATATATGCAGAAGCCATTATCCTAG
The DNA here is from genome assembly GCA_030449085.1 of Kryptopterus vitreolus. Taxonomy (NCBI): domain Eukaryota; kingdom Metazoa; phylum Chordata; class Actinopteri; order Siluriformes; family Siluridae; genus Kryptopterus; species Kryptopterus vitreolus. The sequence goes on from JACRUU010000016.1 coordinate 10,745,243, forward strand.
GAGTACATCCTCACACTTTTAATTTTCAAGTAGTGTTTACACCATTATAAAATAATGATCTGGATTTACGGTTAACAATTCAAGCTAAGAGACATTAGCGCAGTGCAGCAAATGAAACATCCCTCATTCGAGCCTTTTTTAGAAGTGTCCTGTTTTATTGACTGCTTCCTGCGTCTGGTGCTGGAATCGTTCTCAAGACGTGCATGAAAGGCACCGAGTCAATATCAACCCTCTAAAGGCTTTTTGATAAGGATCAGTGTTGGCACATGGGTGGATGTAAAGCTTGTCGATGCCTTCAACTGAGATATAGCCTCAGTCCATACAAGTCACTGCTGGCCTCACGGTGACATCTGTAATTATTATCCCAGGATTCACATAACCTGGTCTTCTACTGATAAGCTCTACATCAACTAAATAAAGGTACACAACAGACCCTTGATCGGTGTAGATTGTGTCTCGAACCAAGGAAATGTATTTATCCCAGATATAAATACGTACATTTTAAACGTTAAATATTTTGTGGACTTATTTCGTCTGTTTTTCGACTTTCTGTACCGTATCGAATTGCACGGCGTCACATCTTTTCCCACTGAATCGAGTCTAAATCACACTGCATCATAATAGGGGTGAATCGTGTCATATCGTGTATCGTGATCCAGAATATCCAGAATCACAACAAACAGCCAGAATATATATTTATTATTATATAAATACATATAGAAACCAAGACATAGACCTTCTGTCCCTGCAGTGCTCTCTGCTCCTGGAAGAGTGCTGAGCAGTGAGCACTGTCTTCTGTAGGTAACACACTGATTAATGTTATAATGTAATGCAGGGGTGGCGTGTCTCAAATCGCGGTGGGGGGGGTGTCTGGGTTCAAGCTCTACATGTGCTTCGTTATATTTTTACGTCGTTGCGCCTCGCTATTTGAGAAACGCTGACTTAAATGATTTTCGTATTTCACGCACATGCGCATTTGACAAAAATACCATATTGTACTCAAGCGAAGCAAACACACACACACACACACGTTAAAAAAAAACACAAACTCCGATATGAACGTAAAAGCCTCATGACACCGCGGCATTCATGGCACGTAAATCGCGACACTGGAAATACAGCTTGCTCAATTGTGCATTGTCCCCGTTAGCTAACATGGTTAGCATGTTCGCCTCACACCGCCAGGGTCCGGGTTCGATTCCCGTCTTGGCCATGTGTGTGCGGAGTTTGTGCATGTGCATGTTCTCCCCGTGCCTCAGGGGGGTTTTTTCTTCCGGGTTCTCCGGTTTCCTCCCCTTCCCCCCGGTCCAAAAACATGCACGGTAGGTTGATTGGCACCTTGGAAAATTGTCCCTAGTGTGTGAATGTGTGTGTGTGTGTGTCCTGTGATGGGTTGGCATTCCATCCAGGGTGTATCCTGCCTTAACGCCCATAGACGCCTGAGATAGACACAGACTCCCCGTGACCCGAGGGAAGATCGGATAAAGCGGTAGAAAATGAATGATTGAATGAATGAATGTTCCTGCATCACTGCATCTATTTTGTCCCTCTCCATCGTTCCTGTGAGTTTAGCGCGTTTGATCTCCCGCCCATCAATCAATCATTGTAGTGGTTTCTGGGGCGCGTTATTAATTCATTTATTGTTTTATAATTTACTCAGTAACGAATATGGTTTAAAATGTTGAGAAGTACAATATATATATATATATATAAAGTTATACTAGACTATACTTTATTTGTCACATATACATTACAGTACAGCGAAATGCTTTCTTCACATTTCCCAGCTTGTTTTTGAAGCTGGGGTCAGATTCGGCAGCCTCGCGATACCTGGGCTTAAACCCCTGACCTTCCGATCCTAGATCAGCTCCTTAACTACTGAGCTACACCCCTCCCAATCATGTGCAGGGCTATGCATGTACTGTACTGTATGCATGAAAACAATCAGCCCAATTTGAATTTGACAACGCACTAAGCATGTAGCTTATTGACCTTTATGGAGAGACATGATAAGTGGTTGCTCCAAAAGGATTTGTTTACATATTTATATTCCCTATGGGGAAATGTTAACGCCATGGCCCTTGTTTAGCTCAGGGCCCCGTATACGATCCACTCCCTTCCTCTATATAATCTTAGTGGCATACCTGACAATTAGTGCTCTACCCTGCTGCTGTTATTTGCATCACTGGAGGTGGTGACAACTTTCCAGATCTCCTTTGGGTACCCACGTATGTCTCTGGAAGAAATCCCAGCATGGTTTCATTTTAATAGCTATCAAATGAAGCAGGACTAGATAGCTCAAACATTATTCTGAACCTTTCTTCTGGAAATTCATTCCGTTTCAACCTTTTAAGAATAACTTGCATGTCAAGTGGATTTCTAAATTAACATATATTAAAAAAATAATAATTCACTTCAGAGGAAATCCCAAAAGCTAGCTAATAAACATTTATATTCAGTCATTTATTTCATAGAGGTAATGAAATATTGAAGTGTGAAATATTAAAGAACGCTTGTACAATATAATGTATGCGCTACCTGAGGATCTGTATCTATATGTAGATCCTCCTCATTATTGCTAATGTCAAATAATATTACCTTACTGTGATTGCTGTGGGTGAATTCTTCCTACAATTAAATATTATTAGTTATTCAGCTTTGCTGAGTGCACATCCGTCTCTGCAGTAGTCTCTGCGCTGATTAAAAAAGTAAAAACCTTTCCAATTCAATATATATATATATATATACATATATACCTGAGCAGCAATGACGGGCCCAAGCGGTGACAGGGCTCTCTCTCTCTCTCTCTCTCTCTCTCTCTCTCTCTCTCTCTCTATATATATATATATATATATATATATATATATATAATCATTTCGTATGATGTAGAATCAAAGACAATTGTTTGGGGACAACCAGCTTTTATATAAAGGGCTTGTGGGTGTCAGTAACACCGTTCAGCATCTTTGACATTTTAAAAGTGGATGCTTTAAGTTTTAGACTAAACAGAGCTCATTTGTTTAGGCCTCTTGTTGCTACTGCTTTTAGATGATGACATGTCCTAATAGCGTCTATTTGTATTCTCAGTGAATGCTTGTCCTTTCTAAGGACTTTTTGTTTTATACCCTTAAGACATGTGCATTTTTTTTTTTATCACTGTCTCAAACTTTGTTGAAAATGGTCTGGCAAGGTCATTCATTGGTTCCAAAAAGGACCTTAATTTTACCTCGTAAACATTGTAGGCATCGCTCATGGTTTGGTGATCAATTTTGTGCCATATACGGATATTTTGCTTGGTACATTCTTTTATTATGTCTCACAATTAGTGGTGTGCAGACCCAAAGTCATTTTGTAAATATTCTTATTTTGGTTTGTAATCTGCCCAAACAATTTAGCTAAATATGAACAAGATGGGCTTAAAAAAAATGAAAATGTGTTTTACAGCACCCCCTGCAGTAATATAATTATCACCTCTGTATGCCAGGACATACACCCACACACCAAAGACAAAAAAACACCTATTCCACTTTCAAATATTTTAAGACAAACTGTAGAAATAATAGCTTTATGTAAAAATGATTTTGATTAAAGAAAAATAACACTTTAGTACCGACAAAAATGACAATTTGAATGTATGTAAATTTTTAATGTATAATGTTTAACTTATCATGCCTTACTCTGCATGTGCACCTCCGAGCTGACACTAGTGGGCCCTTGTGCAAGGCCCTTAACCCCTTCATTTTCTCAGTCTGCCCCAGCTGTTAGGGTTGCACAAGCCAGCCTTCCTAGTGCCGGTCCTAAGCCCGGATAAATCGGGAGGTTTGCATTAGGAAGTTTGCATAAAAAAAAAAACATGCGCCAAATCTAATATACCTACCATCCCTCTGTGGCGCCCCCGAGAGGCCGGGAGAAGCCGAAAGAGAATTACTGTGTACTTGAACAGCTCCTACTTGTGACGCCATAGTGCATTTAAACGCATTTAAATAATTTTGTTTTTCTTTTCACTTATATTATGACAATAGCCATGTAATAATCTTGAATTTAATGCCATATATATTTCCAGAAGCATCTATTTAAATGTAATACCGCCGGCTGGGGTCAGTAAGGAAACAAACAATGTTTGTTGACAATGAATGAATCTGAAAGAATGTCTAAGAAATCGCAATAAATAAACTACAAATAATGCCCGAGTGCCCGAGACTTTCCTCTCCTCCTTTATTGCTGAGTTTAGAAAAGAGAAGTAATTTTATTTTCCAGTTCATATATTCCAGCTGCATTTGTCTTAAAGAAACGCATTATAGTGTAATTAAATAATTAGTGCTCGGAATTTGTTTTCCTAACAAATGGACCAAAATAAAAAATCATTCTGATATCAGTCAAATAAACCATAAGTGCATTTTTGTTTCAGTATCTGATATAAGATATATGACAAACCTGTTTGTGTGTGTGTGTGTGTGTGTGTGTGTGTGTACCGTGAGCTCTGATGTCAGAGCGGGGGGAGGGCATCGCCCCCATAGCGCGCAGCATGAACGCAGCGCGGCAAAGAGGATGTGCGAGCAAGCGGCGCGCTACTGCAGGGACGGAGTCCACAAGCTGCTCCACAAGGACCAAGCCAAACTGCGGGCGCAGGACAGCGGCGAGCAGACCAGGTTCCCCGCGCAGAGCAGCGAGAGCGCAACGGCCGCGCAGCCCGGCAACGGCGGCTCACAGCCCGGCGCCATAGACGGGCTTGTGCGCTGGATCGTCACCAAGATGAGCGACAACAAGAGCATCTCGACGCGCGAGTACGCCAAGGAGGAAGCGGCCGTGGCACAAGAGCAATTCTTCGCCCCGGAGCCGCGCAAAGGCATTTCAGTCATCCTGGACGTAAGTGGCTTTTCTGTGCGCTAATAACTGCACTTTTATTACCGCTCCTGAGTGGCGAGGATGGAGAGGGTGGAGCGCACAGTCGCAGGCTGATAATCAGGATTAATTAGAACACAGCCTTAATTGGGCAACTTGTGCCACAACATGAACGTGAAATGTTGAATACGTTTCCAAAAGCGAAAAATTACAAATACTAATGTCATGCCAATTATACTCCCAATAACGCGCATTCGAATCCTGCTTGAACAACTCAGCACGGGCTGTTAATTAACTGATTAGTTGAAAAAGGCTTGTTAGAAGAAAAGAAAACATTATTATATCAAGGAGAAAGGAGATTCTCCTCCCAGCACCCGGGTTTGGGTTCTTGTGTCCTAAATCAAAAGCGGAATAACTCGGAACCGCTGGATCAAATAAGCGCGCTCTCTCCATCAGTAGAAAAAAAAACCCAGATGTTGCCAGATTGGTCTGAAAAACGGTTTGTAATTTTTTTTTCCACAGTCACCGGTTTACGACAGTTTATGTGAGAAATTCTCCCTGGGAGTGATCCCGTGATTTAGGAAAGACATTGTGTAATTTCAGTTTAGAGTCGTGTGTTCTAATAATCTGGATTGCTGTTTTTTGCGTGGGGTGGAAACGATGAGATTAATCTGGCAACCATATCAAACTGCATCTGCAAAATTAGACGAATCGCACTGTATTAACAATAGGGATCTACTGTCACACACACACACGTATAAAACTCGTGCATTGCTGTGTATGTGTGTGTGTGTGTGTGTGTGTGTGTTTGCACGGCTATAAATAGCCCCCCCTGTGTGTTATGATAAGCACACCCTACTTGAAAAAATTGATTTTGTTCCTCCTCTTATTATTACTTTACCGAAACCAGGCATTTCGGATTCATGCATTTCTGCAAGGGCGAGGTCTCGGCATTATTGATTTAGTAGGTCAAAGTGTTGCTTTACTGTGTGTTCAGTCTGTGGTCGATAATTGCATGTTCTACATAATCATGTCTCAATACACAAATTGCTTTAAGGCGTTTTTGCAAGTGAAAAGTAGTTCAGTACAAGTCCTAGATAAAACAAGGCGGACGAATATATCTAAATGGTTCTTCCAACCAATTAAACAAAGAAAACTCATTAATGTAACGATTTGGGGCACAATGTTGCGACAGAAACCATAAAAAAAGGAACGTGGTGCAGGATGCAGAGTTAGGAATGAAAAAACCGAGGGAGGGAAGTAAAGGGGAAATAGAGAGAGAGAAGTGCAAAGCGGCTCTCCCATACACACATTCGAAAATCGCACTTGCTTTCCCTCCTTGCAGGCAGGTGGATCGCATTACTCGCGTGATGCGTGGACTGGGTTGTGAAAACGTGGTTACTGTGAATCTAGAAGTTAATAGGCCATTCTTTTGTTTGTTTTTTTTTTACCCCGGGACGTCATTGTAAATGTGTATTAAGCAGACGTGCTGTTTATTCAAATGAACGAACATCAACACTACACCCTTCTCCAGAAGTTCTCCAGAAGCCTATTGTATGCCAAACCCACACATCAGCAATCAAGCAAGAATGCAGCAAAGATGTGAATATCATTCATTCATCTTCTACCGCTTTATCCGATCTTCCCTCGGGTTGTGGGGAGCCTGTGTCTATCTCAGGCGTCTTCGGGCATCAACGCAGGACACACCCTGTATGGAATGCCAACCCATCGCACACACACTCACATCAGGGACAATTTTTCCAAGGTGCCAATCAACCTACCGGGTATGTTTTTGGACCCGGGAGGAAACCGGCGGAAAAAAACCTGGAGGCATTCATACTCCACACACACACACACACACACACACACACACACACACACACACACACACACACACACACACACACACACACACACATGTCAGAGATGGGAATCAAACCCCTGACCCTGGAAGTGTTAGCTAACCACTAAACCACTTAGATGTGACTATTTCGGGTAACTAGGGTATAACTAGGTTAAAAAGCTGACATCACTTTAATACTTTGCTATGTGATAAAAAAAAACCCAAAACAAACAATTATTCTTTATTTTTATGCAATGGATGAAAACAAATCAAGGGGAAACCGAGTTTTATATCTTACCATTCACTCATACCCTTAGCGATACAAGTGATACTGGGGTACTGCTAATAAGGTCGGGGTTCGAGCCCCGGTATCGCCAAGCTGCCACACTTGGATCCTTGAGCAAGGCCCTTAACCCTTGAGCAAGGCCCTTAACCCTCTGAGCTCCAGGGGGCGCTGTATCATGGCTGACCCTGCACTCTGATACCCCAAGTGGTACAACACACAGTGATACCAGTACCCCAGTATACTGCTCAGTGGTTGTGTACAAATACTGAAATTCATTATGCCACATGAATAGAAGAGTCTTTATTTGACACATATACATTACAGCCACTGAGCAGTGTACTGGGGTACTGGGACCACTGAACTGACATTTTGGGGCAGGCAGTGGTGTGAGCAGTTTTTTGAGAAGAGAGCGGCCCTCATTATAGGAAAAGATTCTTGTCTATTTCATTAGTTGAGGATCAACTCAAACTCTGTGCAATTTGAATATTGTACAATGGTCAGTTTCAGAGACACCAGATCTGAGATCTGCGATGTTGAGCAGGAAACGAGGAAAGAAAACGAACTTTTCCAGACATCAATGCAAGGTTTTAATATGTGCACTTTTCCTCTATCTAGTTATCCGTTTGACAGAAAACACAACTGATCCACCTAAAATTGCCCTCGAGGCTGTACCGATTCTACGAAAGTCCCTCCGTCCAAAATGTAGGCATCGCTCTTGGCTCCACACTGAATCTAGACGTTTATATCAGCAATACAGAGGGGAAAATGTGTGCACTATTTGTACCTGTTTGTAGTGGGTGTTTTGGGGTTTGTCATGTTTATCCCGCAGCGCCACACACACACACACACACACACCTCCCCATTCAACAACATGATTGTGTTTGAGGTGCTGGAATAAATTAGTCGTGCTCCTTTAGATAAATGTTACAGCGGGGATTTGGTTTGTTGAACGCCTCAAGTTACAAACCCGAACCATTTCCGTACCACTGATGAAACCCCGCCCCCTCTTGGAAACGAGCTCTTCTGATTCGTCAGAGTGCCGCCATGTTGTATTTGGCATTTCACAAGTACGGGCAGGGACTACGGAAGCTCGCTGTGCCGAACCAAGGTGAAATTGTAAACTCCATTTTTCATATTTTCAACATCGGTATGAACCATAAATTTGATTTAATCCATAATAACGACTATAATCTCCCTGCTCTAACTAGTACATGCATTTATCTCATCTCGCCTTGACTACTGTAACTCTCCAGCATGGAGAAATTAGCATTAATTAGCATTAGAATTAAAATGAGCATTAATTATAATAGAAATTACCAGCATGCTCTACCTTTTAAAAATTCTGCTGCAAGAATGCTAACGTACACCCAGCTGTCCCCTCATATCACTCCGATTGTTTTTAGTCTCCACTGGCTTCCTGTCTCCTCTCATATCACCTATAAAATCCTATTGTTTACTTTTAAGTCTCTCTGCGGTCTTGCACTGACTTATCTTCCTGAATTACTTTCACCATGCACTCCGTCTCGTTCACTTCCATCTTCTGCAGGTGAACTTCTCTGTGTACCGAGATTCCATCTATGGGAGGAGGATTTTTTTCTCCAGCTCATAAACGCTGGAACTTCACTTTACGAATTTAATTCTAAACTCATTTGTTTAACCGATCATCATCCGTTTCTTCTCAAACGGTCATGGCTTAACGTTGCGTATGATTGTTTGCCGTTTTGATTAGTGATTGTTGTTATTTATGCTATGGTATGCCACCACATGTTTTGGATTTGTAATGTCTATTGCCCATCCATGCGTGTCTTGTTTACATTGCGCTGTTATTGTGACTCATCCTTGAGCTTGGGAAAGGCTCTATGCGAATTAAAACTTTAATTTGAAATAATTCCATTATTAATATCAATTAATATATTCTCTTAATAATAAGTCATATTAATAATTAATAAATAAATTATATATATTATAAAATAAATAATAATAATTATTATTATTATTAAGGATGATTGTGTTGCTATGATTATTATTATTATTATTATTATTATTATTATTATTATTATTTATTTTACAAAACATTGTTAAACACTCGCTCAGGAATAACAGGTCTTATACTAGTAGTAACACTTTCACAGTTCGTCTGGACTACAACATCAACAGTTCTATTTTCCCACTGCTAAACCCCAGGAGAGCAGACTTTACCCTGCGCACATTTTATGTGCACATGCACTTTCCATGCGTTAACTCTATAGTGTCCCTGCTGCAACAACCCACAAATTAGCAGGCCTGTGGATATATCATGCTCCTCTTGACAGGTCTTTGCTAACAAGCCGTGCTGCAACACTCGCACGCCACACATCCAGATTCCGCAGACCCTGAAAGCCAAAGACAAGCGTCACTTATGCGCTTTCTGTGTTGGCACTGACCATCGTAAATAGGCCACCAACACTTCAGATATCCCTCGTGTGGACTGTGCAGTGATGTAGACGCGGTATATCCAGGTGTCGGATTAAACCTTGGTTTAATATCTGAATTTGATACAAACATTGCAGACTAATCTGCTCTATATGTCACTAGGACAGGGGTGGACAAACTTTTAGGCTCAGGGGCTACATTGACTTTTAAAATCTGATAGACGGGTCACGACTGCGCCCAATCTCAGCACGCAGTTACGCCTCGCAGCCCAGCGAGGGCGGGATGTACGCGAATGTGCGCATACTGCCCGCCAATTTGTTGCCGGGGTTTAGGGTTATGAGAGGGCGCGCTTAGCGTGTAGGTGTGTCGCGTCGTGTTTTGTTGTGTGCGTGCCTTGTCTCGAGTCGCTGAAGAGGGGGCGGGGCTACTTCAAACTCTACATTCGTCTTAGCTATATTGCTGCTCACTGAGCATGCTCAGAGCATTTACGGTTATACTTTCATTGGGGCAATTATGCACCAATATTCGTTATTAAAGGACACAATATAGATCATAATATTGTCGGACTGCTACACCACAGCTTATTTCTAAGTTCCAACACCCAAGATCGTTCTGCCTCATGTGATCCGTCTCATGAGATATTTGGACATCCCACTACTAGAAAGGATTCCCCCAAGTCTATTGGGGCTGTTGGCAGAATGTGTTACTAAAAATAAATAAATAATGCATAATCTCAGTGCAAGAGCCACGGTGGCTGTTTTGTAGCACGTTCGCCTCACACCGCCAGGGTCCGGGTTCGATTCCCGTCTCGGCCATGTGTGTGTGGAGTTTGTGCATGTTCTCCCCGTGCCTCAGGGGGTTTTTTCTCCGGGTTCTCCAGTTTCCTCCCCCGGTCCAAAAACATGCACGGTAGGTTGATTGGCACCTTGGAAAATTGTCCCTAGTGTATGAATATGTGTGTGTGTGTGCCCTGCGATGGGTTGGCATTCCATCCAGGGTGTATCCTGCTTTAATGCCCATAGACACCTGAGATAGACACAGACTCCCCGTGTTCCGAGGGAAGATATAGCGGTAGAAGATGAATGAATGAATGAATGAATGAATGAATAATCTCAGTGCCTATCAACACTTGTGCTTTAGTTCAATCAATTTGTTCCACTGTAGACAGGAGCACAGTGAAAGAGGTGGACGCCGGAGGAAAACGGTGGGCAATCAGCTTCTGTTAAAGGTTCTAGACCAGGGGTGGGCAACTTTTTGGCTCAGGGGCCACATTGACTTGGACAGACAGGCCGAAAACAAACACCCCCCAACCGCCCAGGTTGCATGGGGTAGGGGTCGTGAATTGTTCACGGGGGTTGTGGGGATGGTGGGTGGGTGAATGTTGATGTCGAGTTGTTGAAGGGGGGGGGGTTGTTGGTCGACGCTTGCCATGTCTCGAATCGCTTCCGAATGAGTGGGTATTCTGGTTCAACCATTGCATGTGCTTCGCTGTATTGCTGTTCGCTGCGCATACTGAGAGCATTTGCGGTTTCACTTTCATTTTGGCCAATTCTGTTCCCATATCCTGCAGGCCGTTTTTCACCCAATGTCTGTTCTGAACTCATGGAATGAAGTTGCAGAGGGCATTCCAATACCTGCTGCAATACCAAGACATGTAAACCTGGCTTGATAGGGGCTCAATCTCATGGCCTTGCATTCATTTCATTCATCTTCTAGCGCTATATCCGATCTTCCCTCGGGTCACGGGGAGTCTGTGCCTATCTCAGGCGTCTATGGGCATTAAGGCAGGATACATCCTGGATGGAATGCCAACCCATCGCAGGGCACACACACTCACACACACACATTCATACACTAGGGACATTTTTCAAGGTGCCAATCAACCTACCGTGCATGTTTTTAGACCGTGAGGAAACCGGAGAACCCGGACAAAAACCGCCTGAGGTACGGGGAGAACATGCAAACTCCACACACACATGGCCGAGACGGGAATCGAACCCGGACCCTGGCGGTGTGAGGCGAATGTGTTAACCACTAAGCCACCGTGCCATATCTTAATTTGTGCTATAACCTAGGGCCTTCACTGAGCCCTCGTGAAAATCTCCTTTTTCAGCTTAAAAGGGCAACTGTGATGAAAAGCTCGGCATAGAACAGCATTAAGTTGGACTTTTGTGTCTTCACTTTCTGCCCAGGAGTATTTTTAGAATGTCATCTTCATAGGTTATGAGACAATTATTCAAAAACTCTTCTAGCACCCTACTGATAAAGGCTTGGAACACAGAATGAGGATTTAGGCGCCCACCAGGTATTCGTAGCGTCTTGGGCCAAGACTATAATATGTGTAAAATCTGTAAGCGATTCCTTCATGGATTGGGTTTTCAGGGAGTAAAATGGAGACACATATACCCCAGGGCAGTGGTGTCCAATCTTCTCCCCACACACCAAATTCTACCAGTTTAAATCAATGGATTTTTATTTTCAAAGACCATCAGGTGTGACCTTTGATTGGTTGGAAAGAAAAGCTGCACTCACGCTGGCCCTCTGTGGAATAGATTGGGCGCCACCGCCCTAGGGGTTATCGAGCTCGCCAAAAAAAACACAGAGCAGTCCCGTGGTGTATTAAGAGGCATCCTGGATGCCTTAGCTGTATGTGTGAGAATCCTCACTTAGGGCGCACCATATTTGGGTAGCGAGAAGGGAGACGCTGATTAAAACAGGAAGCACCCTAGAAAATGAGAACCTCGTTTCCAGTCTGAAAGAAAGTAAACAAACTTTGACAGTGATACCTTCCTTTATGAACTTTCCTACAGTCCCAGAAGTTAGAGATGTTTTTATGAACACTAAGATATTCATAATGAGTTGATTAGAGTTCATAAGAGTTGAATTTATGAATGTTGATGTTGTTTTATATATGGTTATATGGACTTGGCAAGGAAACGAATTAAAGGAGAGTGTGGTGAAAAATGCCCGAGGGATTTATTTAATTAACCTGAAGTTTCGTAGCAGTGAACCCACGTAAACACCCACAAACAAATATTACATTATCTTCAAGTAATAGATTTGTCTACTTTCTGTTATAGCAGCAGTGTGAAACTCATTTTCTCCGCAGGCCACATCAGCATTGTGGTTTCAAAGGGTCAGTTGTAACTATAAGACAGTATGTAGTGTTTGATGACCGACGTCGCCTCATAACACAAAACACACATCGCCTTTTCTCCTCAAAGCACAAATATATATATATATATATATATATATATATATATATATATATATATATATATATATACTCTTTCCCATATTTCTTGGACGTGCCCTCCATCCATTTTTCACTTCATGGACATTTTGGGATGGAAATTTCGCCCTCGGTAAACTCCAATGTGGGGTATACAGTGCACTACAGTGATGCTGGGATGCCGTCACTTCGCGGGTAACGTAGTCGCAGGCATTGTGGGAGATATAGTTTAGGTCAGTGCACGCTTTAAAGCAGAATCGCCTTATTTTAAGACAATCTTTTTAAGCTCTCGCGTGCCACATAAAACGATGTGGCTTCGATTTTTACACGTGTTATAGGTTTTATGCATTTACTCTTTAGTCTTCGAGACTTGTTTTTAAACATGTAGTTAATGTGGGTTATAAATCGCTTCACACATGCAAATATCAACCAGGAAAAAGTGGTTTAGGGTTAAATCTGTCATCTCAATTGTTTTTGCCCGTCATATAAAATTCAACTGGTCTTGCTAGGTGTTTATCTTTAAGTCCCATAATGTTCCAGTTGTTCTTTGTGGCAGAACAATAAAGATATCTCTGCAGCAGATTTCCTCATCCTGCTTCAGCATCAAATGCTTTCCGCTAGCATCCAATATGTGGGGGATTTCTAAACTACTGCTCACACAGGGAGAATTCAGCAATGCTGGACTAAATGTAATGGTTTTTCCCGTGAATGTGCTTACTACGCTGCATGTCTTATCTCTTTGGAAATTAAGGGGGGGGGAAATCATAGCATTAGAAAAGCACATATCTAATATCTCTGTCGGATGAACAGATGCCGCAGATGCAAAGCTGCACAGACTGATGGATATATCGTAGCAGTAACAGCCTGATTACCTGCTGCTTTGGACCAGCTCTTCTTTTACACTGTTTATCTTTGTTCTTCATCAGCCAGAAATTCGCCGTACTGCATGTAATTAAACAGGGCCGCAGAAGACGCAGAATATGGATCCGTGTGCCCGAGGTTTTATTGAGGAGAGACTTTGAGGTCGATATTACAAGATCATAAGTATCAATTAACACATCCAAGGGCAAAACCCAAAATCAGTGAAAGGGCGGGGTAAAGTAGAAGAAGTTTATTACATTTACAAAGGGCACTCCCAGGCACAGAGAATACCGGAGTTAAAATTACGTACACTGATTTTCTGCTTTACATTTTCAAAATGGGATCATACATACAATTACAGCACACTTTAGTATATGGAGAACACACCGGTGAGTTTAACAACACCAGGCCCTGAAGACCACACAAGACATTTGTGGTCGAATAGAAGTGCCTTTATTTGTCCGATAAATATTAAAGCACCGTGAAATTCTTTCTTCGCATATCATAGTTTTGTTTGGAAGCTGGGGTCAGAGTACAGGGTCAGCCATGATACGGGGTCCCCTGGAGCACAGAGGGTTAAGGGTCTTGCTCAAGCACCCAAGAGTGGCAGCTTGGCGATACCGGGGCTCAAACCCCCGACCTTCCGATCTGTAGCCCAGAGCTTTAAACCACTGAGCTACACCCCCCTCCCCCAACGGCAAATGGTGTAGGCTAGAATCATTCCTTTGCTTTCCTTTCCTGTAACACACACTTACATCAGTTGGTCAGATTAAGAAAACCCCCACGAGGTATCTATATCTGTTTCAGAATCAACAATCCAGAGAAGTCTTTGCCAGAGTAAATACAAACGTTTTTTTTATTTTAAGATATAATCCATTGCAAAGCCTTGAAAACAGGGAGATCAGTAAAGCACCCCAATAAAACGCAGCAAAAGAAAATAACTGCCCTAAAAACATCCCACAATATCACCAGGGAAGAAAATCGGACAAATCTTTAGGTTTCCCATCTTGCGTTTCAATATTGATTTAGGTTTAGAAGTGAAGGTATGAAACCTCAGCGACGTTCATTAGCATTTATTACAGGCATATGTCTGACATACGTATTAGGTCTCATTTAAAAACAAGGTTCAATTAACATATTAAAACACTTCATAGTGAATTCAAGGGAAACCCGAAACGTCCTTTCTGGTCCAAAGTTTTGGTTTAGAGATTGAATTTCTGTTAAATAAAGGGTGTTATTTTGTGTCGATCCTCACATAAAGCTCGTTTTAGCTTTAATATTTTCATCAGTGAGGATTAATTGCTGACTGCACATGACATTAACAGATAAATACATGGAACGATGAAATATTAATAACATTGATTGGTAAACTGGCTGAATGTACCACGGCAACCACAGGGAATCTATGAAAATGTCTATAAACTCTCTCTCTCTCTCTCTCTGTCTATCATATTTTTTCTCCTTTTCTTTTGTATAACATGCCTGATTGCGCTGGACAAGGTAGAAGATTTCATAAAATGTTATTTTAATAGTACTGTAACAATTGTGTTTAGAGTAATGATCCTTTTTAATACAAGGAGATTTTCATTCATTCATTCATCTTCTACCGCTTTATCTGATCTTCCCTCGGGTCACGGGGAGCCTGTGCCTATCTCAGGTGTCTATGGGCATTAAGGCAGGGGGTTTTTCTCCGGGTTCTCCGGTTTCCTCCCCCGGTCCAAAAAAACATGCACGGTAGGTTGATTGGCACCTTGGAAAATTGTCCCTAGTGTGTGAATGTGTGTGTGTGTGTGTGTGTGTGTGTGTGTGCCCTGCGATGGGTTGGCATTCCATCCAGGGTGTATCCTGCCTTAATGCCCATAGACGCCTGAGATACAAGATCTGAACTGTCAAAAATGGCCAATATTGAAATAATAATCATTTCTATTCCAACCAATGTACCCATCAGTAGCCAGGCATCTCCCATTTTATTTATTTATTTATTTATTTATTTATTTATTACCTTTTTCTGACTTTCTTGTCATTCTAATGAGGGTGTTTATAACGACACGGCTGGACCTTATATTGAGGAGTCCTGTATCAAGGCTAGACTGATCTTACTTGGATAATCATGTTCAATGTCTCTGTGCCTTGTTGACAATTGTAGCTCGTTGGATTTTTTTTTTCTTATTCCTTATTTAGAAGAAATTGTATTTTGGAAAAAAATGTATTCAAAAATTCGGAATCTTTTGCAGCGATCCCATTCTGAAAAGCTGCTTTGCGACAATGCACATTCTGAAAAGCGCTTATATAAATAAAATAAAATGGAATTATGCCCATTGGTGGATCACTTTACATTTTTATTTATTTATTTTGCGTTTTTTGTCTGTTGACTCTGGAACTGAAATTTCTAGAATATCAGCAATTTTCCATCAGGCGTTTGACTTGGTCCTAAACAAACAAACCTCGATTTAACTTGAAATAAAAACAAATGAAATCTTTTACTGTCTGATATAAATGACCTCAGCCTTATTTTCACTTTTTCTCTCTCTTTCTATCCTTGTGAGATGTTCGAGGAAAAGGCCTAACGCAGTCATTGCAAGCTATTCATTCGGCATATTTGTATACGTTCCGCTAATAATTCCGGATGGCATTTTGTGCCTTTTTACTTTTGGGTTAGTGTCCCCCTTTGCTGTCACAGGCATATTGCTGTTCTGAAGTGGAGTTAAACTGGGTCACCTACATTATTTGACTGAACAGTGTTAGACTGGAGAAATTCCTGATTAGTCTAGCCTTCCCCTGCTGGCACCCAATTTCTTTTATCTTTTAGCAGGCCCTTGCACCTCTAGGTCAGTCGTTATAGCACTTTATAGTTGTATAACATTTTGCACCAATCCCACACTTTATATTATTTAATATCCGAAATGAGGAAAAAGACACAAACCCGAGATGATTATTGGACAATCCATGAACCCGTCCTCTGTTTTTTGGTTTATTCCGACACAAAATATGATGTAAAAATGTCTTTAGTGTCCTTTATGGAAAACACTCACTTGTGTACCTTGTAAAATAAATATATTTTGTTACACTCAGCTTGATTGCTTCTTTGTCTTCTGGCAGAGGGAAATATGTTCACCAGAGGATGAAATGACAAGAGGAAATGCCAATTGTACTGTAACTGTCAATTAATGCTTTATTGCTATAACTGCAATTGCTTCTCAGTGTGTTGACCAACAAAAAGACAATCTGTTAGGGGATGCTTGACAGCTTTTTTAAGTCTTTTAATAGAATAAATTTTTTTTAAAAAGAGCATAACGTCACCTTTACCATACATTTTGCTACATTTTTCTTTTCAGAGAATAGTGATAATATAGCATCTTGTGTATGCAAGTCAAGGGGCACGGTGGCTTAGTGGTTAGCACGTTCGCCTCACACCGCCAGGATCCGGGTTCGATTCCCGTCTCGGGAATGTGTGTGTGGAGTTTGCATGTTCTCCCCGTGCCTCAGGGGGTTTTTCCCCGGGTTCTCCGGTTTCCCCCGGTCCAAAAACATGCACGGTAGGTTGATTGGCACCTTGGAAAATTGTCCCTAGTGTATGAATGTGTGTGTGAATGTGTGTGTGTGTGTGCCCTGCGATGGGTTGGCATTCCATCCAGGGTGTATCCTGCCTTAATGCCCATAGACGCCTGAGATAGGCACAGGCTCCCCGTGACCCGAGGAAGATCGGATAAAGCGGTAGAAGATGAATGAATGAATGTATGCAAGTCTGCACAATGATGCAACAATTTCATATCATTTTGTATGGACATATACAATGATTATCCAGTGTGGAATTTCACATTTTCTGAAGTAGAAATTGTTCTCATTAACCATCTGCCAAGTCATTACAGTCATTTTATTATCAAGTCTCTGACTGGTTAAATCTCTGTTCAGGTAAACTGCGTCGACCGAAAGTTAATTGCATGTAATAACAAAGTGTATTTTTGGTTTCTTTACAGATATTCCGGAGAGCCGATAAAGATGGTGAGTGTGCATCTATTTCTGACAAATTCTCCTGAATCAGTTTATTTATTGTGTTGTCTGTGGAGAATCTGATCATATTGAAAGATTATATATGTATATAGTACTTTTATCCTGTATTTTACATGCAATCATAAGGAAAGGGTGCTGCTGAGGTGACTGGATAAAGATGACATACATAAATATTGGCAGATATTTCGTTCTATTTCTATTAACTTATACTGGGAAGGTTGCCAGTGCATTTTGCTAATTAGAATATAAAGCTTGAGAAACATGTGTGGTGGCAAATTTGAGGTATGCATATGCAATTTGCAGTGCTATTGCATCATGAACAGATTTCCACTACAGAGAGAAATGTATCTTATTCTGGCACCGGTAAATGAAGATACAGTTGACAAACACCTGGCCGTTGTGTATACAAGTATTTCACAAATGCATTTGCCATTTGCAAGAATCTACACGTCAGCAACTTTTTATCTGAACTTTAATTCTTAACTTTAAATTGCAAAATTTTACTCTTTGCTCTGTCTTGAAACAGTACAGCTATGGGTGTGTTTAAACGACTATTTTTAGAAACATATTAAACAAAATATGCGACGTGGCTCCTTTAAGAATTCTGTTCCGGTTACTTTTCCATATAAACTGGTGATACGGTGTTTAGGTTATACAGAAGCGCTTTATTGCGTTCACAAAAGAAAAATGCGCTTTATTGCGTAATACGGATTTGGGAATGCGATGCGCTTCCGTAAGGATCCATACAGTAATATACGCTAATATAGTGAGGAGATCGTACCTGTTGTGAATGCGCAGCTAGTAGGCGTAATTTGGGGAAATTTAGGAAGTGTGAATGGATGCACTGAACGTTTATTTATTTGTTCTTTTTTGTTTGGGTTTCGTTCATTCGCCAACACGACGCAGAGTGAAGGCGCAGATCACTTGCATAATAAAGCACACTGCGCTAATCACACCGTAATAACATTAGGGCCGTTAAAGTCAATTTGTGGTAACAGCCCTAATATTTATTTGAAATAAAATCCAGTCAAATCAGCCAAGCTCTCAGACAACAAAACTGTGGCCCTCCGCCCCTCCGGAACACATAAGACTGACATTAAGGTCATTATGACAACAATAAGAAAGCAAATTAACTGAGGAAGGCGTTTATGTATTATAAAGTGAGGAGGGATTTTATGTATTCACATACACTATTGTACTTTCATGTGACACATGAAATCAGCCTCTATAAAAAAAAAAATACATTTAAAAAGCCAGACTAATGTTTTAGAGATGTGTTCTCTGTAAAGATAAAACAAAATTTAAAAAATTCATTTGACCATATTAATCAGTACATCAAAGGGGCACGGTGGCTTAGTGGTTATCACATTCGCCTCACACCGCCAGGGTCCGGGTTCGATTCCCGTCTCGGCCATGTGTGTGTGGAGTTTGTGCATGTTCTCCCTGTGCCTCAGGGGGTTTTTCTCCGGGTTCTCCGGTTTCCTCCCCCGGTCCAAAAACATGCACGGTAGGTTGATTGGCACCTTGGAAAATTGTCCCTAGTGTATGAATGTGTGTGTGTGATTGTGAGTGTGTGTGTGTCCTGCGATGGGTTGGCATTCCATCCAGGGTGTATCCTGCCTTAATGCCCATAGACGCCTGAGATAGGCACAGGCTCCCCGTGACCCGAGGGAAGATCGCATATAGTGGTAGAAGATGAATGAATGAATGAATCAGTACATCACATGGTCAGAATTTCCAGAAAGCCTTTATCTGAATTATAATAAATAGATTTAAAACCTTTACGTTTCTTAAATCGGAACGTTTGACCCACTGAAAATTTGGTGAATTAAATTCTGTATTGAAATGAATGATTTTTGTCTTGATGGAAATAATGAACGCACATGAACCTTACACAGGAAAAACAAGGATTTTGCGAGTTTGCTTTTATTTTTTTGCCAAATGTTAGCTTTTGGCCTCAACCGTATCCTCTGGTTCGTCTCTGATCATTTTGAAAGGTGATATATGTATATAGTACATTTATCCTGTACTTTATAAGCAATCATAAGGAAACATTGCTGCTGAGGTGACTGGGTAAAGATGACATACCTAAATATTGGCAGATAGTTCGTTCTATTTCTATTTTCTAGGCCAACTTATACAGGGAAGGTTGCCAGTGTGTGTTTTGCTGATTAGAATGCAATGTTTGAGAAACATATAAGGCCAAACATGAGTGGTGGTAAATTTGAGATGGGATTTTTAGCCATGTTATGCATATGCAATTTGCAGTGCTATTGCATCATGAGCAGATTTCCACTACAGAGAGAAATATATTGTATCCTGCTTAGTACTTAAAAGAATATTTGACACACAGGTGAAATTCTCTACCACATGCTGCACATCCTCATAAGAAATACAAATTACATGCCGGCTCTACTTGAGAATTGTAGATTGAAGAGGGTTAAGATATCATGACATCAGAATTTCATGCCTGTCTGTAAAGGACATTTACTCTGAAAACCCCCCGATGATCCAACAAAAGCAGCATTGCATAAGTCTGATTTTATTACTATTGCCATAGTAGAGGTTTTAAAATTGACTCTTGGATCCGTTGCTTTCTGGTGCTTCTATATTTGTTGCATTATTTTAGCTAATAGTAAGAAGAAAGGTATGACCGCTAGAAACCGTGAAAATCTAATTTAATGGAATAAATGACATCGTCATGGTTCTGCTGTTGATTTTATAGCAGTACTTTTGTTTTTTATAAATAGCATTGGTCTTTAGTGTACTTTTTAGTTTTTAAATGGTCACAGTCTTCCCAGTAAATTGATTGAGGGATATTTTTATGGTAATTAAATTGGAGCCATAATTGTAGATGTACTTGGTACTTCATTTTAGATAAGTCTCATTATGCAAATACACCCTTTTATTCTCATGCATATTCCTCGGCCTTTTGCTCGACCGTCGTTATGAGAGACTTACTGCAGCAAGTTAAATGCATTTCCGGATCATTAACAAGCAAAAAAAGTCTCTGTATTTGAAAGGAAATCAAACGTAAGAGTATGTTGTTTATTTGTAGGATCAGTAACGCGAGTGAAAAGAATCTGTGTATTGGAGTCGATTTGCTATTTAAAAAGAAATAGTTGATGTGTGGTACTGGCACATGGTGATGTTTAAACCTCTCCTGAGAGCGACTTGCTGTACGTTTTAATGAGAAGAAAAAGGGAAGAGAGAGGAGGAAACGCTGTGGAGGACTGGCAGGTGACGGATGCCAGGCTGTTCCAGGCTTTAAACCAGAGTAGTGACCACAAGATGTTCTTTCTTATTAATTTCATTTGTTCTTTTTTAACACGGAATTCTTCTTCTCATTATTTTTTTTATTAACTGTGTTTATTGGGATTTTCAGGTTAAACACAAAATACAAGAAAGAAAGTAATCAGAATATATATATATATATATCTCCCAAATAAACTACTCTATAATAAACCCCAAACCCAGGCCCAAACCCATTATGCCACAGATAAAACATTAAACAGAGGAAAAAAAAACAAACAAACAAACAAACAAAAAAATATGCATATTAACAAAATCTAGTCATTCTGTCCTGCTATGCCCAAATAACACAGAATTATTTATCCCTATTTCAATATAATACGTATGATGAAACTATTCTTATTCTTTTATATCCTTCTATATTCTATATAATTCTATATTCCAATACTAATTTGTAATTAGTCTTTAATTCATTGGTCGAATTGGTTGAGACTTGTGATGCTAAAATTGATCTCTATGCTGCTCCTATTAAAACTACACAAACCCCTGTGTATAGCGAACAACCTGTGAACAATATAATACATTTTTTATTTTATCTTTTAACTCTTTTAACATATACAATCGAACCCATTTAGAATAATTATAGGATTTCATTTGACCCACAGTTTTTCCCCCTGAAACAGCTTGTCATGCGGCGGCACAAGAGAAATTCGACATCCGTGGCCCTGTGGCGGTGACCCCGCATCACACTTGTAATAGTGCCCCCTCTTCAGTATTGCACCTCCTTTAATGGCGCTCTTGTGTAGGAGAGGGTTACAGATAATTATAGAGAAGTGGGTGGTAATGGAAGTGCAATTTGTCCTTCTTTGAAACTCTGTTCTTTCCAATGTGAGGTGTTATCCTGTTCCAGGTGGCCTTTAGTTCCTAATTAATCTTTCACAGAGGTGGGAAGTGACGGAGAAAACGAGTAAAAAGTTGTCCGAAAGATAAATACTTTGTAACTGTACCTAATTGTACTGATTACTTATTTTTCTGATTTTTATTTATTTAATTTTTTTTACACAAAAATCTGTTCTTCGTACTAATTCGTACATTTTTAAACCAGGTTACTTTAGTATTAATCTATTTGGTGAAATGTCACACATTTCTGCCTTCTCGCTGCGTGGTAATCTGCCAATCAACCTACTACTGGTGTATCATTTCACTGGTGTATCACACACTACAGATCTAAGTTAGCTTACAAAGCTAACAGTGAACAAATATGTGGCTAATGTAGGCTAACAGATACATTCCTGATCATCATGTTTTCTCTCAAAAAAATAAACAAAACAATTGTATTTAGTATTAAACGTCAAGACAGGTAATGAGTTACCACATTTTGGTCTTAAGCCTATTAATATGATGATTAGCCTCATCTTAGCAACCTTGTCCCTGCTTAAGATCAGAGTGGATGCACATACACACGGGAACACCTTTTGGCACAATGCGAACTGCTTGAACGATACTGAAAGGAGCAGACTCATTACTTCTATTACTTCTACAGCTACAAAGCGCGTCCCTTTTTCAGGCCCTAGAACTAGTTTACACGGTAGTTATGACTTGGACACATAGTACGGATGAAAAATTGTTTTCCCTTATACCCGTCAAATCGCATGTACCAGCCAATTATCGTTACCCTGTTTGTTTTTATCGAGAGGCCGCACTCCACTCTCACTCTGAGACGAGGTATATAGCAAGTATTTTCCCCGATACTAACTGTTCCACTTCGCTATACAACTGTAGCCTCGTACACACAGGAACTGGTACCGTTTTCAAGAATAATCATTGGTATTGGGTTTGTGGGAAGAGCATCTACCTATACTTCCCCGACGATTGGTCAGGCCATTGTAGCTATGCGCAATTTAATTCCTCATCAACCCTCAATTAATGTATTAATTAGGGCTGTCAATATTAACTCAATATTTTTTTAAACACAAGATTAATCTAATGCATTTCTGTCTGACCCTTTTTTACAATTATTTAATTATAAATATAATAATAAAAAAAAAACAACCCAAAAACACATTTATTCACAAAGTCCTTTTCTTTGCTCAGACATAAAAAGCAAACAATGCTTTGTAATCAGTTAACATTTGTTTTAGTGCGTTTCAATTGAAGCACCAAAATCCGCCCTTGTGTGCACATCTGGAGCCTATGAACTGGAATCTATGAACCCTTTTCTGCACTGTTGCGTTTCGTGCCATTTTTTTCTTCATAAATTATTACTTTTGATAAGAGCAACACAATTTGATTATGCAATCTACTTTTATATGTATATATACTCACAATAACAAAAGGCTGTGCTCGTGTGATAAAAAGAAAATAGACAGGGGGCGCCGATTGCCGTCTCTCTTATTTATCTTACCAGGCATGTTAATTAAACAACCTGAATCTCAGTGAATACTTGCTTCACAGACATAACGAATAATAAATATTCTCAGATTATTTTATCCGTATGTAAGTACAGTTTCTCCCGTATCACTTCATTAACCGTCTGTGTGGAAACAAAGGTTTTGTTTGGTAATTTATAACACCACAATTGTATAACTTTAAAACAGTTATATAACAGTTGTAGGTTTTTCTCCGGGTTCTCCGGTTTCCTGGTCCAAAAACATGCACGGTAGGTTGATTGGCACCTTGGAA
Source organism: Kryptopterus vitreolus (assembly GCA_030449085.1). Taxonomy (NCBI): domain Eukaryota; kingdom Metazoa; phylum Chordata; class Actinopteri; order Siluriformes; family Siluridae; genus Kryptopterus; species Kryptopterus vitreolus. Next base: position 10,768,664 of record JACRUU010000016.1, read on the forward strand.
AATTGTCCCTAGTGTATGAATGTGTGTGTGAATGTGTGTGTGTGAGTGTGTGTGTGCCCTGCGATGGGTTGGCATTCCATCCAGGGTGTATCCTGCCTTAATGCCCATAGACACCTGAGATAGGCACAGGCTCCCCGTGACCCGAGGAAAGATCGGATAAAGCGGTAGAAGATGAATGAATGAATGAATGAACAGTTGTTTTCATGCTGTATGTTGAGTTTGGTTTGTTTCTTAGAGAATAAAAATCTTGAAAAGTGTTTATGATCAATTTAGTACATATACTTTTTACTTAAGTACATGTCGGAGCCCATGCTTATTTACTTTAGCTTTACTTCAGTAGTTAGTAGTAGTATAGTATCTGTGCTTCTAATTCAGGGAAGGAAGGACTCTGGCCCAGAAGATCGTAGGTTCAAATCCCACCACCACCAAGCTGCCACTAGTGGGCCCTTGAGCAAGGCCCTTATCCGTCAGGTGCTCAGTTGTAATTCGCTCTGGATAAGGGCGTCTGCCAAATGCCATAAATGTAAATGGATGTGCGTACTATTGCACGATCCCTGCGCTTTCAGTCCAACAAAATCCAGCATGAAATATGGGTATGCGTTTTTATTTTATTTACTTTTAGCTAATTATCCCGTTTATGCTTTTGAAATAGATAAATCTTTGTTTTGTGCTTGACGGCAAGTTTGTGTTTCTCTTCCTGTCTGTCTCTTTCTTACACAAACACACACACACACACACACACACACACACACATACAAATATCTATGTGTCTTATTCACAGGTTGTTGCTGGCAGCAAATAAGTGTTTACATTTCGGTGACAAGTAAACAGGTTGAGGGTAGCCTTGCTCACGATGTTAATACAACATAGCGCCCCTCCTTCATAGATTATACGTCATAAATGGTAGTAGAGGATTCACAAAAATGAAACATTTCCTTTGCATGGGAAAAGACTGAACATTAACACACAAGTGGACTGCGAATTGGAATGAAACGCTGCAGTGTGTGTGATGAAAGACCTGTATATAATTATAACATCTGTTACAGTTAGTGAGAATATTCGACAAATGAAAAATACTCACTTACATTGAAAACGTGTGATTAATCACGAGTTCACAATCTATATCTAGTGCGGGTGTGTGTTTGAGTGTGGGTGTGTGTATAAAATCATTCGCTTACATTATTTAATGCAAATAATTCATAGTGTAATCATAATAACTAAACAACTAATAACATATTAATTAACTTCTTATAATTATTACCTTTTTAAAACGTATGTTAGCTGGTGTATAGAACACATACCGTATATGCACAAAGCGTAGGCACAAATAGTCAGTGTGCTGCTCTCTGCAGTTCTTTGCTTAGCTGTAGAGAGGGTTATGTATTATTCAACCTCTTCAGGGCTGTCATTTGAGCCATTCTGTTCTAACTAGAGGCCTCAGCTGCAGTGCCTCAGTGTGTGCCATGGACGGCCATTTTAAAGCATGGCTCTCCTGGGAGCAAGTCAAAGCTCAAACAAACGCTCCCATGTATCTGTGTGCAAGCACGAAGGTCTGAGTCTCACTACGACAGTTTTAGCGAAACATCTATTGGTTCATACTACATGCTACAATCATCCATTCCTTTCTGTAAATCTGCTAATAGCGATTTTCCGCACGTATTCTCTGTTTAAAATTTGACGGAGCGTAAACTACATACAGAACACTGTAATGAAACGATTCTCGCATATTATTAAGTTTATAATGATACTTCACTAATAATGTGTTTGTTGTCATGAGTGGCATACATTTCACATTTAATGATTTGGATCTACAGCAAAACTGCCTTTTTGTTATTCTGTCTACGGTTTTGCTGTAGATCCAAATCATTCATTCATTCATTCACTTCTAGCGCTTTATCCGATCTTCCCTCGGGTCACGGGGAGCCTGTGCCTATCTCAGGCGTCTATGGGCATTAAGGCAGGATACACCCTGGATGGAATGCCAACCCATCGCAGGACACACACACATACACACAAATTCATACACTAGGGACAATTTTCCAAGGTGCCAATCAACCTACCGTGCATGTTTTTTGGACCGGGTGAGGAAACCGGAGAACCCGGAGAAAAACCCCCTGAGACACGGGGAGAACATGCACAAACTTCACACACACATGACCGAGACGGGAATCAAACCCGGACCCTGGCGTTGTGAGGCGAACGTGCTAACCACTAAGCCACCGTGCCCCAGATCCAAATCATTAAACTAGAAATGTATGCCACTCGTGACGACAAACACATTATTCTTGAAGTATCAGTATAAACGTATTAATATGCAAGAATCATTTCATTTCGCCACCACGGGTACGAAATCAACCAGTAAATATTGTGAAATGAATACACAATACATAGGACATTTCAGCCTCGTGTGGCCAATGTGATATAGCCAATCAAAATAACACTCAAACAAATATTCAAAACAAATCCGGTCTCAAATTGAACAAACGTTTTAACAACACATTTGTTTCTATATAAAGGATAAGAGGCTTCAAGATTGTGTCTCATATATCTATCCATCCACAGTATAAACTGAGACAGACAGACAGACAGATAGAAGACAGACAGACGAATAGATAGACAAATAGACAGACAGACTGACACACAAATACACAGACACACAAACACAGATGATGGTGAGCAGCATTAATACAAAAGTGAGGTCGAATGAATGCATTATTAACAGGACCCGTTATCCGTGCTTCAGTATCTAATGGGATCAGTTCCTCTCCTTCCTATTATAAGTGAATTCTGTGCAGTGCACACTTCAGACATGTACAGTAAAGGAGACATCCGCCCCCCCCTTTCCCAAGTCTCCCGTTTCCCTGTTCAAGGCTCAGATTTCTTATTTGTAGGGTTTTTTCCTCTTATTTATTCTCCTCAAATGTCTGTTTAAAGTGAAGGTAATTATTGTGGCTCATGTTAGTAACAGGGGGGCACGGTGGCTTAGTGGTTAGCACGTTCGCCTCACACCGCCAGGGTCCGGGTTCAATTCACGTCTTGGCCATGTGTGTGTGGAGTTTGTGCATGTTCTCCCCGTACCTTAGGGGGTTTTTCTCCGGGTTCTTTGGTTTCCTCCCCCGGTCCAAAAACATGCACGGTAGGTTGATTGGCACCTTGGAAAATTGTCCCTAGTGTATGAATTTGTGTGTGTGTGTGTGTGTGTGTGTGTCCTGTGATGGGTTGGCATTCCATCCAGGGTGTATCCTGCCTTAATGCCCATAGACGCCTGAGATAGGCACAGGCTCCCCGTGACCCGAGAAAGATCGGATAAAGCGCTAGAAGATGAATGAATGAATGAATGAATGTTAGTAACAGATTGAGAAAGCATTTGAGGAGCTTTGTTGACCCTGAATGGGTGTGTACATGGCAGCAGAAGGCTTTCTCTTCATGCCTTTTAACTAAAAATAGCTGTTTAACACTGGCCACACAAAAACGAGCATAAGGCAAGGAAATGGCAATTTAGTTCAAATCTGTACAAAGGTGTCTGGATTTAGTTTGAATGATGTTCTGTTAAATTAGGGGGGGGAAAAAAAAACAAGAAAAAAAAAAAAAGGGAGCATCCAAGGGTATACTTCTACTCTTCTTCTGAAATATTGCCCAGTGCTCTTTGTCAGGCCGGCTCTTTAGAAGAGGCAGGATGTGTAATTTCCAGCTCTCGTCTGGAAAGTTGGAATGATTATGTTGTCTCGTTTTACAGCACAGAGAGGTGCATTCAAATATGAGCTCTTAGATATCAGAGACGCTTTGTCTGAAAACGCTTTATCGCTTTTAAGGCCGATGTCCAAGATGAATGTAACAAAAAATAAAAAACAGAACGTTTGTCCTTTACATGATTCTCTGTGATCTTTTCACACAAATCGGCCTCCATTTTTAAAACCTGCATTTTATAAGGCGTTTTACAAAATCGAGCTCTAAGTAGCACCAGTCCTTGGGAATTGGCTGTATGAGGGGTCGCTTTCATCACTGGACAAAAATAACTGCGTGGATATTTAACATTATTAATGTGTCATTCATTCATTCATTCATCTTCTACCACTTTATCCAACTTCTCTCTCGGGTCTCAGGCGTCTTCGGGCATCAAAGCAGGACACACCTTGTATGGAATGCCAACCCATCACACACACACACACACACACACACTCATATTCACACACTAGGGACAATTTTTCAAGGTGCCAATCAACCTACCGTGCATGTTTTTGGACCGGGGGAGGAAACCGGGGAAAAACCCCCCGAGGCACAGCGGAGAACATGCAAACACACATGGCCGAGACGGGAATCAAACCCCCGACCCTGGAGGTGTGAGGCGAACGTGCTAACCACTAAACCACATAGATGGTTTATATAGACTGAGATTCTTCATTCATTCATTCATTCATTCATCTTCTTCTACTACGCTTTATCCGATCTTCCTCGGGTCACGGGGAGTCTGTGTCTATCTCAGGCGTCTATGGGCATTAAGGCAGGATACACCCTGGATGGAATGCCAACCCATCGCAGGGCACACACACACACACACACACACACACACACACATTCACACACTAGGGACAATTTTTCCAAGGTGCCAATCAACCTACCGTGCATGTTTTTGGACCGGGGGAAAGGAAACCGGAGAACCCGGAGAAAAAAACCCCCTGAGGCACGGGGAGAACATGCAAACTCCACACACACATTCCTGAGACGGGAATCGAACCCGGATCCTGGCGGTGTGAGGCGAACGTGCTAACCACTAAGCCACCGTGCCCCTTGACATAGATTCTTATAGACCGAAAAAAAAATTTACATATATATATATATATATTATATATATATATATATAATATATATATATATATATATATATATGATGTCTTCTCTAATTAAACCCCATAAAGCCGAACGTGCTAACCGCTAATCTATTGTGCCCTAAATTTAACTTTAAAAAAAAAAAAAAAAACAGAAAATACGCGCTGCACATGACTGAAGTCTGATTAAAAGTTGGTTAGACGTATGCAGAACATGTAACTGTGACAAACTCCAACGAAGAATTTTTGAAGTGATTAGGAAGAAGTAATAGAACTAAAAAAAAGTCTACAGGGAACGGCTTCAAAAAGTATTAGAAATTGGTTCGGGCGCCCGCAGCACCACACTCCAAGGGGCCCGGCTAATTAAAACACAATTCTGGCCTGCAGCGAAGAGATTTTTGTTCTCATTTTTCCATTGTCCTGCTCCCCTGCCCCTGTCATCCAATTCAGTCTAAAATCTCATTTTAATTCAAATTTCGGG
>JACRUU010000016.1:10781470-10783970 GCA_030449085.1 Kryptopterus vitreolus
CATGTCCAGCTACTTGCAGGTCCAATAATGTACCAGCAAAGTAAATATAATGCTGCTGCAGCAGCTTTCTGCCCATAAACCAATTCCAGTCAATAAGTCGACATGAAAAATGGGTCGGTCTATGACATGGAGCCATTTACTAATGGTATGAATAACATCAATCTCCATTATTCAAGACTCACTGAGATCACGTTCGCTGATAATGATTTCTGCTTCTTCATAAATTCTCTGAAATCTGCCGCTCGAACCCATAAAAGCAGTTTGTGCTTCCTTTTTTCCCCCCCCAGAGTAATTATTCAAAAGCGTTTTTAAACTTTTCCAGAACCACTTTTATTATTAATTGTGAGACATTCCCAACCTTTCCTTGCACATAAGCCCATGGTTACAGCAGCTCCTCCTCACCATTAGGTCCTGATTGTGTTGCCATGGCGTTCTCAACCCCGGCTGTTGCTTAAGGGAGGGGGTTAGGTGGGGGAGGGGGCTTGGCCACAAAATAAAAGGATTAAACAAGTATTTTCATTGCTAGCACAATACAGGATTTTCATATTTCACTTTTGATCCCGTATGTGACAGAGTGGAATGTAAATTTCATTTTGTTTAACCATACTGGAAATAATAAGATGACAATATCAACACAATGAGGGTGGGATTGGGGGGGGGGGTGTTCAGGACTCATCAAACAGAACTAATCAAAGGACACTCACAGGACACTGAAGGCTGATTTCCAGTTTGACAAACAGAATGTTCATTCAAATAGATGTTGATTATTCCATTCGAAAAAACATGCAATTACATTTAATTGCAGACGAGCTGTACTGTTTATTGACCTCTCTAATTTCGCTCACCGTCACCGCCATTAATCTTCTCTACCATGAATTAGCAGGCGGCAATTATATGTCTGTATTTTCAAATCCCTGCCTCAGATGATTAAGGCAGGATATCGGTATTTTGTTTGGGATAAATTAAGTGAAGTGTTTGTCGGGCAGGATACACACCCTTTCATTCTGACAAATGAGAGTTCTTTCTGATTTCTTCTTCGCACAGTCGATTATATGTTCCTGTAAATATACACAATTTTTATATGATCTGTTAAAGCATTTATTATACGTTTGTATGACCTAAAACACCAAATTATACGTTGGGACACGGTGGGTGGATTAGCCGTTAGCACGTTCGCCTCACAACTCCAGGGTTGGAGGTTCGATTCCCACCTGCACCATGTGTGTGTGTTCTCCCCATGCCTCAGTGGGTTTTTCTCCGGGTTATCCGGATTTCCCCCGCGGCCCAAAAGCATGGACTGATTGGCACCTTGGAAAATTGTCCCTAGTGTGTGAATGTGAGTGTGATTTTGGGGTTGGCATTCCATACAAGGGTGTATCCTACCTTGATGCCCCGAAGACGCCCGAGATAGGTACAGGTTCCCCATGACCCGAGAGAGAGTCGTGCACCCCAGTCGTTCTCACCGAACAGACCTGATTAATGCTTCCTATTAAATATTACAAATTTAAACAACCCTGGCAAATATATTTCATACGACATAGTACTTTCTCACCAGTAAATCTCATAATATCTTTCAGCGAAATTCCCAGAGCCTGTTAATTTAACAATCGTACAGCAAAAGCATCCATTAAGTTTATTTGCCAGACTCTTGCCATTAAGACGCTGCCCGATTCTTCCCAGATATGTTTATGGTGCGAGAGCCTCCAATACAGAGAGACTCTCACACTTGCTCACCCCTTTGTAATTGTTGTGAGACAGCGAAAGGTCTAGGACTGCTGAATCATTTGTGTGAAGTTTAATTTAATCAGATTGCTTATAATGTGCGTTTATTGACTCTGGTGCCACTGGATGCTGAGGCAGGCTTACATTAAACGGCACATAACTCCTCCCCTGTGTGGCTCTGGCGCTCCTGGTATAGACCGACAGAAATGCATTAGCTTCGTTTTTAATTTATTTATTATTTCTCTCCGTGTCTGCATACATATGCATTGACTCTTGGGGAAATGGACTGTGTTTTGTTTATGCCGGTTTGTGCAGCCTTGTGTTTTATACTGTTGGTTGTAAATAGTTTGTTTGTTGTTCTTTTGTAATTGCAAGAATCAACTTCAGTATGGTAAAGGGGAGTACATGCAAAGAATAAAATTGTTGTTTTTTTATTATTATTATTTGATTATTTTTTTAAATTAATATTATCATTTGTAATCAACATTTGTATGTTTACCTGCTTGGGTAAATAATATAGAACATAAAATTTTCTAAAAAAAATAAGGAATAAATCACATTAATGCAATAAACCTTTTTATGATGATGATTAAATCAATCAAACTAAAAATAATATATATAATAAATATATGTAAATATGTATAAATAATATATGTAATAAATAAAAAAATCGAATTCATTTGTCAGACCCCATTTGGTTAATACAGTGTGTGTGTGTGTGTGTGTGTGTGTGTGTGTGTGTGTGTGTGTGTGTGTGTGTGTGTGTGTGTGTGTGTGT
>JACRUU010000016.1:10791470-10858176 GCA_030449085.1 Kryptopterus vitreolus
GGATATGTGGAAAAAAGAAAGAAAGACATGACAAATAAAGACTCTTCGATTCTGCAAAATGTGGAAATATTCAAGAATACGTCTGCAAGGCGCTGTATATGGGATTGAAAGACGCTACAGTCGACTTCTACAGAGCCCTGATCTCAACCCTTTTGAAAACTTTTGGAATGCATCCACCGTGCTTCATATCAGTCCCTGATTTCATTATTAAAGCCCTCGCCCTGAATGAACACAAATCTCCACAGTCACACTCCACAATAAAATGGAAGAGTGGATAAATTATATATTTGTGTATGTGTGTGTGTGTGTGTATATATATATATATATATATATATATATATATATATATACATGCACGGTAGGTTGATTGGCACCTTGGAAAATTGTCCCGTGTGTGTGTGTGTGTGTGTGTGTGTGTGTGTGTGTGGTGTGTGTGTGTGTGTGTGTGTGCCCTGTGATGGGTTGGCATTCTATCCAGGGTGTATCCTGCCTTAATGCGCATAGACGCCTGAGATAGGCACAGACTCCCCGTGACCCGAGGGAAGATCGGATAAAAGCGGTAGAAGAAGATTGAAGAAGTGAATGAATGATATGATATATATATATCTATATATATATATATATATATATATATATATATATATATATATATATATATATATATATATAAGTGAGAGAACAAAAGAAAAATCTGCATCAAATCAATATTTAGTGTAAGTAGCTTTTGAAGAAGTAGAAGTAGTGGAAGTGACGGCATTTCGTTCATTGATGAAAGTAAATGGATGGATGGATCTATGGTGCTTTACTTTGTAATATAAGTACATATTAAAATCTGTTTGTTTGTTTTTTTTTGTCACTTGGGTTTATTTGCTTATAGATGCTAGCGAGTTGTTATTTACGCCGATAAATAAAGCACATACTTAAAGGGGAGGGCGGTGTATTCTTTCCATGACTGTGCATTAATCAGGACACTACGGCATCTGTTGTCTCCTGTGGGTCTGTACTTAATATAACGCCTGTCTGAATGGCAACACAAACATCTGGCAGCCCCAGTATGCAATATTGCAAATGCGGTGCTTGTGGCTGGAATCTCTCACTTTTTCTTTCTTTCTTCTTGCAGATGATGGAAAGCTTTCACTGGATGAGTTCCAGGCTTTCTTCTCGGATGGGACATTGAATGAAGAGGAACTGGAGAATCTTTTCCACACCATTGATTCGGATAACACCAGGTGAATGTCCAGTTTTACAGCGGTGACGCGGAGGATAAAACCATGTGATAATGGAACACGTTCACAAAAAGAAGTGAAAAGGACTCCAGCTGACAGACAGAATGAAAACCTCCTTGTGCAGGGAAAGATTTAAGCACCCAAATCATGTTTAACTGGTTTAATATGCACATCCATTAAGCTGAATGGACGAGATGTTGATATTTATGATGGTGACTAGACTCGATTAGACTAGACTACTTTTAAATTGCCCATCTATCGCGTGTTCACTGCACACGTGTGCAACATTTCTCAGCCTTGGCAGACACGTTTATACGTCAATACAGTATGTCTCCGGTGGCAGGGACGCTCCTCTGTGTACATTGTCTTTAATCACATTTCAGAATGAATTATGTAAAGTGTGTTTTGGTGCTCAGTGCTGTTTTGTGCTCCAATTCCACAGCATATTTCTTAAGAAATAATGAACCTCCAGAGCCTGAAGGCAAAGAGGGCAAGAACAGAAGACACAGAAAAACACAATAAAGAAACATAAGCAAAGAAGAGATGTGAAGGGGGAAGTGTCTGTTGAGGGAAGGGGAAGGGGGGTGAGAACAAATGTTTAACATGGAGAAAAGGAGAGAACAGAAAAAGAGCTTTCCAGAATACTGGTTAATTAGTCTCTTTCCCCTGTTTGCAAGTCTTTTTTTTTTTTTTAAATAACCCTTTCTTGTGTTAAAATGGGTTTGTTTTGCATCGTTATGAATAAATAAATGAATCAGGTCCGTTATGAGATTATTCAGACATTGTTAGATGGAGGTGTGAGATACCTGCTGGCCAAACAGTTCACACGTCTTCACAATACTACTGAGCAAAGATAAAGTGGACTGCAAGACGAAAGCTTTTTGTTTATGTAGTCAACGCTGCGTTCAATTGTCACATTAAAATTATATAAGTGCACGAAAATAGAAAAATGAAACAAATCTTAAAGCCTTTCCTTGCATTTAAGTCATTAATAAGTACACAAATAATTCACAAATTGTTCCAGAACCATGCAGAAATATCTTTTTGATATCTTGTTAAAAGAGGTAATTGAATCTATGTATAATGTTCTTGATGTATTATTTATCCATCTTTCATCTTTTCTGTTTAATCCTGTTTCGGATTCGGAGACTGAAAACTCTATATGAAAGGGAACACATTGGGTCATCTCTCTCTCTCTCACACACACACACACACACACACACACACACAAAATTGGTGGATGTAATTTAAAGCAATAAAGTGTAATTAATGGTGTGGAAAGCCATGCAGGTTTGGGGAAGAAGATATATATATATATATAGATATATATATATATATATATATATATATATATATATATATATATATATATATATATATATCTTCTTCTATATATATATATATATATATATATAAAACTATAAAGTTATTATATATGTTATATATACTTCTATAAAAGTATATTTTACTTCTTATATTTTATCTATAGGGGATACATGCTGCCGTAAATAAACAATTGAAAAACGCGCGGTTCAAAAGAGAGACGCGCTGTATTTAAACTAGGAGGATTAAATAATAAAAAAAAAAAGGTGAAGCCATTATATATGATCATCTGAAATTAATTCATTTATTAAGAAAGAAAATATTATGACCCATATATAGCACTGTTTCAGCACAAGAAATAAGTAAATCATTTTAGGGTGTAGGTGTGTAGTGTTTGGCATAACAAAATAAAAATAAATAAATAAACGGACACTTTTGTATATCTTATGGTTTATAGGTGCTGTTAAATGTATACATATATAATACTAATAAATTATTTTATAATCTATTAGAATTATAATATTATATATATATATATATATATATATATATTTATATGAGGCAGGGTGGCTTAGTGGTTAGCACGTTTGCCTCACACCGCCAGGGTCTGGGTTCGATTCCCGTCTCGGCCATGTGTGTGTGGAGTTTGCCCATGTTCTCCCCGTGCCTCAGGGGTTTTTTTTTCTCCGGGTTCTCCGGTTTCCCCCGGTCCAAAAACATGCACGGTAGGTTGATTGGCACCTTGGAAAATTGTCCCTAGTGTATGAATGTCTGTGTGATTGTGAGTGTATGTGTGTGTGTGTCCTGCGATGGGTTGGCATTCCATCCAGGATGTATCCTGCCTTAATGCCCATAGACGCCTGAGATAGGCACAGGCTCCCCGTGACCCGAGGGTAGATCGGATAAAGCGGTAGAAGATGAATGAATATATATATATATATATATATATATATATATATATATATATATATATATCTTTTTTTCCCATTTTATTTTACTCTAGTATTTGTAGAGTGTAAAAACTGTTTTTATTGTTCTATTTTATACATCCATGCCGCTGTAACGTCGAAACATTTCCCGTGTGGGGGACGAATAAAATGACGCTTATATCAGTTTTAGTTAAATAGTTTCGTTTCATTGTTGGCTTGTCGTGGCGTCATTAAAGCGGGCTGACGGAGAGAGAGATGAGCTTCAAGAGCCTCAGTGAAGAGAGTACACAAGATCTTTTAGCAGGGGTTAATGTCAGTCCTCATCCGTCACCCACAAATGCCATGCTCCTTTTTAGGTGGAGTTAGATGAGGTGCCTCTTTACTCTTCTTTGTTGATGGTGCTTCTATTTTAAGTAGAGGGCAAAGGAATGAAAAAAAAAAAAAAAAAAAAAGAAAAGATCAAAAGGAAGAATGGAAGCAGGCACTGATGAAGGAGGCAGACGGACAGGCTAAAGGACAAGTGAATTGATGTCCTCTACAGTCTTTATTAGCGATGGTATTTTCATCTTCCTTTCCCTTCTCTCGCTTTCTCTACCTCCCTCCTTTTTCTTTTCCAGGTGTTCAGATGTGCTGCGTCCCAAACAAATAATAGCCGGCATTGTAGAATAACTCGTGCCAAAGGTTTAGATTTGCATTCGAAGACAAACAGAGGCAAATTTGTAATGGAAATGTACCTACTGTTCCTGTCCTCCTCTTTCTTTAGTACACACACACACACACACACACACACACACCTGCATACACGTTCAATTCAATGGTATATGACTTGCTCCAAAATAAGCCTCTTTTTTTTATGTCAGCAGTCGATTTATTGAGGATTTATTTGGTCGGCTATTCACTTACTTCACAAACACATGAGCACGTATTTTAGTAACCAGTGCATTAAAGATCAGTGTAGGTGAATGTGTGGAACTACTCACTAATTCATTGCTTATCCCCTGTGATTTATCTGCATGTATGGATTCTTTCTTGTCTCTTATCCCGCTCTCATCTTGCCTCTCCTTTTCTATCCCTTTTCTATGACGCATTAGCAACGTTGACACCAAGGAACTCTGCGGTAAGTACCCGGAAAGGTCTGCACCGTATGCGAGTCTCGATATTAATATATTAGTGAGGATGCATGAGGATGCACGCTGTGTTGCATGAGTTCGGAAAAATGTCCAGTAAATGCACGAGAGCATTGTAGACCCATCTGCATGTGGATATATCGAATGTCTAAAAGGCTATTGGTGTGTGAACGGAGACATAAATATAGTCTAAACACTATAAACCATATGTACTGGTCGGCCAATTCTCAACAATGCATCGCATTATGTTTAACTGCCTTTCACAAACAGTCGTAAACTATAGCAGTGACGTCGCTAAGTACTGAATCTGATATATTCTATAGAGGATCCAGTAAACATTAAGAGCTGTAAACTGGGTTATTGAAATCAACTGATGTATAGGGCATCTACTAAATATCAACAGCCGTAAACATTGACATAGTCTTATCTTCTTCTACCGCTTAATCCGATCTTCCCTCGGGTCACGGGGAGTCTGTGTCTATCTCAGGCGTCTATGGGCATTAATGCAGGATACACCCTGGATGGAATGCCAACCCATCACAGGACACACACACACACATTCACACACTATGGACAATTTTCCAAGGTGCCAATCAACCTACCGTGCATGTTTTTGGACCGGGAGGAAACCGGAGAACCCGGAGAAAAACCCCTTGAGGAACGGGGAGAACATGCACAAACTCCACACACGCAGGGCCGAGACGGGAATCGAACCCGGACCCTGGAGGTGTGAGGCGAACGTGCTAACCACTACGCCACCGTTTTTATTTGTTTTTGAGCAATTAAGATTATTAATGAACAACTTATTAACTTAAAGGAACTTACTATGTGAATGATCTGCTCCTTCACTCGGCGGATGGACGAAAACCGAACAACAAAGAACAAACGAATAAAGAAACTTTTGCGCTTACCGCTTGTAATATTAGGATGGAATATATAAGATGCGATAGATGTGTTTTATTAACCAAAAACACCCAGCAACGTGCATCCACTCGCGCTTCCTAAATTTATATTAGTATAGTAGCATATGGAACCTAAAGGTAGCACCAGTTTATATGAAAAGCAACCAAAACCGGAATATAATTCTTAAAGGAGCCACGTGCCATATTTAAAATCAACATTGAAATGAACAAATGAATTAATGAGATTAATGCTAATAGAATCATTACACAATAATTACACTAACAATAATTTTATTAAGAGATTTTGAATGAAGTGCATATAATTATAACATTTGTTACAGTGAGATATATATATATAATAATATATAATCTATATATTATATATATATATATATATATATATATATATGTATCTATATATATATATGTATATATATATATATGTATATACATATATATATATATGATATATATATATCTATATATATATATATATATAATATATATATATATATATATATCTTCTATATATATACAAACAAACCGGATTCCAAAAAAGTTGGGACACTATACAAATGGTGAATAAAAACTGAATGCAATGATGTGTAGGTGCCAACTTCTAATATTTTATTCAGAATAGAACATAACACACGAAACAAAAGTTTAAACTGAGAAAATGTACCATTTTAAGGGAAAAATATGTTGATTCAGAATTTCATGGTGTCAACAAATCCCAAAAAAGTTGGGACAAGTAGCAGTAAGAGGCTGGAAAAAGTAAATTTAAGCATAACGAGGAGCTGGAAGACCAATTAACACAAATTAGGTCAATTGGCAACATGATTGGGTATAAAAAGAGCTTCTCAGAGTGGCAGTGTCTCTCAGAAGCCAAGATGGGTAGAGGATCACCAATTCCCACAATGTTGCGCAGAAAGATAGTGGAGCAATATCAGAAAGGTGTTACCCAGCGAAAAATTGCAAAGACTTTGCATCTATCATCATCAACTGTGCATAACATCATCCAAAGATTCAGAGAATCTGGAACAATCTCTGTGAGAAAGGGTCAAGGCCGTAAAACCATACTGGATGCCCGTGATCTCCGGGCCCTTAAACGACACTGCACCACAAACAGGAATGCTACTGTAAAGGAAATCACAGAATGGGCTCAGGAATACTTCCAGAAACCATTGTCAGTGAACACAATCCACCGTGCCATCCGCCGTTGCCAGCTGAAACTCTACAGTGCAAAGAAGAAGCCATTTCTAAGCAAGATCCACAAGCTCAGGCGTTTACACTGGGCCAGGGATCATTTAAAATGGAGTGTGGCGAAATGGAAGACTGTTCTGTGGTCAGACGAGTCACGATTCGAAGTTCTTTTTGGAAATCTGGGACGCCATGTCATCCGGACCAAAGAGGACAAGGACAACCCAAGTTGTTATCAACGCTCGGTTCAGAAGCCTGCATCTCTGATGGTCTGGGGTTGCATGAGTGCGTGTGGCATGGGCAGCTTGCATGTCTGGAAAGGCACCATCAATGCAGAAAAATATATTCAGGTTCTAGAACAACATATGCTCCCGTCCAGACGTCATCTTTTTCAGGGAAGACCCTGCATTTTCCAACAAGATAATGCCAGACCACATTCTGCATCAATCACAGCATCATGGCTGCGTAGGAGAAGGATCCGGGTACTGAAATGGCCAGTCTGCAGTCCAGATCTTTCACCTATAGAGAACATTTGGCGCATCATAAAGAGGAAGGTGCGACAAAGAAGGCCCAAGACGATTGAACAGTTAGAGGCCTGTATTAGACAAGAATGGGAGAGCATTCCTATTTCTAAACTGGAGAAACTGGTCTCCTCTGTCCCCAGACGTCTGTTGAGTGTTGTAAAAAGAAGGGGAGATGCCACACAGTGGTGAAAATGTCCTTGTCCCAACTTTTTTGGAATTTGTTGACACCATGAAATTCTGAATCAACATATTTTTCCCTTAAAATGGTACATTTTCTCAGTTTAAACTTTTGTTTCGTGTGTTATGTTCTATTCTGAATAAAATATTAGAAGTTGGCACCTACACATCATTGCATTCAGTTTTTATTCACGATTTGTATAGTGTCCCAACTTTTTTGGAATCCGGTTTGTATATATATACACATGTATTTAATGTATTACCCTATATATATTTAATATAGGTATATTTAATGGTATATTTAATAGGTTTAATAGGTATATTTAATGCACTTCAACCCTGAACAAGATAAATAACTTTTAAAAATGGCATTTAATTAAAGACAGTCATGCTATAAACTGTCGGTTTGCATTTTGCATTTTGGATTTATATATTTTCGGTTTTCAATGCGTTTGTTTTTAAAATAATGGCGTCTCGTAAATAGCAACTGAATTTTCTTTCCCCTCTGCTTGTCTTATTACTCCAGACTACTTTGCCAAACACATGGGGGACTATGAAGGTGTCCTTGCATCCCTGGAGACACTCAACCTTTCCATCCTCAAAGCCATGGATTTCACCAAGAAGGTCAGTGTAGCAGGTGCTAATTAATATACCTGTTCTTTATGGTCACTTTCTTTTTAATTGACTTATATGCACTTATTGTTATCAGATGGAATGTAATATTTTACCACGTCTGTTTGGTATTTGTTTAATAATGAGGAGATAATGTGTGTCGCTGATTGCCATCTTTTAATTATTTGATTTTTCTTATTAACAATGAATGCATACGTTAAGATGACAGTCTTAGGTGTGTGTGTGTGTGTGTGTGTGTACCCACACATGGGAGCATAACAGTTACATTCACTCTGCTAAGTATAACACATGGCATCATTGTTTTGCTTCTATTGTGTTTGGTATTTGCTCCTCATTAGTGCAGCCTGGCACTCGGTTTCATACCTCAGTTCATTAGCTTTCTTTATCTACAGTGAAACAAGTCAGACACACCGCTTCCTCTTTCAGCAGATGGTTTTCTTTTTAGGACACATAAATATCTATTTAGTTCTAGCTTGTACCTCAATCCTGGATGCAGTCGTGTGTAGTGTAAGAGAGTGTGTATTATAGGAGTGTGTGTGCTGTAAGAGAGTGTGTGCTGTAAGTGTGTATTATAGGAGTGTGTGTGCTGTAAGAGTGTATTATAGGAGTGTGTATGCTGTAAGAGAGTGTGTGTGCTATAAGTGTGTATTATAGGAGTGTGTGTGCTGTAAGAGAGTGTGTGTATTATAGGAGTGTGTGTGCAGTAAGAGAGTGTATTATAGGAGTGTGTCTGCTGTAAGAGAGTGTGTGTGCTATAAGTGTGTATTATAGGAGTGTGTGTGCTGTAAGGGAGTGTGTGCTATAAGTGTGTATTATAGGAGTGTGTCTGCTGTAAGAGAGTGTGTTCTGTAAGTGTGTATTATAGGAGTGTGTGTGCTGTAAGAGAGTGTGTGCTGTAAGTGTGTATTATAGGAGTGTGTGTGCTGTAAGAGAGTGTGTGTATTATAGGAGTGTGTGTGCACTAAGAGAGTGTATTATAGGAGTGAGTGTGTAGTGTAAGAGAGTTTGTGTACTATAAGAGTGTGTAGTGTAAGAGTGTGTGTATTATAGGAGTGTATGTATTGTCAGAGTGTGTGTAGTATCAGAGTTTATGTAGTGTATTGGAGTGTGTATTATAGGGGTGTATAGTGTAAGAGAGTGTGTAGTGTAAGAGAGTGTGTAGTGTAAGGGAATGCGTATTATAGGAGTATGTGTACTGTAAGAGAGTGTGTGTATTATAGGAGTGTGTGTACTGTAAGACAGTGTATAGTGTAAGAGAGTGTGTATTATAGGAGTGTGTGTACTGTAAGAGAGTGTGTGTAGTGTAAGAGTGTGTGTACAGTAAGACAGTGTATAGTGTAAGAGAGTGTATATTATAGGAGTGTGTGTAGTATAAGAGTGTGTGTACTGTAAGACAGTGTAGTGTAAGAGAGTGTGTATTATAGGAGTGTGTGTAGTATAAGAGTGTGTGTACTGTAAGACAGTGTAGTGTAAGAGAGTGTGTATTATAGGAGTGTGTGTAGTATAAGAGTGTGTGTACTGTAAGAGAGTGTGTGTAGTGTAAGAGTGTGTGTACAGTAAGACAGTGTATAGTGTAAGAGAGTGTGTATTATAGGAGTGTGTGTAGTATAAGAGTGTGTGTACTGTAAGACAGTGTATAGTGTAAGAGAGTGTGTATTATAGGAGTGTGTGTAGTATAAGAGTGTGTGTACTGTAAGACAGTGTAGTGTAAGACAGTGTGTATTATAGGAGTGTGTGTAGTATAAGAGTGTGTGTACTGTAAGACAGTGTATAGTGTAAGAGAGTGTGCGCTGTAAGAGAGTGTGTATTATAGGAGCGTGTGTATTATCGGATCGTGTGTGTGTATTATAGGAGTGTGTGTACTTTTAAGTGTGTGTGTACTGTAAGACAGTGTATAGTGTAAGAGAGTGTGTTTACTCTAAGACAGTGTAGTGTAGGAGCGTGTGTATTATAGGAGTGTGTGTAGTGTAAGAGTGTGTGTGCTGTAAGACAGTGTATAGTGTAAGAGAGTGTGTATTATACAAGCGTGTGTGTGTGTGTACGTACTCTAAGATAGTGTGTAAATGGTCATTTGTGCTGTTCTGAGGTTTTATGCATGTAATTTGGTTCTGGTAAAGATATATCCGTTCTAATGTTGTTGTTTTGGAGAGGAATAGTCTTCGCTTATAGCAGCGGGTTTTAATTGAATAAGACTCTGCACAGAGAGTGACATTTTTCGCTATTTTGACTGTACATATTAAATGCGGACGGTGGGTAAGACAGATAATAGAGAGACAGGTCGTGTTGTCTTGCGTGCGAGTGTAATGGGAGATATGGGAAATCGGATATCGCTCTCAGCGTCTCCCAACGTGTCATTCCAGCAGCCACTTATATGCCTGCTGATCCATCTTACCTCGGTCGTAAACCCGCTGTACATTCGATTCATTAGGGTGTACACTCAATTACTGTAAGCTAGTTAAATACCTAGATTTTATTACATTTAATAAATGTGCATTTGGGTTAATGAGATGTTTTGATGAGAAGTATATCAATAACGAATTTCCAAACGGATTCACGCCTCTGTTCATTAAGTAAACTGGAGGAGTGTGTGTGTGTGTGTATATATATATATATATATATATATATATATATATATATATATATATATATATATATATATATATATATATATACACAGACACACACACTTCTATGGATGGCAGATTAGGTGTATCAGTTTTTAATAAGGCCTTGCCTTTAAGCCACAAAATTAAGGGAATGAAAAATT
This sequence comes from Kryptopterus vitreolus, assembly GCA_030449085.1. Lineage (NCBI taxonomy): Eukaryota > Metazoa > Chordata > Actinopteri > Siluriformes > Siluridae > Kryptopterus > Kryptopterus vitreolus. The sequence continues at coordinate 10,802,279 of JACRUU010000016.1, forward strand.
AGCACTGCTGCACCTGATTGCATTCTTTTCTTAGCTGTCAGATATATTATATGTAAGGATGTAACAAACACATTCATTCATCTTCTACCGCTATATCCGATCTTCCCTCGGGTCACGGGGAGTCTGTGTCTATCTCAGGAGTCTATGGGCATTAAGGCAGGATACACCCTGGATGGAATGCCAACCCATCACAGGGCACACTCACACACATTCATACACTAGGGGCAATTTTCCAAGGTGCCAATCAACCTACCGTGCATGATGTCTCCGGAGAACCCGGAGAAAAACCCCCTGAGGCACGGGGAGAACATGCAAACTACACACACACATGGGCGAGACGGGAATCGAACCCGGACCCTGGAGGTGTGAGGCGAACGTTATAACCACCAAGCCACTGTGCCTCTCATTTTCCATTTTATTATACTATATATTATGTAAGTTGGGCAAAACGTCATACGCGTGATGAAAAAAAAATACGGCGAAGCACAGTAAGACAGTAATCAAAAAGTAATCAGTTACTTTACTTTTATAATGTAATTAAAAAAACTACACTACTTAATAAATTGTCAATACGATCATTTGTAATCTGTAACCTATTACATTTCCAAAGTAACCTTCAAAACGCGGTAAATGTGACCGTCATTTCATCACAAGTATCTGCTTTCAGCCCAAATATTCGGCTCGGTATTCCCCGACCCGGAGATTGGCGAGATTGTGATCTGATGGCGCCTTGACATCCTCTTCATATACTGTAGCTTCTCTTTAACTCCTCATTACTCACCACTGCCACAGCGTCAGTTGAGGGTTGGCAGTAATTATTAATGCAAATGTGATATTTTCATACCACTCATAAAATATTCATGCTTTGACAGGCTGAGCATTAATTAGTCGGCCTACTGTATGTGCAGTTTGTATTTTCCCGTGCGTTGTTGTGTGGAAGAGTTTTCATTTGAACCAGAAAAAAAAAGACACTTATAGGTTTGATTAAACTGATCATTTCAGTCCAGCTGGTAAGAAAATTCTCAGTTCTACTTTTTAGCCAATGACTTCCACAGCTTGTTCTAACCGCATGCATTTATAAAACTGAGCAAGCTTATATTTATGGAAAATGTATTTATATTTTTATTTATATTTTATAATTTATATGTAGGAGTTTTTATTATAGATAGATAGATAGATCTATGTGTCCATCTAAGGCATATCTACCTATCTATGGTGTATCTATCTATCTATCTATGACATATATATCTATCTATGGCGTATCTATCTATCTATCTGTCTATCTATCTATCTGTCTATCTATCTATCTATCTATCTATCTATCTATCTATCTATCTATCTATCTATCTATCTATCTATCTATCTATCTATCTATCTATCTATCTATCTATCTATCTGTCTGTCCATCTAAGGCATATCTACCTATCTATGGCATAACTATCTATGGCATAGCTATCTATCTGTCTGTCTATTCATATATTCTGATAATTTATTCATGAAGTCAATTACACGACCCCAAACCTTGTTGTTCTGGCTATTCAGAAGACTGGAGATGATACTGAGGTGTGCTATAATGTGTTTATGTGTACAGGTAACTCAAGCACAAGCAAGGGCATCCATTACAACAAACATGTGTCAAATCAAATTTATCTGCTGTGTTAAGAATAGCCTTTATTTGTCACATAAACATATACAGCACCATTAAGTTGTTTCTTCACATATTCCAGCTTGTTTGAAAGTGCAGAGTCAGCCGTGATACAGCATTAAAGGTTTTGCCCAAGAGTGGCATCTTGGCAATTCCAGGCCTTGAACCCTCGACCTTCCAATCAGTAGCCCAGTACCTTAAGCACTGAGCTACCCCTTCCCTAATGTCGTTAAAATGGGGGGAAAAAACAAACAAAACAATGATGTCAACTGAAGAAATGCAATAACAAGCATTTTTCACAAAGTACTCAGTTTTCACTCGTTACACTTTATAATTTATGTGATTTTTTTTTGGGCTATTTAAAAATGGGTAAAATACTTTGTATTCTTGATGTATCGCTCCATTATTGGAGTGAGTGTTCACACAAAGGAACTGCATCATGTACTAATAGTGACACAATGGGATAGGAATTATGCTGACATGTGCTTGCTGTAAAGGAGCAGGGACCTGGACAGCTAAGGAAAAGGTTGCCAGATTGGGCTAGTTTAAAAATACTGCACAATCACCAAGGAAACTAGTTCCACAAAAAAAAAAAAAAAAAAAAACACCTCACTTATATCCCAACATATTTTAGCCAGGGTCAGCATCGGATAGAAAACCTATTCTGGGGACACAATGGTGAGAGGCAGAAATACTCTCCAAGATGAGTGTTTAGCTCAGTGGTTTAAGGCGCTGGGTTACTGATCAGAAGGTCGGGGGGGGTCAAGACATGGTATTGCTAAGCTGCCATCCTTGGGTCCTTGAGCAAGGCCTTTAATCCTCTGTATTCCACCGTATCATGGATGGCCCTGCGCTATGACCCCAGCGTCCAAACAAACTGGGATATGCAGAAAAGAAAAGAATTTCCCTCAGAGGATCAATAAACTATCTAAAAACAGATGGAATGGCCGTCTATCAGGGGCATTTTCATGAAAAATACTGTAGGCTACTTTTATACTAATTGATATGGCTTTCTAATTATTTATTTATTTATTTTGGTAAACCATGTATAGTTCAGCAGTGCTAAACCAAAAACATGTGTATATCATTTAGCTGCCCATGCCCATAGGTGCTAATGCACGCCCATAGCATCATTTACATTTACATTTACATTTACATTTGCAGCATTTGGCAGACGCCCTTATCCAGAGCGACTTACAATTGAGCAATTCAGGGTTAAGGGCCTTGCTCAAGGACCCACTAGTGACAGCTTAGTGGTGGTGGGGTTTGAACCCATGATCTTTCGGTCCAGAGTCCAACACCTTAACCACTGGGCTATCACCACCTACTACATTTACAGTATTTATCAGACGCCCTTATCCAGGGCGACGTACAAGAAGTGCTTTAGGTCTCGTTTTAAGGATAAGATTTATTCAAGAAGGGTAAATACAAACTTAAGTACACAAGGATAGACAGTAGCCCTTTTTTTTGTTTTTATGGATTTCTGGACAGTGAGAAATAAAAGAGAATAAAAGGAATGTTAGGATGGGTGTTGTTGGAAGAGGTATGTCTTCATTCGACGTTTGAATGTAGATAGTGTCTACGTTGTTCGGACCGCCAGTGGAAGTTCTTCCACCACATCGGTGCCAGAACAGAGAAGAGCCTTGAGCTGGTCTTTACCTTTTAGCCTGAGAGACGGTGGAACCAGGTGAGCAGTGCTGGACGCTCTCAGGCAGCGAGGTGCAGTACGGGAGGTGATGAGGTTTCGCAGGTATGAAGATGCAGATCCATTTTTGGCTTTGTAGGCGAGCGTCAGTGTTTTGAATCTGATGCTACAGGAAGCCAGTGGAGCGAGCGTAGCAGTGTCGGTAGTGCGAGAGGATTTCGGCAGGTTGAACACGAGTCGCGCTGCTGCATTTTGAATCATTTGCAGTGGATGGATAGCGTTCTGAGGTAGAACCTGCCAGCAGAGAGTTACAGTAGTCCAGTCTCGAGATGACGGAGACTGATCCAGGACCTGAGCAGCCTGTGTGGATAAAAACGCTCGAATCAGAGATGTAGACTTTTGTAGTGTGTTGTTAACAAGCTGGATCCTTATTTAAAGCGTTCCAAATCGCACATAACATGCATTCAACACTAATGTGTTGAATCTATATTAAGTACATTACAAAAAGGGGGTAAAAAAAAAAACCCAGGTATGCCTTTAGCATTATATTTTAGAACGGGAGGCTTCAAGAAATGATTTTCCTATTTAAAAACCCAGTAGAAATGGGTGCTTCTACTCTTTAGTCCAGGGAACGTGGTGTCTGTGGTGTCCAAACCAAATGTCAAATGTCCGACCAGTTTTCCTCTTTGCCTCAAGGCATTTTAAACTACATTTATTATCAGTGTTGGGAAGGTTACTTTGGAACTGTAATAGATTACAGATTATAAATGACCCTATTCAAAATGTAATAAGTAGTGAAACTTTTGAATGACTTTATTATAATACAAAAGTTCCATTTGATTACTTTTCATTCGTCCACTAGGTGGCACTTTTTGGGGAAAAAGTTTGGGGGGGGTATTTGGGATTTGTAATATTTATTTATTCATTCATTCATTCATTCATTCATTCATCTTTAGCGCTATATCCGATCTTCCCTCGGGTCACAGGGAGTCTGTGCCTATCTCAGGCGTCTATGGGCATTAAGGCAGGATACACCCTGGATGGAATGGCAACCCATCGCAGGACACACACACACACACACACACACATTCATACACTTGAGACAATTTTCCAAGGTGCCAATCAACCTACCGTGCATGTTTTTGTACCGGGGGAGGAAACCGGAGAACCCGAAGAAAAAACCCCTGAGGCACGGGGAGAACATGCAAACTCCACACACACACATGGCCGAGACGGGAATCGAACCCAGACCCTGGCGGTGTGAGGCGAACGTGCTAACCACTAAGCCACCGTGCCCCTCTTGTAATATTTAATTCCACGTTTTTATTTTTTCTCACAGTAACTGTAATTAATTACTGTTACTTCTTTTATTTTGTAATTATGTTACGTAACGCCGTTACATGTAAATAGTTCCTCCCCTACACTGTATATTAATGAGAGAAATGCCACATTCCGAGACTCCTGTTCCGTTTCTTTTTTCCATCGTCGAATTTCTCCTCGTCTGTATACCGTCTCACTATGAATGTTCAGTATAATCTCCAAGTGTCTGATTTATAGTTTATGTTCCTACTCGTGTGTTTGGTCTGAACATGTACCGGGCATAAACAATGTGCTACATGTGACGTTTTCATTCTTATTGGTTGAAGATAAAAAAAATAAAATGAAATGAGCAAAAAAAACGAATAAAGCTCTTTGTTCTATGCTTTTCGTAATGAAATCAAATTCATTACGAGGAGTGCACGCAGGAATTGCTGCACCTTGAAGTTGATTTCGGAGGTTGATATTCATGAATCTGCACCGAGGCCGAGCGTATTAGATTGAAGCTTTGTTTCTTATTTATTTGCTTTCCTCTATACCTGTATAGATGATCAGCGATACAGGGAATGATGTAGTGGGTGGCATTGGGCCATGTCCCAAAGGCCCTAAAGCAATACAACCTGTCAGCCCTGATCCTCTGTAATCCCAGTGTAGGCTTTCACGCCGGACTGTGACACGCATCCTGAGTTCTGCAACCTGAGTAGGATTGATGTGAGACGAGTGAGTAGAGAGCATCAGATGCGTGTCCATTCAGCCTGGAGAGAAATGACTAAAGATGCATGCGAACACGCTTATGTTCAAATGCGCAAAATGAATTGTCCTATTAGAGAAATTTGCCTCAAAACGTACCTATTATACGATTATTAAAGGTCTGGGTGCTAAATTGTCACTTTTGGTTACTCAGTCACCTTGTTTCCATGGAAACCACGTGCTTGTGAGAAATCGTTTATGACTTCCATTTGCGAAAGTGCCAAAGTTGTTGCTTCACATTTTTCAAGTATCATTGAAGACGCTAAAACCTTTTCTTTTCCTGCAGCTAATCGTATTTCTTCATAGCACCCAACATGCATTCAACACCATGCATTGACTCTATATTAAATACCTTACAAAGAGGCGAAAAAAAGCAGGTAAGATTTAGCATTTCATTTTAGACCAGGAGGCTTCAAGAAATTATTCATTCATTCATCTTCTAGCGCTTTATCCGATCTTCCCTCGGGTCACGGGGAGTCTGTGCCTATCTCAGGCGTCTATGGGCATTAAGGCAGGATACACCCTGGATGGAATGCCAACCCAGCACAGGACACACACACACACATTCATACACACTAGGGACAATTTTCCAAGGTGCCAATCAACCTACCGTGCATGTTTTCGGAAACCGGAGAACCTGGAGAAAAACCTCTTGAGGCACGGGGAGAACATGCACAAACTCCACACACACATGGCCGAGACGGGAATCGAACCCGGACTGGTCGGTGTGAGGCGAACGTGCTAACCACTAAGCCACCGTGCCCCTGCTTCAAGAAATTTATGGCTATTTATGGCTATTATGTTCTGTGTTGATTCAGTAGTAAAGATGGGGTTATTATAGAGTGTAAATTACTTAAAATTGAGTACCAAATAATAATAAAAAACAACTAACAACTTAGACATGACTATTTTGTAAACACAGTGCATAAAACAGCACCAGTAAGTAATTTACTATCATTTCATTTTGTCCTTAATTATTCATAAATATATGTATCTGTATACTGAATAAGGGGCACGGTGGCGTAGTGGTTAGCACGTTCGCCTCACACCGCCAGGATCCGGGTTCGATTCCCGTCTCGGCCATGTGTGTGTGGACTTTGCATGTTCTCCCCGTGCCTCAGGGGGTTTTTTTCTCCGGGTTCTCCGGTTTCCCCCCGGTCCAAAAACATGCACTGTAGGTTGATTGGCACCTTGGAAAATTGTCCCTAGTGTGTGAATGTGTGTGTGTGTGTGTGTGTGTGTGCCCTGCGATGGGTTGGCATTCCATCCAGGGTGTATCCTGACCTTAATGCCCATAGACGCCTGAGATAGGCACAGACTCCCCGTGACCCGAGGGAAGATCGGATAAAGCGGTAGAAGATGAATGAATGAATGAAAATACAAATATAAAATAAAGACTTAAAAAAAAAAAATTCTATCTGTACAATAAGGGAACGGAATGTCCAGGTTTGTGTAATCCATCTTTATACCTTTGCAACGAAATATTTTTAATTAAAAAAACCTTTACACCTTTTAACCGAAATATATCAATCCTTCTGTTATCCGTGTTATGGAGATTTATTTGAAAAGTCAAAAACCTTTATGAGAATGATTAACTCGGGTATGGTTGGGGTCAGTTTTCAAAATCAATCAGAACACGCAATCGAATAGAGTCAATCTGTTCAATTACTTTTGAGCCTGTTGGAATATAGGGAATGCAGAAAATGTCTGGAATTAGCAAAATGGTTAATTCTATATTTTTAAAGTATTTATTTGTTTCAAATACATTGTAGTGAACAGAGGCAAAATTGTGTCACTGACCATGTGTCGACTATAAAAACAAAACACTGCATGCACATGCTTATTTATACATTTTGTCCACTGTCTCTGAAGTGCCAATAATTCTAGATTCTGTGAGTGTGTGTGTGTGTGTGTGTGTGTGTGTGTGTGGTGTGTGTGTACATCTGTTTAGCTTGTTTAGATCCCTTGAAATGTGTCACTGTTCCACTCTTGTACCTCTGCTGCTTCAAACCATGTTTTCATGTGGCAGTTTGTTGGTGCCTGCTGTGTTAAATTCTTTCTAAGTGATTGGTTCAGCAGGTGTTACTATTCCTGATTTGCCCGTCTGTAAATGCCACTTTGCCCGTTTGTAAATGCCGCTGAATCAGACGGAAAGGGGTGGCATGAATTTCATATTTTTATTTCAAATTTGAAAAGGTTTAAGTCAGCACCCGCGTTGTTTTAAGTCACCTTTGTTTGGGATAATTAATGTATTTAATGATTAAGCCAAAGAATCCGTGTATATATAGACAGATGCATTATTTCAGTTCCATATTACATTTCTCCTTTAATGCTCAATCCACTTCTACTCATGAGGGTATATACAGATGTTAAGGCAGAAATCTCGGTCTATGTTATGCAGTCGCCGTGGTTTTTGTCATCAATAATGAGCTTGGCTTATCATCCCAAACTGTCACTTGTCTTTTAATTGCTTTTAGAAAGCCGTGCCACTTTCCATCAAATCAAACACAGTGTGTTCAAGCAGATAAACACCATGTGGAGGAGCAAAATGCTTAAATATCTGTAGCACTACATATACATATATATATATATATATATATATATATATATATATATATATATATATATATATATATATATATATATATATATATATATACACACTATAGATATATATATATATATATATATATGTATATGTGTGTGCATGCACACATGTATACGCAGACACATTTTTTATATATATAAAAAATAAAGCATTACAAATGCATAAACGCATCATACAAAGGGCTCCCAGTTTTACAGGCTCCTCTGAACTCACAAAATTGCCTTTAGTTATATATTATTATTATTAGTTATTAATGATACTCATTTCTCACAATAATTATCAACAATGAGATAACTACATTTCAGCAATTATCGTCTAAATTGCCTGTACGAATACACACTTAGTACAGTGCAATATTGATTTATATTATTTCAAACACAATTAAATTACACAATTAAGACAGAATATACCTGGGGGTTCAATTTCTTCATGAACAGTTTTTATTATATAAGTATTTTATTATCTAAGTATTTTTTATAGAATTACAAAAAATAGATATATTAAATTTTTGGGAGAAAAAAAAAAAAGTATGATAAAGAAAACCCAGGACTGTTGAGCAGCTAGAATTCTACATCATCACAGTGGCCATCGAAATGACACTATTTGTTCCTTAAAATATATATTTTGTATATTTTCTCGCTTTACACATTTGCTTTGTTCTATGTTCTATTGTGAATGAATGGGTTTATAAAGATTTGAAAATCACTCCATTCCGTTTGCATGTGCATGAAACACAGTGTCCTCGTTTTCACTGGTGTTGTAGGTTAAAGCTTCATTGTGAACTGTGCGAATGGAAACCTACAACCTGCATTTGGTTTCAATTCCTTCGAGACTTTCCTTCACCAAATGCTGCCTCATTATAGAACTGCCTTCATGAATGGCTGCCTCCATAAAATGCTGCATTTATACAAGGCTGATTTTATGGAGCACTTTCTCCTGAACAAGAGGTTCTTATAATGAACTTAAGTGTAAATTTCCCAACTTGCCATCCATACAAAGAAACTTTCCCAGAGAGGAAGATTTGCAAACTCTGAAATGGGATGATTATGATGTCCACATACATTCGGTCACATGGTATATATATCCAAACGCGCCAAATTTTGGCGAACCTGATTTAACATTGAATTAACATGTTTATTTACTATTAATGGTAAAAGAAATAGCCTTATAAATTACCAGGTCTCCATCCTTTTTTGCGCCACTGATCGGTTTAATGTCAGACCGAGCGGCCTTTAAGGTGTGGCGGATGAATACAACAAAATTAAAATGATATGAGCGACATAAACACTGGTATTTTAATGCAGAATGTTTGGTCTCCGAGTGGCGAAGCGGTTTTGAGATCATTAGAGAGCCGGTCGCCATGGAGCCATATTTCAAGTAGGAACTCCTGGTGCTGTCTTTTAAATGCAGCTTTTCTTTTTCTGTCTCCTCATTGGCTCTTTTTTCCCCTGCACAAAGAAACTTTCCTACGATGTTTGTTTTGTTGTTTAATGTTGCTAGCTCGGGGGGCGGGGGTGCAGCCCCTTTAAGAAGGTAGCGAATGGAGGCAAGTCATGTGACCGAGGCAAGAGCGAGTAATAGACAGATGGAAAAAAAACAAAACATCGTTCAGGATCAGATCAATAAATAAAATGTGAGTTATATAGTCTTTCTGTGCAGCCCCGGTAGCGATTGACCCACGGATTGGGTACAGGTCCACATCCTGGAGTGGGGGGGACCACTGTTTTACATGATACGAGTAGGGATAGAAAACAATTTAGTGCAGCTTCGGAATATAATATTAATGACAAGCGGTATTCATTAGTGCAAAGTAACAAACTTTATATTTCCATTTTAGCAGATGCCTTCATCTGTACGCAAAGTGCTTAGTGAGTCACTATCAATGAATAAATCAACACTGGTTCACTAGATTACACGTCAAGAGGCTTTCATTGTCACTTCAACTATATATATATATATATATATATGTATATATATAGTGGGGCACGGTGGGCGTAGTGGTTAGCACGTTCGCCTTACACACCGCCAGGATCCGGGTTCGATTCCCGTCTCGGTCATGTGTGTGTGGAGTTTGTGGAGTTTTTGCATGTTCTCCCCGTGCCTCAGGGGGTTTTTCTCCGGGTTCTCCGGTTTCCTCCCATGGTCCAAAAACATGCACGGTAGGTTGATTGGCACCTTGGAAAATTGTCCCTAGTGTATGAATGTGTGTGTGTGAATGTGTGTGTGTGTGTGTGGTTGGCATTCCATCCAGGGTGTATCCTTCCTTAATGCCCATAGATGCCTGAGATAGGCACAGGCTCCCCGTGACCCGATGGAAGATTGGATAAAGCGGTAAGATCGGAATAAAGCGGGGTAGAATAGAAGATGAAAATATATATATATATATATATATATGACGCAGTAAAGAGTGAAATGAGACGACGTTTCTCCAGATGCTACATATAACAACATATTCACATCACACAACATACAGCTGCACAACACAGAGCTGAGGACTAGACCAAGTCGTCCCAGCCACATAAAGTGCATCGTGTGCAAAAACAAAACAGTGTAGAACAGACAACAAGTGTTTCGTGACGAGGTAGATCTTCACCTTTCACTTGAGGATAGCCGGTGACTGCTGTTCAGTCATTGAGGGGAAGTTCATGCTAAAACATTCTACCGCTTTATCCGATCTTCCCTCGGGCCATGGGGAACCTGTGCCTGTCTCATGGTGTCTTCGGGCATCAAGAAAGCCTGCATGGACTCATTATAGGGCGCCCACACACACACACACACACACACACACACACACACACGTTCACACACTAGGGACACTTTTTTTCCAAGGTGCCAATCAAACTACCGTGGACCAGAGAAAATGCCCCTGACGCCGCAGCACAGAGAGAACATGCAAACTCCACACACACAAACACACACACGAGGGAGGCAGGAAGTGATCCTACATATCAAGTATAAAAAGTATATGGTACTTTTTGTGATGATAAATCTATGAATACTAATTGCTTTAAATCCCATAAATGCCTTCTCTTAAGAAGCATGCTCGTTGTTGTGTTCGTTAAGCTTGCGGAAAGCCTTTGTGTGTCTTGTCAACACCGAAAATAGCCGATAAACAAGACGTCATGAGGACCTTTGGTCTACCCGCCCAGCTGTTAGCTATATTAAGCTCCAGAAACAGCTACACTGCATATGATATCGGCGTTTAAATCTTCCCACATGGTTGGCGCTCGCATACAAGTAGGGCTTCCCCACCTACGAAATCTCAACTTAACCCCTTCTCGATAACCGGTACGACTGTACAGAACAACGTCGTCTGAATTTGCCAGTTCCATAATTATCATCGAAAACAAGGAGCTACAAAAAGATTCTGCTTTGAGACAGATTTGTTGCAATCCTTTTCACTTCTTATTGTTACAGATTTCCCACCCTTTATGACTATAATTACACAGGATTATCCGGCATAAATATAAATGACTTGAACGTGTAGGAGTGTGTATATGTGTATATATATATATATATATATATATATATATATGTGTTTAATGTATCTTATATATATATATGCTATATATATATCTATATATATATATATATATATATATATATATATATATAGTTGTGTATTATATTACTATAGTGTACATTGGTTTGAATTTATATTATTGCACTGGTTCTCCAGGACTGTACATGAACTCGTGTACATGTACAGGGAGTACATACAGGGGGACTGTACATGTACAGGGAGGTGGTAGCCCAGTGGTTAAGGTGTTGGCCTCTGGACCAGATGATCACAGGTTCAAACCCCATCAATCAAGCTTCCACTAGTGGGCCCTTGAGCAAGGCCCTTAACCCTCAATTGCTCGGTTTGTAAGTCGCTCTGGATAAGGGTGTCTGGCAAAATGCTGTAAATGTACTTATGGATGCCTCTAAACTGCTGCTGTTTGTGGAGATATGCTGCTGCTTAGAATAATGCAGACAAGAGGAGAGAATATGGCTTGTTGTACTTATTATGGATTATGTTGCATGATGGGAATTGATCATTTCTCCGAATCAGAAAGCGTTTTATTGCCAAGATGGTTTGCACTTACAAGGAATTAGTTTTCATGGCAGAAGCTTCCTAGTTGACTTTTTTTTTTTAATGTAGGATGGAAATAAAACGTAATGTAATGAAAGGATAAAAGGTTCTTGTACATTTTATAAGAGAAATAAATAAATAAAGCGATTATTGAACGCAGACGTACAACATTGAGGTTACATTGTTATTGCACAATATGGTTTATGGAATATGGTAATATGGTTTCTAGCGTTTTTATTAGCTGACGAGTGATTATTCTCACATTTCCAATATGCTAATGTGGAAGTAGTCACAGAATTAAAAAAAAAATGTTCTGTCATATGTCTTAATCAGTGTTGGGAAAATTACTTTACAAAGTACCCTATTCAAAATGTAACAAGTACTGTGATGTTTTAATTAGTTTATAGAAGTAACTGATTACATTTGATTACTTTCATTGGTCCACTAGGTGGCACTTTAAGTTAACATTCTAAGTAAAAATAGGTACGGGGGAGGGACATCATTTTCTCCGAGGGAAGGGTGCTTGTTACGCTTCGCCATATTTTTTTCATCATGCTACTCCCTGTGAATACTCCGAGTCTGAGAGATCCACTGCCTTACTTTCAATCGTCCACTAGGTGGCGTTTGATGAAAATGACATTTTCATGTCATGGGGGGCGGAATTTACATGCTGTTACATGCTCTTAACTATCATGCTATTGGTAAATCTCAAAACCATATATTGTCCATATCCCAGCACCGTTGATCTAATGATTTTGGTGTATATTTTTTAACAGCGGGACGGAACTGTATCAGCAAAAGGTATATAATCCCTTAATCCGTTCTGATTAAGACTGCACAGGGACATATAGGGTTTGCATGTTCAAATCATCATTCTTATTACAAACCCGTTGATTTCTCCAACGAAAAGAGTTGTTTGGTGTTGTTTTGTTTCCTTTCATTTCATTCCACCATCTGTTCCCATGAAACTTTACCAACTGTGACTGCGTAGGATCTTTTACGCAGATGGTGCTGGTCAGAGCGAGGGCACAGAAGTGAGAAAAGATTCAAGAACCATCCCACTAGCGTGCCAAGTCCTGGTTTTCTTTGGTTTGCTTAATTCAGCGTTTAAAAATCATGTGTAGATATTATATTTTATCATCGTCTGAGGAAGGAGGATCATAGTTGGGGTATATGGAAATGTAGCTTTTCTTTTTTTTTTTTTTTGTACATTATGTTATTTACTTCTGTTGACAACGAATGGGCCAATTTGCTTTTAGTCACTTCTCACTAAAGCTGTAGCCACATCTAATCAGGACAAAGTGCCAGAGAACATTGTGTGAACGAGGAGAAGAGATGTGAAAAATGGATGAGGTTACAAATGAAAGGTGTCCCGGCTGTCATTGAAAAAACTCGCACTATAACAAATGAAGCCGCATAGACGTCTAGGACGGGTTCCAAGTGCTAATACACATTCTGAAGACAAAATAAACACGTGCGGCGACCTTGCGATTATTGACGCCCCTACATAAAATGAGAAAACGAGAACGAACGGTCTAAGATTTCACTCATCTTAAAGGGTGAAAAGATTTGGTTTGTTTTCCGAAAAAGAACCGGAGCACTTTTATTTTCCATCATTGATTCAGGGGCTTTTACTAAATAAATGAGCGCCATTGTGACCTTTGTATCCGGATAGATTCTATGTTAAATCCTGGATGCCTCTGTCTGGGGGTTTGGATATGGTCCTGGTCGGGGTGTTTTTAATCCGATGAGCTTAACATACATCCAGAACAAAACAAATGGTTAAAGAGACACAAAATCAATGTCTGATGCCATCTGAAAGCCTGTGGTCTAAATTGAAGTGAGCAGTGATATAAACAAGCTTAAAATGTTATTTATGGAGCGCTGGATAAACATGCCACTACTAGAGCTGTGCGATACATCATAGAAATTCATTCATTCATTCATCTTCTACCGCTTTATCTGATCTTCCCTCGGGTCACGGGGAGTCTGTGCCTATCTCAGGCGTCTATGGGCATTAAGGCAGGATACACCCTGGATGGAATGCCAACCCATCACAGGGCACACACACACTTAGATTCACACACATTAATACACTCGGGACAATTTTCCAAGGTGCCAATCAACCTACCGTGCATGTTTTTGGACCGGGAGGAAACCGGAGAACCCGGAGGAAAACCCCCTGAGGCACGGGGAGAACATGCACAAACTCCACACACACATGGCCGAGACGGGAATCGAACCCGGATCCTGGTGGTGTGAGGCGAACGTGCTAACCACTAAGCCACCGTGTCCCTTGTCATAGAAATTGAATCTCCGATTTTTTTTTAGTTTAGACAAAATTTGTTTTGGGATACTGGGGGGGGGGGGGGGTGGGGGGGTGAGTTGTTGCTATTTGTACTTTTTTTGTATACGTTTATAATGGGTTTGTCAACGTTTATCCCGCAGCGCCACACACACACACACACACACACACACACACACGCGCGCGCGCGCACACACACACACCTCCCCTTTCAACAACCTTCCCAATGACGAGGGTTGTGTTTGAGGTGCTGGAATAAATGAGTCGTGCTGCGTCCTTTAGAAAAAAATGTTATAGTGGGGTTTTGGTTTGTTGAACGTCTGAAGTTACTGATGAAACCCCGCCCCCTCTTGGGCGGGATGCAGAGAACTATGGAAACTCGCTGTGCCAAACCAAGGTGACATCGTAACATTTCTGTATTTTCAATATCGGCATAAACTACAAAACTCGAATGAATCGATAATGATGATTATAGTCGCCCAGCTCTAGTACATTTACATTTATGGCATTTGGCAGACGCCCTTATCCAGAGCGACCTAAAACTTTGCAATTGAGGGTTAAGGGCCATGCACAAGGGCCCACCAGTGGTAGCTTGGTGGTGGTGGTGGGGTTTGAACCTGCAATCAGTGGTCCAGAGGCCAACACCTTACCACTAAGCCGCCGCCACCTCCCTGGTACAACCTGGTGCCAGTGAGTACTCAAAAAATCAGTTCTTCAAATCCCAGCATCAAAAACTGGTAAAAGAGCAGGGAGGAGAGAGAGAGAGAGCACCGAGCAGCAACTTTGCTGATTAAAACGGGACAGAACCAAGAGAAAATAAGCGCTATTTACAGTATTTATCTTCATTTCTCCTGTGTGTGAAATCACGTCACCTTAACCTTGTAAAGATAGAGTTTGTCCTCCTTCTATCCGCTTCTACCCACTTATATCTGCTAAAGAGGAACTAGCACATTCTTCTTCTTTGCATTTATTTTGTGTTAGTTTTGATTCTAATTCCGGTTAGAGCCCCTAGCGGTCGGGAAAAAATCTGCAGAATAGCCGCACCTTATTATTAGCCGCATGGTTCAAAACCTAGGAAAAAAGTAGCGGCTTATAGTCCAGAATTTACGGTAAATATATCATCAAACCCTCATACACAACATTTAATTGTGCATATTCCTTATTTTTAGTGTAGAAAGTTTAGAAGCTGATGTAGGCTTTATAAACACATTGTAAATTTACTGACGATTGTTTGCTGCCACGCCTAGCTCCTATAGAATTCATTCATTCATTTTCTACCGCTTTATCCGATCTTCCCTCGGGTCACGGGGAGCCTGTGCCTATCTCAGGCGTCTATGGGCATTAAGGCAGGATACACCCTGGATGGAATGCCAACCCATCGCAGGACACACACACACACACATTCACACACACATTCATACACTAGGGACAATTTTCCAAGGTGCCAATCAACCTACCGTGCATGTTTTTGGACCGGAGGGAAACCGGAGAACCCGGAGAAAAAAAAAACCCCCTGAGGCACGGGGAGAACATGCACAAACTCCACACACACATGATGCCGCCGAGACGGGAATCGAACCCGGATCCTGGTGGTGTGAGGCGAACGTGCTAATAACTACGCCACCGTGCCCCTTTCCTATAGAATTATTAGATATTATTATGAACTGTAACAAGTACATTAACCATTCTCTTTTTTTTTTTATCAGTGCAGGAGAGGCAGGAGAGGCAGCAGTGGCGGTGTGGGGAAAATCAGAGTGGCCAAATGAAGCTACATTAATAATGTATTACACTAGAAGTTGGATTGGTATAAATGAATGTTTAATGAAAACATTTTTATTTTTTACTAACTTTTTCTTAGTCTGACATTAACATGAATTTACACTTTAAAAAAAAAAAAACCTTATTATGCAATTTGCAGTCGAAGTCAAACTAATTTTTATCGCATCGATATTTTTAAAAGGTCATTATCCGAGACGCACTGGACACGCAACATCCATCATCTATCGCTTTTTTGGCTCACACACACACACACACACACACTCACAAACACACCCAAAACCAAAGACCCATCGTCTCTGACCTTCATTTTCTCCTAGCCCTAGTTTTAATCCCAGCCTGTTAAGCTTCAAGCAGCAGCATATGAATGGACGTATCCCAGGCTGAATAACCACATTACGCCTTGACTCCAGCTTTCAGGCTTCATAACGTGATTCGGATTGAATCTCCTCCTTTTTCTCTCAAGCTTTGCCCAAATGTCCCGGGCTACAGGTTACATTTCCTCTCTGCATTTTTATCATCTTTTTATCACGCTCAGTGATTAAGACATGGGGGCACGGTGGCTTAGTGGTTAGCACGTTCGCCTCACACCGCCAGGATCCGGGTTCGATTCCCGTCTCGGTCATGTGTGTGTGGAGTTTGTGCATGTTCTCCCCGTGCCTCAGGGGTTTTTTCTCCGGGTTCTCCGGTTTCCTCCCCCGGTCCAAAAAACATGCATGATAGTTTGATTGGCACCTTGGAAAATTGTCCCTAGTGTATGAATGTGTGTGAATGTGTGTGTGTGTGTGTGTGTGTGTGTGTGTGTGCCCTGCGATGGGTTGGCATTCCATCCAGGGTGTATCCTGCCTTAATGCCCATAGACACCTGAGATAGGCACAGACTCCCCGTGACCTGATGGAAGATCGGATAAAGCGGTAGAAGATGAATGAATGAATGAATGAATGATTAAGACATGTCTCTTTTTTTTTTTTACCACATTAAACGCACCATTTAAAAGCTCATCTATTAACACTAATCTCCCGCAAAACAATGGTAAATAAATAACAAATTGAACTGTTATTGTTTTATTTGCTAAAATACTGATGGAAAAAACATCACCCCTGTCGAGCAGAACATGTCCGGATTCACGTTCAGAAAGAAAGTGCTCGCATTTGCACCTCGTGCATTTTTTTCTCTCCGGTTCCTCAGCACATGTGAACGTTGGGTTCCGGCGTTAAAACGCAGGTGCGCCGTTGTTTTAAATAGAAATGCAAGCATATCTGTTGTGTGTCGTCTATATTAAGCCACAGATCCGCTTGGTCCTTAGATGCCACATAGATGTTCAGACATGAACCAATTAATTGTATCCTAGCAACAGGAGTCAATATGTTTCTTAGCAACACCGTTTTGGCGATATGTAGAAACTGCTTTTTAAAGAGGGCCTGCGCAGACGTCATGCAAACCGCGGATTTCACGCCTAATATCAAGTGCACGTTGATTCCTGCTATGTTGTGTGCTGGTGGTATTAATCACGGGCCTATTTCCACTTTTTATATAAAATATTTTGGTCGGACTTGTCACGACTGTTCTGGAGCCAGTCTGATATTAACAGCTATTTCTGCATTATGCATGGAAACCCTGGGTAAACCCCCCCCCTTTTTTTTTTTTTTAATTACATAGTGTAAAATTACAGAACATTTCAGAGCCCTGAATGTGGTGAACATCCTACTCTTAGCTCATCAAAAGCTGTTCCCTGAGCAGATCTGTCCCGCAAGTCGCTTCATCATGTTCAAAACCCTATACAGGTCATTGCAGATTAATCAGATTAAACAGGACGTGTGATTATCCGTCGCATTCTTGCTCTTTCCTTTAATGTAGTTCATTCATTCATTCATCTTCTAGCGCTTTATCCGATCTTCCCTCGGGTCATGGGGAGTCTGTGCCTATCTCAGGCGTCTATGGGCATTAAGGCAGGATACACCCTGGATGGAATGCCAACCCATCGCAGGGCATTTACATTTACATTTTACATTTGCGGTATTTAGCAGACGCCCTTATCCAGGGCGACGTACAGAAAGTGCTTTAAGTCTCGATCCAAGGATAAGATTTATTCAAGAAAGGTTAATACAAACTCAAGTACACAAGAATAGACAGTTGCCTTTTTTTTTTTTTTTTTTTTTTTTTTTTAATAGATTTCTGGACAGTGAGGTAAAAGAGAATAAAAGGAATGTTAGGATAGGTGTTGTTGGAAGAGGTAGGTCTTCAGTCAGCGTTTGAATGTAGACAGTGTCTCCGTTGTTCGAACCTCCAGTGGAAGTTCGTTCCACCACATCGGTGCCAGAACAGAGAAGAGCCTTGAGCTGGCCTTACCTTTTACCCTGAGAGACGGTGGAACCAGACGAGCAGTGCTGGACGCTCTCAGGCAGAGAGGTGCAGTACGGGAGGTGATGAGGTTGCGGAGGTAAGATGGTGCAGATCCATTTTTGGCTTTGTAGGCGAGCGTCAGTGTTTTGAACCTGATGCGTGCAGCTACAGGAAGCCAGTGGAGCGAGCGCAGCAGTGGGGTGGTGCGAGAGAATTTAGGCAGGTTGAACACGAGTCGCGCAGCTGCATTTTGAATCATTTGCAGTGGACGAATAGCGTTCTGAGGTAGACCTGCCAGCAGAGAGTTACAGTAGTCCAGTCTCGAGATGACAAGAGACTGAACCAGGACCTGAGCAGCCTGTGTGGATAAAAATGGTCGAATCCTTCTGATGTTGTAGAGAAGGTAACGACAAGAGCGAGAAACGTTAGAAATATGGGAAGAGAAAGATAATTGATTGTCTATAGTTACCCCGAGATTACGAGCAGTGGTGGAGGGAGAAAGTATGGAGTTATGGAGAGTTATGCTGAGATCCTGACCAGGAGATGAATCACATGGGATCACCAGCATTTCCGTTTTCTTCGGGTTGAGTTTCAGCTGATGAACGCTCATCCACGAAGCGATGTCAGATAGACAGGCTGATATTCTAGCAGACGCTGTTTTATCTGATGGAGGGAAGGAGAAGATTATTTGAGTGTCATCAGCATAGCAGTGATAGTCAAATCCATGAGAGGAGATGACTTTACCAAGAGAAAGAGTATAGAGTGAGAAAAGAAGAGGACCAAGTACTGAGCCTTGTGGTACACCAGTGGTGAGTCTGCGTGGAGCAGATGTCGATCCTCTCCATGATACCTGAAATGATCGACCTTCCAGGTATGAGGAAAACCAATTCCATGCAGCTCCAGAGATACCGAGACTCCTGAGGGTAGCTAACAGGGTCTTGTGGTTTACTGTATCAAAAGCTGCTGAGAGATCAAGCAGGATGAGGACGGAGGACAATTTGTCGGATCTGGCAGCATGAAGCTTTTCCCTGACTGTCAGGAGAGCAGTCTCTGTGGAATGTCCTGCTTTGAAGCCAGATTGGTTGGGATCTAGAAGGTTGTTCTGAGAAGGTTGTTCTGAGGGCACACACACATTCACACACTAAGGACAATTTTCCAAGGTGCCAATCAACCTACCGTGCATGTTTTTGGACCCGGAGGAAACCGGAGAACCCGGAGAAAAACCCTCTGAGGCACGGGGAGAACAACACACACATGGCTGAGACGGGAATCGAACCCGGACCCTGACGGTGTGAGGCGAACGAACGTGCTAACCACTAAACCACCGTGCCCCCTTCTTTAATGTAGTTAGATTATTAATTTTTTTTTTTTACGTGGAATGATACCTTCGTCTCCTCTGGCTCTGCCGTTATAATGAAAAACAGAGCTCCAATCACAATAAAGCAGCTAACTATATTTCCCCGAAGACGATGCGGCTGTTTCTGAAGTATTTATCACACATGTGGAGGTCATTTATAATCGATGAACCCATTTCCCCTCGCATCGGTCATTAAATTCCATTCCGCACACGTGTATATTTGTGCGTGTGTGTGTGTGTGTTTGGATTATCATGTCACTGTTACTCAATAATTATCCTAAATTATAATAAACAATGGAAGATTGTACATGTGTGTGACAGATGGCTACATGTGTGTATAGAGAGCATTATTATTCACATCCATATGTTCCATTTTAGAGGCACGGTGGTTTAGTTGTTAGCACGTTCGCCTCACACCGCCAGGGTCCGGGTTCGATTCCCGTCTCGGCCATGTGTGTGTGGAGTTTGCATGTTTGCATGTTCTCCCCGATGCCTCAGGGGGTTTTTTTTTCTCCGGGTTCTCCGGTTTCCTCCCCGGTCCAAAAAAAACATGCACGGTAGGTTGATTGGCACCTTGGAAAATTGTCCCTAGTGTATGTGAATGTGTGTGTGTGTGATTGTGAGTGTGTGTCTGTCCTGTGTGCCCTGCGATGGGTTGGCATTCCATCCAGGGTGTATCCTGCCTTAATGCCCATAGACGCCTGAGATAGGCACAGGCTCCCCGTGACCCGAGTGAAGATCGGATAAAGCAGTAGAAGATGAATGAATGAATGAATAATAATATAAAGGGCAGACAAAACACACTTGTAAACACCATATTTACGGAGAAACGGAGAATTTACTACACTTGGCACTGGAAGCAGGAATAACCCATAACACCACAAACATCTCAGCAGTCTGAGAGCCTCGAGAATAACACTGCATTGGGCAGACGCCCTTATCCAGAGCCACATACAACTCAGGGTTAAGACGGCCCACTAGTGGAAGTTTGGTGGTGCTGGGATTTGAACCAGTGACCTTCTGGTCCAGAGGTCAATGCCTTAACCACTGAGCTCCCACCTCGTCAAACCTACTACACTTAAAAACGTACAAGATAACTTACAAATACAATTACATACACCCTTATGTGACTTACATCTGAGCAATTAAGGGTGGAGGGCCTTGCTCAAGGGTCCACTTGGTGGTGGTGCGACCTGCAGACTTGCAGTCCAGAGGCCAATGCCTTAACCACTTCCTTGTCCCTGTCTTTAATGTATGATAGTCTGAATCAGGTGAAATAGCTCCCGGGGTGAGACGGGTACGAGAAGTTTCTCTCTAATCTCTCTTACAGCAACTCGAGGAATCCTAACAATGCTTTGATGACCATGGGGGGGGGGCTGGTTGTCTTTTTTTTTTTTTTAATATATTCCTCGGACTCATTGTGACCCATCACGAACTCCCCCCCCCCCCTTTACAGAATCTGCATTTAACTTTATCCACAGTCATTGCTTTACTTCTTGCTGATGTGCGTGAAAACCTTCAGCAGTAGTAAAATGCAATGCAGAACTGCTGACCCGGCATGTCGCTAACATTAATCTTGCTGACCCCCACTGCAGAGAGAAAGAGAGAGAGGAACATACACATTCTGGCTTTTCGTCTAGCCTATGTCCTAGACTTGCGGGTTATCCACAATCCTTCTCGTTTGTCGTCGCCCCCCCCCCATGTTATAAAACATGGTCAGCATGAGTCTGCATAGCACCGCGCTATAATTCATCCGGAGCGTCCGTCTGTTCCGTGCCCTTTACATCGCACACTTCAGCACTGTGCTGTATAGCCATGAGTGGCGAATAAAAAAACCTGCCACTACTTTTTCACTGTCGAATGTTTTGCGGTCTCTTTCTAGCCAAGTGGGAAAGTGAAATGCGATATGCTTCCTGTGGGCATTATTGAATGCGAGAGTGGAAAGGCGACCCACAAATAATCATATCAATAATCAGAGCCTTATGTTACTGATACCTGGGATTTTTCTGTACAGTTTCATAAATAAACAATTACACTATTATTATAAGTGCGTGCAAAGTCATAACATCCATAAAGTGTGTTGCCATTTTTACACCATTACAGAATGAGAGCATTAGGTCATATTTGAGGGTGGGGGGTAGCTCAGTGGTCTAAGGTGCTGAGCTGCTGATCGGAAGATCCGGGTTCGAGCCCCGGTATGGCCAAGCTGCCGCCCTTGGGTCCTTGAGCAAGACCCTTAACCCTCTGTGCTCCAGGGGGTGCCGCATCATGGCCGACCCTGCGCTCTGACCCCAACTACCAACATCAAGCTGGGATATGCGAAGAAAAGAATTTCACTGTGCTGTAATGAATATGTGATAAATAAAGGCTTATTATTATTATTTAACAAGAGAAGCTCTAATACTCTGTGACCGAAATATAGGCGAGGTAATTTTATTTATCTAGCACATAGTAATTCAGAGTGCTTTCGAGAAACGGAGATAAAATAATGATTAGGAATATTTACAAAAAAAGTTATAATCTAGAATAAAAATGATTGAAAATGAATGAAAAACAGGAATAAAAATGATTATATATAAAATGCAGTGTAATCAGTTCAGTCAGTAAATGCACAGGTGAGTTTTAAGTCTGGATTTAAATGTAGTTAATAATGTTTGAGGGCACGGTGGTTTAGTGATTAGCACGTTCGCCTCACACCGCCAGGGTCCGGGTTCGATTCCCGTCTCGGCCATGTGTGTGTGGAGTTTGCATGTTCTCCCCGTGTCTCAGGGGGTTTTTCTCTGGTTTCCCCCCGGTCCAAAAACATGCACGGTAGGTTGATTGGCACCTTGGAAAATTGTCCCTAGTGTATGAGTGTGTGTGTGTCCTGCGATGGGTTGGCATTCCATCCAGGGTGTATCCTGCCTTAATGCCCATAGACACCTGAGATAGGCACAGACGCCCCGTGACCCGAGGGAAGATCGTATATAGCGGTAGAAGATGAATGAATGAAGATGAATGTTTTAGCACATCGGATCTCTTCTGGAAGCATCCAAAAAAAGCTAAAGTCAGATTCCCCTTGTTTTGTGCGAACCCTTGGTATTTCTATCCGACTTGATCCTGGTGATCTGATTGGTCGGTTAGGTTTGCATTCAGTGAGCATTATCTGCAGGTCCTAGGCCATTGAGTGATTTATAAACGAGTAAAAGTACTTTAAAATCAATCCGAAATGTAACTGGAAGCCAGTGTGAGGACTGGTGCGACATGCTGTGATATACTGGTTCTATAATATTATAGTATTAAAGTATAGGATTATTTTGTAATCACAAGAAAGCAAGAAACTTCGTCCAGTCAATGTTGCGTCTTACTTGTTAATAGATCTAATAAAATGTGATAAAATAATGATAACTTAAACACCTTTAAAAATGTGCTCACTGAATTACAATCACACAAGCAATTATAAGGAATAAGATAGCCCCTTTTATTTTGTTGGTTTTATCATACTTGGGTAACTTTTTTTTCCCCCGTAATTATAGAAAGAGTTTCATTATTTCACCATCTGCTACACTCGACATTTATAAAGCCTGCATTCCGTTATATGGTGTTTATGTTAAAAGCCTTCTGCTGGAAGGCGGCTCGCTGATGAGCTTTCTGGGACTCGGGCAAGGTCTCATTAGGTACAGTGCGCATGCTTCCATCCTGAAAATGCTGATTCTGCTGCTGCTTCCCACTCACTGTCTCTCATTTACACTCTTATTTATTTATTTATTTATTTTTCTTACAGGTGTATGAAAGAGGAACTAATATCGAGCAATTTGTGACTCGTTTCCTGTTGAAGGAATCAGCCAATCAGATCCAGTCCTTGCTAAACTCTGTGGAGAGTGCAGTGGATGCTATTGACGAACAGCATTGCCCTCCTGGGTGAGTTATTCATCTCTGGTTTATTGTAGTTTTTGTGGTGCAGTGTCGGGAAGGTTACTTTGGGAATATAATACTTTACAAAGTACGCTATTCACAATGTAGTATCAGTACTGTAACTTTTTAATCGCTTTATGAAAGTAAAGTAACGGATTACTTTCATTCGTCCACCAGGTGGCGCTTGATGAAAATAACATCCCGTGCCAAAAACTGTTATTTTGGAATGAACAATTATGTAACGCCATTACATGTAACTAGTTACTCACTTCTTGTGAGGCATATTATAACTTGTACCGTTACGTTGAGGTAAAAGGACGCTTAAATATGCGTTATTTCTAATGTACTGGTGGGAAAATGTTATTATTTTAGAAAGACGTGAACGAGTATTAAGTTCATTCATTCATTCATCTTCTACCGCTTTATCCGATCTTCCCTCGGGTCACGGGGAGTCTGTGCCTATCTCAGGCGTCTATGGGCATTAAGGCAGGATACACCCTGGATGGAATGCCAACCCATCGCAGGGCACACACACTCACACACATTCACACACACATTCATACACTAGGGACAATTTTCCAAGGTGCCAATCAACCTACCGTGCATGTTTTTGGACCGGGGGAGGAAACCGGAGAACCCGGGGAAAAACCCCCTGAGGCACGGGGAGAACATGCAAACTCCACACACACATTCCCGAGACGGGAATCGAACCCGGATCCTGGCGGTATGAGGCGAACGTGCTAACCACTAAGCCACCGTGCCTCGCTGAGTATTAAGTTAATTAGTCCAAAATACTTACTTGATGGTCAAAACATTATGATATACTCTGACCCCATATACCCTATGAAGCACAGTAGCTCTAGTCAGTTTTCAGGTCATTTATATTTACATTTACAGGATTTGGCAGACGCCCTCATCCAGAGAGACTTACAATTGAAGGTTAAGGGCCTTGCTCAAGGGCTCACTAATGGCAGCTTGGTGGTGGTGGGATTTAAACCTGCAATCGTCTGATCTGGTCCAAAGGCCAATGCTTTATCCCGCTGAGCTCCCACCTCCCTTATATCTTACAGTAATGCTGCACTGTAATGCAGTATGAGCTACAGCTTGAAAAGACGCGCCTGGCGGTTAGCCTTTCCGTTCTGCTGTGACTGCAGTGTAGTGACTGCAGTGGTTAGAAGTTGGCAGACGACCTTCCTATAGAAACTTTGCGAAAATCGTTCAAATGTTATGATCACATTATAGTAAAAATAAAGTCTGGTACAAACACTATAATAAGAGTAACCATGAATAATACAGTATACAGTTACCGCATGACAAAATGAAGGATTCGGTATAAAAAATAAGCGTCTTTGATGGATAGTGCACAGGTGTGTTTCTAGATCAGTGCCCTTGGAAGAGCTTTGTTTCTTGAAATTTGTGTTCGGGGCATACACAGTGGAAAATTCATTCCACCATTACAAAACAACAACAAAAACAAAAAAACAACAAAGTTTCGTTTTTCGGGTTGTGTTTGAGGTGCTGGAATAAATTAGTCGTGCTGCTTGATTTACCGTAAATTCTGGACTATAAAGCGCACCTGCATATAAGCCGCATCCGCTCTATTTAAAAAAAAACCCAAAAAATAATAAATAAGCCGCACCTGCATACAAGCCGCATCCGCTTTTGAATTGTAAATGTACATGTATGTACCTAAATAGATCCTTTCCTAACCTGTATTTTAACACGGTGTAACGGTGGACGCTGCACAGAGACGCGGAGATCCGGAATTCATACAAAACAGGATTTATTTGAATAAAGAACTCAGGAGACGCCGCTCATGCGGAGCGTCCAGACAGGCTAGGGAGCCTTGCGCTCTGCGCGCCGTGGTACCGGGAGTACCGGAGAGCAGGAGTCCGGGAATCGGGAACAGACAAAGGTTAGGCATAAACATATATCGAGCGTCCGTGTCCGCGACACTAGGTATGTGCTACGAGCCCGGACGGGGATTGTAGAGTGAACCGGGCTTATATCGGGAGAGGGAAAATCAAGAACCGCTGAGGCTGTATTGTGTGTGTGTGTGTGTGTGTGTGTGTGTGTGTGTGTTGTGTGTGTGTGTGTGTGTGTGGTGTGTGGTGTGTGTGTGTGTTGTGTGTGTGTGTGTGTGTGTGTGGGGGAAAAGAGCAGGGAGGAGAGAGAGAGCACCGAGCAGCAACTTTGCTGATTAAAACGGGACAGAACGAAGAGAAAATAAGCGCTATTTACAGTATTTATCTTCATTTCTCCTGTGTGTGAAATCACGTCACCTTAACCTTGTAAAGATAGAGTTTGTCCTCCTTCTATCCGCTTCTACCCACTTATATCTGATAAAGAGGAACTAGCGCATTCTTCTTCTTTGCATTTATTTTGTGTTAGTTTTGATTCTAATTCCGGTTAGAGCCCCTAGCGGTCGGGAAAAAATCTGCAGAATAGCCGCACCTTATTATTAGCCGCATGGTTCAAAACCTATGAAAAAAGTAGCGGCTTATAGTCCAGAATTTACGGTAGTTGTCACAAACTTTAGATGAATGTTACAGTTCATGTTGGTTTGTTGAACGACCATTTCCATACGACTGATGAAACCACGCCTCGCATGGAAACAAGCTCTTCGGATTGGTCAGAGCGCCACCATGTTGAATTTGGTATTTCGCAAGTGTAATGCGCGGGTGGGAGGCGGAGAACTACGGAAGCTGGCTGTGCCAAACCCAGGTGAAAATCGTCACATCGACATTAACAATGAAGTTGAATTAATAACGAAGTAAGCTGATAATGACGATTAATCTCAACGCTCTAGCACAATGTGGTAGTTTATTACAGTGCATTACTGATCAAAAGGTCAATTCTTCAAATCCCAGCAACAAAAACCTGACAACATTGGACCTTCATGACTGACTCTGCTCTCTGACTCTATGATCTGACTCGTGCAGATGTTTGATTTTTCCCCTCCTGCCATTTTTGTTCTATTACAGTGCATCATTCACTTGGACATCATTATTATTGATAATGGAATGTACGCTCTGATGAACCGCAATAAATGCGAACAGCAACAAAGCCAGTGAAGTGAGATTAAGGTGGGAGTAAGGGGGGAGGGAGGGGGGAGGGGGCACATCAGATGTGTTTTAGATTATTCATGGCAACCAATAGATGCTGAAATTGCTGGACAACAGAGAGTTGCTATGGAAGTTGCCATGAGACAGTAAATGCATAGAGATGTCGTCTCTGGCATGTATTGCCCGGTTTTTACTCGACGTACTTCGGAGTAAAGGCACCAGATTTATAGATCATTGCAATTATTGGACTGGGCAAATGCTTCGCTGTATCAAAGAACATGCTGGGAGGAACTATTCTGCCGTTAATAGCTTATTTTAACGTCTATGAGGGATATCAAAGTGCATGCTGATTCCAAGATGAACATACAGTACTGTGAACAAAGAATGTTTTCAAGTGTTAATTATTCACTTTCGTCAATGAACGAAATCAGTGAATAAAGAGAAGAGAAATATAAATCCGATCAATATTTGGTGTGAACACACTTTGCCTTCAAAACAGCAGTAACACTTCTAGGTACACTTGTACACAGTGTTTATGAAGGAATTCGGCTGGTTGTTTGTTCCATCTTGGAGAAGTAAACACAGATCTTCTGTGGAGGGCACTATTCTGTGGATGGGGGAGGATGGGGGGGGGGGGGGGGGGGGGGGGGGGGGGGGGTCCGTCACATCCACTACTTCATCAAAAGTTAGTAGCACCAAATATTGATTTAATGCAGATTTTTCTTTTGTTCGATCACGTTGTGAACAAGCATTATTTATATTTCTGAAAGGATTCTTTGTTTACAACATTTTTTCCCACACCTGCCTAAAAGCACTGTACCGCACAGTACTGTACGCATTTTGCTTCCATTGACATCACATTGGTAGCAGAAGCTGTGAGATTAGATCACTGCTCAGGTGGTTTTTTGTTTACCGGGGCTCGAACCCCCAACCTTCAAATCAGTAGTCCAGCGCCTTAACCTGCAACCGCCTTAAACATCTTACATATCAGAAGCAAATTGTTGACGAGGCGGGTTGGGGAGGGGTGCGGGCGAAATTTTTATCAAAGGGGGTTTCGGAGGGGGGGGGGGGGTTCTTTGGGATTTGTAACCCTTAACATTTTTCCGGGGTACTGAGAAGAAAAGAATGTTCCTGGACTGAATGCACTACTGTGTCACAAGTTACACAAAGATCCAATAAAAAAAAAAAAAGATGAACTTGGCAGAAATCTTTGGAACGTTTTTCGAAAAATATTGGAACTTTTTTTTTGTTTGTTTTTCTTCAACCGATGAACAACAAATGTGTCTTCACAAAAGACAATTATGGGGGAAACGGCAAATTTCGTTGTGTGGTTTTTTAATTTCAAATTCACTTCAAACTGTTTTTTGATATGACGGATGAACTGGTAATATTAGCATAATATTAATGTATTAATGTAATGTAATATTAATATAACTTGTAATTATATACACTTGCTCGTTTTTGTACGTTGTCTAATATTTCGTTTTACTAGTTTATGCATGAACAGTGTTGGGGAGTAACTGGTTACATGTAACGGCGTTACGGAGTTTAATTACAAAATAAACAGTCATTCGTTATGCTGAGAAATGAAAACGTGTAATTAAATTACCTGTACTTCCGAAAAATGTTAAGGATTACAAATCCCAAAGACCCCTCCCCCAATTTCACCCGCACCCCTCCCCAACTCGCCTCGTCAACAATTTGCTTCTGATATGTAAAATGTTTAAGGCGGTTGCAGGTTAAGGTGCTGGGCTACTGATTGGAAGGTTGAGGGTTCGAGCCCCGGTATCCCCAAGCTGCCGCTCTTGGGTCCTGGAGTCCTTTAATCCTCTGTACTCCAGGGGGCGCCGCATCATGGCTGACCCGGCGCTCTGACCCCAACTTCCAAAAGCTAGCTATTCCATTATTATTATGATATCTGTGGTTGCTCAAGTGCGTCGTCACTGAACGAGAGAAATCATTCATTCTGGGATCCTTCGTGGCTTTCCCAGTGTACATCTGATGGCATCTCCTGCAGGAGAACTATTCACCAGACGTGTACTGTAGGAGCAGGTCTCGTTAGGTGCACATTTTTGCTATTCTGCCTGCTTACTTGTGGAGCTTGATCAATTCATTATATCACACACACACACACACACACACACACACTTATATTCACCAGCCAACTTATTAGCAGCACTATACCTAATACTAGTTAGGAACAAAACCGACCCAATTCTCTGTGGATTTCATTCTGTGTAAAATCCCACATTGTTGGAAACGTGTCATTGAGACTCTCGTTCATGTCGACACGATTGCATCACATTGTGGCAGATTTGTCAACTGCATATTCGTGCTGCATAGCTGCTGTTTTACTGCATCTCAGAGGTGCTCCGACAGATTTAGATAACGGGGGAAGGGTGAGTAGGGCACTAAAGAACACTGGCCTCATTGCTGCGTTTATGAAACCAGTTTGAAATGGCTTGTGCTCTGGGATACGCCACATGATCTTAACGCAAATTAGCCAAAATGTGGCCTGACAATTGTTTGACCATAAACGGATGCCAGCGTTGACACAAGCGCATTAAACGCTGGCTTTATTGATTGAAATTGTAATCTAAATTTTATCATCTCCATATTGCAGCAGAAAGATTCTTCAGGCTAGGCAATGTGTTTGTGTTTTTTTTTTCTTCTTCGATTTGTCACAGCATTTAATCATCCAGTCTTAAATGTCTTAATAATAATAATAATAATAATAATAAAATAATAATAAGGTAATGGGAATAAAATAATAATAATAAAATATAGCTGCAATGCAAAGTGATATGAGGGGCAGTTCCGTGCATCTGAAGGGGTTCCGGCATCTGAGGCACTAAAGTAAAGAAGGCCAAAGACAGCGTTTGGACATGCATTCGCTCTGTGGTGTCTCTGTGACATCATGAAGGCTGTATGGATATCGCCCCCAGTCAGTGGCTACTTAGTAGCTATTGCCCAGCTTTGCCACTAGGTGTGGCGCTACACAAAGAATAACTGAAAAGTTTTTTCTTCGTTTAGAGCTGTTAATTGGCATAGCTGCGCAATTATTATTGGGATTTGACCAAGTTTCATGAAGATATCTTCATATTGCGTTCAATTTGTGTCAATGTGGCCCCGCCTACTTTGACCTTTTAGGTGCACCATGGCAACGATGAGTCGAAGGTTCAATGATAATTATTAATAAGCTGTGTCTACTGAACATTTCTACACTGGTGGTGTTTATACGTACGATACATTTTCTACGAGCTTTGTCCAAAAATGTGCAAATTCTTTTTTTTTAATTTTTATTATTATTATTATTAGTTATTATTATTATTATTATAGCGCCCCCTTGTGTTCAAATGGATACTTTGTCAACCTCTCCCCAAATTGAGCTTTACCATCTGTCCAAGTCTCTGCGACTGCACGATCAGTTTTCGGGCGCAACAATAATAATAAATCACTACAATAACAAGAGTTTCAGCACTGTGTGCTTGAACCCCTAATTAACATAGTTCATCAGTGCCGGTCACTTACTCTCGTTTGGGTTTAAACACGCTGCAGGTGTTGTGATTGGACACTGGTGAATAATTGCTTTAGGAGGAAAGTAAATTGGCGTAACTTACAAGCTTTACTTTTCTTGAACAATATGTTTGCAGTCATTTGTTGTTCCCCCATCAATCAAAAAGACTCATTTAATGCACTTAAACATGCCTAAATTCTAGGATGTAGGTTAACTGGTGGTGCATGTCGCTCTACGAAATCAAGTCATTACACATTTATATATAGCGCTTTTACAAGCATCCAAGTACTTTATAGCATCCACCTGGACATAGTGCGCCAGAACTCCCACCACACACCAGCTTACAGGTGTAGATATGGTGGATGATTAAGGAGGCCGTGATGGTCAGAGTGAGACACGCCTCTACTCTTTTTACCAAAGACATCCTGGGATTTTTAATGACCATGTTAATGTTTAACGTCTCATTGTCATTATAAACTGGTGCCAGCAACTTTTGAACGATTGTATTTCCTTTCTTTACTCTAGATCTTACCCCAGTAAGACCAGTCCACGTGTTCCTGAAAGGCACTATGAAGCTCCAGTGCCGGACTACCCACCAAATAACAGAGTCAGTGCCAAGGACAGCGCGAGGAATCTGAATGTGGGCTCAGGTAGGACAGCGCTGTCTCGCCTTCCACACGCAAACAGACTGAATAAAAGCGGATATCAGATATCGATAATATATATATATATATATATATAGATATATATATATATATATATATATATATATATATATATTATATATATATATACTATATATATACATACACACACACAGTATGTGTGTAAAGGTTTTAAGCCGGTTTTAAATTATTTACTTTTTCACGCCGGCCTAAATCTTTTGCACAGTACTGTATAATGTTAAAGTTATACCAAATACCTGTTTTGTTTAGCTTTTTTAATACAACCAGTGACCATTTAAACTTACGATTAATAAAGTGCACAGAAACAAATAAGTAGAAGTTAAAAATGCATTGCTCAAACCAGCAACCCTCAATCCGATTTCCACGACAGGAAAAGCGTTAATGGTTAAACCACGTCACAAAACACCATCACCGCACAGAAAAACCAAAGCGGACGACAGAACATATAATGTGAGCGTGGTCTCTTTATAGACAGTCAGGGGTGAAGTATCGGATGCCACTGAACTGCAGGTCAGATACTTCCTCTCACGGACGGTTTCGTTGTCCTGATTGCTGACCCAAGTTTCTCCTGGATCTCGCGGCGGTTTTACAAGCAGCCTCAATTTCGGGCGGTATAAAATGAAATGTTTTTCAGAGGGGAAAAAAAAAAGAAATTTCCTTATGGCAAGCCAGAGATGACAGTAGGAGGGAGCGAAAAGAAAGAAAGAAAGAAAAAAAAAACACACACCCTTCAGATGTTTGGAGCTGAAAAGCAGTTAATTCTCACTTGGGTGACACCAGTGATATTTTAAGTGTAAAGTTAAAATGTTCTCCCCGTGCCTCAGGGGGTTTTTCTCCGGGTTCTCCGGTTTCCTCCCCCGGTCCAAAAACATGCACGGTAGGTTGATTGGCACCTTGGAAAATTGTCCATAGTGTATGAATGTGTGTGTGAGTGTGTGTGAGTGTGTGTCCTGCGATGGGTTGGCATTCCATCCAGGGTGTATCCTGCCTTAATGCCCATAGAAGCCTGAGATAGGCACAGACTCCCCGTGACCCGAGGGAAGATCGGATAAAGCGGTAGAAAATGAATGAATGAATGAATAATAAGAAGAAGAATAATAGGGGCACGGTGGCTTAGTGGTTAGCACGTTCGCCTCACACCGCCAGGGTCCGGGTTCGATACCCGTCTCGGACCATGTGTGTGTGGAGTTTGTGCATGTTCTCCCCGTGCCTCAGGGGGTTTTTCTCCGGGTTCTCCGGTTTCCTCCCCCGGTCCAAAAACATGCACAGGTAGGTTGATTGGCACCTTGGAAAATTGTCCCTAGTGTGTGAATGTGTGTGTGAATGTGTGTGTGTGCCCTACGATGGGTTGGCATTCCATCCAGGGTGTATCCTGCCTTAATGCCCATAGACGCCTGAGATAGACACAGACTCCCCGTGACCCGAGGGAAGATCGGATATAGCGGTAGAAGATGAATGAATGGATGAATAATAATAATAACAGAGTATGATTAATCTATATATCTTTAGAAATGTCTTCATCTATATCTATCCGTTTATTTCATAAGAAGTCATAAAACGGTGAAACAGTGTCATGTATGTCATGTGTAACCAGTAAGCTTGTCATTGCATAATCTGAAACGAGGGTTTGGAGACGCTGCTCTCCTTTTTCAGGCGCTTCTTGTTAGCACGGGTCGGCCATGCCGATGACAGCCGTCACTGTTCCTAGCTGCACGAACATACGGTCCGACACACAACAGATGGAAAATCGGCACACTGGTTTTCTCACGCTATGCTGTAGGCACGGCGTAAAATATCAACCATCGCACAGACACCGTTAATTAAGGAATCGCTCAGTACATGATTTGGCTGTCACAATTCGGCGTCATCATGCTTTAAGATCACGAATATAACTAACAGATGACGATATTGATGCCTGAGAAAAATGGAGTAACTGTACGAAATTCATTCATTCATCTTCTACCGCTTTATCCGGTCTCGGGTGTCTTCGCGGCATTAAGGCGGGACATGTGAAGTCACATTCACACACTATTCATTCATTCATTCATTTTCTACCGCTTTATCCGATCTTCCCTCGGGTCACGGGGGGCCTGTGCCTATCTCAGGAGTCTATGGGCATTAAGGCAGGATACACCCTGGTCACACACACACACACACACACACACACACTCATACACTAGGGACAATTTTCCAAGGCGACAATCAACCTACCGTGCATGTTTTTGGACCGGGAGGAAACCGGAGAACCCGGAGAAAAAAAACCTCCTTGAGGCACGGGGAGAACATGCACAAACTCCACACACACATGGCCGAGACGGGAATCGAACCCGGACCCTGGCGGTGTGAGGCGAACGTGCTAACCACTAAACCACCGTGCCCCTACATTCACACACTAGGGACAATATTTCCAATCAACCTAACGTACATCTTTTTGTAGCGGGAAGGAAACCAGAGAACCCGGAGAAAACCCCCCCTGAGGTAAGCGGAGAACATGCAAACTCCACACACACACACACACATTCAATTTGGGATGTCAGGTTTTATGGGAAGTGTTCCCGGTTCCGGTTGAACTAATTAATGCAGCCTAACGGATTTGAATATTATAAATGTCTTGTGATGTACAGGTGTATGGGAAAGTGGCATCATGGACAGAGCTCAGGCACGTTCATCACGAATCTGCACTAAAAACTGTCCCTTTAGCTCACTAGTGTATAGAATTAACTTATATAACTTATATAACTTATATAACCGTCTTCAGAACGAAAACGGTTCATTAAGACGTTGCAGTTCCACCGTTTCGTTTCGACGTTCAGCTAAGCAATGCTTTTAGACGAGTTCTCCAGGATAGAGTGGCTGAAAATGAAAAAGCACAGATTTAAATTTGGCTCCTCATTTTGCAAAGTGCCGTCTGATCTGAGGAAAGAGGGGAAAGTCGAAGATGAATAGACAAACTCTTGTCATAATGAGATGATACTGAACAGAGAGAAAGAAACTTGGATAAAAATAGACAAATTGAGTGGAGGAACAAGAAGAACGGAGGAAGGAGGAAAAAAAAGAATAAAAAAAACAAGTTTTCTCGGAGGAGGAAACAGCTGCACAGATATTATTAGCAAAGTCAACAGACGCGTGTCTGGGGGAAATAAAAACCGCCGGCCATCTTTCATCTGTGTTAAAGAGACGGTTTTAATAAAATATGTCCTTTCATGAGTGTTGGGAGAAAAAATAAATAAATAAAAAAGAACGCAGCAATAACTGAACCGGGTCACAATGTATGACCAAAAGCACATCAATTTTTACCTTCATTTGTGCCAAATATCATTTGTTAACTGTTAACCAGAAACAATTAGGGGCCAAAAAAAAACCATTTTCATTTTTCACACATATAATAATTAAGGGGGCACGGTGGTTTAGTGGTTAGCACGTTCTCCTCACACACCGCCAGGATCCGGGTTCGATTCCCGTCTCGGTCCATGTGTGTGTGTGTGAGTTTGCATGTTCTCCCCGTGCCTCAGGGGTTTTTTTTTTTCTCCGGGTTCTCCGGTTTCCTCCCCCGGTCCAAAAACATGCACGGTAGGTTGATTGGCACCTTGGAAAATTGTCCCTAGTGTATGAATGTGTGTGTGTGAATGTGTGTGTGTGTGTCCTGCAATGGGTTGGCATTCCATCCAGGGTGTATCCTGCCTTAATGCCCATAGACGCCTGAGATAGGCACAGGCTCCCCATGACCCGAGAAGATCGGATAAAGCGGTAGAAGATGAATGAATGAATGAATGAATAATAATTAAGTACATAATGAAGTGTGTAAAGCTGCTTTGAGACAATGACAAATTGTAAAATGTGCTCGACAAATAAAAAGGAATTGAACTACACAATTCCAGCCCAATGTGCAAACAGGAAATGACCCAGATTCATTAATCACTTCTCTAATTCTTTTCTTTTTAATACAACCCGTGACCATTTAAACGTACAATTAATAACCTGTACATAAATAAACAAACAAACAAATGAATAAATACAATGCAGGACCACGGTGGTTTAGTGGTTAGCACGTTCGCCTCACACCACCAGGGTTGGGGGTTCGATTCCCGCCTCCGCCATGTGTGTGTGGTGTGTGGTGTGGAGTTTGCATGTTCTCCCTGTGCCTCAGGGGGGGTTTTCTCCGGGTTCTCCCCCACACCGGTCCAAAAACATGCACAGTAGCTTGATTAGGCACCTTGGAAAATTGTCCCTAGTGTGTGTGTGTGTGTGTTGGCACCCCATACAGGGTGTATCCTGCCTTAAAGCCCCAAGACGCCTGAGATAGGCACAGACTCCCCGTGACCCTGAGGGAAGATCGGATAAAGCGGTAGAAGATGAATGAATGAATACAATGCTTAAACTAGCAATCCGTAATACAATTTCCATGACAGGAAAATGGCTTTAAATCGGCACCACTTCACACGACTTGAAGACAATAGAAGATAAAAACATCACATATGTATTCTTTATTCCATTGTTTTCTTGCTGGCTGAGTTTTGTGGATTAAATTAAATGATCTCGGAGATGGAGACGTCCACACAATATATTAGACTGCATTAGCCATGTCAGAAAGGAATCATCTTAACTGCTTGATATGCATATTAAAGTGCATACTGCTGACTTGATGCAAACACCTACTGTGTTGCTGCAGACTGATAAGGATTGCTAAAACTGCAGGCGTGGGGCACGGTGGCTTAGTGGTTAGCATGTTCGCCTCACACCGCCAGGGTCTGGATTCGATTCCCATCTGGGCCATGTGTGTGTGTGTGTGGAGTTTGTGCATGTTCTGTTCCCCCCGTGCCTTCAGGGGTTTTTTCTCCGTCCGGGTTCTTCTCCGGTTTCCTCCCCCTCCCCCGGTCCAAAAACATGCACGGTAGGTTGATTGGCACCTTGGAAAAATTGTCCCTAGTGTGTGTGTGAACGTGAGTGTGTGTGTGTGTTCCCTGTGACGGGTCGGCATTCCATCCAGGGTGTATCCTGCCTTAATGCCCATAGACGCCTGAGATAGACACAGACTCCCCGTGACCCGAGGGACGATCGGATATAGCGGTAGAAGATGAATGAATGAATGAATGAAAACTGCAGGCCGACTCAGAAGTAAGAAAGTGTGACAATTATGGATACTGAAAAACAAGTGTGTGTGGAGGTGATGGGGTTTATCGACATCCAGAGCTAATGCGGTTGTTAAAAAAAAAAAAGAAAAAAAAAAAAAAAAAAAAAAAAAACAGATCCAGTGATTCAGCACTTAGGCTGAGAATGTAGACAGAGGCGGGCAGACACAGATCCTGTACTGTCTGTATAAACGCCGTTGTTCCTGGAAGGACCCAGAGTGAGAAAAGCAGAGATATCAAAACAAGTTTGGAAATAAAACTTTGCTGGCAAACTCTTCATAAGGCTTTAATAATAATCCAAGGAATTAAAAAATAAATAAATAAAAGAAAAAGATGCGACTGCCACTCTGTTTAAAAGAGACATTCTACCACCAGCTGGAACTGAAGCAGTTCCCAGGACAGTTATAACCCATACACTCCAACGGGCTGGGTTTTACGAGATTAGTGAAAAGAGGACAAAAGAGTACGAACTCTGCCAGTATAAATTTGGTGATTCAGCTACGTCAAACACGTCTCTCTGCTGCAGTCGGTGGAATCCAAACACTGCTAATCACTTCCTGCCGTGTTAGCATGTTAGCGAAAGCTAGAAAAAGCTAGTAATAATGTCTGAATGCTTCATGAACTGCAAAAA
Source organism: Kryptopterus vitreolus (assembly GCA_030449085.1). Lineage (NCBI taxonomy): Eukaryota > Metazoa > Chordata > Actinopteri > Siluriformes > Siluridae > Kryptopterus > Kryptopterus vitreolus. Next base: position 10,839,022 of record JACRUU010000016.1, read on the forward strand.
TATATACACGCTATTCTGTCCCGCCCGCAATATTTAAGTTTTGTCCCGCCCACTCCCATTCATGCATAATTATCCTCTCCGCCAGGCAATATTTCAATCACGCCCGACCTTGTGCCTGTATATCATTTATTTTCATTTTAGTTTACATTGTTGCTTTTTGGGGGGCACGGTGGCGTAGTGGTTAGCACGTTCGCCTCACACCGCCAGGGTCCGGGTTCGATTCCCCTCTCGGCCATGTGTGTGTGGAGTTTGCATGTTCTCCCCATGCCTCAGGGGGTTTTTCTCCAGGTTCTCCGGTTTCCTCCCGGTCCAAAAACATGCACGGTAGGTTGATTGGCACCTTGGAAAATTGTCCCTAGTGTACGAATGTGTGTGTGAATGTGAGTGTGTGTGTCCTGCGATGGGTTGGCATTCCATCCAGGGTGTATCCTGCCTTAATGCCCATAGACGCCTGAGATAGGCACAGACTCCCCGTGACCCGAAGAAAGATCGGATATAGCGGTAGAAGATGAATGAATGAATGAATGTTGCTTTTTGCAATATAAGGGAGGGGGTTGCTCAGTGGTCTAAGGCGCTGGGCTGCTGATGGGAAGATCCGGGTTCGAGCCCTGGTATGGCCAAGCTGCCGCCCTTGGGTCCTTCAGCAAGACCCTTAACTCTCTGTGCTCCAGGGGGCGCCGTATCATGGCCGACCCTGCGCTCTGACCCCAGCTACCAACATCAAGCTGGGATATGTGAAGAAAAGAATTTCACTGTGCAGTAATGTATATGTGACCAATAAAGGCTATTATTATTATTATATATACACACATACATACATACATACATACATATACGCACACATACGCACATTTTAATACCATTGTGCGGGCGACCATTCCCGCAACCCGCTCACACATAAATATATTCCCACCCGCACCCGCGTTCAAATCTCATCCCGCATTGCACTCGTATGCATCGGGTACCGCGGGGGGAAGGGCAGGTCTCTATCTTGAGGGCCAGGTGGGTGGAGCTCCATACAACGCAATACTACAGTATAAGAAATGTCGGCTTTGTTTTTTTCTTAACCTTTAATGAACTCCTTGAGACGGCGCTAGAAGATGATGATGTAAGTTAGAACTCGGCTGCTGCGAGTGAGTTATGTGCACTACACTATAGCCCATTTCCATTTCAAATGAGTCTTACATAAAAGGAACTGGATCATTCTTTGTGTGCTTCTATCCCTAAGCAACTATAAAACTTTCCAGACAGCGAGTCGATGCCTCTCTCCCTGCGATTGATTCATCGATGGCGCATTAAATGGGAATAAATGAAGTGGCGTGCGGGAAAAGCAGTGCGTTTTTTTTTTTTTTTTATTTCGCAATCAGTTTGATTTACGGTGGAAAAGATCATCTCCGCGCTAATCCCGAACACTGCAGTGATGCATGTCTGACATGACACAGGTTGAAAGATGTCTTCTCATTATTGCCACTTGTGCTGACACAAACATTTATATGGTTGAATAAATCCGTCCGCTGAGGATTTGAACTGACAGTGATATCAGTGCACAAACCTGGGAAAAGATATGTGGAAAAGATATGTGTGTGTATTTGTATATATATATATATATATATATATATATATATATATATATATATATATATAATTCACACACACACACACACACACATATATATATCATACATACAGTGCTGTGCAAAAGTTTTAGGCAGGTGTGAAAAAATGCTGTAAACAAAGAATGAAACAAAGAAAAATATGAATAATGATTGTTTATTTTTGTCAATTTATAAAATGCAAAGTGAGCGGAACAAAAGTAAAAAATGGAAATTAAATCAATATTTGGTGCGAGTACCTTTTTCAGAACTAGAATTAGTGGAAGTGATGGCACCGCCCCCCCCCCCCCCCCCCCCCCCCCCCCCCCCCCCCCCCCCCCCCCCCCCCCCCCCCCCCCCCCCCCCCCCCCCCCCCCCCCCCCCCCCCCCCCCCCCCCCCCCCCCTTTCCCACACACACACACACAGAATCCTGATCTCTACATCATGGAGTGTGTGTGGGATTCCATGAAGAGACAGAAGGATGTGAGAAAGCGTCTACATCAGGGGTCACCAACCTAATTACACTGATGATTTCTCACAATAAGCATTGTGAGTTCAACATCGAGGTTAACTAACATTTTAGATGCATCTTTTTTAGAACAGGCCTGAGAGGTACTCATGTGGTCTTTGGGGGGCGACCTGGTGCCCGCTGGCACCACGTTGGTGCCCCCTGGTCTACATCAACAGAAGAACTGTGCTTACTTCTCCAAACCTTAACCACTGGACTCCAACCCCACCACCACTAAGCTGTTCATGGGGTCCTTGAGCAACCCCACCATTATCCTAGTTGTAAGAGCGTTGCAAAATCTGGAAATTGCCAAATGCTGCAAATGTAAATGTAAATGTGCCAGATGCCAAATTGCCAAATGTAAATGTCAAGATGGAACATCCTACCAGATGTTTGGTCACACCAATTATTGATCCGATTTCCATTTTTGTTCGTTCACTGCATTTCGTTCATTGATGAAAGCAATTAATAAACACTTCTAATTAATAAACAAGGCATTCTTTGTTTTTCCACACCTGCCTAAAACATGTACACCTTTACTCTGTACATGGGATTGACTGTATCTTCTTATCAGGACCCCCTGAGGTGAGGAAAGAAGGACTGGAAATGCAGATTAACCGTCTGGCTGAGCTGATTGGACGCCTGGAGAACAAGGTAGCGCTTAAATTCCCATCATCGTAAAGAAAAGGTCAAATACTGAACATACATTCCTTTACGTTCAACCGCCTGCTGCTATTTTATACCAGCTTACCAAGTACAGCGCGTTAAGGTTCTCAGGGGACGTATGCGATTGGAACAATGTCCGGTACTCTCCGGCGTTCCGATTTCTGACGCAGCAATTTCTTTCCGACGCTAAAAATAACCGAACGCTGACTCATGTCGAGAGATCAGACTAAGCTCATTTTGCATTCACTGCGGCAGTCTGGAAGTACGGCGTCGATTCTGAGGAGCAGGAGCTCATCCCGATCACTGGGATCATGTCATGTGGGAAAAAAAAAGAAACGCCAGGATAAACACAAAGCTATAGATCTCTATAAATAAATAATGGATTTTATGAATGGGAATAATGAGTATTGTTTCATCGAAATATGTAAGATTTGACACTATTTTTGTTCTAGCTTTTATCAAATATTTACTCTTTAATTATTCTTTCAAAGGTTTATTCTTGTAACGATTTTCGGTGCATGAATAGAGCTACTTAAATTAGAAGGGTATTCATTTACCTGTAACAAGCAGTCTTTGGAGCAAGGACACATTTAAGCTATTTATGTACTTATCACATTCTAAAATCACTGACGTAGGCACAACAGATTTTCTAAGCCTGATGCAGTGGTTGCAGTCAGTAGAGGTTTTTATCATTATTATCATTATTATTATTATTATTATTGAATTATGGAAATATTTTACATTTGCATAATGAAAGAGCCTCGCGAACTAGTGATTTTTTCTCTCTCTAATGTTTAGATGGCAAACGCTTCATTTTTGGATGAATTACACTGTGAATATTTTTTATTTTATTTATTTATTTAATTTTTATTCTTTGGGATTTGTCATCTTTTTTTGCAAACCTTTTCACAGTAACAAAACAAATTACTGTTACTTTTATTCTGTAATTAAATTACGTAACGGCGTAATTTATCCTCCCCATCACCCTGTGTGTGTGTGTGTGTGTGTGTGTGTGTGTGTGTGTGTGTGAGAAAAGCTAAAAAAGCTTTTTTATATTTATATATATATATATATATATATATATATAATATCTATGTGTGTGTGTGTGTGTGTGTGTGTGTGTGTGTGTGTGTGTGTGGGTGTGTGTGTGTGTGTGTGGTGTGTGGTGTATATGGTGTGTGTGTGTGTATATATGTGTGTGTGTATATGTGTATATATATATATATATATATATATATATATATATATATATATATATATATATATATATATATATACATACATTATTTATAATCCATTGACTTTTAGCTTTCTATCTATTTAGAAAACATTTTCTTAATTTAATTGAAATGTAATCAATAATCCATATCGCCATACCAGATACATGTCTTTCCTTTTAATCCAATTGCAAACCATTTGTCGTTATAAATAATATGCTTTTATAAGAATGAAAACAATTGTGCTTATAGGATTAAAAATTGCGCTAAATCACCAAGATGCTGCTGCTCCTGCTACATAAATGGGTACAGCAAAATACACATCCATCGTTTGCTATAATGCTCATAGTGGGTGATGGTGTATGACCACTGGGTTGGAGAGGAACAGCCTGACCGGGCTCGGGCTCACAGCTGAATGAGACATCACTCTCATCACAGAGCTCTTGTTATCTGTATAATGCAGTCCTACTATTCAGGGAAAATACATTTCCTTCACATCCTGCAGTGGCATCCTTAAGACCTCCATCTCTAATGCTCCTGCCATTCAAGCCCCCCCCCCTTTCCCAGTGACAGCCATCCTCACTCATTCACCACATGATAGATAAGCCATCATCTCCGGCCTCTACAGGAGATCTCTGCAGATGTATAGCATCATTAGCAACCATTATGCATGCAGCTCTTTCAGCCAAGTGGAGAGTGCTGACGCTGACGCTAGATCTCAGCCACCATCCACTCTGGCTCATTCATTTAATGGTATGAAAAACGCTTCTCATGGTGAGAGAGCAGACACAGCAGGATTTTTTTATTTATTTATATATATATATATATATATATATATTCATAAATTTATTAAAAGAATCTTGGTCAGCATTTTTCCTTTTACATTTCCCTTTCAAATAAACCTTATTTAATGGGCAGCATTATAATCGCTGAAGCTTTTCCACCATCTGACTTCGCGCTCATGTCTCTATACGCTCCGGTGGAGGAGGAAAGGTCAGGTGTGATCCAGATGTGTCTATTTAGGCACCGTTTTCCGCGTAAGCTCGAGTGAGCAGTAACACCTGCCTTGGCTCCGAATCAGTAGCATCATTAATGGCGATTCGTATGATCTATTATCTACTATAATGAGCACAATAATAAAGTCATTTTCGAAAGAGATTTATAGACACTTGGACGGACCAATGACATATTTCTGGTTTCCACCAACTTTCTTTGACAGCCACTAACACTGCAAAAACAATGCCCGATAATAATAGTAGTATTCTAAATTGTCACAAACGCAATTTGCATATCATGCAAATGACCATGCATTCCCAATAAATGATCTCAAATAAAAAAAAAACATTGAAATTTAAACCTTTCCGAGGTTAAAAGATCCTTGGGTGTAACATTTATAGATAAAGATAATTATATCTACCGTAAATTCTGGACTATAAGCCGCTACTTTTTTCATAGGTTTTGAACCATGCGGCTAATAATAAGGTGCGGCTATTCTGCAGATTTTTTCCCGACCGCTAGGGGCTCTAACCGGAATTAGAATCAAAACTAACACAAAATAAATGCAAAGAAGAAGAATGCGCTAGTTCCTCTTTAGCAGATATAAGTGGGTAGAAGCGGATAGAAGGAGGACAAACTCTATCTTTACAAGGTTAAGGTGACGTCATTTCACACACAGGAGAAATGAAGATAAATACTGTAAATAGCGCTTATTTTCTCTTGGTTCTGTCCCGTTTTAATCAGCAAAGTTGCTGCTCGGTGCTCTCTCTCTCCTCCCTGCTCCCCCCCCCCCCCCCCCCCCCCCCCCCCCCCCCCCCCACCCCCCCCCCCCCCCCCCCCCCTACCCACCCCCCCCCCCCCCCCCCCCCCCCACACCCCCCCCCCCCCCCCCCCCCCCCCCCCCCTCCCCCCCCCCCCCACACACACACACACACACACACAATACAGCCTCAGCGGTTCTTGATTTTCCCTCTCCCGATATAAGCCCGGTTCACCCTACAATCCCCGTCCGGGCTCGTAGCACATACCTAGTGTCGCGGACACGGACGCTCGATATATGTTTATGCCTAACCTTTGTCTGTTCCCGATTCCCGGACTTCCAAGTCCGCCACCGCTCCTGCTCTCCGGTACTCCCGGTACCACGGCGCGCAGAGCGCAAGGCTCCCTAGCCTGTCTGGCCGCTCCGTATGAGCGGCGTCTCCTGAGTTCTTTATTCTAATAAATCCTGTTTTGTATGAATTCCGGATCTCCGCGTCTCTGTGCAGCGTCCACCGTTACACCGTGTTAAAATACAGGTTAGGAAAGGATCTATTTAGGTACATACATGTACATTTACAATTCAAAAGCGGATGCGGCTTGTATGCAGGTGCGGCTTATTTATTATTTTTTGGGTTTTTTTTTTTAAATAGAGCGGATGCGGCTTATATGCAGGTGCGCTTTATAGTCCGGAATTTACGGTATATCTATTATTATTTATAGATATTTCTGTTCGATCACCTCCTGCTTGTATTCAGAGAATCTGTTTTGTTCATTCGTTTCTGTGTCCGCACCGAGAAAAGCTTTGCGCATGCACTTATCTTCTCCGACCTCAGAGTCGGCGCGGATAAGTAGCTGATTTCACCACTGGTTCTTCTGTCTTTATTCCTGTTACAGACAGTCTGGTTTGACCTGCATCAGCGGCTAACCGACACTGACGGTACAGCTAGCGCAGTAAGTACTGGGGCAAACCGCATGCATGGGAAACATGCCGTCCGTGGCCTTCCCCCCCCCCCCCTAATTGGCTGCATGGTCATTTGTAAGAGCATACTTTTGGCGCTAGCTTGAGGATCGAGACACAAATTATTCTTAAGATAAGACGCAGCGACTCCCGTCACACCAGCACCTGACCTCCCGCACCTACCGAACACACCCTCTATCTCCATCCATACAAATCATAGTGCGCTCAGACATTCGCTTTTTTTCTTGAAAGTACGAGAGCCATAAACAGCCTGGTACATTATCAGTCCACGCTTCTAAGTGCTGGGCAAAAAGGCTGCTTTTGCGCTGCTCGGAAAGCGCTTTCCATCAATCTTTAATTGCATTTTTTGTCCCAAAGGAGTCTTTTATCCGTCTTGGAGGGAAAGAAATGCGTAGGCATTGGGGTTCTTAGCATTTTGAGGACGCCTGATCGTTTGGCGGAGGTTCTGCGATTTTTTTTTTTCTATTACAAAATACAAGAATGAAATCTCAAGCCTTCACGCCGACTTCTGTTAAATAATGCACATGCGGATATTTCTTTATTTGGTGTTCGACGCAAATGTGCTCCGTGTGTCGGGCGTGACGGATCCTTTCTCAGAACCGATGCTCGTCGGGATGTCAGGGTTTCTATGGTAGAGAGCGGCGAGCACCACGGGAGCGCTATGCAAAGATTCTGATGAAAAATACATGTTAATGGAGCAGCACTGCCACTGCACTCCTGCTCCTGCTCCTGCTCCCCCCACCCGAACTACAGCTCCGAGATTCATGTATCGTGAGCTTATCTGCACTCCGCTTGTGATTTGCACAAATGTGCGTTCCATGCATGGAGGGCTGCGAGCAAATTGAATTGTGCTTCACTTTAACTCGTTTGTTACGGGACAAACGGAATTAGTACTTGATGGTTTTTAGGTGTTTTCTCTCAACGGGATATTTTAGCAATCGTTTAACACAGATGCGCTATTATTTACAGCCGAGAGGTTACAATGACCAGCGTCCAAAACAGGGGTGGGCAATTATATTTTCCAAAGGTCCACATGAGAAACCTGAGGTGTGTTCGTGGGCCGAACCAACAATAACGTTGAACGTAACTTATGTTCAATATGAATTTTTTCCTTTTGTAAAGAGTGTTAAATATCATCATGTTCATTAGGCTACCCACTATCCTTAAGAATAAGGATATTCTATTTAAGGAAAAGAAACAACAAAAAAAATGGCTGTATTCTTCCTTCATTTTTAACACTGAGCATACTCCAACAACGTCAGCGTTACTGTGTGGTTATACATTCTTCTCGTGCGGCAAAGAAGCCGAAGCAGTTCAGCGGGCCGGATTAAAAGGACCAAGGGGCCGGATGTGGCCCCCGGGCCGTAGTTTGCCCACCCCTGGTCTAAAAGAACAGCAGCATTAGAAGGAAAAACCTAATTCAGTGTCATTAAATTGAGAGTAAAAGGACACGTGTCTGAAACCGAGTTAAAACTGCTTCCTTAATAAAACGCTTTTGCTGATTGTAGTTTCAGTGGTTGCTTCATTATAGCTCTTTAGAAATTTATGTTTTATTATCCTGAATCCATCATAAAAGTGTGATTTTATGTGTATTTCAGTGCAGATGTGAGTAAATATCAGATAAATAAATGGATACAATTACATCTCAATCAAGCTTCAGAGTTCGTGGCCTCGGGAATTTTCCTTCGAAACGAACTAATAATTGTTCGCGGAAACCACAAAAACCCTCCATAATATTCTTACGCCATTTTTCCTGGGAATAGAATATATAATGATTTGTGCTTTTAACGTTAAGCACAAATCTCTCTTTTTTTTCCCCACAATTCTTGGTTGCCCGAGGAACATCGCCCTGTGAATATTGCGGGTCGAATGTAAGAATAGAAGACAAACCTGTCGTTTTGGGGTTATGTCTGTTTGTTCCTTTCTTTCTCTGTTTACCCGTTTATTCACTGCCTGAACTTCCTCTAAACAAAGCGACTGAAAATTCACCAAAGTAATATTTATAAGGGAGGGGCACGGTGGCGTAGTGGTTAGCACGATCGCCCCACACCCCGCCAGGATCCGGGTTCGATTCCCGTCTCGGCCATGTGTGTGTGTGGAGTTTGCATGTTCTCCCCGTGTCTCAGGGGGTTTTTCTCCGGGTTCTCCGGTTTCCTCCGGGTCCAAAAACATGCACGGTAGGTTGATTTGCACCTTGGAAAATTGTCCCTAGTGTATGAATGTGTGTGTGTGTGTGTGTGCCCTGCCATGGGTTGGCATTCCATCCAGGGTGTATCCTGCCTGCATGCCTATAGACGCCTGAGATAGGCACAGACTCCCCGTGACCCGAGGGAAGATCGGATAAAGCGGTAGAAGATGAATGAATGTGTGAATATGTATAAGGCTGACATATAGACTGCACCGACCACACACACACACACACACTATGTAGAGCCTTTCCTCATCCTGCATCGTCGCTGAAAGGAAATCTTGCGTAGGAATGATGTTGCAGGACCAGTGGGAGTTCTTAGATTTTCCCCAACATTCTGGGATTTAAGCAAAGCTTCAAAACCATATCTTATCTTAAGTCCCTGATTTAGTAAACAGATTATTGATTTGAAAGTCACTAGAGGTTTTTTTTCTCTCCCCCCCATTAATGAGTTTTTTCCCCAGCATTTCCCGGTTGCTACTGATACGGTTCACCTTTAATTTAAACAGCAGGTAGTGTTACTGCCTCCCAGCTCCACACTCATTCTTTGATCCCGAGCACAGGCGTGTAGAAAGTCATTTCTGCATGGGTTCCCTCAGGGTTCTCAGGTTTACCCCTACCTCTCCAAAATATACCAGCATGTGGACTGACTGGAGAGTGACTAATAGAATAGTCTTTGTCATTACATTTACTGAGCAATTGAGGGTTAAGGGCCTTGCTCAAGGGCCCACTAGTGGCAGCTTGGTGGTGGTGGGGTTTGAACCCATGATGATCTTCCGGTCCAGAGGCCAACGCCTTAACCACTGGGCTACCGCCTCCCCAGTGGTTAAGGCGTTGGCATCTGGACCGGAAGATTACTGTCACATATACATTACGGCACATTGATACCGTTTCTCGCCGTGTCCCAGTTTGTTTTGGAACGTCAACCATGATACGGTGTCCCCTGGAGAAAAGAGGGTTAAGGGCCTTGATCAAGGACCCAAGAGTGGCGATACCGGGTTTCAAACTTCCGATCAATGAGCCCTGAACCTTAAACCACCGAGCCACACCCCTCCCTATATTTGACACGTGCCATAGATCATATTGGAGCACGGATTGTGGCATCTAGCGCAATTATAGTATCTGCCTGAAAGCAAAAACAACCAATTCAGGCATCAAAAGGGGCTGGACTAGCATCTCCTTCCCATTTCATTTCATAACAGTGTAACCCTAATAGGTTCATTCATTCATTCATCTTCTACCGCTTTATCCGATCTTCCCTCAGGTCACGGGGAGTCTGTGTCTATCTCAGGCGTCTATGGGCATTAAGGCAGGATACACCCTGGATGGAATGCCAACCCATCGCAGGACACACACACACACATTCATACACTAGGGACAATTTTCCAAGGTGCCAATCAACCTACCGTGCATGTTTTTGGACCGGGGGAGGAAACCGGAGAACCCGGAGAAAAACCTCCTGAGGCACGGGAAGAGCATGCACAAACTCCACACACACATGGCCGAGACGGGAATCGAACCCGGACCCTGACGGTGTGAGGCGAACGTGCGAACCACTAAACCACCGTTCCTCTACCTAATAGGTTCAGTATTTACTTAAATCCTAAGCAGAAAAAGATATTTCCTTAAAGTGAGGAAAATCTTTAGGATATAGATCAGACCGGGGCACATCCAGCCCACTAATACGCCACTAACTGGTTTACAGCACGCGCGCTGTGCTGCTTTTATTCTGAAAGCATTTCATTTCTGTACATACCCTTAAACATACCCGTAAAATGTCATTTCGTGCGGAAAAACGAACGTTTGATACAGAACGGCGAGTTTAAGCGAAAAGCCGTGTGCTTAGTTTGTGCAGCACGAGCTCGCCGTGTTCAATTTAAAGCGTGTTGCATTGTTAATTGCATATATTTATTTTGTGTTCAAAATAAAATGTCATACGTGTATTTATTGTTTACCTGTTTATGACTTGTATTTTAGACTCAGTCCGCATATCGTATATCTTTTAAGAGAATAAACTTATTCTTTGATTGCCGGTAGCACAATGGGGCTCTTTACGGGTGGAGAAAATGAATATCGAACATAGTTAAACATCATCTCAGGTTATTGTTGGTTCAGCCGTCGAACACAGCTTAGGTTTCTCATATAGTAATAATTGCCCACCCCTGGTAAAGGCCATCCGGGTTCAAAAGCGAATGCAGATATTTTACATTTACATTTACATTTGCAGCATTTGGCAGACGCCCTTATCCAGGGCGACTTACAACTGAGCAATTGAGGGTTAAGGGCCTTGCTCAAGGGCCCACTAATGGCAGCTTGATGGTGGTGGGGTTTGAACCCGTGATCTTCCGGTCCAGAGTCCAACACCTTAACCACTGGGCTACCACCTCCCTATTTTTGGAGGGATTTGAACAGATATAGATAGTGTAACTCCCTGAAGGCTTTAATGTAATGCCATTGTACAGAGTTGTATAGAGCTCCGTTGTCAATGCCGGTCCTAAATCCACATGATGAATAGATCCAGTCTTATCTCCTCGTTTACAGTTTTTTTTTCTCCCTGGAGGGAAAAGGTTGCGAGGAACTGTTGTATGTGTCTTTACTGCTGTGTCTCGATACCCTCGGCAGATTTTTTTACGGCTTCCCGATGCAGTATTCACAGGCTTTAATCACCCTCGTGCATGCCTCTTCAAGACCTGCATGCGTGGAATGCTGTATGCATGGCCTGGCTTATCGAAATGGAAGAAGAGACAGGAGGAATGATAGCAAGAGCTTGGCAGGAGTGCAAGTGAGAAGGAGAGGGAAATTGAAAACCCTAGAGGGAGATGCATAACGGCTTATCTGAAAGCCATCCTGCTCATTTAGGGCCATTATCGTGGCGAGGGCTTCCGAAAGAGCGCATGCGTCGTCTACGATGCGAGCTGACTGTATCTAACGAACCGGGTTCTCCGGGCCGGGTCCCTTTTAAACGCCTTTAAGGAGAGCTCGATATCTAAAAATATGCAAACGATTATGAAGGAAGAAACAAACCTGCGATTTAAACGCCGCTCTGAGGGCAAGGAGCGATACGAGACGGACGGCGAACGAGGGAGGATGGTATTCCCCGGTTTCCATAGAAACTGCAATTTCCATCCTCCTCTTTTGAGGTTGCATCCGTCTGTCCTACTCGATCTCGCACAGTAATACCTCGTTCTACTTACAGAGTACACAGCACAATACAGACCCGCAGGATATACCGCTAGCATGCGAGCCTGAATAGCCACTTCCAGACAGCTCAATTTCATGCATTATTAAAACGCCACAAAAACTCGCGCCAGTCCAATAAACCCTTTACACTTATAAATACGGAATAGGTTTTGACAGCATATGGACGCACCTCATACACCAAGGAAGGGGAAATACTCAACAAAAATCCTGTTACTCAATGCTCACGATGGATTTATTAATGAATTTATTTATTTATAAAGCATGACAATTTACGCGCCACGCAAATCCGGGGTAAACAGTCGGATAATTCAATAAGGAAGCACTATAGAGATAGAGCAAGGGATATGAAATATGTGCAAAATATTGTGAACTGTAATTTGCTAGTCGTCAGGGTTTTAACAGACTACAAAAATCTCCCACTGAGCACCGTGATTGTTTATAGTCACTTTATGAGGCATCTTCCACCCAAGCACACTGTGGTTTAACCAAGCCTTTGACGACTACATGCTGTTCAAGAACATACTAATGGAATCCGAGTTGAGCCCTTTCACAATAACTCGGGGGGGGGGGGGGGGGGGGGGGGGGGGGGGGGGGGGGGGGGGGGGGGGGGTGGGGGGGGGGGGGGGGTGGGTGGGGTCCACGACGACGACGACGACGACGACACCGTATTGTACTAAAGAATAAAATGAATTTCTAGTTGCTTTAAAAGAAAAGATAGAGGAACGTGTGTTTTTGTGGTCTATGGTAAGGAAGTATAGTACTGATGTAGTTCAAAGTTAATTAACACTTGTCCCCTTGTGAAGGGACTAAAATTGTATTTATCGCATACATACATAATAAGACATGCAGTGAAACGCTTCTTGTGACCGTCCAACATGTAAACATAAAAGGAAATAGAAATAGTGCAGACATTTATAATAAATCAATGGAAAAAATGTCATAAAAAATAGCGTATAAAATAAATAGGAATGAAGCAAAAACAATAATAATGGATGGTTTCACAGCGCGTGTAAATGTGCAATATATACCCTTGTTTTAAAGTTTGATACGACATTGGGCTCAAGACCGGAAGATTACACGTTCAAATCCCACCACCACCACCATCATCATCATCATCAAGCTACCACTAGTGGGAGCCCTTGAGCAAAGGCCCTTAACTCTCAACTGCTCAGTTGTAAGTCGTTCTGGATAAGGGTGTCGGCCAAAGGCTGTAAATGTATATAAATTGAGCAAATAAATAAATAAAAGCTAATTAATTGAGCTCTAAAACGGGAATTTGTAATATATGTTGGAATTGCTCCTTAAAAAAAGGCATCTTATAATATAATATAATAAATATTTGAGTATATCTCGGAGCAAATCATAAAACTATAAAACTCAACATCTTAAATAAAAACACCTTGATTTGTGAACTTTTATAATCATTGGGATATATATATATATATATATATATATATATATATATATATATATATATATATATATATATATATATTATATATATATATATACATATATATATATATATATATACACATATATATATATATATATATATAATATATATATATTATATATACACACACACACACACAGGGGCACTGGTCGGTGCCTAATGGTTAGCACGTTCGCCTCACACCACCAGGATCCGGGTTCGATTCCCGTCTCGGCCATGTGTGTGTGGAGTTTGCATGTTCTCCTCCCCGTGCCTCAGGGGGTTTTTTCTCCTCCCGGGTTCTCCGGTTTCCCCCCCCGGTCCAAAAACATGCATGGTAGGTTGATTGGCACCTTGGAAAATTGTCCCTAGTGTATGAATGTGTGTGTGAGTGTGTGTGTGTGTGCCCTGCGATGGGTTGGCATTCCATCCAGGGTGTATCCTGCCTTAATGCCCATAGACGCCTGAGATAGGCACAGGCTCCCCGTGACCCGAGGGACGATCGGATAAAGCGGTAGAAGATGAATGAATGAATGAATGAATGAATATATACATACATACATACATACATACATACACATACACATACACACACACACACACACACACACACACACATATACATACATACATACACACACAGCTGGTTGGGCATAGTGCACTATTCAGGAAAGGTTCTCTAATTGGTCTGCTGCTGCTGCTGCCTACTCCCATATGCTTTTAGTGTCTTCTGACACATTTCATCAAAGTAAGCATTAAATATTTCAGCACTGCTTGCTGGATTAGCTTTTCTTGTAGAATCAGGCAGGAAAGCCGTCACTCCTTACATGCATCAGTGAGCCTTTGGGACCCTAAAGCCTGCCAAAGGGTCGCCAATTTTTGATACATACTGAACTAACAATTGCAGACGTCAAACACTCAATAGGATCTGCTGTTTTTGAGATGCACTGACCCAGTTTTCTAGGCCATACAAAGGCCCTTAACAAAACGATCTTTACTCGTGCCATTGTTCCTGCTTCCGACACGCCAACAAGATCGGGCCGTTTAAATGGCTAATGTATGCCATTCCACATTAGTGTCAATATAACCAGATAATGTTATTTACTCCACCCGTGATTGGGTTTAATGAGTGTGATCTGCATACATCAGGGATTTACCAAATGTCCCTTTTTATACCATCCTTAATTCTGATCTCCTAAAAGATTCAATTTCACTGGAGTGCTTCATTTATCACTTCTTTCCATTGACCCGGGATTTGGTCACAGTTTGAGACGCCGTACAACCACTGGCAAAACCGTCTCATTACCCCATTTAGCTTCATCGAGGATAATTGTTTATAAGAGTTGCCTACTGGGTAGTAATAGACCTCCGCTGGTCCTGGAATGATATTTTCCCAATACGCGTTTTTGTTTACGCCTTTTCCCTTAATGGTATAATACTCCGAGTTCATCATACACAAGGCAACAGAAACTGCACCTGCTGTATCGAGTGAAATTGGATTTCTTTTTAAGGATCAATTTTTAGGATTCAATCCCGAGGCGGCACAAAAACCTTTGCCTCCTCATCCCAATGTAGCAACGTAGCAAAGATCTTCATGTGTGTCTCAAAAAAAAAAACAAGTCTCAGTAAAGTTATTTATTTTGAACCTGTTTGCTATTTTTGATCTCACAGTTTTATTTCTCTGGACAATTCCAGAGGTGTGACTGTGCTTTAATTAAGACAAACCTCATTAACAAGATGCCTTTTAAACCCATTTCAAGATTACTACTAAAGCTTCGTTACCAGGGAACATTCATTCATTCATTCATCTTCTACCGCTTTATCCGATCTTCCCTCGGGTCACGGGGAGTCTGTGTCTATCTCAGGCGTCTTATGGGCTTTAAGGCAGGATACACCCTGGATGGAATGCCAACCCATCGCAGGACACACACACACACACACACACATTCATACACTAGGGACAATTTTCCAAGGTGCCAATCAACCTACCGTGCATGTTTTTGCACCAGGGAGGAAACCGGAGAACCCGGAGAAAAACCCCCTGAGGCACGGTGAGAACATGCACAAACTCCACACACACATAGCCGAGACGGGAATCGAACCCGGACCCTGGAGGTGTGAGGCGAACGTGCTAACCACTAAACCACCGTGCCCCATCCCAGGGAACATTGTTATTATTATTATTATTGTCTGGGATTTAAGAGGACACTAATCAACTCGGTGACTCTTCATATCTTGTCTGATTTCTTTAATATATTTCCTTATTATCTTTTTCTTTCATCCTGCAGTCCCTCCACCTCATTCGCCAAGAGATGAAGGTATCACAGAAGCAGCTGGGAGAGTTCTGTGAGGCTCTGAAGCAGTATCTGAAGAACGTCTCTGCCCAGAGGGACTGTTTCCAGTGAGTGTGTGTGTGTGTGTTTGCGCTTATTCATGTATTCATGCTTCGAGCCATTCAAGTGTATACTACTTTCATCATTGTTTTTTTTTTCACCTTTTTTAAACCGCTAGATATTGATATTGTTGTTTATATTGTGTTATTACCTTTGATTCAAAGGAAAGACTTCAGTGTATCTGGCATCCCGGGAACCCAAAGGCAAACCTGTCTGGCCAGATGTTATTTTAGCTCATGAATTAATGATTAAAACACAGAAGAATTAATAAGCAATGCTGTGACCTTGATATGGCTTTAAACACCCTGAAATGTATGCACTTCGGAGAAGCAAAGAATTTCAGCGCATATTAAATCATCGAATGTTGGGATTTACTATTAAAGGATTAAATAACGAGGACTCCTTTTTAAAAAGTAATACAACAAAGCACTTATTTTGCTCAAGAGGACCTGTTGTGAACTACATGGGATCAAGGGGAAAAAAAAGGGGGATCTCTCTCTCGCCGATGCCTTAGTCAAGAATTAAGAGTGCGCTTTTATTGCATGCTTTTATTTAATTATAGAATAAACATTTTCGATGAGTCTGTAAGACAGGAAAGTCGTCGGAACTGCTTATACAGTAATGGCCGTAGACGCAGACAAATGGATAAACATGGTGTATATCTGTGTTTGTTTTAACATCTCCATAATTACAGTTTGCATCTTAATCATTCATTCATTCATTCATCTTCTAGCGCTTTATCCGATCTTCCATCGGGTCACGGGGAGTCTATCTCAGTGTCTATCGGCGTCTATTAAGGCAGGATACACCCTGGATGGCCCTGATGTATCCTGATGTAACCCTAACCCATTGCAGGACACACACACACACACACACACTCAATCACACACACATTCATACACTAGGGACAATTTTCCAAGGTGCCAATCAACCTACCGTGCATGTTTTTTGGACCGGGGGAGGAAACCGGAGAACCCGGAGAAAAACCCCCTGAGGCATGGGGAGAACATGCAAACTCCACACACAAATGGCCGAGACGGGAATCGAACCCGGACCCTGGCGGTGTGAGGCGAACGTGCTAACCACTAAACCCCCTCTTGCATCTTAATCATCCTGTCCAAAAAGAAGAATATTTATCTAAAGATAAAACAGACGGATATTTATGTTTGGGATCAGTCGTGTTTGTCAGAGGCTATCCACAGAGACCGGGTCTAATGAAGAGCCCTACGGTTTGCTTTTTTTTTTTTTTTTTCTTTTTCTGACAGAATATTTTACTGCCATCATGATGCATGTGAGGTTTCTAAATAATGGATGGAGTGCAGTGTTCAGGTTCTGAATAGGTCCCATTACTCAAAAATTGACATGTAATTCATTTCCCGGCACTTTCTCCTTTTATTCTCCTTGTTTTCTTTTTTTTCCAGCGTCATATTCTTTCAATTTCCCTTTGCTTTTGTAAAAGTGTTTTTTTTTTTTTTTTTTTTTTGCTTTAAATTCAAGGTGTATTAAGTATTTACAGTCTCATAAACCTGAGAAAGACGTGTCCTGGCTTTTTCCGGTCCGCTGGCTCTCACACTAAAACCAGGTGTTTGTCTGATAAAGCTTATTTGGGACGTTCACTGTGTGGTGTGTTCAATAATGTAGTGCAGTGCTTTATTAACAGAGCTGTAAGCACTAGCCGCAGGATTACCGCCTCTAATGAAAGCGGCGAGGCGGTCAATACACACTGTCAGGTTTATCTGCGCGTATGATGTAAGCTGCCTGCAACACAAAGAACTACTGCCATCCAGTGGAGACTCCGTCTCTGAATTACGACATAATGCAGTGTCAGTACAGTGATCAATTTCCTACAGTAAAATAAATAAAAAAAAATGTCCATGACATTAAATCTTAGCACTAAAATTAATTGTTTTTTTTTTTTTTACACTGTACTTGTGTGCCTTCTTTTATTCTATCTCTCTCACTCTCTTTTTGCAGTGTGACTGCAGTGCGACTTCCTGACGGCCTCTCTTTTGTCGTGTACGAGTTCTGGGATGGGGAGGAGGAATGGAAAAGGTTCCTCGCCTTGCTTGCTTTTTTTTTTTTTTTTTTTTTTTTTTTTTCCCCCCCTGCATGTTCATTCGTGTCTGATCTCTTGTCCATCATCTTGTAGCGGCGTCCATAATAATCCAAAGTCTTCCCTGCACCGCTGCTGCGTGCTGCGATATCCGCAGTGCTTACTTACTGTACTGTAGATTCGGATTTTATGACTTATTGATGCTTCAGGGGATGTGCTGTGAAAGTCCTGTTCTCACCAGCAGCGGGTGCTTTATTAATCATTTAATCCAACAGAGATCTTGGCAGATTGAGAACAGGAAGCTAATGGTTAAATCCGGCACGGGGTTTTTATAAAGCAGCAGTTTCACTTTTCATATTGTGTCGTTTCAAACAGTTACAACTTTTATAATTGTGTTACAGTTTTGACATCCGTCTGTCTTTCTGTCTATTGATCGCTATCTCTCTACTCTATCCATCTGTATCTGTCTGTCTGTCTATTGATCGCTATCTCTATACTCTATCCATCTGTGTCTGTCTGTATATCTATCTGTCTGTGTCTATCTATCTCGATATCTGTCTGTCTGTCTTTATAGCTGTCTGTCTATCCATCTGTCTGTCTTTCTGTCTATTGATCGCTATCTCTCTATACTCTATCCATCTGTGTCTGTCTGTATATCTATCTGCTGTCTGTCTATCTGTCTGTCTGTCTGTCTGTCTGTGTCTATATCTGTCTCTCTTGGTTTCTATATCAACTATCTGTCTGTCTTTATATCTTTCTATCTATCCATCCCTTGCTGTCTGTTCTTCTGTCTATGTCTATCTATCTCTATACTCTATCCATCTGTCTGTGTCTATCTGTCCGTCTATATGTCATGTCCCTGTTTGTCTGTCTATCTATCTATCTTCTATCTGTCTGTCTGTCTTTCTGATCGTATCTGTCTGTCTGTCTGTCTTTATATCTATCTATCCATCCATCTGTCTGTCTGTCTTTCTGAGTGTCTATATCTCTCTCTTGTCTCTCTTCTGTCTTTAGATTCTGTCTGTCTTGGATATCCAACTATCTGTCTGTCTTTATATCTATCTATCCATCCATCCATGTCTGTCTTTCTGTCTTTCTGAGTCTATATGTCTGTCTATCTCTCTGTTTATATCTTCTATATCCAACTATCTGTCTGTCTTTATCATC
>JACRUU010000016.1:10858676-11048676 GCA_030449085.1 Kryptopterus vitreolus
GAATGATGCCATTTCAATCATAATGCACTGTGCCCACTGGATTAAACTGAAACAAATCACAACACATGCAACCACAGGTATAAGAAACATATGATGCTTTCGGCTAAGACTGATGTGTGAAAGGTGCCACACTCCTGGTGGTGTTGACTTTCCAAATTGCCCCTAAATTAAGTTGAACTGAACATACTGCATCCCCAAAGATCCTTTGACGAACATGTCATCACATGGGGTAGGTTTAGGATTAAAAAAACAAAAAAAAACAAGTTAGAACTTTTCACACGAGAAAATGAGAAAAATCATTTTATGTGGGACTTTCAAAGCTTGCTTCTCTTCAGGAAGACCATCGACAATGTTCTATAATTTCAGTGCGATTTATTTTAAAATTGATACTAATAAGGAGTATTCACTTTATGTGTACCCGTGTGGTACCAAGCCACACATTTCAACAAAACAGCATGACACGTTATGTTCGACACAAGTTTACACATATTAGCTATAATCCGGTAGCGCCAAAACCAGGCTTGAACGATTCCTTGGATCAGTCTTACGACACGTGTGGAACCACGTTGCTTTGTTGTCCCCAGGCACAAGGAAGCAAAAACGCATCTTTAATCATTTCCTGTTCTGTACGGCCAGATCTTTAAATGTCTATAAAGATATTAGTATGAAAAATGACGCCTGGAAAGAAGCAGCAGAGCTCGCTGTTGCATCTGGTAACAGCACTTAGCCTTAGTTCATCAGCACAGTGTACGCTATTTTATGATATTTATCATCTAACTACCGCTGTCAGTTATGTTAGTTTTAGCAAATGTTAGATGTCAGCTAAAATTACGCCGCGTGATGTGTTTTTTTTAAGGTTTACTTTTATTCCTAAGCTATTATGGTTATTTTTACGAATTGATAATGAAATTTAAAAGGATTTGTGATAATTTGTGATCACAAATTGTGTTTAAAAATTGTCAAGCCAAGTTACAGCTAATTTGATCAGAGTAGAATTACATTTCCCCATAGAAGTCGTACAAGCCATTCTCCCACCCGCTAATGTGGCAGGGTGTTGACGTATGGAAGTAGTTATCAACAGCCACTGGATTGCAGAATCTAGATTATATATCTATGCCTAGGCATGTGCACCGCTCTTTTGCACGTCACCTTGTGTCCTATCCATGGCTATAAGATACAAAAGCAAATGATGAATTAATTTCCAATTAAGAGAATTTGTCCCTCACAAACCTGACAAGGACAAGACCGATCAGCATTTTCTCTCTCGTGTCTTTTTTTCTTCTCTTTCCGTTATTCACATTCATTTTGAGTGGCACGAATTAATGCTCTGCATATTCATACTGCGACGTGGCTGGAGTCTTTTCTTTCAAGTGAGCAGTTGTTTACCCTATGCTTTTTTCTCCCCCCCCCCTTCATCTTAAAGTAGAATACCTGATCCTTTGAACCGATTGTTTGTTTAACCGCTGCAGGGAACAGAGAATCCCTGAGGTCTGAGCAAGTGTTGATCTAAGTTAGGATTTTAAATCGTCTAATGAGGAACTCTTTGGATAATTAGCACAGGCAGAAATGCTTGCGGATAATTTGAGCACTTCACCACACAGATAAGGGGAAAGAAGAGGAGGGGGTGGGAGAGTGAGAAAGAGAGGAAGAAAAAAAGTGAAAGAGCAGGGTTAATGAAAATTATCACATCAACTTGGTCTCTACCTTTCGCCATTCTCCTTTGTTCTGTACTGACTGCGTCATTAGGAGAGCAATGGAACAATTAGCTGTGTGCTTCATGGAGGGCCCAGGGCTCAGTGGTAGGGAGCTGGGAGGGATGAGTTCAGCTCCGTAGTGGTAATTAGACACTTGGAAGTGTCGGTCTGTGAGGTCTATCAGGAAATGAAGCGGTGCTGGTGTGCCTCTGGGGAAATGACAGCCTGTCCTTCACCGTCCCCAAACCGTGAACCACAGGAGACCGCAAACATGAGCTGGTCCCAGTTTAGACAAGCATACAAGTTCTGACTGGCTTGTGGCTTGCTGTACAGAAGAAGCTATTTGGCTGTGGGTATTTTCTTTTATTTATTTATTTTTTTTTTATATGTGAATCCATATATATATATATATATATATATATATATATATATATATATATATATATATATATATATATATATATATATATATATAGTGCCGGACACCAACAACTCACACAAATGGCATTTTTACTCCGCATGAAATCCTGATTGACCACAGACACAGACACTTCTTCTCCTCCAAACCACCATTTGCATTGGCGAGTGACACAAGCTTGATCACACTGCTGATTTGTGTTCCTCGAGAGCTAAGTAACTGTGCCGTAACATCCCATCATATTCTACAACGACACAGTGTGTGTGTGAGAGAAAGCCTGCATATTTCATGCTTTCCAGCACCTTGTTTGTTGTGTTTCCTCCCCTCCCCGGCCTCTTTCGGGCTGACGGAGTGGAGCGAGGAGTGCTCGGTGCCATGTCAGAGTTAATTACATTTTTAAATTGAGGTTGTCTTTGGGCCAGCTGCTGGGGAAGAGTGACAAAGCTAGGCTATTAAGTGCATGGAGGGTGTGAAGAAATGGGGCTGAGACGAGTTAGCGGATACCTGCGAGCTACAAGCTCAGACTTGCTGCATGGCAGAGATGTGATTAGGAGCTGGAGTTAAGCATCAGCACGTCCTCCTCCAGCCCTCTCCGCCGGCACCGGAGATCCTGCTAGAAAACAAGTTGTTGATTGGTGCTGAATTGTCAGCTGTTTTTCATGACATGCAACTTCCCAGGCTTGCGAGTATTGGCAACCACACTTGGTCCTATTTATATCAGCTCTTCACACCTGCTACACAGGCATGGACAACTGAGGTGGTAGGCAATGTAAAAAAGCACAACTACAAGTTTTGTTGGTGACAGTGGATCCTCTTGTTATTTCAGTCCAGGGTTCATCCAGTTCTGGGTTTCTCAGTGGATGTGGCAACAGGCCTATTCAATAAGCCTCTTACCATTGGTGGAGGACACATTTTTCTACCCCCCCCACACACACACACTTGTTATCCATAGCTGGTGGACGTCAGCCTCAGAGATTTCGGGAGATGCTAAACAAAACTGATGAAGCTCTCCCAGGACTACAGGGATGCTCTTTTTTAACCAAGCTATTTTTCTTCATGGCTTCACAAAAGAACTGGCCCCCTCAGTTGAAGCGATTTGCAGTTCACAATGCGTCAGCTTAACCAGTCAGGTCAGGTCAAGTTGAGCCACACAATGGATTCAAGTCTCTCACCCAAGACGGCTCTGAGCCAGCTCCCCCCCAACCACCCCCCCCCCTTCCCCCCGCTTCCCCCAACCCCTGCCCTGAGCACTACAAAACTGCACAAAGTGCTACACAAACAAAGAGCCAGACTTAGTAAGCAACACAACATCTTGCATTTTGCAAGACAACATATTCCAAACTCTGATTTGGGAAATTAATTGAGTAAATAGATGATGGTTCGGGTCAGCTCTGGCTGTAGGATTGGCCTATATATAGTCAATTGAATATTTGGGTTTTAATATTTTTAGTTGATCTATCAAGGTTAATTAAATGCAAAAGAATTAACATTCTCTTGTCACTCAAATTCTGTAAGAATTTAGTTCAATGATTACAAATTGCTCAGGGTGGATGGGTGCAGTTTTGTAAGGGCTGTATTTAGAGAAACAAGTACGTTAAATGTGTGTTCACGAACCTTGGTGTCTAATGAGAGATACTTCAAGTCTCTCTAAATAATAGAATCACTTGTTATCATAAATTTATTTTGTTTTAACTTCATTGACGTACAAGAAAATTGCTCCACAATATTATATTCAAGGTCTGTTAGGTTGCATTTAATGTTTATTTTACAGATAGGAATGCTATTATAAACCAATGTGAATTGAATAACTAGACGGAGTTTGAGTAGGGAGCCTCTTAAATCTGGTAAAAACTTAAATTAAGAGGAAAAAGATGATTAATCTGTCTATTCGAGCCGTCTATTACTGGCCCTTGTTAGGATGGAAGAGGATTTTTTTTGACCCTTTTCAATCAATTATTTGTCAGGCTCTGTGAATAACAGGTTATAGAGATTTCGGAGAGTGGAGAAGGATTATTAAGAGAGAGAGAGAGAGAGAGAGAGAGAGAGTGAGAGAGAAATCCCTCTCTATATCTTTACAAGTAAGGCAGTCTTTATAATCACTTATTAGCATCGGATTTTCTATTAGGTTCGGGTGCTTTTGGGTTCACTGTGTGCACGCATAATCCAATGATATTCAAGATCATGTTTATTAAAGCGGCAAATCAAATCAACCTTGCCACAAATGGATGCGCAGAGCTTGATTATGCTTTAGAATGGAATACGGGCAGGAATCAATCCAGCGCCGCGGTGAATTATTGCGCTGTGCTTTCTGCAAGTGAAGGAGGAGGGCCAATTACAGCCTCAGTGCTGTGATAATAAGGGGGTAATTGCTTGTTGTCAGCAATATCCACTTAAGGCTCAGTGGCCTCGGGTAGCACACAACATTTCTGTCTCTCTCATGCAGAGAACAAAGACTACAGCTGGGCTCGGCCTCATTTGCCCATGCTCACACTGATTTCAACTGAACAGACACACAGCGAACTAGGCCCGTAGGCTGCTTATGTGTATGTGTGTGAATGTGAGGGAGAGCGATGTTATAACATATTAATGGAATAAAAGATGCGTTCGTTCAATTATATATAGCTAACGTAGTTGTCCATCGAGTATAGGCAAACAGTAAGTACGGCAATGTCAAACACAAGTGTCCTTATTCAGAGTTTAACCTTATACTCATGGTCAGACACTGACAGACTGACATACACACGTATGCGCATACACACACACACACACACACACACACACACACACACACGTACACACACGCGCACGCACATGCTATAAATTCCCAAGCCCACAAATTCCTCCCTGGAGCAAAAACAGTGGCAGGATGTGGAAGAAGAACATCTGATTTGTCACATTAGAAACACTAATGTTTAAACCAAAAGGAAGTGCACACAGTAATGTGTTCATTCATCTGCATAAATACCACCTGTCCCGAGCACACTCAGCTACTCCAGAGAAGAAAGTTTAGAGTTGCCCATGCACACCAGCCAATCAGCAACAGCCCAGCTGTGGCTCCGGCATCCTAATCGTTTTCAAGTGTCAGAAAGAGCTCGAAGTGGTGCTGTTGGTGCTGGAGAGAGAAGACTTTCATATCGTCTGCCAGCGAGACAGAGACGGAAACACTCTAACACACACACACACACACACACACACACACACACACACACACAAATGGCCTAACAGTCAAAACAAACATCCTGAGGTAATTTATACTGTCCCTTTTTTTTTAACGTACACACGGATACCATATAGTAATCTCGAAGCCAGGATTAAGGGGTAATATGGAGCATATCTAACACCTTGTAAGCCGGTGTTGCAAACAATAGAGCAAGAACCATCATTTGCTTCCAGCGTGCAGATTTAATCTAATCTTGATCCATTTTATAATCCCTAGAAGAGCACTTTAATGTAAGAGATTTTGATATGATTTGTTTGTTCACCTCTTCTCTGCGGCCTGAACGGTTGGTCATAATACCAATTTTAACTTTGATATTTAGATATTGTTTTGCTTCTAGTTATTTCACTCTATTGACATCATGCAATTATTTTGGCAGCCAGTCTTAATATAAACGACTTCATTATATTCTAGATTCATACATAACAAATCCCAGCAAGACATCCAGTGAAAGGCTGTAGACGGGTATTATTCATATTAATGCTATTATAATTCAAAAGGTGGGACCGAATATATTTTTTAGGAGTTGCTTGGTTTTACACCTCGTTCCAATCCCACTGTACATTGTTTTTATGCTTTATTATTATTACATTTCTTTGCAATTATCGTCTAGTTTGTTATCCTTTTTTTATTCTAACTTTTTTTTTGTAATTACTGCTGGTATCTGAGAGCTACCAAATTTTGTTGTATCCATACAATGAGAATAAAGTCTCTTTATCTTTATCTTTAAAGGAAGAACCCCCTGATAACTACAATTTCCAGTATGGTTGGATTTGATATGCAACCAAAACGCCTGAACCTTAACATTTGTAAATCTTCATTACAAACTGAGGCAATTTGTGAAAGTCACTGGTGGCCTGGTAGTTTACAAGTCAAGTTGTTGTCTGGATGGAATTTCCATTTTCTTTTTTACAGGTTTGCTCCTGGTTTCCTTTCACTTTCTAAAGGTATACCCTTAGGGGAAAATTGTCCCTAGGTTTGAATATGTGTAGTAATATGAGTGTGTGTCTGTGTGTGTGTGTGTGCAAAACACCCTGTGACGGACTGCTGTCTGCTGTCAATCACAAGATATACTTATTCTGCCCTGACCAGAGTTCCTAGGATATGATCGGAATCCACTGCTACAATAAAGCACTTACTGGAGATGACTAAATAAATGATGCCATGGACAAAGTTAGACTGACATCTAGGCAAAGAAGTCTCTTTCAACAAAAATTCATTAAAACATTCAACTTCACTAATGCCTTCATTCTAGTTGAACGCACACTCACGGTTTGGGGAATTTATGCATAGCCAATTCACCCGTTACGAAATTTTTTAAAATATAGGCTGTATTTAAAAAAGAGATCGGGTTAGAGGATCCGTACACAGGACATGCGAAACCTTACTCACCTATACAAATTTGAGAAATCAAACGATGTGACACTGGCAGGTCTTCGCTGTGCCACGGCCCTGCCTTCAACAAATAGATTTCACAAACTGTCACTTGACAGAGAATTAAAAAGAGTTGCGCAAAACGAATAACGCGCACTTTTTTCAGTCATACAGCGAAATCTTACAAACCTATACATCATCCAAATATGTATCTTGCAGGAACATGTTATTTGTCTTCATCGTAGGGTTTTTACCGAAATCAACAGCGTGCTGCCTTTAATAGAATTAATGACAGAAAATTGCCAGTCGTCTGTTGTTGTAGCCCTACTTTGTAACTAATAGCCTTCTACTCTGTATCTGATTCCTCTTTCAAGAGAAGCTTTCAGAGGCAGGATTGCTGCTAAGTCATACAGCCACCGTGGAAATCGTAGGGGAGATGCAAGAGGAAGAAAGAAACAATTAGAGCTCATTTGTGGGAAGAAGCTTTCTATTGCTTTCAATCCAAGGCCTTTTGTCTTTTGTTGACCCCTCTAAGAGTGGGGGAAAAGAGCAGGAGGGCATCATCCGAAACCCCTAAGTGGAGTCTTGCATATCTGACTCTTTCATCTACCACAGAGGATAGAAGGTGCACAAACGGCGGTGTCTGCCGACCACTTTAATCAATTTAATGCAACTGGCAGGCAGCACGAGCCCTGACTCACCTACAAAGAGTGCTGCAGATGGAGAATTGAGAGGGAGCTTTCAGCTGGCCTTCAGGTTTCTGTTTCAGGAGAAGACAAGGGTTACAGGACATAGGGGTGACACTCAGACAACCGTCAGCAAAGATATGCTGGTCCTCTTCCCCTTCATTCTTTCTTCCTGTCCAGCTCTCTCTCTGCAGCAGTCTCATCTGTACAAGCCATACAAGGCACTTCTGATATAAAGTATGGGTGATGGACCTTTGTTTAGTTCAAAGGTTTATACCTCTTTATTCCAGTTCCTTTGTGAATCCTTGGGCCTTGAAATATGTATCACTGTCCCCTTTCATTCTTGGCTATCCAAAAGGGGGAGGAAAATCAAAGCTTCAAGTTTTTTTTTCCAAAAGTCAGATGGAAACCCAGAGTCCACTTAATGTGTCACTGTTGCCAACTCGCTACCCAATGGGAAGGTGTCTGAAAGAATCCCGCTGGTACCGTATTTGCCTATATTGGCAATAATTATGGCATACTGGCGTGAACAGGAAATTTCCTCAATGACGCACAGTACATAAACCTGTGTTGGGGCAGGAGTGGCTATGGCCTCGACACTAGACACATTCTATACACTTGTTGCCACAAGGAACACAACACCACATGTGGGTCGCAGCTTATCCCACTTGGCCATATCTTTGGGTGTTTGACTTACAGTCATGCAGCCACCATTTCCATGTCTCTCTGGGAGTCACCATGGGACTATGTTATGCTCCACACATGTGTGATCAGACAAACTCAGGGGAGGAGTGGATGGGATTAGGGAACTGCGACTCCATTGCCTCCCCAGTGAGATGGCTAATGAGGTCCCACAGTCCTGACGCTTCCAGCAGGCCATACGAGCAGCATCTCTGCCTAGCACGCATCTCAACACCGATCTTACAGTAAGCTTTCTAAAGCTGAACTCGGAGATGAAAAGCTTCCCGGAGTAAACACCAACAACGGCTCCTACTTAGCTCCAGTGAAAGGCTGATTAGCTCACCAATGGATCCCACTAAAAGAACTCGCTCCTTTAGCTCAGCACCCCAAAAGATCTCCTGGTACTGATGCATGGCATTAGATCAGGACACCTACTGTTAGTCAATTAATTCAATGCCTGACACCATGATGGCTTTTACATTGCATTGTGTTGGTAGGAGGCCAGTGTAAGCATAGATTACAACAAGGCTTACTGCAAAGGCTTACAGCTGATAAGATGTATCGTTCAAAGAGCTTGGGATTGTACATGTAATTAGTTATATTCAATTTTAAATTTCTCGCCGGCTGAGGGACTTGCATTTGTTTCAGTTTCGTGGCATTTTCGTAAGCGGCATGTAAGCATTATGTCAAACATAAGGATTAATCAGCAGTTCCTTTTCTGCATCTTATGTCTTTGGCTGGAATTAACAAAGCAAAAAAAAGGGTCCTCATTTAAAGCAAATGTGCAGGTTAAGTTAATACGGGTGACAGTGTTTCACTTACCTTTATGCAATGCACATGATTTGATGTCTCTCCACATCAGTTCTCCTCTCTGCACCGGCTGGCAATCGCGCATGGTACTGAAATAAAATAATTCAAAAACATGTGGGCGTTATGAAGCGACTTAGGAAAAAAAAAACAAACAACACATTCATTAATGGTGTGTTTAATTGGTAACGCCAATTAAACACATCATTAAAGTGAAGAGTGAAGTGGGAAATGTACATTTCACAGATCACAGATGCATGGTAGAATAAACAAATGAATGCATATTAGTGAATATCTGTATTTTTTTTGCTTTGGATACACACAAATATTTGAACTTAAATAGTAAAAGGCAAAAAAGTAAAAACTATTAAGGTGAGGACAATACACACTGCTAATATAACTCTATCTTGCAATCGGTTGTTGCAAAGTAATATAACAGCAATAAAATATCGATTTGCATTATTTCTGGCACAAAAAAAAAGAGTAGCATATTCCCTGAGATAAGAGATATAAAAAATGCATAATTATATAATAAAACAGGTAATACAAATAAAAATGGATCTGAGGTCTCATAAACATGGGCAGTCCTAATTATTTTGTGTACCCTCGTCACCGAGCATGCAGTGTGAAACACGGAGATTGAGAGCCTGTGGAAAGGAAATATGTCATTTTTTTTCTCAGTGTCATGCTGAGGAATGGCAGGCAGACTGACAAAGGCATGAGACCCCCTTTTTCATACATATTACACATACAGATAGTTCAAGCCAGCGCTTGAAATTTTCATTTTCCATGTCAGTGCTGTCAGCATTTAACAGATAATAAGGAATCTGATGCAAGTGTTGTATTAAAAACTGAAATGTACCCAATTAGTTCCAGATGAACTATAAAACATGAAGCCATCATGAGCAAAATAAGTGAAAAAAAAAAACATGCGATCAAATATGTGACCACTTGGCTTGCTCTTTACAAGATTGACTGTAACTGTGAATAGAACTCAGTCTTTCCACGACTCTGGAATAAGTGCTTTTGTTCTTGAGTGCAGGCAAAAGCCACGTTAGGTACCCTTTAAATTGGCCGGTACTCTCACCAGGGTCAAATAACAGATTAATAATGAGGTTCAGTAATGAGCTCCCCGGAGTGTCCACCCACACCTCCCTCCATCCTGGCTTCCTTTATCCCTTCCCTTGATGGATGGTAGTGGGTATCATTCACACATCACAGAGCAAAAAATGGCTCGGATGGCATTTGTGTGAGCAAGAAATAAGCACTATTGCGCTGACATATTGTTTCATTAAACCGCGCTCCGTGTTTGGTATTACAACGAGCTCAAATTAATACTCCGCGCTTGAAATTACATTGGTCCTCACTTGTCATGGCAAACACAAATCCAACCTACACTCATTCTGTCTGACACAGACAACACAAAATAACACAGTGCAAGTCCAAAAATGGCCTCCAATTTAACAAGATTCTGAATCTTGAGCTCTCCGAACGCCCACAGCGACAATCATGCACACCGCCGCAACATAAACAGAGGACAAATGATTTAAACTTGATATGCGTGCCTTGTGGTCAGCATATGACAAAGACATGTGGGCAGGAGTGAGTTATTAGATGTGGCTAAGGAGGTTACTGCTGTGTGGCGTCTTTGTCCAGCATCATTAGCTACTGGTTTACATGCTCAGCTGATCTGCAGGAAGTGGTTAAGATGAGTGAGAGAGACAAGCACGAGAATCACAGAGCCCCACTCGCTTTTACGATACGCCATGCGGCGATGCTAATAACCGCTGTGTTCCTGCATTAATGCCCTCTGTCTACATGTCCTCCTGGGACAGACAGCATATGTGTAGCATAAAGGCATCAGGCAATATTAACAACTCTTCAGTTTTGAAGGCAAAGGTATCAGAAGGGAAATTGTAGGCTTATTATAGTATAATTATAGTATAATTTTTAAACTGTAAAAAAATCTATTCAGCCAAAATGTATATTTGCACAATTTTTCAGGAGCTTAATCAAGGCCATTTTATATGACCGAAATTGAAACATCTTAGTATCTAAAATGGTAATAAATAATCAAAGATTATGGAATGCCATAGTGTGCAATGAACTTATCTTGATTTAGCAAATCCAATGATTTTTCAGGCACATTTAAGACCCAAATTTGGTTAGAAATTTGCTCAGGCCCTCCTCAACCAGTGTGCTAAATTTTATAATACTTTGTACCAGTCAGTAGAATGGGTTGACATATAGACCTCCTAGGCAGAAAAAAAGAATAGTGAGATAACAATAGAGTGCCTATACACATTCAGTGCTTAGCTCACCAAATGATCATTTTTAGTTTTTTAGATTTCATTTTCATTTTCATTTTCATTTTCCATCTTCCAAGCAATAGCTACAGCCATAACTGTGAATCATAAGTAAATATTAATTTACAGAGCTGATATTAAATGTATGAAGGACTATAAAGTTCCACTTAGATTAGAATTCAAATGAGATACCTGACTTTAAATCCAAATGCCTGTATCAGTGCTGCCTCTAGGAACGTGGCAATGCAGATTAAGGCAGATGAATACCCCTCTGTGAAACCAGGTCCTCATTGGGCTAAAATGTTTGTCTTAGACTCCCTCGTGATCTCTACATTACCTGTAAGTTTGAGGATTAGGACTGAAAAAAAGGGATTTCTCACTCAAACAAAAAGAAAAACTTAATTGTAGCTCCGACTGTCAAAAGACTGAAAGGATATAAATGGCATTTTAGAAATGAAGTTTTAAAGAAGGTATAGCGGAGTAATCAAGTGGGGGACTACAGTCAAGATCCACTGCCAGCATTTCAATGGATAGAACTGGACACCTGAAAAACCCTGCCAAAAGTGATTCTGAAACTATGAATTTGGACCAACTCGGTTTTCATAGCATTACTTCTGTTGTTCATCTAGAGCTATAACATTGGTGAAGAGATGTGATAGTACCAGTAGTATCTGATATACAATGAAAATTCTTTCTATATATTTCTATTCTATATTTCTATATATCTCTATTCTTTATATACATCCATCTTATCAGTTATATGTTGTCATGTTTATTAATCTAACTGGACCAATTCAATTCAATTTAGTTATATTGTACTGGAATAACAGCGTAAGTTGTCACAATGCCTATTGATGGCTAATTACATAATATGAGGTATTCTCACACTTCTCAGATCATCCTGGTTGCTTTGGGAGAAATATTTTTTCTGCGTCAAATGTACCAAGAAGCTGTGTATATTAGGGGATGATATATACCAATCTATGGCTCTGTTTGTGTGTCACTGGGCCTCGGGGGGGGGGGGGGGGGGGGCTGGGGGGGCGGGCGGGCAAAGTTACCCTTATATTCAGTTGTTGTTTGGCTAAACCCTACCAAATCAAAGCAGCACAACCTGGGCACCTCGATTCTTTGTGCTGTTCTTCAACATAATTTCATGATGCTAATAGGTTCTAAACATTTCCATGTCTATACATTTACATGTCCATGAAATCTTTTGCAGATTCATCCAACACGCTTGTTGTTCTCTGATGCACACCTCCTTCAATTTGATCCCCCCTTCGGCTTTCGGAAAGAGTGAGGAATTGCTCTTTAAGAAGAAAGAAGAAGAAGAAAAAAAAAAAACAAGACTGCTTTTAATCTGCTGAATAAGTGCTGCGCCATGAAACTCTGACCAAGATTAAGTGCTTGGCAGGCCTGGACAGAGTATTAATATTTAAATTCCCATCCAGATAATCAATGGAAGGGAGCACTTCTGTGCGTGGTTAGCCTCATATAGCAGACGATAATAAGGAGAAAACCTGCTTATTAAGACTCTTAGAGGCTCTTCATACTGTGTTGTGCACAATACGTTAGCACTGATTATAACCTATTGAAGCAGAAAACCTGATCGAATATGACCTCTTTGGAATTCCTTGTTCCCTCAATGGAGTGTCAAAAAGAGCATTCAGCAGTTCATGTAGCAAAAATGGCAGCTCATCCAAATCGTTCAGCATTTCTACTTTGCATATGGTGCGCAAGAAAAAAAAATGTCTTTCTATTCGAACATAATGCTTTGATACGGGAGCCAGAGACATATCAAGCAGCAATAGGGGAACTTATATCTCATTCTCCCTTTCAGTATACAAATAAAATCCCAGCTTAGTGCTTTTTGTCTTTTCAATGCTTTGAACTCTTTCTAGGCCTAAAGGGCACTTTTTTTGTGCTTTAGACTGCGGTGTGCATTGACTGTAAAAGCACTCAATGACACAAGGAGCCCACAAGCAAAACTTTGAGTGTCTTCATTCGGACCACACATCCTAAGCATTTGCATAATTTGAGGATTAAAAAGAAAGAAAAAGACCGAGCTAAAATGAAAAAATAGGGAATAATTCCCAAATGAGGAGCAGAAACCATGCATACCTCACCTAACCTGTAGGGTTAACCGGTGCAAGCTTCGGTCAAACTGCACCAACAAGTGCTGAAGCAACGTCTTTGAATCAGACTTTTTGAGAAGGGTCCAGACTCTCTTACCATTGTCTGTGCTTAGATGAGGCATCGCAGACAGAGGGGAAAGAAAAGCCTTATGGGCATGCAAGCGCAGGATCCGGGGATAATATCTCATTTGAAGGGCTAGCACAGAAAGAAAAGCAGAAGGGGCTGAAGAAGTAGCTGTGAGGGTGTTAAAAGAGAGCAAGTCCAAAGCTGAACTGCTCAGTTCATTTTCCAGCTCACTGGCCTTCGTAATCCATCTGGGCCAGCTGCTAACAAGATTGGGTCTGAAGTTTACCTCCACAATGCCTTAATCAGATTTAGAGCCACAAAGATCAAATAATGACCCGACTTCAGGGCAAGTTCGCCCTGGCCCTTGATTACGATGTGTGGTCCTTGAGATTTATAAAAAGAATTCCTGATTGTAATACTACTACTACTACTACTACTACTACTACTACTACTAATAATAATAATATATTTTGATATTAATTTTATTATTATTATTATTGCTAATCATCATAATTATTATTTATTTATTATTATTATTAGTAGTAGTAGTAGTAGTAGTAGTAGTATTTATTATTATTATTATTAATTAATTAAATTTTAATTAATTAATTAATTAATTAATTAATTAATTAATTTATTTATTTATTTATTTATTTTGGGTATCCCTTTTACAACAGAAGACACTTGCGATCCAAACAGTGCACCTTTATTTTATACCTTACAAGCATGGATAAGTAGGCTGTATATTGCAAAGTTCCTTTGTCAAATTGTCTGACAAAAATAACCGCAAAAGTTGTCAGAGGGTTTACAATTTTCTGCGAAACAGTAGGAAAAGGTGAAACCTCTCTAACAGTCGCGACTAATTGTCTCAGATCGGGATATGATTTTGGATCTTTTGTGTGGTTTTGTTTCTTTCTTTTTCTCGCCCTCGGCCCCCATGGCTGCCCATAAAGACTGTTACTAAGGCCATCCTTAGTAACTGGATTATTCAGAGAGGCATAGGGCTGTGATTGTCTCACAGCAGATGGTGCGCACTGCTTCACCTTTGAGAGAAGTTAATTAAGCCCGCCATATTGCACTCATCCAGGGGAAAATGTTGATGAATATAGAGCAATCAAAGTCTGTTTCTCTATTTAAAGTGCTTTCTGTGGGTCGGAGGAGGCCACTGAGAAAGTATTGTGTACAGAGTCCTACTAATTCAAGGCTAGACACCCCCCTGATCCTTTCCCACCAGCAAATGTCCAGAATTGTCCTAACCACAATTGGCTCACTCCATGTTGTCCATCAAATTAAACCCCTCTGCAAAAAAACAACAATCTGTTGTGTGATTTCAGTTTAGTCTTTGGAGATGTATTTTTTTATTTAATTAATTTTTACCAATTCACAAATGATGCTACATGTATGATATTTAAATTAGTCTAATCACGCTAAATAAAGATGCTTTAAGCTCAGAGCTTACTGTGCTTCCGTTTTTTTGGTTGTTACCTGAGACACCTGAAGGACCGGAAGTTCCTTTGAGTCCGATTCAGGGACTGAAGAATTAAGAGTGAAAGCTCTGAGTCCGGCTGAGTTTTATTGGGAAAGTAGGAGAGCTGGATTAAGAGCCCAAGTGAAATCAGAATAACAAAATAGTGTTCAAAGTGCCCAACATGCAGCGAAGAGCCTGCTGAGCGCAATATAAAAGTAGGGGTTAAGCTTATTGTAAACTCCCTCTGCAAAGTTCCAGAGGTAGACGTTACATATGATTAGAGGACCTTTGGTGTGAAGGTCCCGTAGCGCCACTTCCGTTCCAGTTGAGCATTGCTAATTTCTTAAAACCCCTGGCCAAAGCTTCCTTTGCTTTTTTTTTTTTTTAATATTTAGCCACTACCTCCTCTGTGATTTCAATTAGATGCACTTTCTTCTTTTTTTTTAAAGACGGATAAATTGAATACTAAATCGGCTACAGTACTTTAGTCAAATTCTCAAATGTTTAATCCTGCTTAGAGAGCTCACAGTGCGAAAGGAAGTTTCAACTGGCTTTCTAAACAATTAATATTTATTTATTAAGAACTTAAGGTACGTTTTTCAGGATTTTTTACAATGATTTCTTTTCTTCGTTATAATCCTGTGAGGTGTTTGCACCCATTTGCAGGCAAAATGTTCAATTACAATTAGAGTAAAACCAAAACTAGAATAAAGTTTAGTTAGTCGGGCCAGACTTTGTAATTTCTGTGTTTTTAAACAGAGCGGGATCATTTTAAGAAAAAGCAGGAGTTCATTAGATAAGGTGCAAAGCGCCGACCATGTTAACCTAGGCAATTGTCTCATCGTTGAAAGCCTCTCGTCCTCTTCAATATGTTTGCGGAGCAACGCTTAGCATTCTCTTGGATCGCTGTTTGCGTGGGTATTACGTCCCCTTGAAGTGTGGCCTCCTCCCTCTGGAGCCATTGATACCCTTCTATTGATCGAGGGAGGCTACGGACAGACCCACCAGGATAAAAGTGACTCCCGCTAATCACCCGGTAACTCTGGGTTAGGTGGGGTACAGAGCAAAAAAAAGGGATCCGGACAATACCTTGCATTCAATTTCCGAATGTCCGGACCTAAATAAAATTCTACAGACACCAAAATTTCCGACATATATACGTTTCCTCAATGTAAGACTAATGTTAATGGGAATTGCTGAAGGTTAGCTGATTGTTCAGCATGTATTAATAGTCACAGTTGGACAGGTTGTTATTCATGCTGTGCTGGATGACCTTTCCATGTGTGAAAATTACAGCAAGCACCAACCACCCCCCCCTCTCCCACACCCACATCCCATCCACAAAGCATATAATACAGCCCAATTAAAGGAGAAGACAATCTGTACCTTACATCTCAACACCACCGGAACACCTCCTAATAGATTCTAAACTTAAATTTTTTTTCATATCGGCTTCAGATTTTAATTTAAAAGCAGCTGGTTGGACAAATTAAACAGCTCTGAAATGTGCCTTTGTAATCCTTTGACAGTTGCTAGTAGTGAGAATGCATATTATATTGTGCGTTTTTGCACACATGCATATATATATGTGTGTGTGTGTGTGTGTGTGTGTGTGTGTGTGTGTGTGTGTGTGTGTGTGTGTGTGTGTGTGTGTGCGCGTGAGTGCATGCATGTGTGTGGGTGCACGGTTCTTACCTTGTTAGATATCGGATATTGGTTGAGTTGTTAATAAATAGCACAACAAAAGCAAAAGCCTGTAATACAGAATGACAGAATAACTATCATACCATCATATGAGTGTTTTAGGTGCATGAATATGTACTATCCAGTTCATTGCATAAACCATTGTTTTATGTAACGAAAGACGTAGTGTCCAGTTGGGACCATTGTAAGGAAAAACATATCCTCCTCAACCTTCATTAGAATGAAGAGTTCAAGCTCAACTCATCTGCTGCAACTAAAGGTGCCGCCTCATCAGCCACCAACTGACAACAAGATTTACTCGCATCCATAATTGCGCTTCCCCTTATCCACTGTTACGTCAGTTAATGACAGTGAAACTTGAAGCCCTTTTCTTGGCTAGTTTTAATGAGACCCCCTTCTTTTAAAGACCACAAAATGCCACCAATTTAAGTCCTGACAATTTTCTCCACTTCCACTTGAGAACCACCTAAGGAGAGGAGAAATCATCGCACTGGCCAACGGTGGCGACAGTTAAAGAGGAAATCAGCATGGGTCTGCTTCCCCAGAATGACCAGCGCCAGATTAAAATTCAGCGAATAATAGCTTTCTGTCATATGCTTGTCATGATGGCCTCACACCAACTTTTAATTAAGCTAAAAAATAGTTTTTTTCCCCCTTCTCTAATTCAATATGACCACTGACACAAGAAGAGGATGTAAAGAGAAAAGGAAAGAATTATAGGTAAGTGAAATGTTCTTCTTTTTTTTTCTTTTTTTTTTTTTTAAATAAAAGTTCACTTTTGTTTTACCATGCAGGAATGGTAATATTTTCGCTGATTTCTTGAACACTTTTATAGGGAACCCTTTCGAAGAAAGCAAGCAAATCACAGACTTTTTCTCTTGTAAAAAATAAGAAATGTAATTTTGCGCTTCTGCCTTTGTGAATCTCAGACACCGTTCAATCCGAGCTGCAATTGCATCTCATTGTCTTGGGATTGTATCTTTCTCACTGCTCTCTTTAGGGCCTTAAGATCTTTGTAGCTCTCGCCGCCTTTTCAAAACAGAGATCACAAGCTTAGTTTGCACTAATCTGTTTGCGCTCCTTACAAACCCCAAATGAAACCTTTCTGAGAGCAATCTGGATCGGTTAGCCGGTGTAAACGAGAAAGTGTTATCTGACGGAATGCGTTCGTGCAGGGACCTCGCTGCACCAGACTAAAGAATTGATTTTCCCACAAACAGATGAGTTAAGAATGTATGCAATATATGGATCCATTACAGCACTGGAAGAGACATTTGCATGAAAGTGTTGTCCATGTGCAGCTCCTAAAACTCAATGCAAATAGTTCCATGGTTTAAATTTAGGAAACATTCGCCTTTTACGAATGACGTTTTGGGGATTTTTTGTAAAGTCATCTCGACAATTAAACCTGAGATCAGAATACTAAAAATACCTGTACTGGTCATAGAGGTGTTTATAAGTGTTTATAAGATGTGGGAAGGTTATAGGCTACTGAGTGCATTTTACCAGCTGGAACATAACACCACACGTTCCAACGTCTGAAGCAGGACATTTACACCATCTTATATTTATAGAGCTAGTGATTATTCAACTAATGCCACTTTTTGAAGTTAAAATCTCTTGTGGACACAGGAAGAGTTAGGACAAAAGTGTTACAAATTGGACCTATCATACGTCGTAACAGTAATGCACAAGTGGAAAAAGAGAAGACACACGTTAAGACTACTACTGTAGTCTATGGTTGGTGTTTCGGCTTCGATGAGATCCAATTGTTTCTGTCACATGCACAATGTTCAGTCATGACTCCAATTCTGGATGTTTTGTTAAATTGATTTTTCTTTTTTTTAGGACATTGTAATCTTTGTTTCTGGGTGTTTTGGGGGCTTCACTACTAAGAAACGTAGAAGGTTATTGAAATATAACCCTCACACATGGATGAGCTCTTTTCACCACACCCTCCTTTATTGCACTTCCTTGTTCTCCTCTCACATAATAAAAGTCCTTCCAAAATAACATTATTCAACATGAACTCTAAACTCTATTTAAACCTTTACAATATGACTTATTTTAATAAGGTTTGTCACAGAATATAATGATCATGCCATCACATTTCATAATATTGTGCAAAACACTGGTTAAATAAAATGCGTCTTTAATACTATACAAATAAACAAGCAAGCGTCAATAATTCCATTTATTTGTATAGCGCTTTTAACATTGGGCATTGTCTCATGTAACTTTACACAGTTATTGCAGCAACAATGAATAAGATTCTTCTTTATAAGTGTACGTTTGTCCCTGATGAGCAAACTGGTGACTGTGGCAAAAGGAAAAACTCCCCGAGATGGAAGGAAGAGATCTTGAAAGGAACCAGACTCATGAGGGAACACCTCCGCATCAGGATGACATCTAGGATAAATCGTCCATCCATCCATATATGTTTGAAAATCTAGAAACTTTTTACTGACACACTAATGTAGGAGACATTCAGAGGCTTGGTTTTAAACAGGACTGGATGTTTGTTTTACTTGATTGATTTTCTTGTGACGTAGATATGTATTTCTGATCTTGTACTCAACTGGTGTAATAAAAATGTTCATATAATTCACATGTTTAGGTACTGTTTACATCATGCATACTTCACTAAACAAACGGAGCACTAAAGGATGTTACACCATCATGACAGGATGGGTACTGAAAGCTTTTTAACTTAGCTCTTTAACCATCCTTTCCATCCAGAGAGTTGCACCGTCACTTGGATCCCCCCCCCCTCCAATACCCTAAACACTCTACCCTAATACCCTAAATTTTCATTGAAAATTACCTGGAAAACATACAATAATAAATGTAAGTTCAGCCATAGGTGAATCCTCAGTCATGGGTTATTCTTTTTCCTTTGGTTCTAAAATGAAGCCTGAACATCCTTCAAGCCACCAATCCGTGTCTTTGCAGTTTTACACGAGGGAATTAAATGTAAAAAATCAGTTATATATGCATTTTCTGGCACAAACCGACACTTAAATAGTTCACTCAGGTCATACACACTATGCCAATGAGGAATTCAGGAGTACATGTTCAAAAACTGAAAGTGAAAATGTACGGATCATATCTGCAAATTGTAATTTCAACAAGTGGAAATTGCACGTCCATAACTACGTAATTTCATGTTCTTTTTTTCTTATTAAAAAAAAAAAATCCCTAGTAACGACTGCTTAAATAAAAGACTTGAAATGGATCCAGCTCTACCTTACTCGTTTCAAGTAATTTGCAAAGGAAGATCATCTATGACCCCATGAACCTCCATTAGAATAGATAGAAACTTCAAAGCAGGGGCACGGTGGCTTAGTGGTTAGCACGTTCACCTCACACCTCCAGGGTTGGGGGTTTGATTCCCGCCTCCACCATGTGTGTGCATGTTCTCCCCGTGCCTCAAGGGTTTTTTCCGGGTTCTCTGGTTTCCCCCAGGTCCAAAAACATGCACAGTAGGCTGATTGGCACCTTGGAAAATTTAGTGTAGTGTATGAATGTGAGTGTGTGTACCCTGCGATGGGTTGGTTCCCCATACGGGTGTATTCTGCCTTGATGCCCTCGAGACACCTGAGATCCTTGTGACCCCAAGGAAGATCGGATAAATCGGTAGAAGATGAATGAATGAGAAACTTCAAAGCACTGTAACTTGGACTAAATTCTGCACTTTATAAGGCTGTTTCATATACGCCATAGTTGTGATTATAGCTTTGGACCAGCATAAACATGACGCATATTTTTGAGTGAGAATAGATGTCTGTCAGTCAAGTTAATCAGTATTGCCATTCCAAATGTACATCATTGTGTCTTGCTCATTGTATGTGGGCAGAAAGAACCTGAGGTAACAGGTACCTAAATATGTTCTGGACATATTAATGGATTTAATAGCTGTAAAATTGTTCAAATCTGTTATTCAGTAAAATAAATTCTTCTGTATAATATTGCATGATTCTGAACTCAAGTCAAGAATTAGGAGTCAAGAGCTGACCTTAGGGTTAAACAAAAGTATGGTATGCCCATAGATGGTAAACTGTAATTTGTATATAGATTAAATAGAAGGTTATGGCAGAAAAATGTGACTTCATTAGGAGATATGGCATTTTTTGATGTAGACATATTAAACAGCCCAAAATATTATACAAGACTTGAAGAAGAAAAAAAATCATTATGTAAAAAATGATTCATCCAATTAAAATTGTGTCAATATCTATATAATATAGATATTGCATCAATCTCTCTCTCTCTCTCTCTCTCTCTCTCTCTCTCTCTCTCTCTCTCTACTCTATATATATATATATATATATATATATATATATATATATATATATATATATATATATATACTGGTATATATAATTCTTTTTTCATTTCTCTGATTACTACCACGAGTATAATATCTAAATAAGCAAGCTGCACCAGTTTTAATTATGGTCTTAAACAATGTAATATACAGCATTAAATTGCATACTTACAAAAATAAATGAACTAAACAAATAATAAATGAATGAAAGACACCTGTTTTGTTTGGGAGGCTTCTAAAAATGTACTGTCTTTTCACATAGAGCTGTTTACGTTTCTGAACGTGTTAATTGAATTGTTTATCTGTTATTATTTTGGTTTGCATATTTATTATTTCACAATTCATGTTTAGCAGATGGTTTACTGAAAGCTGTATTCTCAACCCTGTGCTGTGTGTGTGTGTGTGTGTGTGTGTGTGTGTGTATGCTTGTGGCC
Source organism: Kryptopterus vitreolus (assembly GCA_030449085.1). Classification (NCBI taxonomy): domain Eukaryota; kingdom Metazoa; phylum Chordata; class Actinopteri; order Siluriformes; family Siluridae; genus Kryptopterus; species Kryptopterus vitreolus. The sequence continues at coordinate 10,879,992 of JACRUU010000016.1, forward strand.
ATCCGCCAGGGCAATATGGTAATATGTTTAAATTCTATAATGCAGATTACGCTTGTGTATATTCTTATACGGTCCTGAAAAACAGTCTTAAATGTGAGTGCTGTTAGGCGTTTTGCCCCCCCACCCCAGCACCCCCCACCTAACAGGAGAAGCGCATATTCATAGCTTGTAGGGAGAAGTGTGGCTACATGTTGAGTGTATAATATATGACATGTGGTCTGTGCAGTCTTGGTTAATTTCATAAGGAACCATCACAGCTCTGGCACATGGTTTGCGTGTCAAAGGCCCCTGTAACAAACAGCTTTAATACACACTTGGACTATTCTATTTGCAAGAACAGAGCAGAGATGAAATGAACAGTTTCTACATATATACACTACTTGTACCTTTTATAAAATATTGAACAATATCTAATACAACATACTTATTTACAATGTTAAGGCTAATGTGATATCTACATTGCGGAAATGTTATTATTATTATTATTATTATTATTATTTAGTTCCGATCAAGATAAAGGAGCAGGACTTCAGCTGTACATGCTCAAAGCGATCGCATTTCTCACTCAAGGTCGTGCCATTGCTACAAGCTAGATTGGTTTTAGGTTCTTGTCTAATGTGTCATAACTCAAGGCGGCATCATCGCAGTACGAAGCTTAGAGGTTTGTATCCGGAAAAGACATCAAAACGTATTCACAATATGTCATTTCTTAAACGCACCTATCAGCCATAGGAGCAAAGAGAGAAATAGGTTACAGAAAAGCGAACCGAAAAATACTGATCGTTTTTAGATAAATAAAAAAGAAAATGAAGAGTTTTACTTCACGTATGCTAAAAAAAAGTACGAAAAAGAGACAGACACAGCGTGAAAGGATCACATTAGGGTTGATTAGATAAGCTTAAAGGGAGAGATAGTTGGATAAATAGATAATGATACAATTTTATACTGAGTTTATGTATGAGTCTTTCTCCAGCCCCTGAAGCATGCTTGTGCTGAATAAGCCTCATGCCCAGTCTAAGGAGGACAGCACACTAATACTCCCTGACAGTAAATGTCATCAGAATTTAAATTCCACTCTGTGCTCCTTATTGCCGAGCATGAGAGCCTCCTTTAACCTATATCAGCCACAAAGAGCACCTCCAGGGTCTGTGATGGTTTTGCACCTCCATTTTTTAGCATTTTTTTCTTCCTTCCCTTCCCTTCCTTCTTTTTTTTTTTTTAAACACCAGGTCACCCCCCTCCTCTCATCACATATGTAGGAGCAGCCAGCAAACCCGCCAAGCATGTACGCAGCTAATTAGTGAAATTCAATTAGGCTGATCATTAGCGTGGACAGATCTGCTGTGTTCTCTAACAATGCCCCATCCAACCCCCACCCCCTCCTCTTCTCACTCTCATCCCTTGGCTAATATTAGCTTATGAGTTTCAAAGATGACTAGCCAGTGGCTTCTCTAATATGTTCCTCTCCGAGTTCACATATTGGAATAGCTGGACCCAGCTGAAACAAATCAGCTCAAATGTATCTATATGTTGGTAAAATGACTAAAACACTAAGGTTTTCAACAAACATTATTTGAGAAGAAAGCCTCAAGGGAAAAGTTTTGAGTTGAGACAAATACCTCCACATTAACTCTATATTAAGTCCAGTCTTTAAATAAAGCTCTTTTGGTCCACTACACTTACCCTACCCTTTTGCTATTGTTATTGCCCAGCCTTTCCAATGTTTTGCCTTTTGGGCAATCTCGACATTTCTCTTTTCTATTGCACGGGGGGGGGGGGGGGGGGGGGGGGGGGGGGGGGGGGGGGGGGGAGGGGGGGGGATTCAATGCCCTTAAACTAGAGTAAACAGAACAGCAACCACTTAAAAATAATACTTTGCACATGAGAGTTTTTCATGTGTAGCTTGATATATTTGCTCATGCAGAAGGTATAGATGATATAAGGTTTTTATATATCTGTATATATATATATATATATATATATATATATATATATATATATATAAGTATATAACCTTTTTTCTTATGTTACAGGTGTATGTTTATACCTGTATCTTCTCCTACCATAGTGAGCATGAGGAGAGCAGACTTTCATGGAATGATGATTTATTAAAAGGAAGATGAAACGAACTGATCGTTATAAGACGTTGCGCTGACTTTAACAGTATGTGCATTATTAAGATTTTTTTGCCTAGTCATAGCAAATCTGGCTTTCTGTATTCAAACAGAACTTGTTTGCAGCGTGCATTATATATAAGCAATTCACAATACATTTAAACATGTAAGGAATGAAGCATGAGAGAATGTGTTATTACAGGAAGTTTAAAGCCATGCCAGAGATAATTAGCTTCTAATAATACGTTTTATTCCTCTTATACTACAGCATTTTGTAATTCATTTATAAAAAGGAATACATTTGTATCTGTTTCAGAGTTACAACATATAGTACAGCAGCTTTAAACAACTAAACAACTGTTTACACTGTTCTGATGAACTCTTATTGAACATTTACTGAACAGTGAACCAACACCATCACATGGTTCCCAAAACCACCGCTGACTGTGCAAACTTTACATTGTCTCTCAAGCAACATGGCTTCTGTGCCTCCAGACTCGGGGACCTTGATTTTCAAACAAAATTCAAAATTTGCATTCAGCTGAAAAGAGGGCTTTGGCATAACAATTTTTGTCCTAAGTCCAGATAAGACACCTCTGATGTTGTCTCTGGTTGAAGAATGGCTTCACACTTGGACTGTAGTCCATGTCCTCCATACATCTCTATGTGGTGGCTCATGAAGCATTGATTCCTACTGCAGTCCACACCTCGTGGACATCCACCTCATTCTTAAATATGCTTCGTTTCACCATTTTCTATGATAATTGTTCCCTTCCATTCAACTTTCCATTAATGTGCTCGGATACAGCATTTTATGAACAGCCAGATTCAATGATCATCTTCTGGACAACTGTCAAGTCAATAGTCTTCCTTCCCTATAACGGATCTTGTGTAGCCTACTGAAACAGACTGAGAGACCATTTAAGGAAAGACTGTTAAGGAAACATTTGCAGGTGTTTTGAGTTAAATAGATGACTGAAGTGTGGCACTATGAGTCTCCAATATTTAACTTTTTTACACTTTTCAAATTTTCGGAGCTTACGGGTTTTCATTCGCTATAAGTCAGAATCATTAAACAAGCATGTGAAATACATGTATGTGTGTAATGAATCTGTAAAACACAGACATGGGAAGCAACAGAGTACAAACACTCCATAAGTGAGTATTGTACTTCTACTTAAGTGAAGGATGTGTGTACTATTGCCGCCTCTGTTAATAATGAGTTTCACTTTTTGAATTGAATTACTAAAATAAATCCACATCTGGCCACATCTAATTTACTTGTTTATAATGTACTAATTTACTGCATATAAATGTGTGCTGCTATTTGCCTACATTAGGGAAAATTTTTTTCATTTAATTATCTGCTCATTAAGTTATTAACAGGAATACATGAGATGTAATGTGTGTCCTATCAGCTAGGTACATGACATAGCATTAAATAACAGTTGAATCAGAATTAAACCCCATTAAATTCAAAACTCTAAGAAGCCTATTATTTCTGTCCTTTATTTTATTTTCATCCTAACAGAACTTGATTGCTGTTCTTTAAAGCGTGACTATATCTGTCTCCATTCTTGCTGTCCCCGATACTGGAAATGTCAAGGCAGATCTGCGATTCTTCTCCAGTATAAACACTTCCCCAGGCTGAAATTCACTTTTCTGCAGAACTGGATACAGAAAAAAAAATCTTGTCTTTCATCCATCTTTCGGAAGCTCTGATGTCCAGAGCATTCAGTGGAAAGCTGCCTTTTCTTTGTGTTTGCAATTTTCTGTGTAAATGTGCATTTTGTATACGGAGACAAAGAAATAGCTTCGGAAGGAATCCAAGCATAAAGTGGCAAAAAAAACCCCCAAAAACATGAGCATGACGTACGATGAGTGGTCAGTTAGGGATGTGCATTCTATCTCCATATTTAGAAAGTCCAGAGGTAATTACTTTTATTCTTCCATATTTCAGTCCTATGTTGTACCTATTATTTCTTATCATGTTATAAGCTCTGACTCAAAGTCCACTCAGTTGCTGGGCTCCAGTATGAGAAATGCACATAAATGTTATTCTCCTGTTGCTTTTGACAGGGCACATGTTCACGTCTCGCTCCAGACTCAGGGCTAATGAGGGATCTATACTCTGACAAGTGTTGTAAAATGAATGCTCCCGGCCATGCTGAATTCTAATGGAAGACAACGATGTGTCTGTGGTAGAATGAGCATCAGGATAAGTGTGAGCTGCACTGCCTCTCTGCCCAGTCATTACAGGTCCACACACACACACACACACACACACACACACACACACACACAAACACAAAATCAGCTCATTTTGCCAGCAGAGCTCTTATGTGCATGCTTTCTAACCTCTGCCTTAGCAAACCTAACAAAACATTAGCAAACATTGCAATACCACATTATAAATGTCAGGAAATCTTGCAAAACTTGACAAGTGAAGAAATGAGACACAGCTCACTTGTGGGATGGATGTAACATGTATGCATTTACAAGCCAGGGCATATTCAAAGCCTGTTTACTAGGGTTAATACAATAACTACTGTCAGTTTACCAAAGAGGTGGACAAACAAAGCTTTAAAAAAATATACACAGGACAAACCTAGAAACTCATGGAATATTCAATCATTCATGTTAGTATCTGGCCAATGGTATTTGGATTCAAGTCAGTGCAGATGAACATGCTAGCTGTGTCTTTGTAGCTTTATTAAAAATGCTTTAAAACACTGGGATAGTCTGGTATTAATACTGAAGTGATACTTAAGTGATACAGGTAGGCAATGTAGGTGCAAACCCTATCGTAACTTGAAAAAAGAAATCAAGTAAAGACATTTGCCAGTCGAACCAGGAGTCTTAAAGAACGGCAATTAGTATGGAGTAGTATGCTGTAAATTGTTAATTTAACAAATTACAGTACATAATTTTGCAAAAACAGAGCAAAGCAATACATAATTTAGCAAAACAGAGCCATTTAGAATATCAAACTGTATAAACTATTCAGTATATATGTATGCTGCAGCGGGGGTCGTGGAGGCACGGCTGTAAAAAAAATGCTATCATCAACATCATCATAATCGTATGTTGAACCATCGTCACTCAGTGATAATCTGTTCTTAATTTATATTTATGAAAAACATCCTGCCTGTAAATCTCACTGTAACTTATGAAAACAATTGGACTTGAGGTCCAAGGCCTTATTCATTTTTACAGTCTGGAGGATATCACTTGAATAAACAGGCAGGCAATGTAATCTTCATCAAATCAATAACTGAGATTGAAAAAGACATTCAGTCAAAACCAGAAAATGCTAGATGGACAGGAAGTAGGAGAACCATAAACTGATTTTGCTTTTCCACCAGCATTGCTCTAGTGAGAGGACTAGTGGGAATTCAGCAAACCTTTTTATGAACCAGTCCACGTTCCACAGTAAAAAGTGCACCATTATATAATACAGCTAAAGGAATTTCTGATTTCCAAATAAACTGTGGCGAGTTTTACATGGGCTTCCATCCGAAGTATATACTTTAACTTGCACCCATAGCCAATCATTATTCTAAGAAGAGGGTATTCATGTATGTATTGGACTTGTAGCTTATGCAGTATATTGTGTACATGCTTAAAGAATTTGTTTCATGCAAATTTCAGTCTATAATGTGATTGTCTTTCTAATTAAATGAACTAAAAGTGTATTGCAAATACCATGCTGATGCTCAAAGCCATACACTTCCTGCTATGAGCTAACATTGTTCAACTTAAATCACATTTGATGTGTGTATGTGGCCTAAACCCCCTCAACACCAGTCGGGTCATGTGACTGAGCTCTCTCCTGTCACAAACGCACAGTGACACACTCGTCCTCCTTTTTCTGTTGTTGTTAATCTGAGCACACTCACCATGGCTGTTCCCTTTCTCCAGGTTAATGTCCTTGTACAGGATGTCAGGTGTAGTGTTCTCTCCTAGCAAAGAGTGCTAAGAGAAAAACATGGCCTCTTGCCTCACCATGTCACCAAGGTCACAAGGGTGTTTTGCTCCTCCAGCATGTTTCACGCGAGCAGCTTTTTTGAGCAAGCGGATGGAGAAATGGCGATTGTTACACATCTGTAATTCTGATGGCCTAAAGATGGCTTTTGTTGACCTTCACAGATATCTCCGCCCCTTAATGGAAACCTAATATCAAGGTCAATGCTATTAGCAAAAGTATAACAAAGCATGTAGGAAAGATTTTTCAAAAACTATTTTATGCACTCTCTACAGTCCGGGGAGAGAGGGATGTTAAGATTACACCTGCCAAAGAAAAGGTCAGGCTTATTCATGAGAGTAAAGATGATTTTGGAATGCGTGACAGAGCTTTACCGCTTTCAAATGCTTAGAAAAAGCTATTTTGGTCACATGCATGTTTGTGGGAAACGAATTAAAGGAGCACAAGGTGCTTTAGTAAAGGTAATCGGACCACCCAAAAGCATTTTTTTTAATAATCTCTCCTTTGGAGCGTTGACCATTGCAGTTAAACATGTTGTATACAACATTGACTTGTGATCACATTACACAAAAAGTATACATTTACATTTGTGGCATTTGGCAGATGCCCTTATCCAGAGCGACTTACAACGGAGCAATTGAGGGTTAAGGGCCTTGCTCAAGGGCCCAGTAGTGGTAGCTTGGTGGTGCTGGGATTTGAACCTGCGATCTTCCGGTCCGTAGGCAAAACAAATATACATCAAACACAATCAAACAAGTGTGATTATAGTCATTCTATTTGCTCGTGTCATTGTTGGCTAGGGAATATCACATTTAGTAGCCAAATGAAGATCTGATCACATCATGGAAACGTTTATCTTTCACTGGGTAAGAATAATTCACTTGTATATTTTGAATGCATTATTTGAGAATTTTCTGTACTTTTTTTTTACATTGCTTAGCTGTTTTGTGCCTGAAGGATTTTCATGAGCAAGCTTGAGCTGAGTGAACTCTTCACTGCTGGATTTGCCACTACATGACAATGTGTAATGTTTCCACTGGGTAGAAGCCCATGAATGATGCCCTAATTGAGTCACACATGTACTGTGGGATATTGGACAACTGTCTGCTTCAACTCCAACTTTTTAATGATAGAGAAGGTCAGACCGACAGACAGAAATGTATTCGTTGGTATCGTGTCGATAGGAAGCAGGTGAGGATTTTGGAGTACAGGTGGTATAGGTGTATCCTCATCACACATCTTTTCTAACTGTTGTACCACTGTTTAATTAAACTTTTAACACATGCAGTACACTCTGCTGCTAACACAGTGTTAATTGTTATTGTCTCCCGAAGTACGTTACATGTCGTCACATGTTGGCACCACAATTCATCCAATAGTTTTTCATAAATTATGAAATGAAACAAGGAGAAATTATTCTTGGTAGCAGAAAAATGTTGCATCATTTTGCTTGTTATTAAGGGAGGTTGTAGCTCAGTGGTTAACGGATTGGGCTCTGGACCAGAAGGTTGAAGGTCCAAATCTCACCATGCCATCACCAAGCTCATACTAGTGGGCCCTTAAGCAAGGCCCTTAACCCTTTGGTTAAGGCCCTTACGGCCATTAACTGCTCAGTTGTAGGTGCCCATATATTAACTGATAGTGCAATAAATCCTATAACTAGAAAAAACATAGCAAGGATCTAGACCAGGGGTGGGCAATTATATTTTACAAAGGGCCACAATAGAAGCCTGAGGTGTGTTCGAGGGCCAAACCAACAGTAACCAGAATTTAACTCAGCTTCAATGTTAATTTTCTCCACCTGTAAAGAGTAAATGATATTATTTTCATCATGCTATTAAAAGAACAAGGGTATTCTATTTAAGGAACAGGAATAAGTTCCACTTGTCAACGCCCCCAATGTATGCGGGACAATTCTATATCAATCTTAGGCGGGCCAAATTAATCGGACCAAGGGGCTGGATGTGGCCCTAGTTTGTCCACCCCTGATGTAGACAGATACATTTATCCATGATTCTTTTTGGAATTTTTCCTTTAAATAAAATGAAAGAAACAATTTTAAATAATATACAATTATATTTGACAAGCGCAGTGCATCGTATACAGGCGCATCTGGCACCTTTGAGACTCAAACATAGCGAAAAGTAAAAAAAAAAACAATTTAACAGTGGCTTCTGGGGAATAAAAAAAAAAGAAAAAAAAGTGTCATCCAGCACCGGGTAACAGAAACCTGGGTTAGATGCTAACTCTTCATTTGACTTTGTCTAGGAGTCAAATTGCTTTTGGGACCAGCCTTGATTTGGAAGCAAGATGGTGCACCCTGGAATTTCGAAAATTTCAGCAAACGCTCTGTGTGAGGTGTAAAGATGTAAATATATGCCGGGGCACAGTTTCACAAGATCCGCCGTGATTAGGTTGCTTTAGCAGTTTAGATGATACTTTGAAAGTGAGATTCCTCCTCGCTTTAGCTCATTGTCGCGTTGTTTTTCAGGGCAATAGACTCTGCCTTTAATCTGTTTAGCTCGACTCAAATTGGTGGCATTGACACCTCCACGCTTTAACACTGGGTTTTCTTTTGGTCCTTGTAGAATCCCATTTCACGTAACTTAACATGCCATCTTGCTCTCTCAGGGGCAATAATTGAGTTTAGGAGAAGTTTAAACAGCTTAAAAGGAACGGAGTATACAGATGGGCATTGGCGGGATTAACGCAGACGTCAGCCCGAGGACCCTGCGTTGGCCATGGGATTAGGACATTACAGAAAGAATGACAGGGCTTTTTTTTTTTTTGACACTTTATTCCCTCTCAATAACATTCTTTCACATATTAAGTTAATACCACCCCTAGGTAGCTACTTTATCATGCAGAAAATAAGACCTTAATCCAGTGGCGGTGAGTCCATCTCAGCCAGGCTTTGATGCAGTTCCTCCCCCTTCTCCTTTACGTGGGTGAGGGAAGGCCTGTGTAAGACAAAGCACCCGTGACAGGGACAATCAGAAACAGCTCAGGCCACAAAAAAAAAAAAAAAAGAGAGAGAAGCTTCACTCTTTCGAATCAAGAGGAGAGGCATCGTTGAAGTAAAAAAAAATTAAGTCAAAGGAGAGTACATCAAAAGGAGCAGAAGAACAGAACAAGACAAAACGAAGCCCCTGAAGATGAAGCAACTTTTGGAGCTGTGTTTCGTGCCTGAGAATCGTATCGCTTTCACTCCTTTCTTCTGGTCTGATTCGAGTGCCACAGCTCGGCCCTACTGATCTCCTTGTATGGCACTTTATCTGAGGAGCACCTCTGACCTCCACCTCAATAGGCGAAGGTGCCGCGGCGTAAATAAGCCGCATCGCTGTGGGATCTCCTCCGATGACTTCTCACGTGTCTGATAGCAGCCGAGGTGGTCGTCATTTAGCTTCTTGTGGAAAGAATAGAGCAAGGCCCAGGGAGATTTTTTAATAGCAGCGCATGTGTTTTTTTTTTTTCATTCAAAAAAGAATATTGCACGTAACATTTCAAATACTGATTAACCATAATTACGGGAACAAGTTTATTTGGAAAGACAAAGACAATATTCCAAGCAGTGGCCTGTCAGTATTTGTTTTTCTGTAACATTATTTTTTAGAAAAGCAAATATGTATTAAACCACATTAAAATGCTCTTATCATTAATTGTAACTTTGTATGATTGGTGATAAAAAAAACCTTTTTCTCCGAATGGTCTTTAGCGCAATTATCAGTGCACTATTAAATGTCAGTCTGTAAATAATTTTGTGGTTATAACCAATGTTTCATGAAATATTTTAAAGGAATAAAATATATAAACACAACACTAATAGTATTTAATATGAATGTGTTAGAAGGCACCAATTAAAGCACACATAAACCTTAAATTCCACTAACACACACACATAAAAAACCCAATTAATTAGATCATAAAAATCCTATATTAAATCAACCTAGTTAAAGTTAAAAAAAAAAAAAACTCAAACGAGACCTGACAGCTGTAAAATGTAGTTTTAATCTTTATCTTCAGCTTTGTAAAGTGTGATTCAGAGTTTAATGAATTCCCTCAGACTCCAACATACCGAATCGGTAAGAGTGTTATCTCTTGCCCTAATGAATTCGGTCACCTGTCTGAACTTAAGCTGTCCATTTGATTGTCAGCGCTGTCGAGGATCCTCGGAGGAGTTTGATCCTTCCAGCAGCAGCAGATGGTTAATGTGTTTGGAGCCGGTGCTGGGAATCACTCCCCAAACTTGCAGCAAAGCGTTTGAGGGCCTAAATCCTCTGTTGCCGCGCCTAAGAAGACCATAAGCTTGAACAGAGCAAAAGAAAGGGGCCTGCTACTGGCGCTAATTACCCAGAAACCACACAGAAAGTGCCCATGTCACCCACTGAAGAGGTTCACATCCCTTCCTCCACAGATAAAAGGCGTAGTATGAAAACATTTCGCGCGGGACAAAGGAAGGAAGATTAACATAATCTGTGGGTTTGTATCCCCTATAAGCTGGCCATGTGTGAGCTGCTGCCTCTGCCTCTGTGTTTTCTCTTCTCCCACATTCACTTTTCCCCTTTACCTTCTCCTGCTTCGTCTCCTCTAAAGTCTGTTTTCGGAGGAAGCAGCACGGCGGGAACGCGCTAAGCCTGGCGGTTGCATTTTTTTTTCGTTTTCCTTTCTCCCCCACCTCTCTGTGATCCTTCCGGCTGCAGTTTGGGTTAAGCGGACGACAGTGGGTGAAATGGAGTGTCATGCTGATGAAAGGCGTCTCTCTATCTTAAGTCACCGGTATCTACAAACTCTCTCCCTGATATCCGGTATCCTTTAAGGGAGGAGAGGTAAATATGCCGAAATGTAAAAATTGTTGGTGAAATGAAGTGAGATGAAGGAAAGAATATGGTTGAAGAAACACAGGTTCAAGAGGTCACACGTACATACTCAGAGGAATACACTAGCTACACACAGTAATGTGCAAAAGTTTTACGCAGGTGTGAAAAAATGCTTGTAAACAAAGAATACTTTGAAAAAAAATGGAAGTGTTAATCATTTACTTTCATCAATGAACGAAATGCAGTGAATGAACAAAAGAGAAATTGAAATCAAATTAATATTTGGTGTGAACACACTTTACCTTCAAAACAATTCTTCTAGGTACACTTACACACAGTGTTTATGAAGGAACTCTGGTGGGTTGTTCCATCTTGGAGAAGTAAGCACAGATCTTCTGTAGACGTTCTCACATCCTTCTGTCTCTTCATGGAATCCCACACACACTCCATGATGTTGAGATCAGGACTCTGTGGGGGTCGTGCCATCACTTCCACTACTTCTAGTTCGTCAAAAGTTACTCGCACCAAATATTGATTTGAATTCGATTTTTTCGCTCACTTTGCATTTTGTAAATTGACAAAAATAAACAACCGTTATTTCTATTTCTGAAAATATTCTCTGTTTACAGCACTTTTTCACAGTACTGTATATCACATTTACAACATTTGACAGACACCGTTATCCAGAGCGACTTACAACTGAACATTTGAGGGTTAAACACCTTGCTCAAGGGTCCACTAGTGGTGCAGCTGGGATTTGAACCTGTGACCTTCTGGTCCAGAGGCTGACACCTTAACCACTGAGCTACCACCATCCACATACACACGATCCCACAAACAGCAATGGCTGGTGCCGTTCTGAACGTCTGATGAGAGAGTAATGCTTCCCATCCCACTCCTGCACAAAGGAGCAAATATGCGCTTCTGCGAGTCCTGCCCACTGATGACTGTCGCGTCGTCTCTGTTCTAATTTAAAATCTCCTGACAATACAGTAAATGCCTTTCTGTCATTTCACAAGCGAACTCTGTGGCGAAGATTGTTTCAATTAATAGGAGTAATGGGGTGATGCAGGAAGCCGCGTGTGCTATATTGAACAAGAGGCGCTCGCGTAGGACCCGGGCATTCGTTATCTGACAAAGCTAAGATCTTCTAAAGCCTGACTCCCAGGCAGAGAGAATAGTAACTGTCTTTTTCGCAAACACACAAGCCCTTTTGCACTTCTTTCTCTTTCTTGCCGTTTTTTCTTTTTCTTTTTCTTTTCTTTCCGCCTTTTTCCCAGGCATTTGAAGGCAGTGCCGTTTTTTTTTTTGTTTTTTTTTGTTTTTTTGGTTAAATCTGACATTTGTGTCTTTCAAATAGTTTTCAATCAGACACTTTCAGAATTTCCATATTGCGCTTGTTAGGCTGAACTGCTCGAGACGACGCTTTTATTTTGTCTCGCGGTAACGGTAACAGGCGTCGTGATGCCGTAAGCTGTAACAGTCATTCTTTAATCGTAATAGCTCCGCTTTCCTCCGCGTCATATACGTCGCGCTCCGTTATTTTGATATTTTTTTGAAAGAATAGTTGCGATAGGAACGATAAGCAAACGGGATGCGCAAGGCATTGTTTTCACTGCAATCCAATATGTTGTAAGTGTGTAAAACGATGCCATAGCATAAGATTTCTTGGTTAATTTGGTTATTTTTGTTATAAAAATATTCATTCATTCATTCGTCTTCTACCACTTTATCCGATCTTCCCTCGGGTCACGGGGAGCCTGTGCCTATCTCAGGCGTCTATAGGCATTAAGGCAGGATACACCCTGGATGGAATGCCAACCCATCGCAGGGCACACACACACACACACACACACTCACATTCACACACACATTCATACACTAGGGACAATTTTCCAAGGTGCCAATCAACCTACCGTGCATGGAACGGGTTAGGGTTAGGGTTAAAAAACCCAGAGAAAAAAAACCCCTGAGGACACGGGGGAGAACATGCAAACTCCACACACACATGGCCGAGACGGGAATCGAACCTGGACCCTAGCGGTGTGAGGCGAACGTGCTAACCACTAAGCCACCGTGCCCCCGGAATAAAAATATGTTGGACTTTTTTTTGGTTTTACTGGTTTCATATACTTTTGTTGGAGTCATACTACATACTGTAGGCCCCACTATGCAACACTAACAATCCTATCGTGATACAGGTGTATCCAAAACCAAACACACACACATACACACACACACACACACACACACACACATAGACACACACACACCATGTAATGTTGTGTTTACAGTGTTTCAATCATTCCTTGTTGTTTCCTCAACACTCACATGACATTCCTCAAAGGACCTGTATAAGACAAGACTTTTTTGTCTCTGTCTCTTTGCTTTTCTCACTTTCTTAATACAGGCATACTTTTTGAGATTTGTTCTAATTGTTAAAGTATCACAGGCAGGTCACCAGTTATCCTTTTTGAGCTCTATGGATTTATTATTGGTAGTCTGACTGTATTGTGTCTGCTGCAGTGTCTTATTTTTATAGCAAACCCATTACTTTAACCCCTGGTGTTTGGCCTTGGATTTCTCATGTGACTTTCTAAAGTGATGTGCACACATGGCTTTCTGCGTGGTGTATGTGTGTGTGTGTGTGTGTGTGTGTGTGTGTGTGTGTGTGTGTTTGTGTCTTTGATCAAAACTCATGTCAAAAGTTGATTGTCTCCATCCATTCTATTAAATAAGCACAGAAAATGAAAAGAAATGAGCATTTAAACCAAAATATGCAACCCGATATCATTATCTCTTGTTCTAAACCAATACATTTCATATTCCGATGAAAACGTCCGAAGCACTTCTCCGTGCTGCACTGGCGATGTTAAAAAGCGCTGCTAATCGACTTTGTGCAGCCTTGTGCTCGTGCCCATATGAAACAATAAAGTGGACATCCGCATTAATGATGCCTTACAGCTCATTAAAGCAGGTTAACCAGCCTACACCGGACTCTAGAGCATTACCGAGCTACTGAAACACACAGAGCCTCAGGCTAATGCTCTCTGCTCCAACCTTGAATCAAAACGTGCCACTGTCCACGAGGGCACTTTGTAATTCATCATGCATGCTCGTCTAATGCAGATAAACCACCGATTTTTTTTTCCCTTTGTATTTTATGTTCTTTTTTTTTAACTATTTTGTGTTTTAGTGTTTTTTTCCATAATTTTTTGGCCTGCGGGTTTTAATTCTAGAGTGATATTTTTGTTATTTCAATGGTTTTTTTTTTATCTAGCATTCTGGTGCGAAACAAATATTAATTGAATAGTTGTATGCACATGTTTAGGTTAAGCAATGCAAAATAAGTACATATACACACTCATGGATGCACATAGACAAAAATACACACACACACAAACCTCTTATTTTCTAATGAACTCTTACTCGCTCATGTTTGGACCTAAAAAATTGATGCCATTTTGTTATAATTATAAGTATTAAGTATTATAAAGTATTTTGCAGATTAACTTTACACACTCATGTTCATGCTCATTCTATCAGAGATGCGCGTACTGAGATAATTCTTACGTGTTGCCTTTCAACTATATTACTTTCTCCTACAACTCACAGTTACAACATTAACATGGCATCTAAAATCAATTAAAATGTGCTTAGGTTTATATTGCCTTATGTATTTTAATAATGAAAGGGAAATTAGTCATGAAAATTTCCATAATGATTTTTTTTCCCTTCATTACATAAACTGTATGAGCAGACAAAAATGGGGCAAAAAAGCATTTTATGGAATTTAAATATTATTTATTTATATTAAGAGAAAAAACTGGTAGTAAATGTACAACACTATATATTTAGCATATTTAACGTAATACTTTGCAATACTGGCGTCTGGGCACGGTTGCGAGCAAATCAGTGACAGTTTATTTCTATGATTTATTCTGCGTCCAGAGGCACCCTGGGAATTGCAGTCCGAAGGCGTTTACCTGCCGAATCCCGAGGCCTCGTGTAGTCCTTTTGTGCCATAAAAATTTTGCTATTAAAACTTCACTTGAGGGAAAATACTGCCTATGACACATTTAGTGACGTAGATGTTTACACTTTTGTCAGATATTTGTTAGAGAAAATTTTTTGGGATTACACTACTATAAACTTTATATGGTGGTAATAAGAACCACAACTCAAGGGTTCATTTAATTAATAATATCCTTTATTGGACACATATACATTACAGCACAGAGAAATTCTTTTCTTCGCATATCCCAGCTTGATGTTGGTCCCCCTGGAGCACAGAGGGTTAAGGGTCTTGCTCAAGGACCCAAGGGCGGCAGCTTGGCCATACCGGGGCTCGAACACGGATCTTCCGATCAGCAGCCCAGCTTCTTAGACCACTGAGCTACACCCTCCCTAATTTGTTAATACACTCACAATATGTTGAATCTATTGTGTTTCTTTTTATTTTTCTATTATTCTTCATGGGTTTCACAGTGATTCTGCATATGGTACATGTTATCCGTGTACTTGAGTGAAAGCATGTTTCTGTGATTGGGTATTTCTACACTGCAATAATTCCTAGTAGTAAACAATCTCGTATAGCTGAAACAATTTCCTCAGCGATAGATCGACCGCCTAGAACTATTTCCTTAATGGCCCCCAGCTGTGTATCAGAAAGCGCTTCCCACACTGAAGGATCTGGGAGCGCACCACAGAGGAACGTTGTCACAAACGAAAGTCACTGTATTCACACACCTAATGTATTTTTCATTGTACACAAACAGTAATGGGAGCAAGCAGGAGGTTTTGTGTTTGGGAGCCATCAAAATGGATTTGACTCACGTTCCATAATTGAGAAGCGGATGTACGGGAAACCATTGTACATCACATTGCATTTTGGTGACAAAGCTTTTTGTGACTTTTGCCGTGTCCTCGCTGACGTCTGGGCACGGTTGCGAGGAAATCAGTGACAGTTTATTTCTAGGATTTCGTTTGCATCCAGATGCACCCTGGGAATTGCTGTCCGAAGGCGTTTAGCTGCCGAATCCTGAGGCCTCGTGTAGTCCTTTTGTGTCACTGGGTGCCATAAAAATAGTGCTATTAAAACTTCATCTGAGGGGAAATGCTGCCTCTGACACAATTTACGTAGGATGAAAAGAGGCCAGTAAAAACAACGACTAGAAAAACGCAGCTCTAAACACCAGCTGCTGTTTCACAACATTCATTCAAAAGCATCTGTTAATATTAATATAATCAACTTAATGAAGGCGATAGAGTAATATATATAACGAAATATATATAGTTAGTAAACAAATTTGTAAATCCATAAATCCCTGTCTTTGCTTTAACATTAGATATATCATGAGCAAAGATATAGTATCAGCCAAGGCTTTGTATGAGCTCTCAAGTCGAGAAGGCATGTAGTAAGATTCATTTTTACAGGAGACAATAAGCTTGGCTTTTTGGGGATTTATTCCATGCTCGCTAAGTCCTATATGACCAGATGGAATGTGTTGTTTGATGGGCCTCCTTCGCTTTGTCAAGCACAATGACAACTTTGACCCCCCCCTCACTACTCTCCCTCCCCATGCATGCACACACCCACATGATGCCTGGCCTCATTGTTTGCCTGTTAAGGAGATTGGGCTGGCATTTACTCCGTGTGTAGCTGTGTCAGCTAGCATATGAGTGCTCTCCTGCTTTGCTCGGCTCTCTCGGCCCAGACCCTCCTCACCTGAGCGGACGGCCTGATCAAAGGGCGTTGGAGCTGACAGGAGAGCGAGGGAAAGCTGCATAATTGACAAGGCCTCTCAAAAAGCACAGAGGCTCACAGCACACAGTGCTACAGCACCGGCAAGACAAGCCCCTTAAGGTTCCCTCTCACTGGGATAATTATTACTCACCACACATCGCTGTTAACTGTAAGCATGCCGCAGCATCATTTCCAGCGACGCATCGTTTACGGAAAAGT
This sequence comes from Kryptopterus vitreolus, assembly GCA_030449085.1. Lineage (NCBI taxonomy): Eukaryota > Metazoa > Chordata > Actinopteri > Siluriformes > Siluridae > Kryptopterus > Kryptopterus vitreolus. The sequence continues at coordinate 10,896,873 of JACRUU010000016.1, forward strand.
TGTTAGCCTGCTCCATATTAGCAATTAGCACGGCGAGGAAATTAAACGCCCCTTTTAAGATTTAGGTGCGTCACCTGTTCTTTTTCTTTTTCTTCTTTTTTTCTGTCTACTGGAACAGTGTCTATTTTGGCTCCAGACCGATGCTGTGTTGCACATCAGCGATCAGCGGTTGACTGCTCCGAGAGCAGAAATGTCAAAAGCCTCCGGTGGCAGCCATGCCACGCCGTCACACGGCTGCCGTTCGGGACGAGTCTTGCCAACTTGCCCCGCATTAATCAGAGCCTCTCGCACCATTAGCCAGTCAATTATTTCCTGGGTCTAAGCCAGGCTGCTTGCCATCGCCATGTCTCTGTCTAACCCCAATGCTGCCCTCTGATTGGATGATTTCTCTAACAACACATGATGTGCCAAATTGAAAAACACAATGCTTTTCATGTCACCAGGCTGTTTTTAGGATTCTGCTATCACTCAACTAGAAATGTACAAGTAGTATATAATGCATGCAAGTTAAAAAAAAAAATGAGGTACCATCTTGACACTAGTGAAGAAATTCAAATAAAATACATATAAAAATACAAATGCACAAGCTGCATATATGACAAGTGGGTTTACTGTTGCTTAGAATGAGAGATGTTTTAGTTTGCTAGCTCCAAACAATACTCACCTGTTCTCACTCAATCAGTTACCAATGCAGTGCTTTAAGCACATCACACTCTCATTATGATCGGGTAATCCATCCATTCGAACCGTCTTCGCATTCAGATTCATGACTTTTTCACATTACACACACCATTATTTCACTAATGATTAAATATGTACCAGGCATTTCTTACATTTTATATTCATATATCTTAGATATCTATTTATACGTCTCATTTTTTTTTATTAACTTGTGTTGGATTTGGATCTAGTGATCCATATAGAAGTGTGATCATGCAAAGTCCTTACTTGATAAAATTAACTATTAACTATTAACAAGTAACACTGGACAAAACAAATAATCTTCATATTGAATAATCATTACCATTGTTATTATAAATAACTTTTTTTTTGTTTGGCATCTAGTCATTTTTGGATCATCTATGGGATCTCGAACTTTTAGCTACGTGGCTCTTTATTTGTTGAATCTTTTTAGGCAGACATATCAGGGATATTGTGCACAATTTATACTTCTGGTTGTTATATTTTTATTGTTTTATTTGTCTTGTGTGTATATAAAGTGGTTATAATGGTTGAGTGTCTTGTAAGGTGCAGATAAAAAAATGTTGTGCAATAATAATAATAATAATAATAATAATAATAATTATTATTATTATTATTATTGTTTTCATTATTCATTCATTCATCTTCTACCGCTTTATCCGTTCTTCCCTCGGGTCAAGGGGAGCCTGTGCCTGTCTCAGGCATCTATGGGCATTACACCCTGGATGGAATGCCAACCCATCGCAGGACACACACACACACATATTCATACACTAGGGACAATTTTCCAAGGTGCCAATCAACCTACCGTGCATGTTTTTGGACCGGGGGGGAAACAGGAGAACCCGGAGAAAAAACCCCTGAGGCACGGGGAGAACATGCAAACTCCACACACACACATGGCCGAGACGGGAATCGAACCTGGACCCTGGTGGTGTGAGCCAAACGAGCTAACCACTAAGCCACCGTGCCCCTTGTTTTCATTATTATTGTTGTTGTTTATTATGATTGTTTATTGTATATTATTGTTGTTTATTATTGATGATTATTATTAATGTTATAATAATAATAATAATAATAATAATTTATAATCTATTATTATTGTTATTACTATTATTATAACATTCAGCAAGTAGACAAAAGACAACGATGAAGTTTATATAATATGTGCTATGAACATTTCGAAAGGGTTTTTCAGGGCAAATCACTTTACTCATTCCGAACAAAAACATCAGGCCTAAAGGACTTCCATCATTAGCTGACAGTTTTGGAGATTACATTCATAATGTTGAGCTTAGAGCGAGGGCAGATGTTACACTGTGATAGTTACAGCCTGAAAACACTAATGTCCTAATCCTAATACCCACATGATTGACACCACCATTAATGTAACTTAGAAAAGCTGCCCTGCCAATACAATTTCAGTTTACAGTATGAACATTTAAACAGGTTTTGACAGGGCAAATAGACCTCACACACAAAAAAATTAATTTGACAAGAATGTTGATGGACATTTTACCAATGAAAGAAGTCAGGAGAAAAACAGAATATTGTAGATGGACATTTTACTGATTAAGAAAGTTAACCAGAAAGGAAAACTTTTTAAACTTTATTTCGGGTCATATAATCTGAAAGTTTGCTACATTTATATGTAAATGGCAAGGTAAAAGACAAAAAAGGCAATGTAAAAATATGTAAAAGACTACCTCTGGCAACTTTTTGTTTGTTTGTTTTTTCTCGTATATTTTGAAATAACTGGTATCAAGGTTCAGACAAAGTTGCCAGGTGATGTTAGTTAAAGGGAGTTGTTCGACATTATTCAGCAAGTCACTGTTCTCATGCAATATTGGAGAGGAAGAAAGATCTTTCTGAAGGCGAAAAGTGTGAAATGTGCAACGTCATGCAAAAGGCATGAAAACAATGAATGTATCTCAGAAACTCAACAGAGATCAAACTATCAAAAGATTATGAGTGATTCACAACACAGAAGAGTTCAGCCAGATACAGGCTTACTAAGAAAGAGTTCATTCATTCATTCATCTTCTACCGCTATATCCGATATTCTCTCGGGTCACGGGGAGCCTGTGCCTATCTCAGGCGTCTATGGGCATTAAGGTAGGATACACTCGGGATGGAATGCCAACCCATTGCAGGGCACACACACTCACATTCACACACATTCACACACTAGGGACAATTTTCCAAGGTGCCAATCAATCTACCGTGCATGTTTTTGGACCGGGGGGAAACCGGAGAACCCGGAGAAAAAAACCCTGAGGCACGGGGAGAACATGCAAACTCCACACACACATGGCCGAGACGGGAATCGAACCCAGACTCTGGCAGTGTGAGGCAAATGTGTTAACCACTAAGCCACCGTGCCCCCCTAGTCAGAACAGTTCATGTTTAATGTTCCATTCTCTCATAAAGTTAAAGTTAAAGAACTGTTAAATCAGACATTCATTTTAGACATTTATTTATTTAATTCAATTTTGTGTTAAAATAATAAAGATATGAGAACATGGAATGATCATGAGGGGCACGGTGGCGTAGTTAGCAATTTGCCTGGGTTCGATTCCCGTCTCGGAGGGGAGTGCATGTTCTCCCTGTGCCTCAGGGGGTTTTTCTCCGGGTTCTCCGGTTTCCCCCCCGGTCCAAGAAATGAGTTAGGTTGATTGGCACCTGGAAAAATTGTCCCTAGCGTATGAATGTGTGTGTGAATGTGTGTGTGTGTGCCCTGCGATGGGTTGGCATCCTCCAGGGTGTATCCTGCCTTAAGCCCATAGGCCTAGATAGCACAGACTCCCCTGGCGAGGGAAGATCGGATAAAGCACCATTAGAAGATGAATAATGAATGAATGAATGAATGAATGATCATGAACATTGGAAATCCTGATGCGGCCCAGCCTCACCCAGCCTCTGCCTCCAGCGGCCCCCAGGTAAATTGAGTTTGAGACCCCTGCTCTACATGGTCTTACAAGTCAATAGATGATGGAGTTGTCCATCTCCAATGGCTCAAATTAACATGTAACATGTAATATTTACCATACAAATAACTTTGCAGTTACAAATGACTTAGTTATTTGTATGAAAAATATCCTGTCCATGCACCATATATTATGTTTTGAGTTCATTACAACTTAAATTTAAAAGCCTTCATTCTGAATAAATATTTTGAGCAAAATTAACTTCTTTCCTGCTACAGAAGTATAGTTAGAAAATGTTGTATTTTCTTTTTAATATCTATAAAGCTCTTGACATTGTCCATTCTTCTATGTGTAATAACATCCACATTGTTATATAACTGTTTCAGATCAAATACAATCTTTAAACATACTGACTTTTTGTGGGGAAAAAAACAACAACAAAGAAACAAAAAAATGCATTATAATTTGGTGCACAGTGTATTTTCTGATGTAATCCACTTCTGTGTATTCGTCTGAGTCAAAGACAGAATGGAGTCATGGCAACGCTGCCCAGCACAAAACACAAAGTCTTTTTTCTGATGATTCAACACGCAGGGAGGAGATGGAGAATCTGTCTCATAACGATGATGAAATGATGAGTTGACTTCACAGGAAGACATGGTTGTCACTTTTCACTGCATACCTATGGTGCATTTATGAAGAAAGCCACCTGGGCCATATAACATCATTTTCTTAGCAAAAGAAAAGAAAAGCAAACTCCTAACACCAAAGCAAACGACGCCTTGAGAACCCTCGTCAATAAAGCTATCAGAAGAAGAAGAGCATTTATTTGTCACATGTACGTTACACCACACTGAAATCTTATCATATCCCAGATGAAAGCTTGGGTCGGCCATGATACAGCGCCCCTGGAGACCTGCGGGTTAAGGGCCTCGCTCAAGGAATGAGAAAAGTGTCTCTCTTTCAATACTCACTTGTTTCAGCAAGGAGACCAAAGAATGTGTCCTAACAGTCTCATGTATTTGTATCAGAACCGAAAGCTCAAGGTACCCACAGTGGATTGTGAGAACAGCCAGGAAGATCATTGCGGTCTAACAGAGCACCTCTTGTAACTTGTTCAAGTCTTGTATATAACCCCCCCCCTCCCACACTCCTACCTTTCTTCCTTTTAAAGCTTTTGGAGTATCCCTACCACCAATGCCAGACTCTGCAATAGCAACTCTGAGAGATCAAACCCCTAAACACCCTGTTATTCCTCAACACCCACGTGGAGTAATGAAGTCTAAATAATTGCTTTAGTTTTCCCATTTGGGCTAAAATGATCAGAGGGAGGGGGTTACTCAGGGGTTAAGGCGCTGGGCTACTGATTTAAAGGTCATGGGTTCGAGCTCCGGTATCACCAACCTGCCGCTCTTGGATCCTAGAGCGCCACTGTGTTCCAGGGGCGCTGTATGATGACTGACCCCAGCTTTCAAACTGCTTTGCACTGTTATTAGAGTAACACAGTCTGAATACACACTGTCCATTATAAATGAGCAGTGTTGCAAAGGTTACTTTGGAAGGTTAATAGATTACAGATTACAAATCACCCTGTTCAAAATGTACTAAGTAGTGTAACTTTTAAATTACTTTATAAAAGTATAGTAGCTGATTACATTTGAGTACATTTTGATTGCTGTCATTTGTACACTAGGTGGCTCTTACTGAAATTAGCATACTAAGGAAAAACATTTCAAACCCTCGAAAGTTGTTGTCGAAAAAAATTGACCAAAAATGTCTTTGGGATTTGTTATCTTTACCATTTTCAAAAGTAACTGTAATTTAATTACGTTTTTTTTTTCAGTAAATTGCTGTTACTTTTATTTTGTAATTAAATTGTTTAATGCTATTACATGTAACTAGTTACTCACCAACACTGTAACTGAGACTTAATTATTTATACACTATTTATACACAGATCCTGAATGGCACAGTTGTAAAATACACACATGTAAATAACATACCTGTACATTCTGCACACATCCCCACTCCTATATACAGTGCATTATTATTACATTTCAGTCTATTGTATTAATATATATTATATTAAGTCAAATTCCTTGTGTGTGTAAACAATACTTGGCAATAAAGCGATTTCTGATTCTGCTACTTCTGCAGTCTCATAATGAAAATACGGTTTGTTGGGCGAATCGCTATACTTCTGCCGGACTGACGGAGGGTTCTAGAGAGAAATGAACGTTCCAACACCAATCGGCGAGTCACAATTCAATGAGATTGTAATCTACTTCTGCATTTCTATCACATATTCATTTAACACTGGTATTCGTATTTATCACCAGGCATCGGTGGTTCGGAGCGAGGGAAAAAAAAAAACACCCATTAGAGAGACAGGGAGAGAGTAGCAACAGGGAAAGAAAGCGAGCAAGCACAAAAAGGTTGAGGTTGATATGTCAAAGAAAATGCTGAGGTGAAGTGCTGACATGCCGTTGTCTTAGCAGATAACGCTTAAATCATTTTTCGTCCAAAACTTCAGTCACCAGGCTTCAAAGCAATATCGCTATAATACAAATTTTTGGAGTAAGTACTGGTGTTTGAAGTTATTTTATGGGATTTCGCTGTAAGGCCCAGAATTGATTTGCAGCAGGGATAAAAGGAAGATTCTTTATCTGCGGAGCTTTGTCGGAAAAAGCTTAGCATCCATTGGTAGTTCCGCCAATACGCCTGCAGGGCATGGGGGTGGTGGGGGGTGGGGGGGCGCGGGAGGGCGGAGGGTAGGGGGATGGCTAGCATTGACATTATATACCAGAACAGATTGTGCTGAGTGTACACCTCCTACTGCTTATGAGCTGCTCTTTCATAATCATTCATGAACCATACAATGTTTTATTTAATGTACCGGGTCAGAAAGGAACTTGAGGGGGGAAAAAAAAACATATCAATAATTAAAGGCACAGGTCTGGAGAGGGAAAGGCTCTGCTTGGCAAACAGGTTATGGAGACCTTTTGAAGTGTGCAACTCCTGTGCAGTCAATAGTTTAAAAACTCGTGTTATGTCTGAAGGTGAGGCAAGCTTGGAGCTTCTTTTACCTGACAAATGGCAAACAGCTCATCTGTACCGTCCGGTGGTTTATCACTGCAGCGGATCGCCTACACACAACAAGACAGCAGAAGAAGAATCCCATTGGGGTTTGGGGTTTAAAAGGGTGGGGACAAAGTTCAAGTCAAAAATCTATGGGATGCTCAAACGCGAACATTTTCATTACTATTATTATTAGAATTCCCCAAACCACCATTCGGGGAACAACAGATCGGGTATTTTTTTATTTTTTTTAAACGTTGAATCATGACCCTGAAACCCGATCTACCAACAGGAAGCAAGCGTTAGTGCTGTGTATCCCCCAGTGTCGGCTCATTTGCAGTAGGTTAAATAGGGCACAAGCAGCTGCAGGCTTCTTAATTGCTTAATTGCACTCATTATTTGAACTGAGGATGAGCTCACCTCACACCTCTAATTGAAAAGGTACTGCAGCACACTCCTGCTGAACGGTGGCATCCCACGAGAGTGGAAAACCGTTCCGATCTAGGAGTACTGTGCGACGTGCTTGCGCTCTCTACCTCTCCGTCTGGTTCATGAACATATGCTGTGTGCAGTATCTGAATGCAGGGTGATTCTCCAGGACACTGCAGGCCTAACCAGATGAAAGAAACACATCTCAGAAGCCCCAAACCCTCAGAGGAAGGTCCAGAGGCCATGTGACTTATTCATGACTCCTGTGTCAATGTGCAGTACAAGCAGACACACACACACACACACACACACGTGTTCTTCAGCTCCCTGACTTTTAGATGGTGCGGCCTGCTTGGTCTATTTAAAAAATAAATAGGAGACTGGTGTCAGTGGTAATAATTCATGGACGGGGATAGTGAGAGGTGTTTATGTGGGGAAATGAGATGCTCTTAACACCTGCTCCTCTGTGGAAACACTGCCCCACCTGGACACACACTGAAAATGCAGGTTTTCAAATTAAGGCCTACAAAGTAGTGAACCTTATACAGCACAAATAATATCAAGGAAAGGCGCTTTTTAGATGCCTTTAGATAAAGCCTTTATTTTGGGTGGGTAAACATATTAAAAGCTGAATCCATAAAAAAAAAATATATATATATTGGACTTACAGTACAATCGAGGCAGGAACTGTGCATGATGCAATATGCAGAGAAAACCACTAGCGACTACCTTTTACAGAGCTGTAGCATGGGGAGGTAAGGAGCTCATTTAAAATTACTCTCTTACACCCTTGCCACACTTACTTTCGTTTACAGATTAAAGTTTTTTTTCCCCTTTTAAATCAGGTATGACGTCCCTTAGGTTAACAATTAAGATACAGCAGCACGGGATGTAAAACAAATACATTTAGTGAACATTTATTATACATTTATTAGGAAATCTTTGCTAACCCGATAGACAGTATGCCTCACTTTGCAATAAAAAAAAGGCTTCAGTTCTTTGTGGCATGGATTCCACGAGGTGTCGGAGAATTCCTTTGAGATTCAGGTCCATGTTGACATGATTGCATCATGCAGTTCCTGCAGATTTTGGTGGTGTATGCATCTCATGATGAGATTCTCTCGTTCCGACACATCGCGAACCCGTTCTATTGGTTTCAGACGCGTAAACTGGGAAGGCCAAATGAAGTCCGTTGAACTCATTGTCTTGTACATGACACCAGAGATGATTTTGCTTTGTGACATGGTGCATTGTTATTTTGCTGGATGTCGAAGATGTAAGTTGCAGTTATGTGATGCTTGACTGATATTAATTGATGCGAAGGGTATTAAGAAATCATGACATGTTTCCGCAAGCCTTGGCTGTTAACAAGGCAGTTATGTCTTCTACCGTGTAGGAAAAATCCCTTTTTGTTTGCACAATTGATTAGCGCTACTGTGTAGCATTTATTGTCTTGTCTTGTGTGTCCCTTTTTTTGGGGTTTTTTTTTTGGGCCATATACACTTTTGGACATTGCACTTGCCCTAGTGTCATTCCTTCATTTTTCTACCGTCTATCTTCCCTCTGGTCACGGGGAGCCTGTGCCTATCTCAGGCGTCTATGGGCATTAAGGCAGGATACACCCTGGATGGAATGCCAACTCATCACACACACACACACACACACACTCACAATCACACACACATTCATAGACTAGGAACAATTTTCCAAGGTGCCAATCAACCTACCGTGCATGTTTTTGGACGGAGGAAACCGGAGAACACGGAGAAAACCCCCCTGAGGCACGGGGAGAACATGCAAACTCCACACAAACATGGCCGAGATGGGAATCGAACCCGGACCCTGGAGGTGTGGGGCAAACGTGCTAACCACTAAGCCACCATGCCTCGACCTAGTACACTCATGTGTATAGTTAATTTATGTTGTCTGTAATAGCTTTGTCCTGGTGAAGTTTAGTTTCACTGTATACAGCACTGTATGTTGTTGGAATGACAATAAAAGCCTCCTTGACTTGACTTGGGTTCCAAATTCTGATATTACCCTTAGACATTTTACCCCATTCTCACATTACCTGATATATTTTTTACATTGCACTTCTGACATCTTAATATTTATATACATGTACAGGTTTCCCCTAACACATTGTTTAGTGAGTAATATATATCACATTTTTAACCACAAGTGAAATGCACAGTTTACCAATACCCTATGCAAACGAAAAACTGAGCATACAATATTTATATCAATCCACAGAAGACATATTTGTCCGTGTAACACGGAATAAATGGACAAATTGTTACATTTTAAGATAACTGTTTCGAATTGGTGCATTCAATTAACGTATGCTATTAATCTGAACAATTAAATCTGTGTCAATGATCTAATTTATGTGAAAATGATGTGCAAATTGCAACCATTACAAAAAAAATTAATAAATATATTTTCCTGTGAACTCACTGGATAAACAAAGGCAGAACAAAATTTGTGGATTTAATTCACCATCTAGTTTATTGTTCGCTTGTCTGTGTTTTTGCAGATCGATGTGATCTTTAAAACACATTATACTATAATAGAGACTCTCAGTGAAAAGTAACTGTTATGTTATTATGGTGTGTTTATGCCTTTGTGTGCACATCCAGTAGATGTACACTTGTTGAAATCGGATTGTCTGTGTGACTGTGTTCACTCTAATGATAGATTACATTTCATGACTGTATTATTATTATTATTATTATTCTTTTTTTTTTTTTAGAGCAGCAAGCGAGCGAACGTTGCGTAAGCCTGTCCACCCATTTGCATCCTTCAAGCCGATGCTCGGGAACCATTTCCCTGCATCTGTTTCAATTGAGCATGCTAAAATGTTATTTCCATATGCCTCTCCAGAGTGTGCCCTACTTTTCTGGCCTTTGTGTCAGAGGCTGTTTTGTAGCTGAAATGTGTTACTAATGGCTTATGAATTAATCAGCAGCCCAGCTAAATTTGATTTTTATACAAGGTGATCCTGGAAGCAGCGGGCCTACTCCCTCATTTTATTTATATTCTGGCATTTTCTGGCTGAACGCATTCCTATTTTACAGGACACAACAGGGTCTAGTGCATTTTACTTACCATGCCATTTCTTTTCCATCACTACACAAAACGGCGATTCAGATACAGGTACTTTTCCGGATTGCTTATTTGGATGTTCAGGGAGGAGCAGGCAGGTCTCCTACTTATTGGAATAGACATTTCTCACCTAGCCTAGCTGCGTATGTGTTAATGTGGACTCCCTGGGCACCTTAATTCACTCCTAACAGGACTGAACAACCATTGAAAGTAGAGGGAAAAGCATGTCAAAGAAATTCAGTCATTTTTTTTTTTACAGACTTAAAAGTAATAATCAGAAGTTTGATTCTTTTGCAAGAATCTCCTCTCGTGCCTTGCTCATGTATTCACCAGTGGCTCATAAAAACTTACAATTATGTTGCTATTTGTGATTTGTCAATCTATAATGAAAAAAAGATATCATTGCTGGTGCAAAACATACCATAACTTTTTTTTTCTCCAACTATTAAAATATAACCATACTAATTAAACGCAATAACAGGCTGTTGTGCATCAAACATGTCTGGGAAAAAAAAGCTGACAGGCTAAGATTCTGATGTTTTACTAATTTGCTGTCAAGCCTGCTGTTGGATAATGAATGTAGCACAGCCATAAGGTTACGGCTATTAGCAGGTTAATTAAGCAATAAAAGAAGAGAAAATCTCAGGTTAGTGTGGGTGTGGTGCAGCACATCGCTCTTTATATGGACCTTATAGGAAATGAGCGTTAGATGTTATCTATAAGGTGCTAATTCAGAAAAGGCATACGTTCATGGTAATTTTGTGGTTAAAAAAAGCACTTCATCTGATTCATAATCAAGATGATCAGAAAATGTTTTACATCTTTACTAGCTGTAGGCGAGAGGAGAAAAAAACCTCTCTCTCTCTCTCTCTCTCTCTCTCTCTCTCTATATATATATATATATATATATATATATATATATATATATATATATATATATATCGAGAAATCGAGAAATTTTTGTATTTTTTCCCCTGCTACTGCAGATTTTTTTGCTAATAACTTTGTTAATTATTTTAATACATAAACAAATTCACAAACTGAAGTTAAAAACCTTTCTTGGTAATTGATTTAGACATGATCAGTAATGATACGAATAAACAAAAATGATCTAAATACTCGGTCTTAAGATCACTAAGGTTTGCAGGTCAAGGTCCAGTAGAAGCTATTGGAATCAGATCTCTCTCTATCTCTCTCTCTCTCTCTCACACACACACACACACACACACACACACACACACACAAACACACACTTACTTGCAATAACAGACTCAGACATGTGCTGCCACCTTTGAGCATCATTAATGATGTCCATTGCATCCATATGGCTTTCCCAGTAGCTGTTTCTCACCATCTAGCTTGTGACCTCAGATTACAGTCATCCATAGTCCAGACATCACTCTCTATCTGCCTCTTCTCTTTCTATTACTCTCCCTTTCGGGTTCTCTGCTTGTTTTCAGTGATTATGTCGCCTTCAAACTTTACTCCCGGAAGGCCTTCGACAGCTATGGGGATTCAACAGTGCTGCTTCCTCTCCTCTTTCTGCCCTGTCCATAAAGCCTTGCTAATCCATGAGTCTGACCTTGGACTTGAGCCGGGAGTCAGAGGGGGAAAATAATTGGGTTGCTAGTAATAACTGGATTTTAGTTGTTCAGTCTGGGTGAGGGTGGGGGGGGGGGGGGGGGGGGGGTGATGGGGGTTCTGGGACACCTAACAACCAGTGTCCTCACAGGAAGAGTTTGGGCCTCTAAGCCTCTGCCTGGAGTTTTGGTCAGTCCTTTCTCTGCCACGTATAATATGATTAACATTTGGCGCTATGATTTAAGATCCATTTGAAAGGATTACAATATTCTCTGTGTGCAACCTAATTTTTCATTAAGCGGACTTACACCTCCTCTCGGTTAATAACATTCAAATGAAAGGAAAGTAAGGCGCCAGTATTTAGCTGTGAGAAGGTTTTTTTTGTCGGTTTCTGGAGTGAACCAAGAACAAGATGTTATTATTGGATTATTTCGGTACGAGCATGAGACAGAATGTACGGTGTACGTGTCATATAGCTCGGTGTTACTTATAGGCTGATGATCACGATATGCCATGAAGGCTTTATCTGTAATTTTGTGCTTAGGTAACTTGAGTGTTGCTATACTGAGGTTATTTTACTTTCTTTACTTTCTTGACAAACACACACCTCACAGCACCCACTGACGTTCCTACTGCACTTAACATCTACCCCGATGCTGCATGCAGGTCTGAAAAAGAAGTGTCAAGTATTGCATGTGTTTATTTTTGTCACTTGGTGTTTGTTCAGTATGAGTGAATGTAAAAGCAGAGGAAGGTGGGGTGGCAGTGTAGCTATGGTAAAATGTAATCCCACTCTGTGTGTGTGTGTGTGTGTGTGTGTGTGTGTGTGTGTGTGTGTGTGTGTGTGTGTGTGGTGTGTGTGTGTGTGTGTATGGTGTCTGGGCATTTTCACACCCCCGTGTGGGTGAGGTTTGATATGGTTCTAACTTACCAATTTTACTTTGGCCCATGGTGCATTTTAGTTCTCCATGTACAAACAATGGATATTTCCATTACGCCAAATGAGTTAGCATAGGATGGAGTTAGCGTAGGATGGAGTTTGGATTACTGTTTGTGTGAAATGACATCTTTGCCCTGTACTGTATACTAAATTCATCCAATTCATCCTTCTACATTACAGAAACTATGAGTGATATATATATATATATATATATATATATATATATATATATATATATATTTTTTTTTTTTTTTTTTTTTTTTTTTTTTTTTTTTTTGCTCACTAAAACTGTTCAGCTGCTCTAAGTTGTTAGCCGTTAAAGAGTGTGTATTTTATTATGCGGTTACTGATACGGACAATGAATGAAGAACTACATGCATTGCAATGTGGGTCTCTTATTTGTTATAGAATTTGATCAAACTAATATCATATTCACTATGGTATTGACTGAGTGCAGAACAATCACTGACAGCTCGACAAGACGTATTGTTAATCCAATATGAAGCTGGATATAATCACAAAATGCTTTGTTTCTCTCTCTCTCTCTCTCTCTCTCTCTCTCTCTCTCTCTCTTACTCACACACGCAACATTATATTGCTTTATTTTTACTTACAGGACAATGCGTTTTTTGCTTTGCAGTGCACCTTTATGAACAGATTTGTCTTGGGCAGAGTAAAGAGAAGTTGAACTGGGGTGAAGGACACAAAAAGTAAGCACTTATTTGTTTTGTTTTGAAAGCCTATGTTTCTTTTTTCAGCCAATTACAGCATTCATGGCCATTTGTTTTGTACTTGTGCACTTTACCTAGAAAAAGTCACCGTACGAAAGCTCCTGGTGATTTTTTTTATATTTGCTCCGGCAACTGATGATCAAAGCATAAAAGTCAATTTCCTAGATTTTGCATTCATTTCGGATTTCCAGGAAAGAGCGCCTGCGCAGTGGTTCATAATTGCGCCTAAGAGAAATGCCCTTGGAGATGGAGGTCTAATTACATGTAGGAAAACAATATCAAAATAGTCTTTGCCAACCCGAGTCGCAGCTGCATCAAGATTAAAAAGGACGGCATGAGGGAGCATTTGGCCATGCAATCCTCCCTCCGTCAATTTATATAATATTACACTGTAAAGGTCAAAGCTAGGAAAGCACCTAGAGTTACCTCAATGGTACATAATTTCTTCAAGAGCGGGAACAAAGTAAAAGGAAAAAAGCCCAAATCCATCACGCACCCTTGTAGAGACGAGCTGTGATCTAGTCGTATGGAATAAGAGCGAGCTGAAAGTACTCATTTATGTGATGAAAAAAATAAAAGAAATATGGGCAGAATGATGAAGGCTTGAAATCGGGTTGAATGGAAATTACAATTTTCAAGGTTGAACAACACGCTAATATAAACAAGTACAGACAAACACGCATGTACATGAACAAAATGAAGTTATTTGCAATTGCAAAGTGTATTCTGTTATCGTAGGCAGTACTAATGTATAAAATACTGTGGTCAAGTGGCGTAAACTTTATATTCTCTCATGTTCTTATTAGCAAAAAATCTGTGATATTTATATCTATTTATATTTATATATTTAGTCTGATTTATCACGAGGGTGAAATGTTAATGAAACAGGTAATGTCGACGTCTGATTCCGGATAAAATTCTTACTAGAGATAAATAAAGCAGAGCGCAAATTATAATCTGCTAAAGCAACAACAACAACAACAAAAAAATTCTCAGACCAAAATAATCAGAGAATATAAATGTTATGAAAACTTACATACACTTGCTATTTAGCATCTTGTTAAATATATTAAATATAGCTTTTTACTATAACATCTCTTTCAGACCCTAGACATATACAAAAATATAATACCTCTTTATGTAAGTTCGTTTTGGAAGCTAATCTTTAAAAACAAATAAATAAATAAAATCCTGTTCATGGGGGCATGGTGGCTTAGTGGTTAGCACGTTCGCCTCACACCGCCAGGATCCGGGTTCGAGTCCCGTCTCGGCCATGTGTGTGTGGAGTTTTCATGTTCTCCCCGTGCCTCAGGGGTTTTTTCTCCGGGTTCTCCGGTTTCCTCCTGGTCAAAAAACATGCACGGTAGGTTGATTGGCACCTTGGAAAATTGTCCCTACTGTATGAATGTGTGTGTGTGTGTGTGTGTGTGTGTGTGTCCTGCAATGGGTTGGCATTACATCCAGGGTGTATCCTGCCTTAATGCCCATAGACGCCTGAGATAGGCACAGGCTCCCCGTGACCCGAGGGAAGATCGGATATAGAAATAGAAGATGAATGAATGAATGAATCCTGTTCATAAGCAAGCCTTTCCATTCTTTCTTCTAGAGACTCCCTGAGAAGTCTCCCTATGTATCATATTTAGCATATAGCAATGTGTAAGGTACATACAACAACATCCTATCTGATTTCCTTAAAACTTAATAAGGAATTGTTGCTGCATCATGATTTATGTGTATTTCCACCACCCACTGTACTCACTGGATGCCCTGGGTGCATTTCTGTCGAACTCAGTCGGTCTGTCAACAAGAGAAAATTAAATTTCTTCCTCTTTTATAATAGTATTGCTTTAAACTATGCTGTTCATTCCTCATCATTGAGACATCCAGCTAAGTAAGAGAACAAGTCTGAAAGTTCATATTAGAAGATCGCTCTTGGTAAAAAAAAAAAAAAGTTGACTACTCTCACTACATATGCCCGAGATAAAATCGCCACTCTTTTTTTTTTTTTTTTTTTTTTCATGTTATCTGTGGGAAATAATTAAAACAGGAACACCGATTGTGTACAAGTCAGAGCCTTTGTGCTGTAAGCCACAGTCATCTGGGAAAAGCCTCTTTTGGAGGGTAATAATATGTTCTCCCCTGCTTAAATCTGAGATCAAATGCTCTCTCATAACGCCAGAGTAATTAGATTTCACTATGTAAATGGTCTACAGAGGAGAGAGAGAGAGTGAGAGAGAGAGAGAGAGAGAGAGAGAGAGAGAGAGGGGTTGGGGGAAGAGAAGATGAGTGCAGAGATGTGTGCCTGTTCACTGCTGCCTCCCTCAGGCCATTTACTGCTCCAAGGGCTCAGCATCAGTAAAGAACGATCATGAAATCATGGAAACAAGTGTGAGGTCTGGTTATGGAGGTTTATGTCATCAAAGTCAATCTGAAACTCTTCATAGTATTAAACCAAGGTAACTGCAGGCTCCCTATAGGAGCTTTACTTCTACTGAAGATCATAACCAATCGAAAGTCTCTCTCTCTATCTCTCTCTCTCTCTCTCTCTCTCTCTCTCTCTCTCTCTCTCTCTCTCTCTCTCTCTCTCTCTCTCTCTCTCTATCTCTCTTTTACACACATATGCATATCCATACAGTCAGCCATAGTATGTTGTGCTAAAAACATGCAAGGGGAATTACAAACCTCTACCATCACACCTAAACTATTACTCTAATAATCTTTTTAAAAAGTCTCATCCAAAAATAATCCTTTAAGATGTTTTTAGAAAATGTTTCCTATTTTGCTTTGTGTGATTATGAATTCATCCATGTGTTTATAATATTATAATACATGACTATAAGAAATAAGGATGCAACAGATCTGTTAAGATTTTAAAGGACTTTCCGGATATAAATATTAAAGGACTTATAGGATCTGTAAAGGATTTTCACCTTATCCATCTGCACAACATTACACAAAAGGGACACTGGACACTGGTTTACACACTGGTCACATTTTACACTGGTCACATTACACTGGATATTTTACACTGGTCACATTACACTGGACATTTTACTCTGGTCACTTTACACTGGGCACGTCACTCTGGATATTTTACACTGGTCACGTTACACTGGTCATGTTAGACTGGACATTTACACTGGTTACTTTACCCTGGTCATGTTACACTGGATATTTACACTGAGCACTTTACACTGGGAATGTCACACTGGACATTTTACACTGGTCACTTTACACTGGTCATGTCACACTGGACATTTACACTGGTCACTTTACACTGGACATTTACACTGGTCACATCACACTGGACATTTTACACTGAACATTTTACACTGGTCACTTTTTTACACTGGTCATGTTACACTGGACATTTACACTGGACATTTACAATGGTCACTTTACACTGGTCATGTTACACTGGACATTTTACACTGGACATTTTACACACTTTACACTGGTCACTTTACACTGGACACTTTACACTGGTTACACTGGACATTTACACTGGTACACTGGTCATTTTACACTGGTCATTTTACACTTTACACTGGTTACATTTACACTGGTTACTTTACACTGGTCATTTTACACTGGATCAATTTACACTGGGCATTTTACACTGGTCACTTTACACTTTATACAATATATATATTTTTTATAAAGATCTTATTTTTATTCTATTTTTATTTGATTTCTATCTGTATTTTTATTCTATTATTTTTTTCAATTTACATTTATGTATAATGTCTGCACTATTTTCTTTTTCTTTCCGTTATGTTTACACGTCGGACGGTCGTAAAAAGCATTTGTCTGCAGGTCGTACTTTGTATGTATGTGTATGTAATAAACAAAATGTGAATTTTAGTCAAGGTCATTTGAAAAAGGCTAAATGTGAAAAAAAAAAGAAAGAAATATTTCGTATTATAAATGCTGGGATTTTTCATCACTCATATGATCTTGCCCCTGTTGCTTGTTTGATAAGACAGATGATTAAGTTGTCCGTATGACCTTTTATGAAAAAAGGCCACGTGCCACAAAAGGCTGTATGTCCTCTTTACTTTTTAAAAGTAGAATTCATATCAGTAATAGCGGTGAAAACAAAGCCATATGTTTTACACAAAGCAGATCCCTATAAGGCTAATAAGCGGCAAACACTGAAACAGCGGTAGTACCTGAGGCGAAACAGATTGCCGTATTCTCCAGATGTATCCACACAAAGTCATTTTGACTACCTTAGTCAATTTTAATTGTCAGTTGACAGGAATCCATGTCCAGTATGGAAACTCTACTTTGTGTGGATTATTTTTTTTCCGCCTTCAATTCTTTGTCCACAATAGACTCTGCAAACATATGTTTCCTCCCCCTCACCTTTAGTTAAGCCTCTCTTAATTAACTTTAAATGGCTAATTTGATAAGCTTGAGTAAGTAGGGTGTTATTTCTGAGCCTCTGAGAGGCAGTGTATCTTTCGAGCTGGATAATAAAACAGTCAAAATTTGCAATGAGGCCAGATTGAGGATTTCGGTATTTGGCTTAGTTTTAATAAGGCACAAAAATAGCACCAAAAATGCCAAGCAACACCAAACTGATTTTTTGTTTTGTTTTTTTTCTGGCAAAATGACTAGGTATTGTTCTGTTGAGTAGACAAAAGGGGCGCTGAAATAGTTTGCTTTTTCTTGTAGTACGAGAAGGCATGGAAATTGAACCATATGCTACGCTGCAGACATCAGACGACTGATGGTTCTTGCCTTGTCAGGACAGTGTCTTCCAAACCATTAAGATCCTATTAACATAAATTTTAGTAATTGCCCTAACAGAGCAGAAACACAAAGCTACACCCAGTGCACTTGGAGATGCAGAGTGTGGCCTCTTTCTCACAGAGAGCGACAGCTGAAAGAATTGGGGTCAACTCTGACCAGCGTTGCATATTGGTTAGCTGATAGCATTTGAACATAGGAATCAATTAACACAACATTGTAGAGGAGTTGATTCTTCACTGTCACTTTTGTCCCGGTGATAAATATCTATTTATTTCTTATTATTCAGACTGCAGACTTTCATCGCCGGCTGAATTATGTCAACTAAAGTAAGCGTTCCAGCTGCTTGTAATGACACGTTCACAGCTAACCTAGCACATCTTCCTCATTTCCTCTGGAGTAATTGGACTGCCCTGGCGCATTATCCGGTCTAAACTGTAATACTAATTACAAAAGCCCAACAGTTGAGCAAGCATCAATACTCTATTAGGATTAATTAAGATTGGAAGTGACAGCTGACAATTACGCACATCATTTGGCAGTTCAACAATGCTGAGGTCAAACGATTATGCTTCTCTCTTTCAACCGTGATTAAGCTCCTGTATAAATTTGCATAAAAAAAATATCATCGTCATGATTAGCAGATGCATATTCACACATTTATTTATTTTTTTTTACTTTTCTTTTCCTGCCAGTATCTTAACATCAGTGCAGTTTATTTATCTATGTTTAATTTTCACCCTTGAAGGCACAAATGGTTTCATAATTGATTGTGCTTCTAATTACAAGCCACAGATTGTGGAAGTTATTGATAGTTGTGAACGTGGCTTTTAACCCTGGAGCTGTGCGTCTACCCAGAGGAGACGAGTGTCCTTCTCTCCTAACGATGTCAGTGACTTTTAAATAATTAGAGTGTCACAACTGTTTTCGCTCGAGTCTGGACATAACAAGGCCTCCGCGTCTGGTGGTGTCCTTTTTTTTCTTTTTCTTTTTTTTTTTACATATTGATAGGATAAGTCATGGATTTGTACAGTTCTTGTTATATTTAACTTTACCTGGTGAAAAGTAAATAAAAGACAATGAGAAAAAGGTATTTAAATTATTTTCTATATTATTAATTTGGACAGTAAATATTCTGCTTAATAAAATAATATTTTTTTGTTCTGTGGTGCTTCTGCGCACTAGAAGGCATTGATGAGGCTACAATTTGTAGGAAGTATAATTTGTAAGAAGTGCACACTTGGAGTTGGGGAGAGTGAGAGCACACTTCAGCTTAATGGATTTCATAGCCATAAAATTGTAGAAACACTTAAATGTTTAACATCGTGAACTTTCAAACGGTATCAAAGAACAACGGCGCGCTCTAACAGCATGCTTCCCTCATGCAGAGTGGAGTGATGTGATGAGTCAAGATTGAGAAGTGGAAGAGAAACCCACAATAAAAGCAGATTAAGGATAATTTTACAATATCGGATGTAAATCCAAACATTAGAGAAGTAGAACGATAAATTCACGAGTTGCCATTTCTTTAGAGAAGAGAAAGCATGGACTGTAATTTTACGGGATCACACACACACACACACACACACACACACATACACGGCGCAGCCATTACAGCTGCACTACCGCCGAGTGGTTTCCTTACTCATAGTTGACCATGTCGAGAGAGGCTGGCCTTCATTATTCCTTAAATGCCTGAAACGCCTTCGGGTTGGGGAAAAGACTGTTGTTTGTGCCTATGGGCCGAACACCCGGCCTTTTTCTCGCTAATAAACGCCTTTCCGACTGAGACTCCGTTGTTCTACTGGGGACTTCTTCATAGTGGGATACCAGGACAGCCATCATAGTTTGTGTGACTTTATAATTGCAATCATTTCGTATCTAAAGATCTGGATCCCGTCCACAAACTCTGTTCTTTTCAGTCTAATGGTCTGTGTTGAATGTCATACAGATGCAGTTTGGACTTGTACTGCACTCAAAATTCACCATAATGTAGGATCCTGGCATTCTCCAAATGTTGCGTCAGGACCTCAGCAAAAAAAAAAAAATCTTAACATAAAGACACGGCCAGGGTTTGTGCAGTTATTCATTTATAATAAAAATTGCTTATTGTATTATTTAATCCGTGGCAAAAGCTCTGACAAAAAAAAAAATTATATTGTATGTTCTGGATTTGTCACCTTTTCCATGCTGTCGCTGCTATTCCATGCTTGGTCAGGGACGATTGCGGAAAAACACTTTAGCTCCCATAATGCAATTCAAATTGTGGCGAATTTTCAAATGTTTAACAGAGGTACATTCAAGCAACATCAGAGACCGATAGCATACAACAGCAGATTTTCAGAACATGGCCTCTAAGTCCATTTCCACATGTCACATTACCTATATTATTAAATATAATGAAATCATATTATTTTATTATATAATAATTATATTATACCTGGTCGCAATTTATTATTATTTTCGAAATTGTACAGACACTGAAAGCATCCATACTTTAAAAAACATCATGTGTGAAATTAAATTAAATAAAACTAGAATATGTTTGATTGTTTAAAGTAGCTACATTTATATTTGGCGACATTTGGCAATCATAACTGGTACCAGTTCATTCACAGGTGGGCGGTGTCAAGAGTTATTTTGTGACATTTCTTTTGAGAGATTTCACCATCGTGTGCCGAGAAAATCGCTTAGGACTGCGCGTATGTTTATACATACTATATTACCAACCCATACTTAATATTGTATAATCATTTGCCTCTGGCTTCTCAATCAGCTGTTAAACCTATAATATCCTTATAGAAACAAACTTTAAAAGTAATGGCTCAAAAACCAGTCAAACGGCATCATTATTCAAAAGTAAATCTTGTTAAGGTTTTATACTTTAAGACTGTATACATGGCCTTGCCCTGATGTAATCTGTCAGTCAATACAAAGATTGAGTAGTGATGGGGAAAATCGAATAAGTTTAAAATAGAGTTATTTATACACTCACTTATTGTACTCGTTTTGTTTTATGTGATGACTTCTTTTGCTTTTTATTTTGCTAATTTGTCAAAAAGCCTAACCAGGACAAAGGCTGCAAATTAGCTTTATGCTATATTATTGACGCTTTATGCCATACACCGCATCGGTTGCCATTGGGTATTTAGGGTATTGTCCCTGATAACTAAACAAACAAATAAATAAAAGGGTGTATACAGAGTCAATAGCTCAAATAGTGCTACAACAACGACTTTATAAATCAAGGAACATTCGATTAAGTAAAGAGAAAAGAAAGTCCCTCATTACTTCAAGAAATGAAGGTCAGTCACTCCGAGAAAGATCGCAAGAACTTTAAATGTAGCCCCCAAGTACAGGCTTCAAAATGATCAAACGCTCTGATGACACGGGCTTTCATCGGGATAGTCCCAATTAAGGAAGCGTTACCTTTGCTGCCGAGGATGCGTTTATTAAAATTACCAAGCTCAGAAACCGGCAAGTTATATAAACGCTTCTCGGAGTTCAAGTGGCAGGCATATTTTTACATCTAGATTTCAGAGGAGACTGAGAGAGTCAGGCTTTCATGGTCATTTCATTTGGCAAAGAAACCATTACTTTGGCAGAAGAAGAAACTTTCTAAGACCCAGGAACACAAAGAATGGCATTAGATTACTCCAAATTTGACATTGAACCGTGTCGTTTTTAGACGTACAGAGGATTTACGGATGGTTCCTGAATGTGTGGTTCTCAAAGTGAAACACAGTGTCACAGTGGCGCAGTGTCAGGGAGTTACTAGTTACATGTAACATGTAAGTAATTTAATTACAAAATAAATGCAACATTAATTCATTACAGTTACTAAGAAAAAATATGTAATTACAATTACAATTCTTATGAAAATGTTAAAGATTATAAATAGGGTTACATCTGAACAATTTCATGTAAAATCAGTGCTTCATACTACGGCAGTGGTTCTCAAATGGTGAGCATGTAACCCAGGGGGGAAATATGCTTTTTCGCCGTACTAAAATAAAGTATAATTGCACGTCCACTACAGAGGGTGGCAGTGGCACTCTCAGTCTAAGAGTATGTACAGGGAGCAAACATGGCGAAAAAGTAAGGCGAAGCATAACAAGAATGTACCAAATGCCCCCAAAACCCCCCCACCCCCCCCCCCAAATGCCCCACCCCCCCCCCCCACCCCCCCCCCCCCCCCCCCCCCCCCCCCCCCCCAAAAAAAAAAAATAAATTGGAAAAAATTGCTCATGTGAACCCCCCCACCAACAATCGTTTCCTGTGCAGTTTAATTTCGACAAATATAAGCAATTTTTCTTGAGGGTTTGAATATTTTTTCCTTAGAATGCTAACTTCAAAAAGCCACCTAGTGGACAACTGATAGTAATTAAAAAGTAATCAAATGTTATCAGTTACTTTGTTATACGTAATTGAAAAGATACGATATTTATTACATTTTGAATAGGCTCATTTGTCACCTGTAATCTATTACATTTCCAAAGTAACTTTCCCAACACTGGATATCAGATTCCAAACACAGATGCCTGCCAAAGCTTGAAAAACACTGATGCTTGAAAAAAGCCAAAAACGGTCCTGTCATGTACATGCTCGAATTTAAACATGCTGTTTGTGTCCTGTTTGTAATCGATCAAACCAGTGTTAATTTATTCATAGTTGGAGCACTTTTTTGTACATCGCTCTGCTAAATGCTGTAAATGTAAATGTAAATGTGTGATGATGTGGCAGCACTATGCTGGTGATACTGCTGATGATTTAGCCAAAACTGATGGTACAGTTGGCTACCAACCGGTTAATGGGACCATCAATTGATTTCCAACAGGACAGTAGCCTCAGGCACATCTCTAGGTTATGTAATATTTGTATAAGACGTGTGTATTGGAGTGCTGCATAACATGACCCTGGCCTCCGTAATAACCTCTAATTCCAATTCGAGTTGGTTTGGGATGAGTTGGAACAGAAAGTGCAAGAAAAGCAACCAATAAGCTTCCAAAACCTCTGGGAACTTAACACGATTGTTGGAAAAGCATTCCAGGTGGATGGCTGAGAGAATGCCTGGGGTGTGCAAAGCTGTCATCAAAGCAAAGCAAAGTAGGTGACTTTGAAAAATACAACACACAGTCTGGGTTGTTTCATATGTTTTGGTGTAATACATCGACGTGTGTAAGTCCATGTTCTTTTATAGTCTGAATGTGTTCATATCAAATGTCGAAAACAATAAAAATAATAGAAAATCTGAATGATTATGGTCTGCTTATTGTTTGCAAATTGGCTGGCCGGAGTATTACAGAATCTGATGATCTCCTGGGTTTCTGCTCTAGAGTTGTGTAAAGACAGAAACAGAAAAACAATATTGTGTGAAGGGGGAAAAAAGGCACCTTGAGTGAGTGGTAGCTGTGTATGTGTTGCTAATGAGAGAGATAAACGAATGTTCAAAACCGATCATCTGACTCCAGTAACTCAAATAACCACTGTTTACTGTTTACCACTGTTAAACTGAAATGCATCTCACACAGCACATCAGCCCCACTTTGTCTTTCAGTTGAGCATTTCAAAGCTTTGTATAGGTAGAAAAAATGAGACAAAGGTTGTCTTTTGGATCGTGTATAATAATTTAGCAGATGTATAATAATCAATTTGAGAAAACCAAAAACAGCCACTAAAGATTCAACTTTTGTTGATATTTATGAAGATTTTGTGTATTTATTACCAGAGGTTGGAAAGTAACAAATTACATTTACTAGCGTTACAGTAATTGCGTAGTTGTTTTTTTTTTGTGTGTGTACTTCTATTTTGTAAAGTAGGTTTTATAATATTTTGCACAGTAAGTTAAGTGAATCTTACTCGTTTCACTGAGGGCATTTTCTCCAGTGTATCACCCACTTGGTGATTTGACTTGTCGGCGTAGTGATTATTTTTTAATAATAATCATGATTAATCATAATCATTTTACTTTTACTTAAGTATGTTTTTTTTTAATATTGTACTTCGCTACATTTTAAATCATACTCATAACTGAATTTTTAAAAAAATAAATAATAAATAAATAAATATTGCACACCGACACCACCACAATGATTGATTGGTGGGCGGAGATCAACCGCAACAGACCCCGCCCCCCAACAAACCCTCAATAATTCAAAAAAAGTAACAGGTAAATTTTATTGTGAGTAAATTTTTAATGAGCTACTTTTTACTTCTACTTGAGTACATTTTTAGACTGGTAACATGTACTTGGGTAACATTTCACAGAAGTAACAGTATTTTTCCGTGAGTACAAAATTTGATTACTCTTTCCACCTCTGTTTAATACCTGCAACGACGCATCATGCCGGAGCGTGTTGGTAAAACCTGCGTGTGTACGCTTGGCTATTCTTGTGTCTTGTCTAAAAGCAGCTAGAAGAGTGCTAGGAGGCATAGATACCCCCTGCTCCCAGAGAAAGAATGTTATTATTGGTAATAAAAAGTGATAAATATGGCGTGTAGAAAAAAAGCATACAGCGTGCAGAAAGAGTACGACATTTCACAAAAGGCCCCGAAGAGATTACGGTGCATTTCCTCTTTTCTGTTCTCCCGTCCCTCTTTATCCTCGAAAAGCTCTGAGAGTTGTGATGAATGAGCACAATGAGGATTTCTCAGGGAAAAAAAAAGAAAAGACATAGGCACCCCTTGACGATAACAATCAGAACAGTTTAATCTTTTAGGGAGGAGGGGTAGGATGCTAAACTACTGTCAAGTCAAATATTTCCAGCAACACCCATTTATATAATGTATAAGAAGAAAGAGAAATAATAAAAGCAAAAGGGGGACTCAAAGTGTTTCTTCCATTTTTACACCCCAGAGCACACTGAATTTCATCTTGGATTGCTGAGTACAAAAGGCAGAGCCATTAAGAGCTGAACTATAGCGGACAGTGCATGGCTTAAGGGAGTCAACGATGGATTGCAAAGGAGGGAGGGTTGGAGGGAAGAACCAGACCCATCTCGACTGACCTCTTCAGCTATCCAAGGAAGAGTGCACTGAAACACAGGCGCTGAATGGACAGATTTTCCAAATGCTTTGAAATCTGTTTAAGACCTGTATTTGAAACACGGACAGAGCAAAAGAAAGAAAGAGAGAGAGAGAGAGAGAGAGAGATGGTGGGGAGCCTTAAGAAATGGCCTATAAACAAGGAACGTGTCGCTTATTTTTCCCACAGAGATGGCATTAAGTGATCTTCTAATTGATGGTTATGAAGCCTAGGAAAAACCACATTAGCAATGAAGAATCAAGTGGGGGGCGCAGAGGACTGTAGGCAAAAAAAATAAATAAATAATGTTTGCTCTTAGCCTTATGGTGCTTTATACTAGCGCTTTAGCCTTATACTCCATGCTTTAGACTATTGGGAACATAATAGGAAAGAGAGTGATGTGTTTCTCCTTAAACCCCATTTTCCTTCCCATTGTTTCTCTTTCTTCTTAGCTTTTCCCTCTCCTCGGCGCAAAAGCTAACCGTGCCCCCACTCAGGAACAGACGTATTGCTTATGACATCCCAGTTTTCATCCGTTCACGATTTTCACATTAGAGCTAAATCTCAGCAGCTGGATTCTCACGGCCGAGTTAGCTCGAGCCCATCAAATATTTAAGCGTCCGGAGCCGCTGGCAGCCAGGTTGAGGGGAGTTCACGTCCAAACAAGCGATCCGCAGATTCGCAGACATCCCAATAGAAGTGTACAAGAGAAAAGAGCACTGATAAAAATTTTATTAAAATGAGACGGGGATATTGCTAGCATTCTCCCCAGCATCAGTATGAAAACTTAATCCGAGTTAATGGAAGAGATATGAAAGCCTTTCTCGATTCAAAACACAAGCGGTGCATAATTTATAGATTATTGTCAGAAAAGTGATTCTGCTCCGAGATTTATTCATCGTGAGATGGGAGGGACCCCCACAGAGACGGACTGGAGGTTTATTTATTTATTTATTTTTTAAAACAACACTGCTCTTTTTGACCTTTGATGCCAGCAGATTTTACACTAGAGCTGTCGATATAATCGAGTGAGTTGGTCATTTCTAGAAGAACCGCAACACAAGCACTCACTGATAATAAATATCAACTCAGCTCTGCTCTGGTAGCCTATAAAAACGCAGTATATGGCAGAAAGACGGGAAGTAAATGGGAAGAGCATGTCGGTGTGACCGGTGGCTTGACAGTCGCTAAAAGCTTCATTATGGTGTAGCATTGTTTCTACGACATAACAGGGAAGAAGCAAATTCCTGTAAAGAGCTTTTCAGAAGATCCTTTTTTTTCCCCCAACCATTCCAATTACACACGATACGTTTTGCATGGCAGAACCCCCACAGGTAATTCACACTGACAGCAGTCCTTGTCCTGAAGCATGCTGGGAGTAATAGTAATGGTTTCCTGCACTGGAAAAACATTTCTCCCTAATGTAGATTGCTCGTGTCCCAAACGCCATGCTCTGTTGTTCCTGCTCTTTTACATGGCAGCCAGTGAATCCTGATTAAGATTAGCACTTGTAAAACTCCTAGCTCTCCCTGAAGGCAGACTGTTATATGAACTCGTACACATCCGAGTGAACACGCGCGCAGCAGCATTCGTCACAGTTCTGCCATGACTCTTTTTTTCTTTTCTTCTTTTGCTGAAAAAACTAAAAATGATACTTGTATTTTGTCAATATTTAGATTAATGCTCTGACTGATTTAATGTGATTTCAGGTGTTGGTCATTACACTGCGTTGCTGTTGAATTCTCCAAACAGGCAGCGGGTGTTGATTAATTGTGTATCTAAGTGCTCAGACAGCCAGTACAAGACTTAATTCAAACAACAAACTAATTTTAGTGCACTCATTTAAATATGTTATTGTTTCTATAGTAACAGATCATTCAGAGATGCCAGATGAGTCACATAATCCATTTCTAATAGTAAACAGATGGGGGGAAAAAAGTGTTGCTACAAAGAAAGCACAATTGTTGATAGGGTGAAGGAGGTGGTTAGCGCTGATTTAATGCATGTAATGGCAAGAAATGAAATGCTGTCAGAGGAAAAAAATAATCACTACACCAACACGTCAAATCACCAAGTGGGTGATACACTGGAGAAAATTCCCTCAGTGAAACGAGTAAGATTCACTTAACTTACTGTGCAAAAGTTTTAGGTTAAATGTAAACAAAGAATGCTTTTAGAAATATAAATGGTAATTATTGTCAATTTACAAAATGCAAAGTTCTCAAACAAAATCTAAATCAAATAATATTTAGTGTTACTACCTTCTGAAGAACTAGTAGTAGTGGAAGTGATGGCACGACCCCCACAGAGTCCTGATCTCAACATCATGGAGTGTGTGTGGGATTCCATGAAGAGACAGAAGGATGTGAGAATGTTTACATCCACAGAAGATCTGTGTTTACTTCTCCAAGATGGAACAACCTACCAGCCGAGTTCATTCATAAACACTGTGTATAAGTGTACCTAGAAGTATTGCTTCTGTTTTGAAGGTAAAGTGTGTTCACACTATATATTGATTTGATTTCCATTTCTCTTTTGTTCATTCACTGCATTTCATTCATTGATGAAAAGTAAACAATTAACACTTCCACTTATCGCTTTGTTTACATTTTTTTCAGCACTGTATATGTATATACAGTACTGTATATCTAACTAGCATTAATATCATTAAAACTAGCATTAATATGCTACTATATCCTATAACAGACCATAAAAGGTGCAGGTTCACTAACCACTCTAGGCAGTTTGGTGTTGGGTTTCAAACCTTCCAGTCCAGAGGACAATGCCTGAGCTTCTACCTATCCTTCTTGGTTTTAGTCTTAAAATTAATACAACATTCTATTTAAAGATTAGAAAGATTAAAGATTAGATTAAAAATTTATTCTTGCACTTTAAATCTATCTTGCACTTTAAATGTTGCTCAAAAGGAGTTAACATTTACATTGCCTAGACTGAACAAGTACACTTTTCTTACTTTTTTTATAGTCTAACATACAATGGGGTTTTTAAGACTTTTTAATGACAAAAAATGTCATATTTTCTAGAAATACGCTTTTATTTCCTTTCTTAGATTTCAGTTTTTGCAGTTTTAGTTTTTCCCATAGTAGAGCACTTTAAATGAGATTTTATTGTTCAGATAACTGGATCTGTGTCAGAAAAGAAGAGAAACAAATCAATCTGCATATTATTATATGAGTATGACATGCGCACAATTTGGGAGTATGAAAAGCTGCTATAAGTGTATCACAGTGCAGCGTGTAAGATGCGCAGCGTTGTTGTGAAAGTGAATAAGAAAAACATCCGAAAAGGTCATAAGAGCATATTGATCATAACAAACTCATATAAGGTTGTTTGCAGTATGTCTGCAGTCCTTCTAAACCTGTCTGGAACTCTTGAGAAAATGCACTTGGTGTTTGAGTAAATATAAACAGGGTTGTGCTAGATTCCAGACATACAGCACTGCTACCACTGGGCTGTGCTCCTAGTGTGTGTAAGCGAGCGCACTGTTGACTGTGTCTAATTGATTAATCATGACTGCAAAAACATACTGAATGCTTTCTAACTGTACAATTAGTTTACCTCGAAAAGGAAAGGGTTGAAAAAGGTCACAGTTGGATTTCTATTCTAAAAGCATATAAGGGGTGGGGGGGGCAGAGAAGACCTTGGAGGCAGGACTTTTCTCAGCTGATCTAGTAGACGTGCCCTAAGCTGGCAAGTCAGAGACATGTGTGCATGCTTGGCTAGGCCGCTGCTTATTCAAGGTGATAAAAGCATAAAAAGGGGATATGAATTCTCAATGTGGTGCTGAAGTGTACGCTGCAAGCCTATTTGGCACAGTGCCATTTAAACCTCTGTGTCTCAGAAAACGAGGTCCTAGGAATTCTCATTTCATGTGGATAAATGGATGCAGGGGATCAGTTTACTGACAAATATTGATGACAGTCCCAAAAGCAGGAGGATCAGAATAAACTAACAGACAAAGAAGCAGCATCTAAGGATCTGGTAAACAGAGCCTCGATTTAGCCTGGCAGTGCACAGTAATAGGATAGTAATTCTACATTAGGCCCGTTAGAACTTTGTTACTGTAAATGTACCTTCCAAGAGCATGTACAGCAAGCAAACCGTGCCATTGTCCATGTTTTATTCATAATCTGAAGTTGTTCACCATCACCTGCTTTTTCTTTCTATCTTCCTTTTACTGGTTTTAACCATAAGCTGTGGTTAATTCATGCTGCTGGGGTTCTGTGGCAGAAGGCAGTTAGGAATCAAATACCATGACATATATTATTCAGCACTCCACATGCACATGTGTATGTGTAAGGGCCCTTTATTCTGTTTTATCAACACCTGGAAATGGGGCAAAGTTGAGCGAAAAAAGGTTTTGGCAGGCTGGAGGAGAGAAGAGAAGCTCTGTGCCCCTCAGAGTGGACGAGTTAAGCAGAATAAAAGCTACCTTTACCCAGGCCAGGCAGGACTAGAAGACTGGACGTGTGCGTGTGTGAGATAGAGACTGCAAGAGAGCGAGAAGGGTGCAATGGGAGCAATTTTCTGACCTTCAGCTAGCACGCGGGGTGATGCTGTTCATCTTTGTACCGCTGTGTGTGTCAGTGTGAGTCCAGCTCAGGTGCTCGGGGACCCGCCGCACTCACCAAGTGTCCGGTAAAATGAGAAAAAAAAAAAAAAAAGAAAACTCAGACACGTCCCTGGACTGAAGGAGCATACTCAGTCAGCTTTACTTACAATTCCCCCCCTTGGAGACCTGAGGGCCTGCATTGCCTCACTTTTCTTCTCTCTCACTTTCTCTCTCTCATTCACAGTCTCAATTTTTTTCTTTTGTCCTTTTTTAAGCATATTATATATATATATATATATATATATATATATATATATATATATATATATATATATATATATATATATATATATATATATATATGGGGGTGTGCCATAGTTAACACGTTATTAACGCGTTAATGCAAATTATATTTGAAGGCATTATTTTTATAAACACATGATTGTCGCAGCATGCGTTACTATGTAAGTTGATCTGCTCCTGTACTCTGAGTTGTGTTGCTGATTAAACGAGACACTTTTCATGCTGGACAATAAAAAGAACTATACGACTAATCAGTTTATATATAATTTACTGAGAGCCTTATAATATAGGTTTGGGTTGCTTTCCATTTAAACTAAGTGTGGGTTACATAAGGTAATATAGTGAGGAGCTCATACCTCTTATGAATGAGCAGCTAGAGTAATAGGCATAATTCAGGGAAATTTAGGTAGAATGAATGTTTGCACATTGCTGGGTGTTTTTTTGTTTTGCTAAAATTCTAAATTGTAAGCTAAACGTCAATGCTGGGAATATAATATAATATAATATATATAATATATATATAATATAATATAATATAATATAATATAATATAATATAATATAATATATAATATATATATAATATAATAATATAATATAATATAATATAATATAACTCTAACTGCTCATTAATTTGAAAGACTATCATTGTGTTTAAACAGTACACAGGTAGGAAAGTAAGTAGGAATTATTTGGCCAGTGTTTGCATACTCTCGAAGATGGCAATCTTTTTATTGCAATTTATTGAATATGCGTGACATTTTGTGCAAAATTGTCGTTAAAGAATGCAATCTAAAATGAGAAATGTTGTCCTATATGTGTCTGATACACAATTCTAACTGCTCAGCAGTTCTCCGTGTCCTTTGTTGTATTTTTCTTTTCATTTGCTCACTTACATGACATTTATGGCATTTGGCAGACACCCTTATCCAGAGCGACTTACAACTGAGCAATTGAGGGTTAAGGGCCTTGCTCAAGGGCCCACTAGGGGTAGCTTGGTGGTTGTGTGGTTTGAACCTGCAATCTTCTGGTCCAGAGCTCAAAACCTTACCACTAAGCTACCACCTCACTTGATATGTTTTCTATGTTCTGTTGTGAAATATGGGTGTTTATGATAGGTTTATTATACTATTGCCTTCTGTTTGATTTACATTTTACAGAAAGTTTTTTTGGAGTTAAGGTTGTTTATTTTTTAGAAGAGAATTCCATCATGTTTTCAACAAATCTGAAGCCAAAGACAACATTAATAAAAGCATGTATACCATTTTTCCATAGTTAGGCATTCAATAAACATTTCAATTGCCAGAAGTTTGTTTGTTAGTTGAAAGCGACCAGCTAACAGCCTTGTCTCACACTATATACAGTACACACGCATACAACTAATCATGCTCGCTTTAAAGGCATTTTTTGTGTAATATTATGATTATGGATTCCAGTGTCAATATCTAACAACATAAGTATATTTTACACTTAAAATATTTACACACTTTTTCAAAATGTTAAACTATTCTGTACTAGACCATAGCAAATACATCACGAACCAATGCTAAGTCATTTTTACCCTTACTAAACCACAATATTCCCTTCAGTAGTGTTTTCATCCAAAGTGTTGAGGTTTGACTTCATCCTGAGTTGGTTTTCACATTGTGTTCCATGTGGGCTTGTTTTGGAGTTTGGTCAAACCCTAGCCATACATGTTTAATTTCTCTAGGCCTCTTTGTCTCTCCCTGTCTATCTGTTTCCCTCCGTCTCTTAAGAACAGACACCTCCTGAGAGCTCCTTGTTGTTTGGTTTTGAAGTTCAGTCCAGTGTAAATGAATAGTTAAAACATTTCATTCCGCCTTTCAACTGATGTGAAAGAAGATTCATTTAATTACCCTTTACTAACAAACTCGATTCAAGAATTCACCGATGCCATGATGCTTTCCCTTTTAAGTCACACACTCTTTCGCTCTATTTAGTTTACCTATTTGTTAACCAACTGACTCTAAAATGTGATGGATGATTAGTCAATTAATTAGCATAAGCTAATTAGCATTAGCTGCGCAAAGCTATACCAATCGATAAATTGCAAAATATTTTGACTGTACACAAGTATATTTCTTTGCGGCACCTGGCAAAACTACAGAGATGCTGTAATGAGGAGGCGGCTCTCGATCAGCCGTGACCTCTTTTTCTTTGCAGTCACATTACTGTTGTGCAGAAAGTATATCCTTTACATACAAAAGGTCAAGCAGATAAATCAAACTGTGCTTCCCCATTCACACATCATGAGCTAAGGGGGCTGGGGAATATGTGAGGCCTAATCAGACTCTTCCCTTTACTAAAGAAAAATAAAATCCTACTCCAAACTGCGAACGCCGTTGTTTTGAAAACCCCGAGAACACAAACTCCTCATTAAGCACGTACGTAGCCGGCTACTAGCTTAGCACAATCAGTATTTCTTAACACAATACAGTGTGATCCCAGAGACTAATTTACCCCCCCAGGTCCGTGAGATGTTTGTTGGCACAATGACATTTGTGCTGGTTAGATAATCCACCATGATGCAACATACTGAAACATAAGGACTTCTCCCAGCTCATGGGCCACTGCGCTGGTTACATGGGGTATGTGTGAGTGTGTGTAGTTGTTTTTGTTGGCTAGGTTTGGGTGTTGGTGCTGGGATATCACGGTCCCACTGTGATGCTAATTAAGGTTCCTCTCATTCCACACACACACACACACACCACACACACACACACACACACACACACACACACACACACACACACACACACACACACACAAAAAACAGAGAAAACACTCGACACCTTCATTTGATAAATGAATAAATCAAAATGACTGAACACATCATACCTCAAAACTTTTGACGGAACAGGTTCATTCTTAATTAACTCTGTGTGCGTATGCGTTCGCTCGGATTTCAATTAGCAATTTCCATCGTATACCTCCTCCTCCTCCTCCTCCTCTTCGCCCTGCTCCCACTTGCACCACCTTCATCCCTTCGCAGACAAGTTTTTGACTTCCTCTCTCAGTGGCATATTTCAAGAACAAGCAGAGGTTCAGGAAGAAGTGGAGAGCTGCCATCCAGACAGACATCACACCTCTCCCGCACGCCACTAATTAGAGTTCATTATTTATACGCTTTGATTCTTTGATTTAGCCTCACTCCTTTTCGGTGCCAAGTTATTCGGTGCTTGTTCTGCAAATGAAAGCCACCGAACAGATTGATTGATACCAGCGAGGTCTTTTTTTCTTTTTTTCTCTCCTTCTCAACATCTCCAAAAACCTTTGGATTTAAATTCAAAGCCTCACCACAACCACCACCCGATCGGATTTCATTAACCTCGTATAGCTAAAGCTAATGATAGCAGAAGCCGGAAAGTCAAAAGGAAAAAACGCTGAATGTGAACGCAGAGTCTGGCTGATTGTGCTCCATTTGTTAGTACAAAGTTCTTTTCCCAGCCATGCTCCTTCATGCAAATGAAGCAGCATTATGATGGAGGGCTTTGACCTATGAGAGGTTACCGTACTGATACTGACAAAGGAACCATATGGTGTTTGGGTAGGGATGCTTAATAATATCTACAACAGAAGCTTAATATGCTTAGTTTACCACATGAATAACCCTCTATTATTACATGAACATTAGTCATTAACGTTTAAAAAAAGAAACATGACTATGTAATGATTTGTTAGCATAATTAGATCGAGAAAAAAATGTAATTATAGTTTGTTTCTTCCATGCAACTGTTATGCAGAGGTAAATTTGGACCGGAAGTGTTTAAGATTAGGGAACCAATTTCATCGGAATGATTTGTAACGAATAAAAAGATGTCTGTTCTAAACACACGCACATAAATATCCTGGACTAGAATAGAGCCTGACTTAAACCTGCCACCAATCCCCAAGCAGATAGCACATTGTGTAGCGTGCAGCAAATCATTGTTCTTCCATCTATTCAAGAGGAACATTGAAAGAAAAAAACATCTTTAAAGTCCCCATTTACACACACAGCAGCAGTGTATCTCAATCTCATGGCAAAAATATACATGTATGGAGGCATGTAACACAATCATTTTGAATTTAATTCTATTCTGAAGATATGTAACCGTTTATGTAGGTTTTTAATGTATTTACTTTAATATTTATTGTTTTTGTTTATTATTTACTATTAATGATGTATTATTATTATTATTATTATTATTATTATTATTATTATATCGAGTAATTGCATTACTAATAAAATGAATATCAAACTGCAACATATCAGTATATATGACTTCAGGTTATGAGTAGGTGTGGCATATAAAACAATGTCTTATCTCATTAGTACTGTAAGTACAGTAAGTTTGTTACTAGTAACATTTAAACTACTGTCACCTGATGCAAGTTCTCAAAGTAGAATACTTTGTCTTTGTTAAAAAATAAAAATAAAAAAAACAGTTGAAAGCCCTTTTACCAGACCTTTGTTTGCTTCCTCCCACCCTTACCTTGCAGCATGGCTCCCCTGTAGCACAATCAGGCCTAAATATATAGCTTTTTGTCTTTTCTAAATTACTGTAACAACACTAGTGATCCCTCAGCCACTCTCTAATACCTTTAAACCTGGAGTTGGCTCCCATCAAACTAAATCATTACCTGCTTTGTACCAAAACAAAGAGATCCCTGCTCTGAGTGTGTTTGGATGTGGTTACCATAGTAATGAAGGGCTGCTGCTCTCTTCTGAGAGCTTGTTATGTGTCATGCTGGTGATGCGCTTTTTTCCTCCGGCCCCAGTTCATCTGTCAAACTAGGTTTTTCTTGCTCAAAATAATGATGGCTCTAAGAGCTGAGGGCCGCATCTCAATCCGGCGTGCGGCTTGCGCTACTCAGGGGTGGAAATGCCCCCTAACGCTAACAGATACAAACAAGTTCTCAGCACTAAGATCTGCTAGGGCTCATTTAGCCTTAATCAATATGGCAGGCAGCGTGAACTCGCTCATATTTCATGGAAAAAACAATGAGCTAGTGATGGGCTCGGAGAGTTACCCACTGCATTCTGCATCTGTTATCTTGAGTACATCAGAAATAGACATACGTACACACACACATGTATGTATATATATATTAATATATATATATATATATATATATATATATATATATATATATATATATATATATATATATATATATATATATATATATATATATATATATATATAACCAGAATTAAGTTCACACTGATCGTGTTACAAATTAATTAATATAATTAAATATATTAATTAATTGTATGTATTTATTTAACCTTAATTTAAAAAAATACTTTCCAAACTTTTATAGCAGATGATTCATCTCCATCAATTTTCCTTCATGTCTATAAGCATATCTAATTCACATCAACCTTCCAAGCTGTTATTATATGTTCCACATGCATCTTTCTTATGCATATAACGTCACAAATGCATCAGGAATCATAACTGTATTGTTTCCATTAAACCCATGATTTAAGCTTAATTTTATTTGATATTCAAAGCATCATAGGAGAATATGTAGAGGAGAAACAGATGCTTTTGAGTTTAAAAATGCACTTTAAAAAAAATAAGTGAAAACTTTAAAACATTGTGTGAAAAAAGTAATGAACACTTATTTTGTGCACGTGTATAGGTGGGGATAGGGATTACATAGCTTGGAACCCCAAATGAAAACAAACAATTTGCACGGAACAGAATAGAATACGGCAGTAAAACATAGAAACACACGTATCAACACTCCGAGCCAAACATCTTAAACTGGCCAAAATAAACTGGCCAATTTAACCACGATTGCATCGCCGACAAATATATCAGCGGTAATCTTTTATGCCGTTGAGAGTTAGGCAGATGTCTGGCGAGTTTGTGTATTGAGATAAGGAGTTGAGTGGTTTCTATCCCAGGCTTAGGAGCAGCCGAGAGAACTCGAAGCTACAAAACCTCAGACAGGTGAGATACTGTTCAGCCTTCATGTTTCTTGCACACAACCTTAGGAGAAGCAGAGGAGTGCTGTGCTGTGCTGATAGGGAAACTTTAAGAAAAGCCTCCTGGGTGAAACTGCCTCATGAAGTTGGTTGAGAAGATGTCAAGAGTGTGTAAAAGCTCCATCAGGGGAAAAAAAAAAGGTGTTAGGTTTTCCGTTTTCATTTGTTAATAGTTTTTACCAGACCCTTGCACTGGACTAGTGTACTATCCAGGTGGATGAATTGGATTAGAGTGATTTAGGTTAAAGCCATGCCATTTCCCCCCAGTCAAACTGTAATCGTGATCACATTGTGAAGTTATCATTTTTTTATTTTCTGCAGTCAAAAAGTTGGATAAAACAACGCAATCAAAAGTGATGGAAACCTTTCCTGATCTTTAATGGTGTAGTCGGGGTTTGGCTGGTGCTTCTTTTGGATTATCATCAAAACACTCGATGATAGAAAACTTTAAAAATGTATATCCTGACAGAAATAAAGACAAATGTGATAAAAGTAGTGTGAAGTAGTGTGACTGCTAGTCATCTGGAGAAACATGTTTAATGTAGAGTGAAGCGTATGACCTCCTCTGCAATGCTGTCACTTCGCCGATTCGCGAAGCGGTTTGACAATCAAAGAGAGCAATAATGATGACCCGGGACATACAGAAACACTGGCTCTCCATCTTTCTGTTTTATTTTCATCTGTTGTTGGCGTGTGAAGGAAAGATCATTGATGGTTTTGCTGGCCGACACTTACTGCCCTGCTTTAGTTTCTCCTCAAGATAAAAAGTGTATTCTTGCAAGGAAATGTCCTTTTTTTTATTTAATCTTCTCAAGGACCACCACTTTAGATCCTTGACATTTAAGCCTTGTGTAAGCTTCAAATGCTCCAGGAGCAAGTCTGCACTGTCAGTAGATTGGGCTAAAGTGAGTCAAACATCATGAAGGCCCACTGAATTGTCTTCACACATTGAGTCCAGAACATATATAGAGTACAGCGTTTTGAGCATAAATTAGATTAATATCTCATACTATAATGAATATTTGACATGATTATTATATTTCTATGTGTTCCTTTTTTTGCAGTGTTAGGAAGAATTTCAGGACAACCCCTTAAATAGTTAAGATAATATTCCCTGCAATAAAAAAAAACTACATTATAGATGTGAGCACCGGTGTCAAAGCTATACACATTCATTATCAGGTAGAAGTATAAATATTAGGGAAGTTGAAGTATCAACTCAAGCGTTTACTCAAGTAAAAGTGTAAAAGTACTGCTTTTATAATGACTTAAAGCATAACAGTAAAAGTAATGTAAGGAAAAAAATGCCATTAAGGCAAATCGCAATCGTTAATTTATTCAAACGTCTCTCTACCTAACTACTACTAGTTTCATTTGCGGAGGATAAAAAGAAAGGACTCGCTTGATAAATGAGCCAGTAGTGTAGAAATAATAACTTAAAGAAATCTTTTGTGAGTAACGACCCCAACACTGGTTCTGTCCTTGCTGGAGTGTGACATGATTTGTGCAGGTGAGATGGATCACGTAAAATCCAATAGAGTGTCAGAATGGTACATGTTTATATCTCATCCTACTACAATCACATTCACTCTATTTTTTTTATTAGCTATGAAAATCCAATAAAAACCAACTGAAACGAAATGAAATAGGAGTAATGAGACTACTTTTTAAATGTAAGGAGTAGAAAATAAATTGCATGAAAGTCCGCTGAAAAATAATTACTCCAGTAAAGTATAGACACCCAACATTTCTACTTGCGTAAAGTAACGAAGTATTTGTACTCAGTTACTTGACACCTCTGGTCGTGAGTAAAAAAAAAAAGAAGAAGAAGAAGAAGAAGAAGAAGAAGAAGCATAAACAGATACTATACAGTAATAGAAAACCCCTAATAAAACCCTGACAAATGTGAATCCAGAATGTAAATTACATTTTTGTAAATTACTTTTCTTTATAAAGGCTACTATACCGTTTCATTATGACAGTAATGTCACATATCCAGTGCTCCAGTTTCACCTCCGTCCCGTTCAAAATTGTGTGTATAACACTTGCACAATGAATCTGTAATGGACAGACACACAACAGGCACCGGGATCAAACAAAAGGGTTTTATTCTCGGAAAATGGAGAACTAAGGATGAATACTCCGAGGAGTAGATAATGCGGGTGTACAGCCCTGTCCAGCCCGTGTCGTGAGCGCGGAGCTAGGAAGCTTCCGTTGGGGCTAAGCGCGTGGGAGTCCGGGAAACTGGAGCCTGCGGGAACCGAACCTGATTTGGGAATCAGAGAAGAGAGACAGGTTAGTAGCGTTTTCCTTGGAAGGATACGTGTCCGTGTCGTAGTCCGAAGTTCACGAGCCTGGACGCGGAAAGGAAGGAAAGCCGTGCTTAAATAGCCAAGCTACTGATGGCTGTAACTAGCCCCAGCTGGCGCTCATCAGTAGCTTGGTGATTGGGAGCGTGGAAGCTCCGAATTGGGAGGAGGCATGGTTGTGACAGAATCTTAATCGCAAAATATAAACCATGCAACACAAATGCATAAAAACTGATATTATATTTGTATAACTACATTATAAATTCATTCAAACTTAAGAATAGCTGCTCTCATCACAGCAGGAAACACGGCGCCTTCACATCGAATAATGTTCAGTTTTATTGTAACATAAAATCATTTACTTCAGATTTTCAGTCCATCAAGATTGCAGAATTAAACTATAATGACCGTATATAAGATGATCTTGTGAGAATGAAATGATGTTGAATGTGTTCTTGTCTATTTTTAAAATATGATCAGGCATCTTCGATTGTTTTGTAGCGGCTAAAACACTCTCAATAAGAATCTAAACTGAGGCAAATGATTCATCCTGAAATGTCTGTCAAAACAATTTGGCCTGTCAAACTCAGGCATTCTGTGATACTTTCAAAAACGCTTCATTTGATGCTTCATTGACAAAAACACGGAATGTGAAATTGAACCAGGTTTTAAAACCGTTCCAGCATTAATTCTAAACACGCATTTACCATGGGACCTCCGGATTACTATGGTTGCAGTGTATCTTACAGCAATGTTGAATCTCGTGAGTTAATAACCACATACCTAAGCAATAACATGTCTGTATAGCCAATATATATTTGAGCAATGTATCTTAAATACCAGTGTTCTTTGTAATGAATTAAAAAACATCACATGGCTTTTGCTGTTTGTTTGTGTGATAATCCTTTTTAGTTTGCCAGAAAAATCCAAAGGTATCCCAGGTGTTGTGTGTGGGAGGTTTTTTTTACACTTAAATGGGCACAAATGAGCTCAAACAATTATCATTACCATATAAAACAACATATTAGCATGAATCTACAGTATTCACTCAGCCTTTTGGGACTATCTGGTTCATAGTGGTTTAATTAAAGATACTTTTTTAAAGTGGGAAATAGGACAACTAAACTACTTTGATGGGTGGATACAGAAACAAACAAAATGTGACTTAAAAATAACTAAAAAGTGCAAATCTGTGGTTCAGTGGGGCATGAGCGATGCAACTAAAATTGAATTAAGGAATGGTCAGAGTCAGAAATTAGATCGTGCTGAAAATTCCTCATGCTCGGCTGAACTACAGATTTGTTATTTTTATTGTGAATGCATGTGTTTATTACGTGTAAAGTTCAATTTAAAGATGAAGAAATGAAGAAATTAAAGGCAGACTAGCAAATAATCAAATGCTGTCCATTCCTATTTTTGGTTTAGGTCAATTAATATAAACCCTAGTAGTTCAGTGATTAAGCTATTGGAATTCCAAATGTAAGAGTGTGCATTCAAATTCCAGCACAACCAACCAACCAATATTAGGCCCCTATAAACGCCTTTAAACCTCAACAGCTCAATGAATAAATGGAATGATTATAAGTTCCTCTGGAAAAGGGTGTTTTCCAACCCCATATATGTAAATCTAGTATTCTTATACAATACCAGTCAAAATGCTTTCTTTTTATTTTAAACAATGTATATTACATTTACAGCATTTGTTAGACACCCTTATCCCGAGCGACCTACAACTGAGCAATTGAGGATTAAGGGCCTTGCTCAAGGGCCCACTAATGGCAACTTGGTGGTTTGGTTTGAACCTGTGATCTTCTGGTGCCGAGGACAACACCTTAACCACTGAGCTACCACCTCCCTATATTAATACTACATACATCCAAACTATAAAAGAAACATACATGCATTCAGTAACCAAAACTGTGTTATACTTTCGATTATTCAAAGTAATGTCCCTTTTATTTTGATGATAGCTTTTTGCATGCTCACCTGCAATCTTTAGGGCCTCCTAGAGCTGTGGAGAGTTTTTACATATCTCTCCAGTCAAACCCATCTTAATCCATCTCAACCGGATTTCGATCAGGTGATTGTGGGAGCCAAGTCATCTAATGCAGTTCTCCAAAACTCCTATCCTACAGAAATACCTTTTACATAACCGGTGGGTGTTTGTGGTCATTGTTCACTCTCTAAATGTCTAACATATAAAGGCTATTCTTCACCTTCTTCTTCTTTTTAACATGAATAAGAGAAATGTTTATGTAAATTGGCAGTTTCTTAATCTCTGCACAAAATGAACTGATAGTCTAAAGCACATTTATAAGGCAAGAACTGTCATAAATGAATGCGTCACAAGGCACGCCTGTAAACAAACTGTCATCAAAGCTAAATATGGCCACTTTGGATTATCTTTTTACTACATAATTCTTCATTATGCAATTAAATACAATACATAATTAATAGATATATATATATATATATATATATATATATATATCTATATATATATATATATATATAGTATATATATATATATATATATATATATATATATATATATATATATATATAAATGAAGTAATGGGGAATACATATACAACACTATAAAGAGGTCATTATATGTATACATCATTGATTCACCAACCTGACCAACCAACCTGACTGGTACTGTATATTCCTGTCTAACTGACTAGTATCTTCTACTTTAAACTGATAGGAATAATAGGCAGCCTATGTGCAGTTGAGATCGAAGGTAAATGTGGAAGGAAAGACATTCATCCACCTCGTTTTTAGTACAAATGGAGTCTAACTGATGTGAGCAGCAGTGATCTGCCCACACCAGGCCTCTTGCTGTGTGCTGACCGATCCAGGGTTCTGAGAGGCAGGAGAGAACATTGCAATATTTGATTTCCAGTCAGTCAGCAAAGGCATAACTAACACTATGAGAACCCCTTCGATAACCCACATCACCATCCAGATTGCTTCAACCCCGCCCCGCACTGCAATCTCCATCCCCCTAAACCCCACACATCTTCACCACAGATGCGCACCGATTGCCACAAACAGTGCTCTCGACTGTGATAGATTCTCACAAACAGCCTTCCTGGTGTTTGGCTAAGCATTGTTTGGGCAGATGTCAGACAGCATTATTTCACTGAAAAGTTCACCTCTACCTGCTGCTGGTGGGGGTTCCAAACAGTTTAATAGGCAATGGCTCGCACTGACCATCACTTCACCTCTTAAGCTCAACCATAGTGAAGTAGTTAGAGCAAAACTGGACAATATAAAATATATTGTTTTTCTGCAGTACTAAAGGAAAGGTGGTCCTCAGCATGACGTTCAGCTTTGACCAGGCCTGTCTGGAGAGTACATGATCTTAATAAGCCACTCACAGACACAGTGTTCATCTACTGTTCTCTCTTCCTGCTTTCATATCTCTTCCTTGCTAACTCCTAGCAAGGTCTAATGCTGAACGTTTGCCACACTGCAAATACATTGTGCAGTGCAAATGATTTTGGCTCATTATTGATTTATGTGGTTGTTTTTTGTGAAGCCACTTGAAATACCTTACACAAAAGTCCACTGACGATGTTAGTTAAATCCAAGCTACTACTAAAATGTTCAAAAAGCATGACCATGAGCTGTTTTTGTTTTCTTTTATATATTGTTTTATATATTGTATTGTATATGTATATGCATATGGGATATGTGAAGAAAGAATTTCAAATAAAGGCTATTTTATAGATAGATAGATAGATAGATAGATAGATAGATAGATAGATAGATAGATAGATAGATAGATAGATAGATAGATAGATAGATAGATAGATAGATAGATAGATAGATAGATAGATAGTAGTTGGTGTTATACCTTTTTGCTGGTTCAAATAATATTTCCAATAAGAAATCAATTAATTATTATTTATCAATTGTTCAAGGAAAGTAGAGATTCTGTCATTCTTAGAGCAAAGGAGAAATAAATATTTGTTATCCAATCAACTATACCTTCATAGAATTAGACTATAATAACAAATGAACACACACACAATGGTTTCAAAAAGTATTAATAGCAACCCCCAATTTTGTGTCAGAAGAAAGTAATTTAATTCAGTATCAAATGCATCAAATATTAAAACCCAAAAAAGAAACAAGTGACGTAAAAAGAAATATGCTAATCAACAAAACACAGGCTTGCTATGATTTCTGAAAATAAATGAGGGTTTTTCTGATAGACCCAGAAAACATTTTACAATAAGGCAACTGCTTTGGGATATTTTTGATCGAATTATTAATGAGTAATAATCCATTATTTATTGTTCCTCCTTTATCTGGCATAAATTCACATGGCATTAGTTGTAATTCGCTTACCACAATGGCTATGTTTTTCTTTCTTTCGGCTCATTTTGGAATAAGTAGCCGTCAGCTGCAATATGGAGGCAAGAATTCTCCTGCTCATGACTGTGTAAATGTCAATACTCTCAAAAGGTGCTTTTACGGTTCATTCAAGCACTGATAAGAAATCATTAGACTTTTTAAGGGTATTGACGGTTTCCAGAAGGCATTTACTGCATAAAAAGCATCTTCTTTTGCAGTTCGTTAGCTTTTGTGCATCTTAAATTGACTTGTGACTACACTTATGCACGAGTCAGCAAGCACATCATAGCAAGGACCCATGTCCTAATGCCTATGTCTTTTCTCAGCAAGTGGCCTACTTCGTCCTGTGGTAAATATGAGTTTCTGGGCTTTCAAATAAAAATTCATGGGTCACTGGTATTAGGCCAGACATTATGTGGAACTGGATGCCCTGAAGAAATAACTGTGGCCCTTTCATGCTTGTATAACATCAACAAATATCTTAACAGCTTCTTCCTGGTATGGATCACATTGGATCCCAGTGACTTATGAAGCTTACTTTTTTTTTTTACTCACTATGAGTTCTAACCCACTCATGCTGCCAACAATTAAAAAAAACTGTTGCATTAAAAGCATTTAACCCATTTTGCTTCGACATATTGCACACATCAAAAGGCTGTTTTGGGGTAAAAGAGCTCAGCTATATAACTGGAGGGTACACTTTGTTCGGTTCTCTCCCAGCTCCCCCCCCCTCCCCTCCTCTCCCATACCCTCCGCCTGCTCCCTCACTCTGAAAGCACTAGGTGTTAACACTACAGAAGCGAAAGAAGTCAGGGAAGAAAAAATCCTGCAGGTGCCCTGTGGGTATCTTTCAAATTAATCGTCTGGCTGCTGCGTCTTATGTGCGGTTTTGAAACATTAACAAGACCTTTGAGAGCTAAGGGAAAGGGAGGGAAAAGGGCGA
Source organism: Kryptopterus vitreolus (assembly GCA_030449085.1). Taxonomy (NCBI): domain Eukaryota; kingdom Metazoa; phylum Chordata; class Actinopteri; order Siluriformes; family Siluridae; genus Kryptopterus; species Kryptopterus vitreolus. The sequence goes on from JACRUU010000016.1 coordinate 10,940,641, forward strand.
GCAAAGAGGGCACAGGACACGGCATGACAGTCTTTAATGATTTATTGAGCAGATACAAATTATTTTGGCCCAGGCCTCCAGTGTTTGGTGGAAGTCAATGAGAAGGCGAGCTCGGGCATGCCATGGGCATTCAGCTGGACACAGAAAGAGAGAGATACAATGAGAGAAACAGAGAAAGCAAGTAGAGAGAGAGAGAGAGAGAGAGAGGTTGATGGTGATTGGGACATGGACAGTTATTTTGAATTGATTCTTTGTTGGACCTAATACAAATTAATCTACCCGTATGCACTTGATCAGGAAAATGCCGAAACAGTATTCGGTGTTATACCTTTTACTGGTTAAAATAAGAAATGGTTTTTCAATAAAAAAATCAATGAATTATTATTTAATAATTGTTGAAAAGTATTATTTTTAAACATTATTATTAAACAATTATTATGTTAAACAGAGACTCATATAATACTTAGACCAAAGAAGAAACAAATATTTGTTAACCAATCATCTATATAGGCAAAATAGGACAAAATCATCATTGAATCAGACCACATGTGGTCATTTGATGTGGCCCGGAAGAGCTTAAAAGGTGTATGATTGCTTCAAAATAATGATATGCTGCTTTAAAGCATGCACTGACAATAAACAACATCTCCCACAAAGCATGCGACTACGTTACCCGCGAAGTGACGGCATACCCCTACGAGATTGCAGTGTATCCCACATCAGTGTTTACCGAGGCCGATTTTTCCAACAAGCGGAATTGAGAAATTACTACAAATGATCCCAAAATGTCCGGGAAGCGAAAAATTGTATGCAGATAGAAGCACTTCCAAGAAAGAAGGGAAAGTGAAAACGTTTGTGCTTCAAGGAAAAGAAACAGTATGTCTTTTGTGTTATGAGGCGGCGTCGCTCATCAAAGACTATATACTGTCTTATATTTACAACTGGGCCTTCGAGGGCAACCAGAATGCTGATGTGGCCCACGGTGATAATGACCGGTGACTCAACTGAATTAGATGATAATAACCAAATGAAAGCTATTTCAGGCTTAAAACTCAACTGAGTATAAACAAAAAGCAGTGAAGATAAGAGAGAAACGTGAATCCCAGTGTAAATCATGTTACTTGTGATTACATTCAAATTGCACAAAAAAACTGTTAATTAATTAATATATTTTAATGTTATTCTTTAAAATATTACCAATTGCCTTATCTTTATCACCTATGATTTAATGTACCTGTTTTCTCAATCCTGATGAAAAAGATTATTTTTTCAACCCCAATGATACTTGTCAAGCACACTACATATATATGTACGTATATTAATGGCACAGAGTGTGCAGCAGACCTGTCACAATGTCAATCAAGGCACAACAGGGTCTCCGAGTATGTGGGTGGGATCCTGAAGATAAGAGGTTTGTACAGATCTGTTTATTCCAGTCAGCATTAATAATATTCGACTAATCCCAGCAGTTGCTATATTTCATAGTCCCGCAATATTTTCATTACTAGTTCTACTCTCCAAAAGCTAACCATATGAGTTATTTAAGCAAGAATAACCCTGGCAAGGTTAAAGAATTTACTGAGAATGAATCACCAGTGTTGCACAATGTCCCTCTAACCACCCCCTCTCGCCTGCACAAAACTGCACAAATCTGCACACTAATAACAAAGGTCGCACAGAATCCCAGTATACACCGCTAGCTGAACTTTAGTGCTGAATTGACTGAGGCGGATATTTCAGCATGTGTGCTTTGGGCTGAGCTGACCCCCCTGACCCCAAAACTGCAACTTGAGAAGTGCCTTTTTAGGCCAATATTCAGTAGTGTTAAAAATTTCCTGTGAAATAAATAAATACTTTTTTGACCTCAATGAACACTTCATGATGAATAACTAATTTGTGCTTTTTATGGTGATAATAACTATTAGTATAATAACTTTTGAATAGAATAAGTAAATGTAAAATAGAATAACTGTTCACTTTACCCGTTATACTGTCCGTTCTTTTATTAGGTTCATTCATCTTCTACCGCTATATCCGATCTTCCCTCGGGTCACAGGGAGCCTTTGCCTATCTCAGGCGTCTATGGGCATTAAGGCAGGATACACCCTGGATGGAATGCCAACCCATCACAGGGCACACACACACACTCACAATCACACACACATTCATACACTAGGGACAATTTTCTAAAGGACCATGTGCATGTTTTTGGACCGGGGAGGAAACCGGAGAACCCTGGAGAAAAAAACCCTGAGGCACGGGGAGAACATGCAAACTCCACACACACATGGCCGAGACGAGAATCAAACCCTGACCCTGGCGGTGTTGGGTGAACGTGCTAACCACTAAGCCACCGTGCCCCTCTCTTTTATTAGGATGTTTATTTATGTATTTATTTTATTTTATTTTTTTAATTTGTATTCCATTTGTTTATCTAAAATGCTGCTCTATTCCATTTATCTTTTCACGTTGGACGGTCGTAAGAAGCATTTCCCTGCATGTCGCACTTTGCAGGTATGTGTATGTGACAAAAATAATTAAGGGAAACTAACATTCAAGATGTTGCTTAACACGGTTATCTAGTTATATGGTTTAACACATGATCCTTGTTATTTCTCTCTTAGATACGTCTGAAAACATCTAGTGTGTGATAACACGGGAAAATGGTGCCTTGTGTTTAATCCCCTGTTCATCTCAATCACTTTTCTTCAGCTGTTCTTTTGTGTTCAGGCTTGGTTTTCCGATTTTTATACAATTAAACCGTCCCAAACACAGATCTTATAATATAATAATAATAATGATGTTTTTGAACTCCTAAGGATGCTTAAAAATAGTAATAAAAATATAAGTCCAAAGCCAGTCAATGAATCAACCAAAAGTCAATAATGTAATTGCACAAAAAAACAAACAATTATAGTATGTAACATTAAATAGAATAATCGGAATGACCCATTCAAGGATCTGTTTAATGAAGTGTTGATTTAACCTTTTGGGTGCTCTCATTCTCTCATCCTGGAATATCCTTTCAGTGATTTAAATGTGATCAGACACAGGTGCGGCTTAGTTAAGCAAGCCGACTAAAAAAAACGAGGCACGCTATATCTTTGTTCCGGATGTAATGTCACCATCTAAGCATGACTAACCCACAATAGAACAATTAGCATAACGCACCATGACACATTCATTATGTAAAGCCCTTTAAACCATGTCCTACCTGCGTTCCGTCTTAATAAAACGGCTTTTCCCACAATCACCAGGTCTCACACATGCACATCACTTTCTGGAGAGAGGCGTTTTTGCAGTAATTAAAATGGTTGCACTGAGCCCATAAGTCATCTGGGGGAAATGAATATGCAAAATGAATTCATATGCAACTGAGATGAGTGGAGAGCAAACCCACAGCGCGTTTTATTACTACTGATAACGTTAGCATATGCTATGGGTCACGTAGCACAAATCTCAGTATTTCGATGCACTTTCAACAAAACTTATATGATGCTTACCTTTTACTATATAACTACTGTATGTTTAATAGTATGAAAGATTTTTGGGCAACCAAAATAAGTGAAGTGTAAAAAAATGTGAACATTTCAAAAAATAAATAAGTTGTGTTTGTGTGTTTCATGTTGTGTTATTTTTTTTCCACCTTTTCTCCTTTCCTTACTATATGCTCAAAAGAAAATTTCAGTAATAATCAAAATAAAATCAAAAGAAGGCGATACACTGGAGCAACTAGACAGATCATATTAATGGAGAATAGACAATTAGGAGAATTAGGACAATTTAAGTCATTCATTCATCTTCTACCGCTATATACTATCTTTCCTCGGGTCACGGGAGTCTGTGCCTATCTCAGGCGTCTATGGGCATTAAGGCAGGACACACCCTGGATGGAATGCCAACCCATCGCAGGGCACACACACACACACACACACACACACACACGCATTCATACACTAGGGACAATTTTCTAAGGTGCCAATCAACCTACCGCATGTTTTTGGACTGGGAGGAAACCGGAGAACCCAGAGAAAAAAACACAGAGGCACGGGGAGAACATGCAAACACATGGCCGAGACGGGAATCGAACCCGGACCCTGGCAGTTGTGAGGTGAACCACTAAACCACCGTGCCCCACACAATTTAAGTCTACTTATGAAAATCTTTTCTGATAGCTGGCTATTAAAATTTAACATAACATACTATATATATATATATTATATATATATATATATATATATATATATATATATATATATATATATAACTTATATAACTATATATAATCTATATATATACTATATATACTGTATACTGTATACCTATATATTTTTTTTTGTGTATATATATATATATATATATATATATATATATATATACATATATATATATATAACTATAACATACTAACACACTTGACTGAAAGACATTTCTAGTTTGCTAGTTTTTTACTGTTAGAGCAGTATGGATGGATAACTCTAAAAGATGACATGACCGAGTGGGAAGCAATGTGATACGATTGTGTTTATATCAAACAAATTTGCCAAATTATACTTCAGTTTAATCACTTTACAGTTAATGCTTTATATATTCATTATGTGATTGTGAACTGAATGAATCAAAGATACATACATACATATACATTTAGAAGAGAGAAGAGAAGTAGAAAATAGGGGGCACGGTGGCTTAGTGGTTAGCACGTTCGCCTCACACCTCCGCCAGGGTCGGGGGTTCGATTCCCGTCTCGGCCATGTGTGTGTGGAGTTTGCATGTTCTCCCCGTGCCTCAGGGGGTTTTTCTCCGGGTTCTCCGGTTTCCTCTCCGGTCCAAAAAACTTGCACGGTAGGTTGATTGGCACCTTGGAAAAATTGTCCCTAGTGTATGAATGTGTGTGTGTCCTGTGATGGTTGGACATTCCATACAGGGTGTATACTGACTAAATACCCATAGACGCCTGAAATAGGCACAGGCTCCCCGTGACCCGAGGGAAGATCGGATAAAAGCAGTAGAAGATGAATGAAAGTAGAATATATATATATATATATATATATATATATATATATATATATATATATATATATATATATATATATATTCTCTGTTCTAAACCTATTAAATTAGGACATGAGACAACTCTAAGAAACATTCTTAGGATCAGAATAAAATAAAATAAAAGATATAAAATTTGTCAGATGGTTTTTTTTCCCCTCCTCACCTTGCTAATGAATGTGCATCAAAGATGTATAAATAGGGAAGGCAAGTAAAGGACGCAGAGATCCTGAAATTATTTTTTTCTCCGGTATATTAGAAGTGCTTTCTACAGCTTTCATGTTTGTAGTGCTAAATTTCACTAAGGCTCATTGGCTGTTTAGACACCCAACACGGAATGTGACACTTTAAGGGTGAATTAAAGCTCCAAAGCAAAATGCCTGGCTATGAACAGACCAGAGAGACCTATTTGTACATGAAGAATTAAAGGGGAAAATGTCAGGGAGAATGACAGAGCGAAAGGACTGGGCAGCTTGTTATCAACAGACCTATGTAGAAAAAGAGTCCTAGAAGATAGTGGGAAAAGTGGGACCATTTGTCAGATGAAAGCCTCTTCTTTTCTTTTACCCTGCCAAGGATACGTTCTGTCCTTTTAAATTGCGGTGCGACGTTATGAAGACAATAAAGCGTGACATTACGAAGTCTGGCTGCAATGTCCTTCACTGTTTTAGAGATTTCCCTGACAGAATCTTTCCCTGCACTTGATGTCTAAAGTGCTTTTATTATCTAGACCAAGGGCCGCGAGTGATCTCTGAGCGTCCGTCACATGGTTCGGGTCAGGGAAGGATGAAGTTTAAGGATTGAACTCGGGGGATTGAGGATTGAACAAAGTGACACAATAGAGCAAGCCTGTGTCAATGATCAGAGATTTTACTTTTTTACCACAATCGAATGTCCAACGTTTCCATAACAGCTGAAATCTTTGGAGGTTTTATAGCATTTGCAGAACTTTATAACCTTCATATGTATTATTTCCAAGTCAAATGAGGGGAAAAAAATTAGTCAACTTGTTTTTCATATATAAATAAAGGGTTTCATTTTTACATGTAAAGCATCTTATACTCCTGGCTTCTATTACTTCTCGCCTGCAAAATGAAGCTTTCTTTCCTTAATAGCGTTGGTGTATATCGATGATAAATCTGTGAAATCTGAGGAAATTATACTGTTTGCATATAAAGTAAGACACCTGATGCTAGTGTTTAATACTCATAAATCAGTCTAAAATCAGGACCCCCCAAATCACATGTATATATATATATATAGATATATATATCAATATATATATATATATATATATATATATATATATATATATATATATATATATATATATACACACACACACACACAATGTGGTCCATGATCATAGTGATCATAGATGTGGCCAGCAGGGGGCACTTACCGTGTGGTTTGTGAGGGTTCTAGCACACCAGTATACTGTCAAATAATCACCGTCTTCCAGATGAGCCGTTAAACCGAGGTCCTGACTCTCTGTAATCATTAAAAATCCCTAGATGTCTTTCGAAAAAGAGTAGAGGCGTGTCCTCGTCATCCCGGCCAAATTCATTAATTGGCCTCTGACCATCAGGGCCTTCTCACCATCCACCATATCTCCTCTCCTCTACATCATCCAGGTGGATGCTGCACAGCAATGGTGGATGAGGTGATCCCCCTTTCATAATGTGTAAAGCGATTTGAGTGTCCAGAAAAGCGCTACATAAATGTAATTAATTATTATTACTATTGAACATGCCATATAAACACACTGTCTCCCAAAATTGTGTTAAAGTTAATGAATTAACTATTTCTTTGGCCCCACCTTTTAGATGCATCCACAGACTGAAATGGATTAATAACAAATTGAGAATTAAAAAAATTGAATTCAACAACAAATCATATTCAAGGATTCTCTCTATATACTCAACATATGCAGAAATCCATACCAATTTACAAAGAAAAAAATGGCCCACAGTTAAAAAGCCCACTGTTATTGAGAAGGAAACGATTTACAGGCAATGATTCCTGATTTATACCATCTTGTAATATATCTTGAAATAATATATATGGAATATGTAATCTTACATCACTTTAAAATACTGAATATTTTATAAAATATCGAATATTTTCAGTTTTCGCACAGTGCTTCAAAAAAATCCCATTGATAATAAAGTTATCAGTGTATATGTGATATTTACATTTAATATCACTGAACTATAGCCACCACAGCAAAGAGAAATGTTACAAAATGACCGGTTTGGTCACATGAACTGGTACATATTTATTCCTTTTTTCCCCACATTGTTATATAGCCTCCTTAGGAGAGGTTTATAAAGCAGTGGACACGTTAACATGTCATGTTAGAGAGAAGAGGGCCTTTGTAGTTGTGAATGAACTGCTAAGCACGGCTTATGAATTCAGGCTGGCTGTGTGTACAACATTGCCTGGTTGCCTTGCGCTGCGTATACTTGACTTTATTGATTTCTTTTTACACTGGTGAAGAGAGCAGTAATTATGAGCCTGGACCAGCTCATTGATTTGACTCACCGTCTGAGAATTCACATCGACAAATCATTACCTCCCCTCCCCTGGGCTCCATTCGTTAACCAGAGGTTTGTGTTTGAACCTGCCTAACCGAACCCCAGTCCATATTTACGAGCATAATGTTGTATGAACTCGGGATGTCTGTTTATAAGGCAGAAATAGTTTTTGCAATTTTCAGGGCTTCTCCTAAACGGAGAAAAAAAAAACACACAAAAAAACAAAAGAAAAAACCCAGCCAAAATAAACAAAAGTTGAATGTTCGAACATGTAATGCCAACAGCTTCCAGCTTCTTCATTACAGACAGAGAGAGAGAGAGAGAAAGAGGGAGGGAGACAAAGCAAGAATAAGAAGGAGGGGAAAAAGTTGCCACTGCCTCGATGGAAACAAACATTGCTTTGGGCCGCTTTGTAAACAGTACACAGCTGCTATTTCGAGTGATGGGAGCTCCACCTTGTCACAACAATTCCTTAAAAGAGGAACAGTTTAATGTCAACAATATTTTCTCCATCTGCCTGTTCATGAAATCCTGTAGATTCACCAGGGAGATGCTTCCCCTCACACTGGCAGGGAGGTGCAGATTTTGCAAAGAGCTCCCCAGATTACATCAACCACAGAAAAACATCCGCGCTGCATTCAGTACAATTTAATAATAGAGTACGCTCCAGTCTCAAATGTATCCGTTTAATCTACTGAAACAAGCATTACACTGGAAAAAGGCTGGCACATGGAGTGTGAAACTGTATACAGCATGGCATAACATATGCGGTTTTTTTGGATGACTAGTGAACATTTCTGGCGTTAGAAGCATGGTTATCTACCATTAAAAACGGATTCTAATAGGAAAACGTGAACTCAGCATCACACTGCACTGGGATTATCCACTCCACTACCTAAATGCTGTGACACTGCACTGAAAATCCCGACAAACGCGAATCCAACTATAGCCAGGAAGAAACTGGCACTGCTCTGTGGTGGGAGGGATTACCTACACAAGCCAATGCCTGCATCTATTAGCTTGTGTATCTCAAATGGACCAGTTAGCGCTCTCCTCCACATGCGTTCATCTGCCCTGTGATGTTGCACGAGCAGCTATTCAACCAGAAAAATGCGCTGGCCTTCAGCAAACTGGATTGCTGCCACAAACCAGAACAACCGTCTTACAACAAATACAACTTGTAGACTTAAAAAAAAAAAGGAACAGTAGTATATTCCAACTGCCGGCATTGAAATCTATAAACTACAGAAGGCTAAAGGTGATCATTTTTTAAAAAGGCAGTTTCTACCATTATTCCCTAAGGGCCGTGTTCAGAGCTGTGGTATGCACACATATTGCGGATTAAACACTGCACATCGGACGATTGCACAGACAAGCGCTTTACCAAAAGGTGATTGTCTGTACAGTATTGAAAAATGCTGTACCTTATACACCTACTACATTCATGTGATATATCAGTAATCTGTCGTCAACTTGAATTGACTAGAAATATAAGGATTTTCCTCCAAATAAAAACGTCTGAACAGAAATCACCGCTCTAACTAATAAACAGAGTCATTATGTGAAATGTATGCTGTTTGGAGTCATAAATTAATGTCATATAATAATATTAGGTTTGTTGTGCAATTAAGTTTTACTATTCATTTTACAATTTGAAAGATCCTAGTCTACGTTACATTCCTATCCAGGTGTCCAAACTCACTGACATAGGCATTTGACAGTGGTGGAAAAAGCAAGGCTTTTTCCATGCTTTGGCTCCAATTTACAGTGATCGTGAATTAGCTTGGTGGCATGTCGCCTCTTATGAGCCACCTGACAGGTTCCCACAGACAGAGAATCCCAATTAAGGTCACTGTGAGCACAGTGTCAGTCTCTAATTGGATTAGATTACAAACTTGATTGGGGCCAATTAGCGTGCAGTGCCTTCACCTTTTTAAAAAAGAAAAAGTAATTTGGCCTAATGGAGATGCCTGCCAAGGTGTATATTAGGAGTCTTACTACAGTAAGTGAGTTAGATGGCCTGGCCCTAGGGCTTTGGGAGCTAAGCAGTCCAAAGCCAGGCTTATAAATAGGCTTGCCACTGACACACACGACAGGAGCTGAGAATGAGTTTTTTGCGCAGGAATATTTTCTTTTACCAATCAGGATTCGGTGCGGGAGCCGACACTTCGCATTTAAATTGCATTTGAAGTAAAGCTTCTGGTAACAAGTGTGACCTATGCCAAAGCCTAACTAATACTCGCCTCTACTAAGCCTCAGCACGGCATAATTGAAATCCACCATAAAGCCAATTTCCTGAAAATAAGTCTAGTCTGTCATGAATTATACACAAAAGGCTACTAGTGTGTTTTTTATGATTCTCTATCTCATTCAATACAGAGGTTATTGTGATTTTATTTTTTATGTGATGTTTTTATTCCTTTTTATGACGTGATTTGAAGCCGTGCTACACTGCATCCTATCAAGGCCGTCGTAGCACGGCAAATCAACCCGACAAAGGTTAAGTTCCTGCTGTTAAAAGCGCCATAATTATACATTGGGTTTTGTCCGTAATTCCCTGTCACATGTCAAGGTGTTGTAGTCCTTTTAAATAAGCCACAAGTCCTTTAAAGGTATGTAGCATCTCCGGAGCTCCGTACATCTAAACAATGACATTAATTAATTAATTAATTACCTCCCGTGAACTCCCCCTCCCCATCCCCCGACCCGCATCTCACCCGCAAAGTAAGAGGTTTATTCACAAACGAAAATAGGAGCGTACAGGGTTTACAGAAAATCCATGGTATTTAATTGGAGCTCGTGTGTGTCTTTGTATGCGCCTCTGTATCTACCAGCAAAATGACTTACGAAATTAAATCGCTACGCTTTGATCTGTGATAAGATTTGAATAGAGGGGATTTAAATATTTAAATCTCTTCTGCAGCATCACGCTTTGATCTGCTGCCTGATTAACGTGGGGGGTGTTATTGAAACTACACTAAGCGAATGGGGGGGTGGGGGGGCGGTAGGTTGAGGCGGCCGACTCTAATTGCAAGTTGTCTTGCTGGGCTAAATCGCACGTCTTATAGGGGGAAAAAAAGGTAAACAGTTGGTTTAAATAGGATTTCTTTTTTCTTTCTCCTTATGTTTTTGAACCGAAAATAAAGATTTTAAAGTATGTCTACACAGGAAGGAATATAAACAAAGAGAATTCGGAAAGAAAACAGCTATTTTATGTCATTTCGTTAGTTTGTGTGTGTATGTGTGTTAGGTGGTGGTTTTTAATTATTAAATATATATTAATATTGTGCTTAATCGTATTTCGTAGATATGCATTATCGAGTTGATTGAATATGTGCTCTCCTTTGACAACGTCACGCCCATGTGGTCATGTGACCTGTGATGCAATGCATAAAATCTCCCATTTGCTTGCACTGGAGAAGCTCATTTTACTGAAATGTGTAGTGTAAATTGCACAAACTATGGCTGATAGCATGAGGCAAATAAGGCAATGCATAACAATAATAATAATAAAAATATTACTGCAGCCGGATGATATCCCTCGTTAACTGTTTAATAACAACATTGCATTGTAATTCTGTATAACATTTATAAACTCATGGAGGTGATTTGTTTAAAAAATGTCTAAATTGTTTCAACCAATCTGAGTGAAAATAATTCTGCTGCTCTAAGGATAACATTAGCACTTCACATTTGATTGTCAACACTGGCCGTCCATGCACACTATTATCGTCGAGGCGTTAACGAGGCTGCTGGAGCCGAGCACTTTGCTGAGAGCTAAAACCAGCGAAAGCACTTCCTCGATGTGATTTTTTTTTTTCCGAACCTCATTTTGGTCTTTAAACATGCAAAAGGCAAGTGTTCGAATTTATCAGCATCAAACTGACAGTGCCTTTGTAGTTCAGTCAGACCGTGGCAGGTTCATAGAATTCAGAATAAGCTGGCCTAAATGAATGTGCTAACATCCTAAAGGCTGTAGTAAATGCAGGGATTATTGGGCTATAGTTGTACAGGGCCATTTCTCTTTAGTTTCGATAGGGCTTCGTTTACTTTCCCTTTGAAAACAATCTATTACTTTTCTTGTCATGTACCGAAAGCAAATATATCTAGGGGTCAATCTATATTGCATGAGTAGGCAGATAAAATGGCAGTGACTATCTGCATATGCTCATCTGCTCTCTTAATGCAATAAAAGGATAATATTCGACTGAACGCTAGACACTAGACTTGAAATCGGGTTTTCGCGAATGTAGTTTACGTCCAATAATTATATTAATTATGATGTTTGCTCTAAATAAATGTTTAAACATCCCTAAATTTATATTCATAAGCATGAAATAAACAGAGATAAATGTGTCCAGTTGATCCAGCAATGCCTCAGTGAGTTTGTTCCAGATTAATGAAGCAGGGCTGTAAAGTGTGTATTAAATTAGAGGAGCATCGCTGCTTACAATGCAATGCTTTCATCATCTTATAAATATTCAAAATGTGGATTGCTCTGAAAACAAATATGAAACAGTTTGCGCTTGTCTTCATGTGACATGAATGTTTCATTACAAGCTAAATGGAGAAAAGCCGTTCCAATTTCTTGTCCGGCACACCCAAACCGATTTCTAATGAGGAGCGCTACAGTTGGGAATTTAGTACGTTCATTTAAATGTGCTCGTGTCACTCCATAGAAATATCTTTAAATGAATGACAATTATGCAAATGACATGGATATTTGCTGAAATATAGGCATCTGTGTTTTCACAGCTGTTCAATTTTGATACCTAACCAAGTTTGGGAAAAATGTTTTTATTTTATTTTATTTTTATTTATTATTCTTTTGCTAGCATTTTTTTCACTAATCCCACAATTGTTCCTGATCATATTAGCATTTTGACCAAGAACAGGATTCTAAACTTGATGTGAAATATAATGTAAATAGAACCTGTGCATGATGGCACAGTAAGGTTGCATCACTATTCGGTCCCTACATGAGCACAGCATGCCAGCCTCAGCCGAGCAAACCTCTTTTTTTTTTTTTTATTTTATTTTTTATTTTATTTTGGATGTTGCTGTGGAGGTATTGAACATGGCACTTATATTTACGGCTAATTGTCAGCCTTGAATAACCTCCCGGATATGGCTGGACATTGTATCCTGTTTCCAATGAAGGCTGGTCATTGAGCCACAAGGAGAATTGTTTTGACGTGAATGTCCATGTCTCACTACTATGTACCTCTGCTCTCCACTCAGAAAGCATTTTAAGGGCTGATTTTGTGTGTGCATGTGCATGTCAATTTCTATGTATTTTTACTAAAACGTCAAAGAACATTTCTAGACGTGGGGGGGGGGTGGGGGGGGGGGGGGGGGGGGGGGGGGGGGGGGTGTCGAGTGAAAGCAGTAGCGAGGGGTAGGGGGGGGGGGGGGGGGGGGGGGTGGGGGGGGGGGGGGGGGGGGGGGGGGCTGGGTACAAATAAAGTAACTCTATTCTTGTACTTGTTAAATGGTACAATATTCACATAAAATAAGTGCCAAAAAGTGTTTTATTATATCTAGTTCAATTTCTATACAGAAACATCTCCTAAAGCTGTGATTGGTTCCGGGTCATTTTGAACAAAGGCTTAATCTCCAGCTTCCTACTGCAAGTTTGCAAACTAGAACTGTTGTGCAAATAGTTACAAACTTGTAATTGTGTTACCATTATGAGTAAATGGAAGTCTACAAGTCTACAGAACACTGGATCCTAGTGTGCAGCTTGTGCGTAAAAAAAAACACTTTTGTAATAAATGATTAAGAAAGCATTAGGGCAGGAATTACCAGTTCCAGGTGAGCAGAGTCTTCAATCCAGAGCAGTCTGGGGTGCTGCCTTCTTTTAGATTTAAAATCAATCGAGATTAAGGTTCGATTAATGATTATAAGTCACTCTGAAAGCCAGATAACATTTGAAGTCTTTAGTTTATGGAAGACTGTGATGGAGAGGAGGTTTGACTGAGGTGCTCAAAAATGATCAATTGTAGGTTTTCACTACAGTTCTGACAGGCGATATACTGTAGCTGTCATGATTCACCAGGAGACGGAGACCAGGAGTAAAACAAAGGCGTAGTTTAATGAACTGAAACAGATGATACAGGAAATAAAGCATAACTCAGGTAGCATAAACTGAAGTGAATAGGAGTTCCGAAGGAATGTGGAGAAAGCACGGAGGAGTCCAGTCACTTTGAGGTGAGTGCATGGTAGACAGGACGAGGAGGAGAGAGAGAGAAACAGCGAGATAGAGAGAGAGAGAGAGTTTATATGGAGAACTGATTATGAGGAACAGGTGAAGGTGGGAGAATCTGAACGCGCATACTGGGAGCTGGAGGGGGGTGTGGCTGGTGGATCCTGACAGTAGCAGTGAACAATCTTGCTAGTTTGTTGATATAATATATTTAAGGCAAAAATAGGATACATATGCATAGGTGTTTTATAGTGTCATAACAACATGAATTATGCAAAATAGAGCTTGTTAATTTTGAATGTGTGCAAAAGCTATTGAATCCAGGCATATCCGTCATGTGAGTGATTGGGAGAAATTATTATTATTATTATTATTATTATTATTATTATTATTATTATTATTATTATTATTATTATTATTATTATTATTGATGTTGTTGTTGTTTTTTATTTTCCCCCCCAAAATACTAATATATTAATAATAATAAAAATAATAAAAAATCTTCAATTCTGAAAAGCTGCCCACCTGCTCGTGAAGACACAGAGCAATACAAGCCACTTATTGATATTTGAGACCTAGGTTGGGATCGGCTCAGAATTTGATCAGGCCTGTGTGACTGGAATCATCCACATATTATAAACACTGATTCAGAGGACACTGAATTATAAATATATTATAAACACTGATTCTGAGTATTAAATTATTGATTAATGCCAAACATCTGTGCATTGTGTCAACAGCAGGAACACAGTCATCTGGGGTTGAGAGTGGTCAGGACGTATATATTTGATAAAACATGCTTTTTCCCCCACGCTTGTTTTCTGTGATGTAACTTGGTGCAAAAACACAGAATCATGAAATTTTTATACAATTTTGTTATTGTTCACATACAATTGCTCTAGACAGTTTCAAAAATAAGTAAGGAATAAAAGACACAGGATATGCTGCTATATGGAAATAATCAATAACAGACGCATCATTTTTTATTTATTATTGAAAAACATATAAATTTTAACTGTCTATAGTTACATTTAATATTGTAGAATGAAAAAAATATCAACCAATATTTTTATGAAGAAAATCTTTGCAGTGAAAGATTCACTTTCAAACAAATGCATAACAAATAAATAAATTTTATATATATATATATATATATATATATACTTTTTTTTTCTTTGTACAATAATAACATGTTTGTAGTAATAGTATAGTAAGGTGGAGGGTTTAGTGTGTTTTTTTTAGCAATTTACTTTTTTTTTATACTATATGTTAAAAATAAAGTAATAGCAATAATAATTGTAAGTGTAGACACTAACATTAAATAGTTCAAGTTAGAGCATCTTTCTCTTCCTGTTACAAAGTGTTCTGTTTTGGAGACTCATTTAATTAAATGCTATACGCCTTATAAAAGTTTCTACCGTATCGATGATGTGGCACTTTTACCACCTTATGATCAATGAGCTTTGCAAAACATTTTCCAGGCCAAATGATATCCAGTTAATACACTCCATATATACATTTCAGAATCTAATAAAACCCCAAGTGCATTTAAAGTTGGAGAGAGCAAAGTCAAATTCATAAAACCTGTTACCTACGGTCATTGGAGGTGTAAATGTGTTAAGGGAGTCACCTGGGAGAAGCTCATCCAGAATGCAGTATTTCCCTGCCCCTCCCTCTCCCATGTGTGTCATGTCAATATAGTCCCTTAAGAAGACCAGTGCTGACAAATCCCATTTAGTCATTATTGTCCATCTTAAAGTATCTTTCTGCATCATTTATCAAAGTGACTCCCTGTTTAATAGACCACGAAAAGAAAAAAAACTCATTCTCTGATGGCGTGCTTAGCTGGAAAACATCATGGTCTGCAAATTAAAGGCATTAATGAACAGATCAGACTTATGCGCAGCTCGTACTTCTTTGAAAGAATAAATAAATAAATAAAAATAAATGCAACGCAAGCTTATTCATCTGTTCAGTAACACGGTGTTTAATGAAGCACACACACAAAACTTTTTGTTCCTTGCTTTTTTGCATTTTGCATCGCTACAGTACCTGTGGGAGTGAGCACGGCTGTCAACAGCTATGAAGCTCATTCCACCAGAAAATGTAGCAGAATGCAAAGTGTCCAACCAAAAGTCGAGTACAAAGGTGCATTTAGAGTATGACAGTTGGTAACAGGGTTTGGCAGCAGCCTCTTTTAGCGCAGCCTGTCTTTTTTTCCACGGATATACAGCGCTGCATTCAATCAGACAGTGGATAGATAGTGACAGAGGCCAGGCGGCCACAGAGAGGCATTACTGACTGTCAGTGTGTCTATCTTTCAAACACAAGATTGAAGATCATTTATTTAGTATGATTTCGGTGAGGCAATGTGCAATTGCTTTGGAGAACCACCATGAAACACTGTATCTGATACTACCTTTGTTCTGATATGATAAAATACCCAACAAGAGCAGCCATCATGGTGTTTATGTAATCCAATTAAATTTGATTGGTATATCATGTTTTATATTGTACATTGTCCTAAAGGAGCTTTTCAGAAGTTATCAGATTATGAATATATATTTTACCCCCCTCCCCCCCCCCCCCCCACATATATATATATATATATATATATATATATATATATATATATATATATATATATATTTTTTTTTTTTTTTTTTTTTTACAAAAATTTGTCCAATCAATCAATCATATCACAGTTATTATATATACAGTACTATACATTTGTATACATATGTATATAATATATATATATATATATATATATAATATATATATATATATATATATATATATATATATATATATATGCGTATATTGTTGTTTTAAGTGTAAAATATGGCACGTGGCTCCTTTAAAGAATTATGTTGCGGTTGCTTTCCATATAAACAGGTGATATAATAGGTTGCATTCACAAGAGAAAAATGTGATTCCGTAATACGGATTTGGGAATGCAATGCGCTTCTGTAAGCTTCCATACTGTAATATACGCTAATATAGTGAGTAGCTCATACCTGTTGTGAATGTGCAGCTAGTATGAGTAATTCGGGGAAATTTAGGATGTGTGAGTGGATGCAGTGAAGTTTCTTTATTCATTTGTTCTTTTTTGTTCTTTGTCCGGGTTTCCAAATGAACAAACAAAACCATGGCAACAGTGAAACATGTTGCATAATATCCTGTGGTGTAAGACCAACCAGTTTCAGTTTATATTCCAAACAATAATCAACAATCTATCTTGTTGTAAGAGGAAAAAAAACACATGAGAGTTGATTATTTGAATATATAAAGAACAAGTTTACATATAATACTAGAAGAATAGAATAGTCTTATAGAATAGCATAGTCTTGTCACATATACATTACAGCACAGGAAAATTGTTTCTTCTAACACAGCTTGTTTGGAAGCTGGGGTCAGAGTTCAGGGTCAGCCTTGATACAGCAGCCCTGGGGCACAGAGGGTTAAGACTGTTATTCAAAGACCTAAAAGAGGCAATTTGGCACCATCAGGGCTTTAACTACCAACTTTACAATCAGTAATCCAGCGTCACTGAGATACACCTTCATGAAACAGTTACAAAAAAAATCCACAGATTGATGTTTTTTAACATTGGAAAAAATTAACAAGCATTTTTGTTCTTAATTGGATAAAGAACATCACAAACATGTTTTTTATCAGTCCATCTTATTAAAGCTCCTAGTTGACACATCTATCAACACTGTTGTTTTAGAAAATTAATTAACACTTCTAAACAAACAGATTGTATGTATGTATGTATGTATGTATATATGTATGTACATATGTATGTATGTTTGTGATTTAAATGTATTTAATTGAACAAACAAGTGCATGAACGAATGAATGAATGTATAAATGACCAAGCTTCTTATAACTCTGCATCTACACCAACAATGGTGCTGTCTGACTGATTAATGGTATTTGTCCTTTTATAGTGTGAATGATTGAAAGTTCTTGTCAATTTAACCAGCCACAGCAAAGACAAGTCATATCAATCCTTCCAAACAAAAGGAAATTGAAAGAGCGATGCCACATGTTCCACCATTTCAGCCTAACTGGGCCACAAAGCTGGTCATGTCAGAGCAGGAAAAAAGTGACACGGATGAAGGTGACAGCATTTCACACCTTGGGAAAACGCTCCTGATAGGCGCCGTGCCAGACTCTCAGCTGTGATTCAGTTGGAGACTTATGCTATATGAACCGTCAAAAAAACAGCAGCCTCCTACCACAAAATAAAAGCTCCAAACTATCTCAAGCAGAGGCACATCCAAATTCCAGACCTCACTCAGGGGGATGATGTCCACACCTATAGTGGACTCAAACATCTGCCATCTTGACACGTCAAAGATACAATTGCAAGATCCTGTGGAGAGGCCTGCCCATGCATGTTGGCCTCGCTGGAGTTGTATGGCGTGGGGTGCCAGTACCTATATAGTTGCTATAATTCTCCTCTCTTTGCCTTCTCTATTGTTGACAAGTAAATATGTCCTTGTAAGGCTGAGACACTTCATTTAGATATCACCATTGCAATGTGTAGTTATCATACCTCCCTCCTCCCATGAGATCATGCATGCTTGTTTTAACATGACTGATTGCTCATGAGAACTGTTTCCAAGCCTACATCAAAGTCATGTGGTGCATCTTATAACCTCTTTTCATTCCAAATATCTAGACTTACCAAGCCAATATGTCTAGATCAAGCAAAGCTTGGGTTTGATTTGTGCTTCATTGTCAATGCCGACGCAGACCATATTCTCATTTCTATTATGGCCATGCAGACCTGTCTCCATATTAGGTGTGATATATAGACATTGACGAAGTGAAGAGACAAAGGATGGATGTAGAAAATGCAGAGATGGGGTGTTTTGATCATTTTTATGTCATGGTGGCTTGTGATAAAGACACTTCTGAGGAGCTGAAGAATCCCGGATACGACGCATCTTTCTCGGCTATGGTCTAAATAACAGCCCCTTTTGCCGGCTTTGCCACAATAACAGTTCTGTCATAAAGAGAGGAAGGGAAAAGAAATCAATAAAATCATGCATCTAATAAGGGGAACAGGATTAAAAATGGTTCCTCCGGAGACATGAGGGGGAAATAGAGGAGAGATTTAGGACTTTCAGCATGAACATTGGGGTCTCTCCCTCCCTCCCTCTCCATCTACCCTGGGCTGGATAGGCGGTGAGCTGGGACTCGTTTATGGCAGGTTGGGATTAAGGAGCTCGGATACACACTGCCATTTCTCAAGGCCTCAGAAGCCCAGTTGGCTAATTAAACAGTAACTGTCAAGGTGAGGGTCTCTTCTGAACTCACCTCCCAGCTTTTGCCCCCTTCAATTCCAGCAGTTTAATTTATCTGGAGAGGGGTTGAGCCTTTAGGGGCACTGGGCAGATTTCCAGGTTGGTACAGCGTAGCCTTGTGGTAAAGAGCCACAAAATGGAAAACAGGAATAGCAAAGAAAAATATGGAGACATTTGGGGGGTGTCCAAGAAAATCCAGGGCGAGACCTTTCCGCCCTTCTTGACAGCCAGAACAAGACCCACCTGATCCAAGGGTCTAAAGGACAGAAAGGAAGGAGGGGATAACAGTGTCGACTGGTACAGCAAAGGACTATGGTCCGCAGCAAGAGTGCTGGAAGGGAAGAAACTCACGTCCAAGGGGTCCCCATGGAGGCAGCGCTAGCATAAAGAGCCCTGATGTTGTTGACCTAGCCGTAGGGTGCATGTGTCACAGCCAAGGCCATCAACCGATGCCCCTGCCATCACATTTGCACTTCAAAAAGCATACGGCTCTCACAGCCTTGGAGCGTACAGCCTCAGAGGTGCTCATGCTGGTGGATTCGGCAGCTTACAGAAGAGTAGCTGAATTAAATAACGAACGCTAGCTACTCAACACGACCGACATGATCTCTGAGAGGCCCTCCTGTGCTAGTCTTCTTTATAATCCCTCTCCTCAATCTCACTCTCTAGTAGCTGAGATGTGTGCCAGGACCGATCATGGTATTCTTTAGATAATATAGTTACAATGTGGCCCCGATGAAGGAGCAAACCAAGGAAAAGGTGAGAGACACAAAATCGCCTCCCTAGACCAAGAACGCAAGCGTAACACCACATTCCCTTGACCTACTTTATACCGTTTTGTGCTGCTGTGATCACATTATAGGAAATATTGTGCTGTGAATAAGCGTGAACAGAACCTGTACTGCAATCAGTAAGAACATGCATGTAAATATTACTGTTTTAGCAGATCCAAATTTACTCCCAGCCTAGAATTCTTTTATATGAACAAAAATCTGATTATTCTATACAGTATGTCTACAGTTAAATTCATTTTACAGTTTATTTCACATAAACATTAGTATTATGGGTTATGGATCATAATATTATTGGATTATAGAGGTAATGTTATATATCTGTTTTTCAGGCAGAAGGTTTCTCCAAATCAGTCATAACTTATCAAAAAGATATGTTAAATGCATGTATCTCCACAAAATAAAAAGATGTTTGTTATTTCATGCAAGTAAATTCCAGGTTCACATGTTGTCTCTCTTGTTCAAAGTGTTATTTTTTGGATTTAAACAAAAAAGTAGTTTACAATTAATGTAATCAACCAATATTATGCAACGTTATTTAAAATGTACGTTTTTTTACACTTAATAGAGGAGAGTACAGTAGCTGCAGTGAAATGTTCTGTTAGACCTTGATTTAAAAAGCCTCCATTTTAACAGGTCAGTTTCGGGCAAGTTGTCACTTGTCCAGTAAATACTGCAAATTACTGGACCATAGAGATTCTTTTATGTTAATCGCTATTATGTAACGATTAGGATTCTGATATTATATATTACCACATGCCAATCTTTACACAATTATATATCATACACACACACACACCACACACCACACACACACACACACACACACACACACACACACACATCTATATATATATATATATTCATCATTCATTCATTCATCTTCCACCGCTATATCCGATCCTCCCTCGGGTCACGGGGAGCCTGTGCCTATCTCAGGCGTCTATGGGCACCAAGGCAGGATACACCCTGGATGGAATGCCAACCCATCGCAGGACACACACACTCACATTCCACACACATTCATACACTAGGGACAATTTTTTCCAAGGAGCCAATCAACCTACCGTGCATGTTTTTGGACTGGGGAGGAAACCGGAGAACCCGGAGAAAAAAAAACCTCCTGAGGCACAGGGAGAACATGCAAACTCCACACACACACTTGGCCGAGACGGGAATCAAAACCCGGACCCCGGACGGTGTGAGGCGAACGTGCTAACCACTAAACCACCGTTACCCCTATATATATGTATATATATATATATATATATATATATTCTAACCACTTTGAGGTTTTACTACGCACTATATAAGCATGGACGTGTTAGTATACAAGCACCCACACACACTCTTTAACACTGAAATAATGTGGAAATATAATAAATAAAACAAATGTGCGTTTGATTTACTTCCCTAAGAGATTTATTCCACTGTGACCAACAAATGTAAAAATCCTTGAATACTCCTCTGTATTGGAAGTATATCCCACAATCCTCTAGGCTCTTTGTAGAGTTCATTTACTCATGCAACTTTACCAGCTGCAACTTCACCAGTTCAATATTTTAAACTACATCTTTATGCATTTAAATAAATGATCAGGGACTTAAGACTTATATTTCATTATGAAATAAATATAAATGCATTAGCACAAGCAGGGAGCAGGGACTCTTAAATAGCAGGGAAGAAGAATCTCATGAATACGCCGGGAAGTTGGTAAGAGTCCATTTCTAAAATATATATTTGTCTCTATTTTATCAGGATGTCCCCAGTAGCTAAATATTCTACACTGGGATTAATATATATATATGCCCGTTACCATTCAATTGAACTGGTATAAAAAAAAAAACAGATCTCAAAGTGTTTTAGAAGAAAACATAGGTGTAAAAAGAAATCTATCGGAGTCTTGAAACTGTCTAAATAATAACCGGAAATTTACTCCCAGGAACAGCTTGTTGATTTAGCTTGTGCTCTGTGCTATCGTGCAATTGACAGAATCAATATTGTGTATGGACTCTTTGGCTCAGCGGCTAAGAGAGAATCTGTGCTCCAGTGGGTTTCAACATAAGTGACCTGGGCTTAGGGTCAGCTACATGATTTCTGCACGCCTCAATAAAATGTCCTCTATTAATTATTTAACCCACCAATTGTTCCCACTGACAAGTAACCCCCCTTTAAAAGTAAATTACATGTGGACTCAGTCACAGGGGAGCAGCCTGTCAGGTTGCGGTCAGCCCGGCCTGGTGGAGATGGTTTCAGGAGCGTGTTATTACAGGCTTCTGAAGCTCTGTCTTCTCGCAGCTTGGATACTGCTTCGTTTCTTCGCGTACTGCCGGAATTTTTGGAAAAGAAGAAAAAGAAAAACTAAAATGTTCTTCGCCCTTGGTCCTCCTTTCAGAAGCATGCTAGTGTTAGATTTATTGACAATCATTTAGTCGAAGATTTGATGAACAGGATAACAAAATAAATAAGCTTAAAAAGTTCAACTAGTACGTACACGATATATTGGTAGGTTGATCCTCAACTTCTACGATAAAAAATGACCAATTACATTTTAAAACAAATATTTGGTCTGATTCTGTTTATTTGTGTGAAATGATCGGTTAAAATGAAAGGCAGAATGATTAAAAGAACATCATTTTTTCACATCCTTTTCCTGCCTCCTGTCTTATGTTCGTCACGCTCTGAGATGAAAACTTGGCTCTAAAAGGGCTGTTCGGGATTTGAAGGCTCATTGCCACTGTAATGTCTCTGTTCAACGAGCTGTGACAGGCAAGTGTGACATTCTGCCCCAGTGGCTAACCCACACCCCAGCAAAAGCTCTTTATCATAGCAGCAAACAGCTATATGGATCAACTTGACTCTCACACATGCAAGACTGTGGAGAAAACAAGAAGCTTTGGTGTCATAAGAAAAAAAACAATATTCTTGCCAAATGGAAGACAATTAAATATATACTCATTATATACATATATATATATATATATATATATATATATATATATATCATATATATATATATATATATATATACAAATGCACTAAAGCAACTGTCTGCTCTGAATTCAGTGCAAACAAAATGTCACTCGCTTCATGCCTCACACATTTTAGATGTTCTGCACTTGTAGGATCGCACTGCTTAATGCCATACGCCTGTCTGTCCTCCGCGCTAACGAGAATACAGAGGTTCTATTTTGTGTCAGGAAAACAGCAATTTGCCAGTGCTGATAGCAAGAGGGCTGCTTTCCAGTCGCATCATATCACACATTACCAGGGTTGATTTGCAAAAGCGCCTCAACAGCCACCAGCAACTACGTGCTCATGTCATCTGCAAATCACAAATCGCAGCTTCTGATGCGAACCGCTGCACAGAAGCCAAGAGCCGAAGGGCTTCGGCCGAAGCCGGCACCAAACTTAAAAGTGATGCGAAGCAGGGTGCAAAGGGGAGGCAGAATTTGCCTTCAAGCCTAACATAGACAGAGCTTCAATCGTATGGAGAGAAAAAAAAGAAAAAGAAAGGAGGGCCGGGTGTACAAAATAGAGAGAGAAGCAGCTTAAGACAAAAAAAGCAATAGCTTGGTCTCCCTCATTTCTTTTTGAAAGGTCAGGTTTATATAGGTAGAACAGTAAAAGAGTGGAGTGTTGCAGATGCGCTGAACAGCAGGGTATTTTCCACTGCCATGACCAGATAAGCAGGACTCCTTTAAAGCACATCTGCTAGTAAACATTTTGACCAAACTCCAGTACATCTACCCTGTCTGAGCAGAAAGAACCTGAGCATGAAAATCTACCTGCATAGGGCCTTAAGCCACGCAACAGCACCTCATTGCCTTCTGTTGCCTTCCTATGCTTATATATCAGTTAGTGTGTTGCCATATTTGCTTTGGGCTGAGTTGATTTGTACATTTTTAGAGAAAATAAAAATCATGAGCCTGTTTAAGCTCTAAAAACAGTGTCCAAAACCATAGTGATCTATGACCTTTATAAAATGATCATTTTCCCTTACAAAATTATCACTCAATATATTCTTTAAAAAAAGTGTATCATGCCATGTGATCACTTCTGGTGTTTAAAACTGAGGGACACGTCAAAATAACAATATTCCAAACTTACAGTGTATCCGTTATGAATAAATCAAACAGTGTACAAATATTCAGCGTGTAGAGCTGCTGGAATCATATCGCTTCATTGAAATCTCTGAGGTCCATTTGGGATAAGAGAGGAAAATAGAGGCAAAAGGAAAGAGAGGCTTTCAGTTTCATGTGAAAGTGTGTCTAAGTGCCTCTTTACCTCGGTCATTCACTCGAAAGAAAGCAAAATGGCCTCAGCACTGTGGCTAAAGAAAGGAAACAGGAAAAAAAATGCTTTCGAAAACATTCCACCATGCTGCTGATAAAAAGACAGAGTCAGCTCAAGTGTCCGTTCCTATACGCTGCATGAGATAAACAGCATCACATGCTTTTGAGGATGAAATCGCCTCCTCTTCTTGGGCAAACGTGATAAAGAGGGCGTTCAGGCAGGCGGGACAGATGTGGCAAGTACCCGAGTCTAGAATGGTGAAACACCCACGGGATTTGCACAAACATCTGGATGGATCTGTCTGCGGGATTGATACGGGAGGCAAGCTAATGAAAGATGAATCCGTGGCACTGTAAACAGCCGGTGCGCTGAGCCGGAAAGCTAAACCACACACTTAATAACATTCATTTATACGCCACCTTGTCTGAACCAAAGCTTATGTGCAACCATGTATAAAAAATAAAATAAAAAACACACAGATGATTCACAATTCTAATTAGCTTAAGATTAACTCACGTTCATATAAACATACATCACACCACGCATACACAAACAACACACAGTATGTGTTATATTCTACACACCTGTACACCGTCTCACATAATTAGGCCATTTATGGTCTCCAAGGTATAAATGCACCAGCAGAGGCAAAGAAATCCTTCAAACTTAAATATATACTGTAAAAGTGTTTTAAATTAATTCCTACATCCAGTTAAGCAAATCATTGAAGACTTATTTAAACCATATAACAAAACATGGAACTAACTAGACTGCAAAATGATAAAAACAATAATCAATGCTTGTATATATTCAGAACAGTTTTTAGGTCTAAACACTAAGATTTATTCCTTTTATATGAGTGCAGTTTGAAATGATTACATTTGTAATCAATTAAAGAATAATGGATAAGTATAACTTTTTTTAAAAGTTTACATTATAAAAAAGAAACAGCAACGTGAAAATTTGATTATGACATTTTTATTATTAATTCATTGCATTAAAGGTTTTACAGTGGATTTAATTGGCTGATTCATGTTATTTTATTGTGCAAATATAGACACACACACACACACACACACACACACACCACATATATATATATATAATATATATATATATATATATATATATATATATATATATATATATATATATAAAGAACCAAAATATTAAAATATTAATTATTTAAATTAATATTAAAATACCTGGTGTGATTACCTAAATGTAATTAAGTTGCTAGCATGCTAGTAGACAGAGTGGAATGGCTAAAGTGAAGAAGCAGACAGGACCATTAAAGAACCATAAATCATCCATTAAACATAAACGCCCCCTAAAGCCACAAAAGCTTAAACACATGGGAGGCCCGAGGTCACTTGCTCTGGGAGGGGAACGAGAGAAAGAAGGAAATTTCGGCCTGCAATCTTTTAATGCTCTGCACCTCGACTTAAACATTGTTTAGAGCTCAATGGCTCCAGAATCACCACATAGGGGAGAGCCCGAGGCAATTTCTATAATGAGCTTCAGAAAATGCCACATTTTCATTTTTTATTGCTTGACCAGTTGCAGGGAGAAAAAGAGAAATGCCTCAAGGGGAGATGTGGAAATAATTTACACTCCCCAGAGCTTAAAAAATAGCACTGTAATTATCTGGTTTTTTTATTTTTATTTTTTAACTTACTTTTTATATTTTAAGGTTTCTAGAGTTATTCAAACAATTAGCATAATGATAGAAGGTATTGTTATCTAAATATTCTCTCTCTCTCTCTATATATATATATATATATATATATATAGATAGATAGATAATTATTTAAATAATGATTAATAATTTTCTTTCAGAATCTGTCTAAAATTCTATGTAACATTCTCTTTAAATAGGGAAATTTTTTTTGTTTATTTAATTCATTTATTTGTTTGTTTGTTTTTTGTTTTTTTTTGCTTAAACACACACATTGAACACCCTGAGGACCTTTTTTATTTTATATAATTAAATGCTACAAAGTTTGCATAATTGATCTTCCAAATAAGTCTTTATTGATTCATCGATGGTACACTGGGTTTAAGGAGCTGCTTTAAAAATTCATAACAGCTGTGTGTGTCTCTCCGCAATCCATTAGCCGATGCTGAATCCCCTCCATCCTTCCATTGATTAGCCTTGTAGAGCGATTCTCTCGGACTCTTAACATGTCTGTTTCTTTATATTTCTCCCCAAATGTTTGGGAAGAGGTCAATTTCAGCCTTTCCCCCCAAACACAACTTTGATTTTACTCTCTCTTTTCCTATTGTCTTCCTCTCACTCCACATCTTTTGCTCCCACTTTCACACTGAGACAATGAATAAATAACGCATGCTCCATAAACAGCTTTCCACTATTATTTAAGCTTCCAGGACCTCTTGCTGTGACAACCCTCTTCTCCTGGCCATCAAATTCAAGTGTGTAAATTTTCTAAAAGGCTCTGAATGTTTAATGGTGATTTCAGGGAATGATGGAGAAATCGCTGAATAGTGAAGCTATTAGATTTAATATTTATATTGAGTGCTGTGAATCATTTATATGACAGGACGTAAGAATCTGAGCTGCAGGACGAGTGCGTTTTACAACTAAATCTCAGCTTGATTGAAAATATTTGTTTGCGATTTTTTTTTTTATCCCCAAATCACCAAAATGAAAAACAACGAAAGGCCAGAAGAAGGAGGAGTCTGTGCTATCTTCACTAAGCTTATAATGCTTATACATTTCATTAGTTATGCAAGGAGAAAAGAAGCATGGGGTATATTGACAATCTCTGCCTCAAAAGCTATCATTTCCAGTATTTGTGCAAGTGTTCTATTATTTAAAAAGTGTTCCATGCATTAGTATATTAGTATTAGTCTGAACATAAATACATTTCTACATTACAAAAAGCAAATTATGGGTTTTTTTTACCCTTTTCTTTACACTTCCACCACTGGTACACATACTCACACATCATTAATGCAATTTTTAATTTTTAAGCTCAATTATGCCTAACCTTAATTTGACTAATCAAAAGGAAAAGTATGGTCCTCTTGGCTGTGGGACAAATGCTTTGTTTCATATCCATCAGTGTTGTTTATCACTATTAACTGGTGTTAGGCTATATAGATTATGGCCTATATCAACAGACATCAACTGGAAATGGCACATAAGATTTTAATATGCAACCAGAAAGTGAAATATCTCCAACAAAGAGCCTTAAAGGCCTCAGCTCACTCAAGCTCAGTTTAAAGGCCAGCTTAGTCTTGTACGTAACAGACAGCGAAGTTCCTCAGGGGCCGAGGCTCTTTCAGGCACATTTAGTGCACTTGACTCAACGCAGAGACGCTCTCGGATGGAAAAGGCGTGTTTGGAGGACGCAGCTCGGACTTTAAAGTGCCGCTTTGCTGTTGTTTTTAGCTGCTCCTAAATGTCATTCGTCTCTCCTGAGTCTGCCCAAGAGCATATATGCAGGAAGATTCGTCACAACAAGTAGTTATTGTTGTTGTGGGTTTTTTTTTTTGTTGTTGTTTTTTTTTTCTTGCCTCCCCTTCCTTCACCTGGGAAAGAGTGAGTGGGGGTGTAACACAAACAGAGTGGGTCTGACTGTCATGTGCACTCGGGCCATAGCTGAAAGATAGAGAGAGTGATAGAGAGAGACAGCAGGCGAGGGAAGAGGTTGGATGGATTGAGTATAGAGTTTAGGTAGGCAGTGAGTCAAGCTATTTCTTTCTCTCTCAGCTGCGGAGGAACTCGAACTCGCCACATCAGCTTTACAGAACTGTGTGTGGGTTTACTGAATGTCTTAAATCAGTGATTGAGCATAATGTATTGTATCAGTCGCAATTAAAAAGTTTGAACTGAATTAAGTCAGATGTCACATGTTTAGAAACACTGTCCTAATATTGTATGTAAAATAGCTGTAAAAGTAGAATAAACCTAATATTACATGGCATATGACAATCATATGAAAATATAGCATAGGGCATAGCGCATACCTTAGGTGTTAAAGCATTTTAAATGAAGAGATTTTTTAAATGTTCTGTTTAGTAGTCATGCAGTGTAATTAAACATGCAACTGCAAAAGATTAATGAAAAATGCCCACCATTTATATGGATGGAGAAAAAAAATAAGACAAAATGTGTCCATTTGGTTACTGCAGTTATGGTCAATGGAAACCAGCAGAAGGTCCTCGCAAAGACGGTAAGACAAATGTGTATATAGAGGCATGACATTTACCAAAACCCACATTCGGTTTAAAGAAAAGACAAAGCTATTTTTACTTTTGCTTGTAACTCCGACTGCAACGTTCACATTTATATTGTAAATCATATTCGCTGATTTGTGCTGGCCTAATAGCATGCTGGTAAAGCAGCAATAAATAATTCAACTAAATAAATAATTCTGCAGCCAAGAAGAAGGCACTTTCCCAACAAACCTCCAGCACAGTGTGCGGATTCCTTAAAGTGGCTCTAATTCACACAGAGGCAGTGTGACTAGAACAGATGTTGTGGAAAGAGCACTACAAGTTAATGTGTATGTACATGTGTGTAATCAGACCACTCTCTGAATAAATAAGGCCATGTTAACTATGCCTGAGCAGAGCATTAAAAGGCAACATTAGGAGGACTTGAGGGGCTTCTGCTAGTACATGCCGAGGAATGATGATGGACCACATTAAGGAGAGGGATGGGATTGTGATGGGTGATTGAGGAGCATAACGCTTGGCTTTTCTCTCCTCTCCTCCTTCTCTCTCCCACTGGTTCAGCCTAATTGCTATGGAGGGTTTGCAATCCTTGCACACTCACGCGTACACACACACACACACACACACACACACACACACACACACACACGCCTCCAATTCCTCGTTCGGCCTTGCAGAATAAATCTCATCTCTCCCTTGCATGGGGTAGAATTTAAAGAGATGTATTATAATTTTATTCCCTTCCACCCCTTTAAAAAAAAGGGACCGTGTATGATTCGTGCCCTCAACATCGAACAAGTCTAATTATGTGTTCCACAGGGGGTCATGGGAAGCTATCAACCTGCTGAACACAATTCCAACTCCGACAAAGAGCCTCGATGCTTCTCTGACTTTTTTAAGCGGAAAGAAAGTGTATTCAGCACAAAGCATGCTCGGAAATGACACCTCGGGCACCAAATATTTTACAGCCAGTGGATTACGTTTGATATAATACATGTAAGAAATGAGTGCACTCATGTACAAAGATGTTGCCGAAAGAAAGGTAGCCTACAGGTAGCGTGTTGACACGCCTCGATGACATTCTGATCAAGCGCAGGTCATTCTCCTTCATTTCGGCTAACTTTAAATTTTTTGGTATTTATTATCATTATCATTTTAATAGCATTAGCCATTTCATTTCCACATTGATATTTTGTCACTTTTGCCCATAATCATACACCTGCATACATATTTAATAATATAATGCAATTAAATACTTGTATTCTTGTGTTAAGAAAAGATTAGTCAAACTAAGGAAGGAAAAACGTAAATACACAAGACGTTCAAATAGATGCTTCCAACCCTAAAAACGTCAATTATAATTAGACTCTTAGACATCACTAGCCGAGCACACACTCGGAACCTGTGCACAGTAATTAAGGCATGCTGGTTAGCCTGCTGGTAATCTTTAAAAAAAATTAATAAAAGGCAAACGTTTTTTAGCACTATTACTATGTGTAGCATTACTGGATGCCATCTTTTAATGTGAGGCAAACAGTAAGACTCATCCTGTTGCCTCCTAAGGGTGATTTCTCACAGGAAGCTTTGACTTGGATGGGGTTTTCGACTCTATAGGGAATCCAATCATAAGTGTGTGCATGTATGTGTGTGTTTGTTCATGCTGGGGACTCTCGGTAAATACAGTAACCTCTAAGCACAGGGGTGTAAAGACACCAGAACCACCTACTCTCTCTACTACCTAATCAGAGAAGCATAGGAAACAGGAAAAGCACAGTGGTGTCATACTAAGTGATCCCTGGCAATACACTAATGACGCAGTTAAAATCAATTATAATGGGGATAATTAGTTTATAAAGGCAATTCTTTTGTCTGCACAACAAGCAGTAAATCAGCCTTCTTTTGCACAGGAAATATTGCACAAATACTTGACTGAATAAAATGCACTATTCTATATATACATACGTTTTGCTTTTTTGTCAACTTTATTTCACAACAATATGTACAACTGTAAATGACATATTTCACTGCACACGCATGCCTGTGTATGTGAAATAAATAAATTGCCACATGACTAAGCAGAGGGGCACGGTGGCTTAGTGGTTAGCACGTTTGCCTCACACCGCCAGGGTCCGGGTTCGATTCCCGTCTCGGCCATGTGTGTGTGGAGTTTGCATGTTCTCCCCGTGCCTCAGGGGTTTCTCCGGTTTCCCTCCGGTCCAAAAACATGCACGATAGGTTGATTGGCACCTTGGAAAAAATTGTCCCTAGTGTGGGGGGTGAATGTGTGTGTGTGTGTGTGTGCCCTGCGATGGGTTGGCATTCCATCCAGGGTGTATCCTGCCTTAATGCCCATAGATGCCTAAGATAGGCACAGGTTCCCTGTGACCCGAGTAAAGATCGGATAAAAGAAGATGAATGAATGAATGAATGAATGACTAAGCAGATCAATGGCATGTAGTGCTAAATTCAATATCGTCTATTGTACATGATTCAAGCACATTGCTGTTTAAGGTAGAAGCATTAGTATAGCTTCCAACAGATACAGTAAATATATTAAATATAAGAAAAACAAGTTCTCAAACTAAGAATCCCTATCAAAAGTTCAGATGAGGGTAAATGATGCCTTTCCAAATATTGCAGTAGTTGAACAGATATAGTTCATGGTAGCTGGAGGGATGCATATTAGCCATCGCCCCCCCGCCACATTTTCCCCCTTCATATATATATATATATATATATATATATATATATATATATAATAATATATAATATATACACATTGATATGTGGCAAAAATAAAAAAATAAAAATAAAAAACAAACCAAAAAAAAAAAAAAAATATATATATATATTATATATATTCATATGTATTTATTTTATTTATTTTATTTTTTATTTATTTATGTATTTCTTTATTTTATTTATTTATTTAATTGTTTTTTTCTTTTTTCATGACTGCCACATGTCAATCGAGCCCACAGATGGATGCTTAATACTTAATAGAATATTACAAGGGCCTTAAGGAAGGTATGTGAGGAGATAGGGTTAATGGCCACGCCAAAACATTCCCATCACTTTCTTGCTCAGGCCCTAAGGCTCTTATCGTCTTCTAGGGCTCCCCATCACGGGGGGTCTCCCATGCCTCATTAAAATCAAGCAGATTTCATGTAAAGACCAGAGGAAAAGGTCCATCACCCCCCCACACACATACACCCTGCCCCCAACCCAACAAAGCCAGGCAGGCTCAGGAGACACCCTCCTTACTGAACGAATTTGGCCCAAGAAATAATGGCCGAAATAATAAGCACATGGCACTGCTACACAGCAATCTCTTGTTTTATAGCTGAGCATTGTAATGACTATTTGGTTTTATCCTTTTAGCAGCTTTACCACCTACAAAGTACATCCTTGTCAAAACCGATACAATCATTGATTTTGAAGAGGGGGGGGTAAATAAATAAATAAATAAAACCTCAGCGTTCACAGGTTTGATAACTCTGATGTTCTCATTTAGTGGCTAACAAGAGATTAGCACACTTCTGTTTAATGAGGATGATGCATGCTGTGGATTGGATTATCAAGGATTCACATCCAATAATTACTTTCAGAGGCATTCCTACACACTTCTTTTTCCCTTCTCTAAGCTCCAGGGTAATATTAACCCTTGTCCGTAGGCATAAAATAAACAGCCCAGAAATGCAAACCTGCGGCTTAGCAAAGCATGTATTCTGTCCAAATTTCACATTGATCACATTGTTGTTACCTATTTATATAATTAATTACCTGGACCCAGCTGTCTGCATATCAGGGTCTAATTACATGACAGAATATTATTCCTTTTAGACATGCGAATCTGTGCTTTAAAGCTTGAAATATAGGCCTGTTCTTTTAGTGTGTTAGAGTTTATCATGAAGGCATGTGCTAGGAAACATCTGTTCTATTACAACCTCATACTAAGATCCTGGATCTGGTGCAAAATGGCCTAAAACAGATAGTAAAACTCTCACCTAAATCAACTTAGAACGGTTCATTAGAATTAGCCATAAAATTAGCCAATGTAACTTCTAATGCACACGATCCAGAGAGCTTTCAGACAGCAAGCTATCAGAAGTGAAATGACTTGTTTACCTTCTCAGTTTGAAGGCTACAAAAGGAGAATAGGACAGAGAGGAGGGCAATTAAAAAGTGCATTCCACCTGCTGGTCTCTGGCTGAGGTTCAAGTGTTGGTCTGACACAAGAGAACAAAGCTGCCAGGTAAACAGAAGGAGGGCCAGACAGAAAAATGGCCGACCATGACAGGAACGAGAAGTGAGTCACTGCGATATCAGATCAGATCATAACATTCCAGGATGGAAACGGCACAAGCGAGTCATGCAGCCTGCCACAGACGGGTAATTATAAGCTCACTTAACATTCGTACAGATTAAACACAGTAGGCAAGAAAAGCAGGTAAAGGGTAAATATGTGTCCCTGTGTCACTCCATGTTGCGGTAGGAATGTCCGAGTAATGAAAGGCCAAAAAAGAAAAAAGCCTAAAGAAGGGCAGTAGTAAGTATTATAACAGCAAACGCAGTACACATACACCAATCTATATTTGTGAGATGCCATGGTTACATAATAAATATATAAATAAAACATAAATAAGAAAAAAATGTAGTGTCACATTGACAGTTTTTGCTTGTGAAAAGCTGGTTTTGCACTCTTTATGGAAGTCATGGTGGCACACTGGTTAATAAAAATATACTCTGCTTTTGCATGATGGGCTTGAATTAAAACTCGGTATAACTCAGAAATGTGTGTACAGGCTGAGTGCTATTTCTGAACACTTGAAGCAGTATCAAATGATTGATCAAAAGTGTCAGTCTGATCAAATGGATCTTTTGGTTGTATAGTTTTATTGTTTATATGGGGATTAGGGTTATTATGTAAGGAAAACAACAAGCAAGAGATTTATGTCATGGCATTATTATAAATATAAATAGACACACACACACACTACCAGTCAAAAGTTTTGACACGCCACACTTTCCAATGTAATGGTTTTTCTTTATTTTCATGTCTATTTACATTGTAGGTTTATAGCATCACAACTATGAGTCAACACTATATCTAATTATGTAGTAAAAAAAAAGTCAAAATATGTTTTATATTTAGATTCTTCAATATAGCCACCCTTTGCTTTGATTACTGGCTTGCACACTTTTTGCATTCCTGTGATGAGCTTCATGGGGTCGTCACCTGAAATGGTCTTGAATGGTCCCTTTTGCCTTCACGCTGCGGTCCATCTCATCCCGAACCTTTTCGAATTGCTTTTAGGTCACGTGACCTAAAAGGTGAATAATTATTAGTAGTACTATTATTGCTAAATATCCATTCACAGTCATATTTCTGTACATGTTATAGCGTTCATAAACAGTCATTCTCTTAGCAGCCTCTTTTGCCTGGAAAAAAACCTGATTAGACAGACATATAGACATATAGACAGACAGACAGATAGAAGATAGATGAGATAGATAGACAGATAGACAGACAGAAGATAGACAGACAGACAGACAGACAGACAGACAGACAGACAGACAGACAGACAGACAGACAGACAGATAGATAGATAGATAGATAGATAGATAGATAGATAGATAGATAGATAGATAGATAGATAGATAGATAGATAGATAGATAGATAGGATAAGTTAACATAAGATAAGATAAAATAAGATTAGTGTCTCTTTTTTACGCAGCACTGTAGTCACTGTTTCAAGACACAGAGTGTAATTTCATGTGGCGGATGCAGACAAGCAAAATGATACGCCGTGAAATATCCCAATGTGGTTATAGTAAATGTAGGCACCATCAAATTTATGTACCAGAACTAACTGCTGTATAATTAAGCAATGCTGCATTAGCAAGCCGGCTGTTATACTCAGTATCAGAGGTCTTGTTACATAGCTTGTCCAAACAAATTAGTAGAGCTGAACTAATGGTGTATAAAATAAGAATCAATGGCAGAGAGAAGAGCGGGCGCTGCATAAAAGAGTTAAAAACGGAACATTGTCTGAGAACACTGTATCAGAAACCATACAGTATTGTGAAATAACAGGGATAATGGATTATGGTGCAAGAATAATTGACACAACAAATGCAGGATACATTGTTTCCTATGCACCCATAATTCATCAACTAAATGTCAAGTCTGCCATACAAACTGTGGAAAAGCATCTTCTATAGACTTTTACTGAAACCTTTTTGCGGCTTTTGTGAAGAGAAGACCTGCAAAAAAAAAAGACAATGACTGTTTGATGAATTTATATCAAAAGTATCTAAACGCCCATTTCCGCTCCTCAAAATCCTACCATATTCTTTCGAAGCATATGAACAGTGGGACAGTGGGAGTTTTCTGAAGTCTTTACCATTTAGCATAAACATGATTAGCCGTATTTTATTTGCAAAACGCAGATAATTGTGTGTAAATAAAGAAGCACTTTAATATTCATTTTTAAAAGAAACAGCTGTAAAAATAAAGTCTTCCTGAAGGCAGAAGATCAGAAAGCAGATGTGTGGTGTCACACAGTCGTCATCAAAGATGCTTTAAAAAAAATTGAATATTAATATTCGGAAAACAACATGCCCGACATAAATGAGTCATCACCTCATTTTTTTTTCAGTGTCACATGTCATTCATTTCAAGTGTTATGTTTCACTTCTTTTTTTTTTTGCATATGCCGAGGTTGTTGTCTCCCGGTGTGTCTGTGAATCATTCTAATATCATTATGTATGCAGTGTACAAGCAAAGGACCACCTGGCTCATGTCTGGTCTTAATTACACCAATACATATGCTAGATGTAGGAATATGACACAAATAAATCTTGGACTAGCGTCTCTATTTCCTGGCAATGGAGCAGAGCAGTAATATCCACTGGATGGTAGAATCAAAGGAAGGCTTATGGCACAAGGAGAAGGCGTTTTTGGCAGATTTGCAAATCATCGTCATCTATAATAGATCGGCGGTTTTTCAACTATGCACAAAAGCCAGCTGTTCTTTTAATCAGTTCATCTCTGAATTTGTAAACATGCTGGAAAGCAAGACAGAGATAGAGATAATGGAGACAGAACAAAACAAACAAGAAGGGGGGGTGTAAAAAAAACATTTTCTATTATCAACGCATTTTGGAAGCAACAACAAAAGGATTTTTGGAGTTTTTGAATCGCTTGAGCCGAGAAAATGGAGCTTCCACAAGGGCAGATGTGTGGTTTGGCTAATCCATAGTGACCCGGTTCTTTCCAGAGCTACAGATTTTATCTATCTCCATCATAATACAGACCTGAAACACCAGGTCAACAGGGAAATCCGCCCTGGCTCCGTGTGTGTTTCGGAGGTGTGTTTGAACACAGCCTTAGCAAGCTGACAGCGTGCCCTCCCAAGGCAAAGACAAACAGCTGTGGACATATGGATAGGAGGATCAGAATAGTCCTGCCACAGACTGCACTGAGAAAAAAAAAAAAAAAAAAAAAAAAAAAGAGCAACAAAAGCAAGCTGCAGCTGGATAAGTAATGGCCTGGCTGGCTTTTATGAGCCCTGGCATAGAAGCTCGGCATTTATAAGTGAAAATGTTTAAGAACCGGGATGATGAAAGCCAATAGTGGGCAGCAGCTCTGATGCCCCGGCACCACACATGTGTGAAAACGTGTGTAGAAGGGTGTGCCATGCAGAGCCACCCCTGGGCATCCTTCATGAAGGAGCGGAGAGACAGAAAGACAGTGAGGCTTGATAAATAAATCAACTTAAAGGCCTGCTGTGGGTTTGAGGCCTATTCCTCTTCATGAACCTCGGTTTGGAGAAAGGCAGATGGGGGATGATGTGAAGTAAAGCTCAGAGAAGAAAAAAGGCCGTATCTATCCCAGTAGGATTCAAGGACCAAAGATTCTGTGATTCTTAAAAAAATTATTCATTTATCCAAAAGACCTTGGCCAAAGATCCTTATAATTTTCTTTAACACCAGAGATAAAAGCAGGAGGCCTATCCCAATGGCGTTCAATCAGCATCTCTTCAAGAACTCATACTTAATGAATTGAAGATCTTTCTAGAAGTTACTTTTGAGACAAGCCATTCTGAAGTGGCACTTTTCTCAAGTCGATATGATCAGAGAGGGCAAATTCGAAAACATCTGGCTGCTTTCAATTACTCTTGACCATAAAGGCAACAGTTCCTCTGACATAAGTGATGAGTGTGACTTTGCTCCAACTTCACTCCTCCATTTAATACCTGTAACATTACTAAAAGGTGCATTCATTATTATTATTATTATTATTATTATTATTATTATTATCATTACTATTATTATTATTATTATTATTATTATTATTACTTTTTTATTTAATTTTTTAAAATTGAAACAAACCATTGACCAACCTTCTCCCCTTCTCCACACCAGATAGATGTGGGCATCTCTCTTAAAATATTACAGCCCATTTTTATATGTCTAAAATGCAACAGAAAATAATTCATATAATAATAATCATCCTGTTTATCTTCATCAATTAATGTCACTTGCTAAATGGCGAATCTTGTGCTAAAATTGCATCGAGTATATCAGTATACAGTACGTCACAGTGCCTATATAATATTTCAGAAGAAATGGGAAATGACTACATTTGATTTAAAATGGATATGGGAAGAAGCAATTTCACTGTGCTATAATGTATATGTGACAAATAAAGACTATTCTATTCTATTGTGTTTCCTAGGTGATATTTATAATAATAGTAATATTAGAAAAACAGACAACAGAACAGGAGCAGACTGGCTTTTGCTCCATACATGGCAGGCAAACAAGAAAACTCCTTACAAGTGCAGTTCTGTCCAAAATAATGGAGGGCACTTAAAATATTTACACCAAGCTGTTCTGACTGAGCTTTTTGGTAATGCCTTTTTAAGTGTTGGTCTGGTTACATTGTTGGTATTATTGTGTTTTATGTTCTCAGTGCTATGAAGCGGCTTCATTTCGAGACTTTTAACCAAGAACGAAAAACGCTTCTGCGGTCTACTGGCCGATACAGAAATAATAGCTGGACTAGATTTCTTTAGTAACTGCTAATATGGTTTTCTCAATGCAGGCATCCAGAAGCAAGGCGCGAAATGAAACACGGCCTTTTCTTTCTTTTTACGGCCGTTTTCTTATCCACTCTTTTTCTTTTTTTTCATATTTGCACTTGTGTGTCTGCAACAAAAGTCATTTACATCTCCCAGGGCATGGGGTATGGAGATGGGGAGGGGGGCCACTCACACCCAGACACTCTTTCTTTATTTCTCTCTCTCCGCAACAAAAGCTTATTTAACCCCAGGTTAGATTTTAGAGAAGCGCCAGATCTCTGGCCTCCTTCCAGGGCCCTATTATCAGAGGGGCTGCCACCTAATATACAGAAGCCTCTCTTCATCAATGTATTATTAACAAGCACGCTAACAATGTAATGCAGGCAAATGGCTTTCCTCAGGGGACAGACTTAAAAGACCAGACCAGTACACAGGCGGAGAGAGAGAAAGATTTACACAGCTGCACGCTCGTGGCTCCCTTCATTAGCTAAAACTGATGAGCAGTAGTTGTCCTCGCTATTAGCTTAAAGTATGTGTTGTGTGCTGCATTAAACAATCACGGAATAGCTAAACACATTTCGCTCAGTCGATCTGTTTTAGTAGCAGTGCGGGTTTGAGCCAGATTTAGATATTTATCGCTGAGACAGTAAAGAAAACAAGGCGCTACGCATTAACTTCATTAAGCCACGCACAGGAAGGTTTTAATTGACCAGTGTTTACTCCATTTATGACTAAATGCAAGTCCGTTGTAATCTAAGGCATTAATTAGGTCTATTACAGATTTCAGTATTTACGGTACAAACAATAATTGTTGTTTATTTTATCCTTATTTACATTGGTCAGCACCTGGTAACTGCTTTGTTACATACAGTTCACATGTAATACCGATTAATTCACCAACATAAAGAGTAAGTCAGTCATTGTGGACAACGACACATAAGAGGATTTAAAACATTCAATTTTCAAGAAACAACAAATAAAGTCACTTACCATGAGTCATTACGGACATCCCGTACAAAATATGGTCCACTTCCGAACTACTTCACATTTAACCCACCCACCCATGCCCTGAACTTGTGACAGTCTTTACATCCCCTGTCTTGTTTGGAGTCCCTTTCCAGACCTCCATTTTAGCGCCGACCTTCATGCGCCGCCTAACGCCCGTGCGCGGTCCCTTCCATGTATACGCTTCTCCTCTCTCCTCACACATCTAATTGACTTCATGTCTGATCATGTAAGAGACGCTGCTCTCCATCTGCTCCACGCTCTAACACCAAATCCTCTAGTGCTCTCACTCCATTAACGAAGAACAGCACCAAAGTTCTGCTCGCTGCTATTATACAGGGGACTGCTAAAATCTCATTTTCAACTCAATTTAACCTGCTAGCCCTCAAGGGTAGTGTGATTATATTTCTTTAAAAAAAAATCTACTCTAAAATACAAATGATCATTTCGGTAATAGTGGAAGCCCTGAGATGCAGTGATGAGCACACTGCAAGTACAATCTCATCAACATTCTGTCATGACGTGGTTTAATGATCATCAGGATAAACACTGAACTTTATATTATCATATGACTGCATGACTCACTATAAGTGTACACATGCATTCAATTATCACCCTATTGCAGTCACACAATGCATTAAACCATACAGACACTCCTCATAAGCTTTAGTTAACATTTTACATTAAAGTACCAAATCTGGTTTTGATCACGGCATGTTAATTCGTGAAAGATAGACTGGATTGATCTCTTTTTTTATTTTAGATATTATTTCTATTTTCAGCAGACTCAAGAGTTTAGGTTTGGGTTTAAATGCCCTGTTGAAAAAGGTGAAACTAAAATAACCATTCCTTACTTGTTGCAGAAAGCACATTACTAAAAAAAAAAAATATTAAAATGTACAGGAAAAAAAAAACACATTTGGTTCCACTTCTAACAGGTGATGATTGGAAAATAACCAGTGAACGTCTTTCCAATT
The DNA here is from genome assembly GCA_030449085.1 of Kryptopterus vitreolus. Taxonomy (NCBI): domain Eukaryota; kingdom Metazoa; phylum Chordata; class Actinopteri; order Siluriformes; family Siluridae; genus Kryptopterus; species Kryptopterus vitreolus. The sequence goes on from JACRUU010000016.1 coordinate 10,980,115, forward strand.
TTCAGCTGTGAATTTATGGTGAACATTTGCAATATGATTGACTGTTTGGAATATAAATGCAGAATGTGTAGAGGTGTTCTTAAGAAAATGGACAAGATGTGTGTATCGTTGATGAGACTGCATCAACAGTGTAAAAATGGGTGGAAAGAAGAAGAAATTTTGCTTGGATTTAGTTAGAATGTTAGAATGTACCATTAAACACATTTTGCTAGCATAAATATCTTTATAAATAAATAAATAATGCTATATATATATATATATATATATATATATCTATATATATATATATATATATATACGTATATAGTGAAAGTTGAAGAAACTATTCTAGACATTTGATATTGATATCATCTGCTGGTTTAAATTGCAATTATATTTAAACCCAACAGATATCAAACCACTAATTCTTGAGCAGAACAAAAATAGCAGGTAACACAAAACATAACACATCCAACACTTGGTGGGGAAACAGATATAAAAACAAAGAGAATTATGTGTGAACAGAATGCACTATTTATGTTTTAGGCAAATGCTCTTTTTTATATTCTCACTCAGCCTCAGTTTTAAATAACATTGATTAACGTTGATTAACCCGCTCTAATTGATTGCCATTTCTCTAATGTTTTTAATGCGGGGCTGATTTAAACGCTTGACGCGATCTTGATAGCAACCTACTATTGACCCTTGTCCTTTGTACTGTATTATGTTTTTTTTTTTTTTCGTAGCTCAGGCCTGACTGGCATCTTAGATTTTTCGCCCAAGATCTGCTTCTATCGACTGCTTCATACTCCACTTAACACAAATCCTCCAAAACGTGTGTAGCTTTCAGGATCTCTGTTTCTTTTTTTCCCCCCACTTCTTAATGGAAGAGTTTAATTCAGCCTTTCCCAAGTATGTATCCCAATTAGGTTTAATAATTCAGCAACCTTTGTGCAATTAATTCGTGTGACCTAGATAACTGAGGCCACAATTCAGTTTTTATAATGAACTGGCTTCTTTTCCTCTTTTGTGCACCACTTGAGGAAATTAAAATAGCTTCCATCAAAGGACTACCCCCATTCCTAAGCGCCATGAGTCATACTGTAATTCACACGGATATGTGTGTAAACATTCCTACATGTCTTTATTTTTTTAGTGGCGATGGCGAAAATGTGATCATAAGCAAATATTGAGGCTGTCTTCTAGAACTGCAGCAGATTCGGATACATAACTATATCAGCACAGTATCGTGACAGTGTAAAACCGTTCCTCATTTGTTCTGTTTAAAACTCCTAAATTCTCCAATTTTCTAGACATTTCTGAAGTACAGTCATGCTGTGTGTTTGCACGGTTTCTTTCAAGGCTGCTCCATTCCATCATCCGCAGTGAAACGGCTCATTCATCTGCCATCCGAGCAGATCTTGTCTCTGGCTCTTGCTTTGGGCTCCCCTCGAGCAGATATATAGATCCTGTGCAGAAACACTCCAGCTTGGCATAATGATGCACCAGCAGCAAGTTCAGTGTAGCACTGGAGAGAAATGTCTGCACATCCAGCAGATTACTGATATAGGATTCTGAGTGATGCATGTTAGATATCACTTGAGAGACTTAAAGTGACCAAAAGAGCGAGAGCGAGAGGAGGAAAAAGCTCGGTTCTGATATGATGGAAATAACGGCAGTTTGATGTGACATAATGCTTTAAATTTAATATGTGAATGTCCATTCACATATTATTGGGAATTTGTAACAGCAACTTATAGTTGCTAAGCTGCAAGCTTTTCAGAGTTTAACATTTGTATGCTACACATCAAGCTACTGTGAAGTAATAAATCCTTGTTAGGGTTTTCTTTTTTATATTTTATTGTGTTGCTACTATTGTGCGACAAAATAAAACTCTAGCAATCCAACATGATGTTGTTAGGCTTAATACTAGAGATCTGCTGGCATGTACTTTCAAGAAAACTGCCAATATAAAGCATCAGCAATATAAAGCATCAAGCATTCATAAGAATAGTTATGAGCACAGTATTCGTTAGATTGGATTGAAATCTGAAAAAGCATTCTCCCTCATACGTACTTACTCAGTTATTAATAAGTGTATGTTGTATTAGGCATTGATCCACACAAAAAACGAAATTATTATTTTTTTACACACATCATTCAAATAATGTTTTGTAAATCACTGGATTGTATTATTCAAGCTTTTAAGCTCACAAAAGACAGTATCCACAGAAATCAGTATGCTGTCAGTCAAATGAACGATTTGATCCATTTATCAACAATTTCATCCTTAATACTAGTAGTATTTCCATCATAAAACATGGGCTTCACTTTACATTCTTAAATTTACATCATTTTCTTCATATCATGCTCCATTATTACCCGCCTCAAGTAACGTTGAACGATTATCAGATTAAAGATAAGATCTTTACAGAGAGTCTTTTCAGTTTGTTTATTAACATTAAGCAATGTACTCACATCAGAAAATATTTTATAACACCGAAATCATATTTTTGGTACTTAAATCTTGAAGATAAATGAAAATCTAATGTTTTTAATCAGTCATGCTCAATGTATCGGTAACTCTCTCAGATTACTAATCAGCAGATGTTCTTTCTCACTAACTAAGGTCGTTAGAATTTAAGCCCATGTACTATACCACACACACACACACACACACACACACACACACAGTATGCTGGGGTTCAGTGATGTGTGCTGTGGTTCCAGGGCCTCAGCAGGTCCGTGGGCTTGTTCATTCTCACCTCATTCACAGCTCATTCGCACCTGGCGAAGCGTCTGATTCCCATTAACACTGGGTCATTGTCTCCCTCTGAGCACCGATGGCCTCAATCTGCATGTAGGACAGCAACACCAGAACTATAACATCAGCCAAAATGCTGAAAAACATGGGTTGTACAGTGATTCAAATTACTGCAAAATATCTGCATGACCTTAATTTAAAACCGCACATTCGCCTAGCTGCATAAAGCCAGGGGCCAAGAGTTTTTAATCTTGAAGCATATTATTTTGACAAGACTAAGAATCAATCAACAAAAAACAAATATGAAATGGTGTAGTTTAATATAAAGCTATTTAAATATATCTATTTGAAATTTTGTCCCGAATCATTTCTTGCTTTTCTAGTTTAAAAGCCCTTTTTTTTGACCTGCAATATTAAGAATGTAGTAAAGGTCTTATGATAGATGCGGATGGCTTTTCTATGTCTTAGGTCATGAGAAGTCGATGTTACAAACAAAATATAGCCATTTTTATCCGTACATTTAGACTCGCATTTTCACAGAGAGTTTCTTTTTTCTCTCTGAGATTCCATTTATTTTTACTCACCGTTTTAAAGCCTTGCATTTCTACACAAGAATGACCATGCAAAATGTCCTGCAGTAATAAATACGAAAAAATGTCCAAGAGGGTCTGTGCTCCCCAGTGAGTTTGACAGAACACATTTGTCGTGAAGAGATTTTCACCATCACCTTGTTTTCTGTTTGTAAAAAAAAAAAAAGCCCATGACGACAAAAGTGATAATCGGCAAGAGCCATTAATTGAAAGATTAAGTAGAAAAAAAACGCTCCCTGTCTTGCCAGAGTGATCCCCAATGAGGACACCACATCCCAGAATTAGCTCAGCATTCGATGTCGGAGAGCAGCTTCATAGAAATCAGATGTAGGTTTAAATCCCTGGTGAACAAACCTGAGGAGACAATGACACGGAAATCTCCCAGAGAAAACAGACACAAGCGGGAGGCGGATTTAAGAACCTGCTTTAAAAAGCACACTGTCCTCTTTTGCTGACACGAGATAACCGAATCATAAACAGTAGTGCTCCTATACCTATATACTATAAAATCTGACAGAACTGTGTAAAAGAATGTTCAGTGTCAACATAATTCCTGTGAAGGACACAGCACTGTATTGTTTTGATTGCAGAGCAGTTCTGAAGTATAAATGCACAGTATTCAAGTGAGATTATACAAAGCAAGGGTAAGAGTTTGTCATAAGCTATTTTTTTTAAGGATGTGACAATCTTTAGCATGTCCATGTATACGTGTGGGACAATCGTCAGAATTAGTAGAGGAATAGCAGGAGCAGAAACTGATCATCTGTATGAAGACCAAAATGAAGGTCTGTGCATGGCCTTCAAAAATGGAACATATATACAAACTTATCTCATGGGGAGGTGGTAGTTTAGTGGTAAAGGCATTGGACTATGAAGCAAAAGATCACAGGTACAATTCCCACCACCAAGCTCCCACTAGTGGGAGAAAGGCTCTTAACCCTCAGCTTATCAATTGTAATTGAGGGTGCTCGGTGGTTTAAGGTGCTGGTCTACTGATCAGAAGGTCGGGGTTAAAGCCCCAGTATCACTGTTATCTTGTGTCAGCAAAAGAGGACAGCATGATTTTTAAAGCAGGTTCTTGAGTCCCTGAGCAAGACCCACAACCCTCTGTGCTCCAGGGGTGCCGTATCATGGGTGACCCTGTGCTCTGACCAGCTTCCAAACAAGCTGGGATATGCGAAGAAACCATTTCACTGTGCTGTAATGTGTATGTGACAAATAAAGGCTATTATTCATTCTTCTAAGTCGCTCTAGATTAGGGCATCTGCCAAATGCCATAAATGTAAAATGTAAAATTTCATCGAATGAAATGAAAATGTGGCATACAAAGCAAAATGTACAACAGTATAGAGGTGATGTAGGACTCTAGACACCACATTTAATACAATGACAAAGTCATTGGTTATCTCATGACGGTAGCTTTGAGTTGGGAAACAAGGCCTTAACTTCTGTGGTTGACAGTGTTGGGAAGGTTACATTGGATATTTAATAGGTTACAGATTACAAATGACCCTTTTCAACATGTAACAAGTAGTGTAACCTTTCAATTACTTTGTAAAAAGTAATTATTTGATTTCTTTTTGATCGCTTTCAAGGTTCTAATTTCCATATAAATAATTACCAAACATTTATAACTTTACAGTTAACCTTACACTAGTACTCAAGTTGTGTTTACTGTTAGAATTTAAAAATCTTTCATCAATTAAATTAAGTTTATATGAATTTCATTTTTAAGCACAGCAATAACAAAGCCAGACTTCATAACGAAAAAGCATTTAGTACTGTTTTCGGATAAAAATCTTTGCATAGCTATGACAGGACACACCGGCAAGTAACATGGCAGAGGCTGGAATCGAACCCGCAACCCTGGAGGTGTGAAGCGAATGTGCTAACCACTAAACAAGGGAAACTGTTCAGATGTTAGATACTATTTTTTTTATTGTTACACACAATTTTTGGGATTTTTTTATAAGGATATTTTTATATTCTATGTTTTTATTCTACTTTTTAAATTTACATGTATTTATAATGTCTGCATTATTTTCTTTTTCTTTCCGTTATCTTTACATGAAAGCATTTTACTGCACGTCGTATTATGTATGTCTGTGTGTGTGTGTGTGTTTATATATATATACGATATATATATATATATATATATATATATATATATAGAGAGAGATAGAGAGGAGAGAGAGAGAGAGAGAGAGAGAGAGAGAGATAAATAGATAGACAGACAGACAGACAGACAGACAGATAGATAGATAGATAGATAGATAGATAGATAGATAGATAGATAGATAGATAGATAGATAGATAGATAGATAGATAGATAGATAGATAGATAGACAGATATTACAAATAAAATATGAATTTGAGATGTAACCCTATTTGTAATCTTTAACATTCTTATAAGCAACTGCAATTAAATTTTTTATTTAACATTTTTTCTCAGTATCTGTAATGAATTACGGTTACATTTATTTTGTAATTAAATTAACGTAACGCCGTTACATGTAACTAGTTACTCCCCAACACCCATCATATGCATCTTCTTTCATACCAGCATGAAACCAATGTGTATAGGGGCACTAGGGGGCAGTATCGCATGTAAGAGATAACGATTATAGAGTAGATGAAGAGCAGAAAAATCTTGGTGCCACAAAAGCAGAGCCCCTCTTTACAAAGAAAGAACAGAAAGAAAGAAAGAAAGCATGTAACATTGTTTTTGAAAAAGTTGTAGGAGAAAATCATCAATTATAAACCAAGTCAGTTCATAATGAAAAAGTTTCTGAAGCATTTTGACTCATCTGTCAAGCAGTAGCAACAGGTACATTACACTGCAGCACTTCAATTTAGCCGCTGCTTAAATTCACAATTCGCACAACCGCAGAACGAAGGATGCTTTAAATTCCCTTACAAATTGAGTTGCTATGGTTTACATCACCTACTTTACGTCTTTACTAGGAGTCCATTAAAAGAAAAAAAAAAGAAAGAAAATAAAGAGGGCAATCCTGCAGGCTGTGTAAATTGGCTATCAACAGCTACCGCTGGTATAAAACCTCACACTTTGTTTTCCCGCACACACCACAATGTCATATTTGTTTTTTTTTTAAAGAGAACTATTTGTGTTTTTGGACCGGGGGGGGGGGTGGGGGGGGGGGGTAAGGGCAGGTGAAACCCGGAGAAAAAAACAAGGCACAAAGAGAACTTGCAAACTCCACACACACACGGCCGAGACGAGAATCGAACCCTGACTCTGGAGTTGTGAGGCGAACGTGCTAACCACTAAGCGAAATCATGCAGAATAAATATCAGAATGTAAAAAGTGTGTGTGTGTGTGTGTGTGTGTGTGTGTGTGTGTGTGTGTGTGTGTGTGTGTGTGTGTGTGTGTCTTTTATCATTGCTAAAGTTTGAGCATTCCTGATCTCGTGGAATGTTCACACACAGCAGTCTCTACAGCATGAACAGAATACTGTGAATGGCAGGCAGAAATTCCTTGCTGTGAATGACCTACAATTGTAGGAGGCCAAATCAGGCTGCCCAGTCATTTACTAACTTCATTGGGCACAGGTTTACGTAATCAGGACAATTAAATAATGTTTTGTTGGGCGGGAGGTAAAAAATAAAGTTCCTCATTTGAGTTACTTTGTGCCCATAATTGTTCAAATTCTTCTTCTTCTCAGGACGTGATTCCTTGTTGTTGTAGATCATCCACCCAATGGACTGATGTGTTCACAGTGTTTTTTTTTGTTTTCTTTTCCTTCGGCTTCTCCCATTAAGGGTCGCCACAGAGGCTGGTCCACATATTAGATTTGAAGATATATATTGTAGATATGCAAACCACCAATGTTTTGTGTTTTACGCACCATTATACAACATGAAAACTGCAGAAGAACTCAATCAAGTCTTTCTGGAATAAATGACCTCTCGATGACAAAAAAAATAATTGATAACATGCTCTCTGAAAAAAGCTCTTTTTTTCTTCTATAGCACTGCTGCCACATGATAAGCCGTGTATATATAACTAATAAAGTGTATATATAAATGTCCAAATTTGAGAAAAGTGTGATCTTTATTATATTTAAGTGTTTTTTTTTTATATACAAGACTTTCGAAAGGATTGAGAACATAAGCTATTGGATATTATATGGGAAAACTGTATCATTTGCATTTTATAGTACAAAAATATATTGTTTACACTTGATATGTATTTAGGGCAATGTTAATTTAAAACGCTTGATAAAATCTTCAGAAGAACAGTCACCACATCTCATCAGGGACATAGCCCTTCCACTCAGCATTCTCTGGAGGCTGGTTAACACACAGGACTGTAGTTATGTACAACAGGATTTTAGCTTTATGTAGGACTCCACATCAGTGTGACTCTTCAGGCCACAATTACTTATAAACCCTTGTATATGAGTCACAACACAAATAAACTTTAATGCGGACACAACGCTCGATCCCTGACACCAAGCAGGCACTAAGTTCAAATAACGCCTGTGATAAATAACATACTGAGGCTTTATCTTAACGAAGGGCAATTAAGACACTCCGGTTTGACAAGGGACAGAAGTGACCCTGTCCTCAAGCAGCCAATCAAAGTTTTTTCAGCTGTAAAAGTAGTGACAGCTCAAGTACTCATCCACAATGACTACTGCTGATGATAATTATCAAGCGTTAACACACATTTATAATCAGAAGGGAGAGAGAGAGAGAGAAAAAAAAGAGAGAGAGATAGTTGCAATGTTTCACTTCTTTTGTGAGATGGGAAGCTGCTGTTTGTTCGATTTCTTGTCCATTATTTTCAATATAAAAATGAGATGCTGCTATAATGCGTGTAATAAAATAAACGATAAATAAATAAAACAAAATAATGCATGTGATAAGAGAATACTGGAAAGCTTTGTGAGGCAGGGGCCATTTAAATCTATTAATACAATTAGCAAAAACTACAATGATGTTGTTGTTTTGTTTTTTTTTGCATGATTGTTATTTAATAAGCAAAAACTTTACCAGGTATAAGCAGTAGATCATATCTTGACTACTGCTATACTCGTTGTATAATTTTCACTCTTTCTTACGGATAGTCACAATCTAATAATAAGAAAAACCGACCCTGTCCAAACTACTGCTGCTGCCGTTTTATTTATAGGCGTAGGGGGTTCCTATCCAAATTCCTATAGCTATATTGACAGCTCTTTTTACACTCTTTTTGTTTTTCAAGATACAGAAGAAGCAAAGGATTTTGGGTTCCACAGGGCATTGATCTCTTGACGTACTAACTTTAAATCATGAACGCTGAAGTTGCACGAACCAACATTGTTAAAGTGTAGAATAATGCTTTGCCTCCGCTGCCTGCTAGTCATGATCAGCAGGCCACATGCTTATCATCATTAGCATGCTATTAGCACACACGAGGCAGTGAGAGATTTTGATTTTTTTCACAGCCCGTGTCTCAGCGAGAAGAGCCATCAGGCTGAATGAAAGGGTCGCACCCTCAGCCTTTTGCCGAATTAAGAGAGGATCGCCGCTGACGAGGTGCAATATTGAAATGCCCATTTGCATAATGTGCAGTGATATTAAAAGGAATCAGCTCTATCCAGTATGAGACAACAAATGGAGTGAGTGGAGCAGCGTGCTTTAATATCACAAATTACTCCCAGGGAGTGACCCCTTCACTCTGAGCTTGATTAGAGAGTCTTAATTAGGAAGGATTCCCAACTCTCACCCATCCCTGGCTCCCACTCCCTGTTTCTCCCCTTCTCCCTCTCTCTCTCTCTCTCTCTCTCTCTCCTCTCTCCCTCTCGCTCTCACTCGCACAGAGCCGAGAGTTTAGTCGCTGATTCAATATTTACCCTTCACTCCTGTGCTTGTACGAGTCGGGGGTGATGGCGGGAGGGGGAGGTTGGAAAAATAAAATTAATCATAAAACCTGAGCTCCGTGTGCAGGTGCAAACCAATTAACAAGCTGGCATTTAGAGGCGTCTTAATTAATATTTTGTCACAGATGAAATCAGATGTCTGACGTGTTTAAACACCCTCCCGAATTGTGTTCCTGCAGCTGAGGGAGCTTACTGTCCAAACACACCCTTCTTCACCTTAAGGGTGACCGGGAAAAAGTGAAAAGCAATGGAAAAACATTCATTTCAAACAAATTGGTCAAGCTTTATTGCCGAGTAAGCACATGACCTGATCTTATGGCTTTTTTCCCACCTACCAGTGTTCCATCGTGTCAAAGGTCAACTGTCACAGGAAGCAAGAATTGTCCCCTGAGAACCTCGCTGCCTGGAGAAGTTCTCTTGAAGGCTAGACGCCTCTGCCCGGTTTCACAGCACAGCCCCAAACCGCCCCGGGGCATGCATTTCTGCATTTATGGGGCTGCCGCTTGTGCACTGGACACACAAGGCCCGATCCCGGTGTGTGTCTGTCTGTCTGAGTGGAAATGGTTCTCAAGACTGTGATCAAAATTCTAACTGATGAAAGCTGATAGGGGTTTATTTAAAAAAAAAAAAAAAGAAAGAAAAAAAAAAAGTTATGTACTGAGGTATATTTTTTTAAAACAAAAAGCAATATATTATCAATATATTACATTTTTCTGGTAAAAAAAAAATCTGCATTTCTACTATTTATTCACAACATTAATGCTCATTAATGAACATCTGTTTGTCATAGGAAAGTCACAAATGTTTTTTTTTTTCTTAGTGCCATTTTATTAAGAGAAAAATGAAATAACAAGGCAGTATTCTAAATCCTGGGAATAATTAAAAACACTTATTTCCACAACAGAAAAGAGAGAGATTAGCAAAAATAAATGCCAATAAGTACTAGGAGAGACTGGTTATGTACATTTTGGAGCAAATTGGTGGTAATGAGTCAAGAGACAGAACTGGTTCCACATATATTAGCACACCGATCATTAAAGCATTTGGGGATCAGGCTAATCCCAGTAATGACACGCCATTGCCACTGGGAATAACAAGAGGCGGCCCCAGATGTCAGACTGAGGCGCGACGCGACGCAGCCATCTCTCTCTTTCCCTTCGTTCTCCCTCCTTTTTACTACTCTTCTCCTTCCATCTCTCTGCCACACAGTGAGAATCCTCATGCATGGCACAGCCACTTCAAATGCAAAAGAGGGGGACGCAATCACAGCAAGACTACTAATGAGAATCACATGAGACAGAGTGAGAAAGGGAGGGAGATAGATGAATAAATAAAAAAAAAAAGGAGAGATCTGAACTGTAGATAAGAAACATCAGCAGGAACCCTGATGTTCCCAATTAGGAGGGATGTCACCCCCTGTCTGCCATGCTGTAAGAAAACCCCAGCTCTGTATTCGCCATCACACAGCTCCAACACTGTTAACATTTTAATGTACTGGGCGTGTGCAGGAACACTAATTACCTCGCCATTTGCCTCACTTGTGAATCCTTCAAATGGAAATATGATCTCAGGCTTAGGACTGTTACATTAAAAAATAATAAGGCATATTTACCAAGCTAGCCAGTAGTCGCGCTTACAATTCAGTCAATCCACTCGCCTTATTGACCGCCTCTATCTAGAGCCGTAAAAGGAAATGATTGAGTGAATTTTAAAGAGGACATGATCCAGGGCCATTTCTTTTCTTTCTTTCTTTTCTTTTTTTTTTTGCATCGCTCATCTTTTCTCTTACAGCCTGGCCAAGCCCACTGTTTGAGAGAGGTCATGGCACATTTAGATTTCATTACAGGTGCTTTCAGTCTATGCAGATCCTGCTACTGCAGTCTTAACAGGCAAATCCAATCATTTAAAGCAATCTCTCCGAACCGTTTCAGCCAGCATTAAAATTCATGGTCACTTGGAGGTTTTTTTTTTTTTTTTACTTTATTATAAAAGCTCGGGCCTATCTATGTCGGATGAAATCCTATCATCTTTAGACATTTGCTTGTCTCCCTCCTTCTCTCTCTTGTTCTTTGTAACTTCTATCTGTGAATAAAACATCTTGTTCGTGCGAGGTGCTTCGACTGTGGCACACAGGAAATGAACTCCAAACTCCAAATTGACAACTCGCCAACTCCAAATTGACAACTTTCATCTCGCGGATTCCTCGGCCAGAATGTGGTTCTGAAGGCTCGGTGAACCCGAAAAGGAAAAGGCTAAACCCATTTGTTGTGTCTCTGTGCGCAAACAGGGCTGAGATACATTACCTTTCTGTAGCGGAAAAAAAAAAACAGAAGTGGCTGTCTTGTATAAAGAGGGGAGATTTTTTTCCCCCCTCTCCATGATTCGAGGTCAGAGCCATGCGAGAACGCGGAGAGGATTGAACGCACCGGTTGTATTATTGCGTTCGGCCATGTATTATTAATGTTAACGTGATCAAGGCAGGTGGGAGAACCCAGGAGAGATAGTCCTGCCTAATGAACACTGCTCTCTCTCTCTCTCTCTCTCTCTCGCTCGCTCTCTCAGCGGACAAGGCCTTGGCAGCTGTTACTGTTTCGGAACGAGGTGTTAGCCACGGTGCCCGCGCAGCCTCCGCTAGTCCCCGTATTTAATTTACAAATAATCGACAGTCACTAGTAATTGACACCGTTCCACCAGCACAGGGTCTGTGTCACACACTTCGGCTTTTTTCTGTTTTTTAAATTAAGAGGTAAAGGTGCTCCCGGATAATTGTCAAGCTTTAAAATACCCACGAGACTCCGTTCGATTATAAGCAACACGGCACGATATTTTTTTGTGCATTTATTTAAACGGTCTTCTAGGCACTCGTATGAAAATTAAACACCCAATGTGTACATGAATAAAAAAAAAACGGAGATAATCACGCCAATATAAAGAATGCGGAAATCTTCGGTACGAAACTCATTTGCTCTTGCAGATCTTACACCGTCGAGCAGACAATCCAAACATGTCATTTAACCAGGATAATGACTATCACGCCATCTATAATGGCCGATAACGTCATCGCTAACGGCGAACGAACGGGCTGAAATTGTTCCTGATTTGTATTTGTCCAGAAATTGATCCTATTAAAATACGAGTGCTGAAAGAGCTACAAAATCCAAAGAAAGAAACGCAGTATTACTTGTAGCAAAATAAAAGTCTTGTCCGATCAGCTAAATTTGTTCTAATATAAAAATAGCGTAAGTGTTATTTTTGGCTGACTAATTTCTTCAAATAGCAGAAGAATCAGAAATCTTTATCGACTCAATGACCAATATACGGAACGTACACTATATATTAAAAAAAAAAAGAAAGAAAGAAAAGTAGGGTTAAAGTAGCTGTGAAAAAAAGTGCAGCGCAGCATCCTTTGTCAAGGCCGTGGCCAAATGTTTAATAGGAGCCTCCTCACACTACCTGCAGCAACTTACAGCAGCTTACATCATTGTTTCAGTCAGGTTAGAAACGCGCACAAAGCAGAGAATAAAAGGGAAAGGAGTGTGTGTCCAGTGTGACTTCGACACAGACTGTATTCAGGCTAATAATGGCTATGAGCATTTCAAACTGAGTTACCACGATGGACTGTCTGTGTTTTTCCTTTCCCCTGTGAGTCAAAAGTGGAATTTCAAGGCACACACTGCCCTCTAGTGCACCGAAAAGCAATTGCATAAATCTGTTCTCTCTGTCTTCAGCAAAATGCAGCTAGATTGAAAGCAACAGGGCAACAACAGTACATTATTTAAAGTAAAATTTGAACAATATATAAAAGAGCTAAACATCTGGTTTGAGGTATTTAGGCATTGCGCACTTATTCTGTTCAAACAAACTGATCCTTCCTATAACGGAATCAAGCCCTGACCTATTGAATCATTTCAAATCAACTGAACGTGGTCTAAGAGAAAACCAAGCTGATCTAAAATGTACCTTCATTACACTAGTGTTCACCACTGAAATCCTGTCTTTCATTCCTAACTTTAGTAAAAGAGAGAAAGAAAAAAAAATCCCTGTGTTGCTTTGCTGCCGTGGACGTATGAAGGTTCAGCTCAATTTTACACACTTTCTCTCCTATTCCATTTTTCAGCAGCCCATCATTAGCTAGTGTGTGTGGCTATTCATGCATGAGGTGGAGAGGTGAATGGGTTGCTTGTCTAATGGACAGCTCGAGCATGTTTACCTGCAAGGTCTCCATACTGATAAGGAATAGTCCAATGCATGTAATGTAATGTATAAATAGAGAAATATTTGAGAGTCAAATACATCCAGTCAAGCACCTCCATGTCTGTACATTTTATATACGCATGTAACTGATGTTCATTTTCCTCACGGAGTTTTAATCGGAGTGACAACAGATTGGAATTCGCAAAAGTAAGGCTTTTGTTAACACTATGTTTTGCATTGTTTCTACAAAAGGGAAAGTGGGTTTTGGGTAGCAGGGCAAAAGTTTTATAAATGTCCCGTAGAATTTTGTATTTATGTATTGAACAGTAAGAAATAATGTAAAAAAAAAAGCTAAATGTTTCTAAAAAATATATTTTTCAGAAATGGTATAAGCACAAATTTGGGAATCTATTTGACCAAAAACAATTAAACAACAAGAAATAAATAATATAACAGTAATTCCTTTAGCTTAGAACGATTTATTAATACTTCAGTAAACAGTTTTCATCACATTAAGTGTCAATAGAGGTCTACAAAAAAAAATCAGCAATCTAAAAACTACATTTTAGATAAATCATCATGAGATCATAAATAAAGTGAGAATGTTATTTCCTGGTTCTACTCCCCTCCTGGATATAACAAACATAATATCAAATGATCCCGGTCATTATCTCACAATAAACATAAATAGAAAACGTGAATTTCAGCACAACGATTGTGAATTCGAAAGCAAAATCGAAACTCTAGCCTCTGCCATGCTACACGGAATCAGTGATGCTATTCTCACAATTTGTGTTTTCATATATACTTTTGCTCATATTTTGTACCAACATGCCATGGATGCAATGCAAAAGCATGGTTTGTGAATAAAACAGGTCTGCCTGCTTCAGTATATGTTATTCAGGGCCTCCTCTATTGCTTATGGATTGCAAGAGGGCAATATCACACATGCTGGGTGTGTTGGCTTGAGCAGACACAGCCGATAGTGGCAATAAAATAGCAGCGGAATGCAAGAACCAAAAATTACCTGCACGCAACAGTGATCCAACAGACACAACGCAATCTGAATGTGATGCCCCAAAAGTTAACTTTCTCAAGGCACCAAATTAGCGAGTGTGTGTGTGTGTGTGTGTGTTTGGATTTTGAATGTGTGCACCCTACTGTGTGAACGAAAGCCTTGTGTTCATCTCTTCTCCAGATTTGTCTTGATCTTGCAGGTATAAAAAAAAAACCCTGCAATCTTAATCTCAATTATTACAGACTTTGTTATTATTTCTCCCAAATGAACCAAATTACACCCAGAAAAGAGAGTAATAAGAGAAAAGAGAATAATATGCATATTCATTGTTATTCAAAAGCCTTTGTTCTTATTTGAAGTGTGCACAAGTTTTACTGCTGTCTGTGTTCTGAATTATGCAGCTATTTATCATAAAAGCATATTGGGTAAATAGATAAAGTGTGGAACGCAGATACAATGGAACAGCTACATGGAAATGCAGGGGGTTAACTTTTCCAACTATTCTGCCTTAAACTGAACCTTCTCTGTGCTCATTTAGAGTATTTAGCCCAGTTACATTCAAATGTCTTTTGCAGTATTCAGAAAGTTTACAGTAATTAGTTGCACAGATAATAGAGTACATATGTTCTTATGTATATTTGCACATGCCTGTTTATCTCTAGAAAGTAAGTGTGAGTGTGTGTGTGTGTGTGTGCCCCCTGCAATGGGTTGGCATTCCATCCAGGGTGTATCCTCCCTTAGTACCCATAGACGCCTGAGATAGACACAGGCTCCCCGTGACCCAAGAGAAGATCGGATATAGCAGTAGAAGATGAATGTTGAATGTTGAATGAATGTTTATCTCTAATACCCTTTGTTATTCTCACATGTGTTTCTTAAGATATATATTTGATAAGCAGTATTTTTTTCAATCTACTTCAATGAAGCAGCTTCCCCTTTTGTGGAGATAATTTGGAGATAATGGTGCCCCTGGAGCACTGTTAAGAGCCTTGCTCAAGGACCCAAGGACGGCAACTTGGCGAATACCGGGGCTCGAACCCCCAACCTTCCAATCAGTAGCCCACCGCCTTAAACCTACCCTTTACCCACTAATTTTATCTTACAACTGTTTTATACAAGCTCTTGATCTTGTACCAATTTGCTCTTTTATGTGAAGTGACCTATTTTATGTTTAACTACCTTTGAAAGAAGTAGATACAATATCTGACCTATAGTTTAGCCCCCAAGGACCTACAGTTTAACTACTATAATGTAAAATGAAGTTAATTCTTTGAAAGCAATGTCTAGATACAGAGGAATACTGGTAGCCCTACAAAAAGGTTGGTGATCCCATCTAGATATTATAAACTGTGATATAAGATGAGATTTATACGTAATCCCAAAGCTCTGATTTTAATTAAGGATTGTACTTGAATATATAATTAGTATTGTCCGGGAAGCGTTTTGTGAAGAACATAAATATTAGTTCTTAAAAATTATGATTAATTTATATATTTTGTAGTTCACAGACTGATCACAGACTGATTTTTACTACATCCCAACGAATACAGCCTGGATGTGATGGCAACAAATTACATGCGAACTCATTCACACGCTCACTCATACCTATAGTAGAGATAATTAGATCATTAAATTTTACTACTCACATGTTTCTATTAGGAGAAATAGGAAAAACAGAGAAAACATTAGGAAAATGCAAGAAATAATAATAATAATATTAATTATGATTATTATTAAATAGCAGTATTAGTAGTCAAAACAAGTAGTAGTATTTGGAAGGCTGTACATATTTTTTTAAAAGGGTTTCAGACAGCAGTCTCTCCTCACACCTACAGCCCAAGCCAATTATGTCTAGGCTTTATAAAATTATTAAAACTTTATATTATTCAGGATGTGCTTTCTTCATTTCCCAGCTGTTCATTTCACCAAAAAAAAACAGCGTAAAGAGATCTGATTCCCTACAGAATGCAAAACAAATTGTTTAGCTCGCTGTGACTTGTTTCGAAACAGCCCTCAGCCCCTCCTTGTTTAGGGGCCATCTATGACAAAACAGATAAATCAGACTTCTCACAAAATCCCTCTTCATCTCTGCACTTCCCTCCATAATCAATATCAAGGGCAACACGTAGCGAGGACGAGGAGGGAGGATGAAGGGAAAGCAAACAAAAGCATGTTCTGTGAGGGGGAAAGAATTAACGCTGCTCCTGTCCTCACCTGTCGTTATCCGCTTCAGCATTTAATGAGAGAACCTCTACACCCGGTCACATTACATTTGTTTTAGTCGAGTCCCTTTGAACAACTGGGAGATGTTGCGCCCTCTTTGATCATAAAATCTTTCTGAATTCAAAAATAAAAAAATGAGCATCTCTCTTTCTCACTCCGTTTCTTTTACTCACTCTCTCTCTCTCTCTCTCTCACACACACACACACACACACACACACACACACACACACACGCATACACATCTTCATTTCTGTGAATAATTGTTTGTTTTCCACAGAAGACCCTTTGTCAGAATTTGCTAGATAATATGTCTGGAGAAAACTTTACATAAAGAAAAAAGATAAAAGGAAAAATAAAAGAATAATAAATAAAATAGGGGAGGGGAAAAAAAACTCAGGAGGTTTGCACAAGCAGCAATGTGGGTTGTATAAAATTTTCTTCATTAACGCTTATAAACACAACAAAGAAAAAAATAAATAAAAGCAAAACTAGCCACAAGACATTGGATTTCAGCAGGAGGCCTTTTCTAATGATGACCCTTGGCATGCCATGGTGCCTGGGACGTCCCCTAGTGAGAGGGAGGCTGACGAAAATGAGCCTGTTCCCATTTCAAACGGAATATCAGCCGGATTGTGATCACAGCAGCAGCACAGCTTTCTTAGAACCCGTTGAGAGGACATGGAGTCACCTCAGAGAGGGGAAAGGGGGAAGAAGAGGAGGGGGAGACATACCACTGCAAACTGACCCCTCACTGGGCGAAGGAAAAAAAAAAAAAAAACAACTCGCCAAATTTTAGATTCGCCCTCTGCTGGCTGATGATACAGCGGCGGATGACGACAGGAGTGCGGGACGAGAGGGACGTGCAATGTTCTCCGGCTGTTATTCCATCTTTAAAAATTTAAACCACCAGGCTATGATCGTACCCTTTGATGTCTTCTAAGAAGAGATTCTCGGGTACAGGAGAGAAAGCGAGAGAGCAAAGAGATGGGTAGAAATGAGTGGGCGATCGAGTGATTGAGAGAGTGAAAGAGAGAAAAAGGAGGAGAGATGGATGAAAGATGGACGGGGTGAGCTGTGGAGCAGTTTCACGAGAAAGTAATCATCTTGCTCCGAGTCACAGGGAAGGAGAGAGGGAGTGAGAGAGAGAGAGAGAGAGAGTGAGGGAAGAGAGGAGGACGGCGTGTGAGAGGAGTATCAGTGCACTCGTCCCGACAAAGGGAAGATGAAAGTGGAGAGGTTGAGGCAGAGGCCACGGCTCGCTGTGAGCCCGAGATTACTCGCTCCGAGACCACAGGTTTTAACGCTTCTCCCACCACTCTGCAGTAAAAACTTGTTTTTTTTTATTCTTGCAATCTCTCTTTCGTTCTTTCTCTCTTTAATCCATCTTTGACTTTAACACTCTTAGAAGAACAACACATTTGTGGCTGAGGTCCCGGAATACAAAAGGTCATTATTTCGAAGAGTTTTCTGAAAAAAAAACAAAAAAATAATAGTGCATAGTTTTCCCAAATCCTCACATCAGTCTTTACGGCCTGTAAGGTACATGTACAAAACACATTTAAAAATGATTTGAAGATTTCTGTTTTTTAACTACAAGGTTGTTTTAGAACATACTTTCATCAAATATCTCATTTTTAAAATATATTAGCCCATCTGTGAAATACAGAACACAGGAAGTTATGACTCTCAATATATAACACTGAATATATGACTACTAATATTTCTGTATTATTACTTGTGATTGTTTCTTTCAATCTCTGTCTCTATATAATTCCATTTGTCATAGATGCTGATAAAATCACCACATGTATGGAATGAAGGGCCTGTGTTTGTTTTTCTGAATACCTTTGTTGTTACTATTCAGAGGCTATTTTTAATATGATTATATATATATATTAATATATATATATATATATATATATATATATATATATATATATATATATATATATATATATATATATATATATATATATATACACACATATTTGTATGCATACCAATATATATATATATATATATATATATATATATATATATATATATATATATATATATATATATATATATATATTTTTTTTGCTTTATTATTTTTTGTTTGGAAGCTGCGGTCAGCTGCGGACCAGTGCAGACGTCCCAAATGAAGAGGACTTCCAAAAGGACTTATGCAAAGCAACTTTTAATTGAGACAGAATCCCCGAACTGTAAAACTGTACAGTTGAGGGTTTATGGCGTAATACCAAACTTTAACAATCTAACCCTGCATTAAAGCCACAATTAACAAAGGGCCAAAAGAGACATTCCAACAAGATCATTTACGATCTTTTCAAGTAAAGACAGAACGTACAAGCGTTTCAATGTTAGACTTTCCGTCTGGTCAAGCTAGAATACGTCTTCTCGTATCCAGTCCAGAGGTCACTAATGTCTAGCCTTGTTTTTATAATCCTAAAACAAGAAAAACTTTGTAGTGTCAGTTTGCTTAGGAGAGATCTGCATTTCAATAATTACACCAACCTAGAGTGATCGCCTTCTTCTATTTAAAAAAAATCTTTGTTGAATATTTGCTTTATAGACCTTGACAAAGAATACTTAATTATCCAATCATTAAAGAGAACAAGCATCTATTGAAGTGCGTAATGAACTTTTTTTCTGACCCATTTTGTTCATCAGGAGGATACGATCAAGAACAGTTCACACACCATCTTTCGAATTAGCAAACTTCTGACAGGACAGAATAAGGATGGATTGCCTACAAGTGAAGGCACTGAATTCCCATTTCTTTTGGATGTACTGCATGGGGAGGTTTATTTTTTATCTGAACTTCTAATTAAAAGCATCAGCGAGAAACCATGAATATATTCGCAGGATATCAATATTAAAAGTTAAACATACGCATTTAACAGTTTGGATTGTAATGTGAGAATTTCTTCCACTCTTATTTTTAACATGTCGAAAGCCAATCATTAAGATAAAGCATTTCTTTATTTTTCCACTCTCTGATTGTGAAATCATAAAGTGGACTCATTGCACTCCTGAGGTACATTGTTTTTGGGTTTGTTTTTCTGTTTACTTTTTTTTTCTCCTCAGTGTGTAGATTGTTTACATTGTCTTAAAGTGGTGTAAATTGAATGTGTGTCTGTTCCCGTCAGTGGCTACAAGTGTAAAGTGGTGTGTACAGAGACATGCGCACATCCCCTATGGACCTTTAAGCTTTATATAAAAGTGTTGCTCTCTAGAGGAAAGAGCCGCAATCAATAAAGTAACACAAAGCCTCCCAGTCATGGAAACACTTCATAATTTCATTTCTGTTAAGAGCTACTACAGGAATAGAAAAAAAAGAACAAAAGCTAGTGTTTTCCTCCTGCAAAGATGTGTGGCAAAATAACTAGAAAATAAAGATGAATTGCAGACTATGCACTTATTCCTATATATTGAGGGGGAAATGGACAATGTCCTCTAAGTACAAAACAGTTAAAACAAAGAAATAACAGTGATTTAATCAACCAAAACAGCAAAGCAAAAAAAATATTAATAATTGTTTTGCATAATAATAATAAGATGGTAGTACATAAACAGCACCATAAAAAATACACTGATGCATGCATTTCACCATATTTCCATATTTTACAGCAAAGAGAGAGATTATTATGTGTTTTGTAGTGCATGATATAAAATATATATTCAAATTCATACAAAAAACAGTTTTGTTATCCTTTCTCTGCTTTTCAGGGTGAGGGTGCTTAGGGCTCTCTTGACAATAAATATATTTTATGATTTGTAAAGCACAACACCAAAATGTTTGTTTTTTTCTGACTGTGAATTAGATTTCTTTTTATATTACTCATACCTATTTCGAAGAAGTACATATCTATAAGAAGTACATTATTTGTTCGAACTAGAGACAAACTTGTTAAGTAGAAAAGGAAAGATGTGTAACCTTTAGTATCACATTGTCAGCACAACCCAGAAGCCAGTTCATTTGCATTTAGGTCATCTGCTGTACCGGAAAATACAAGAGCATCTTCAGAAGACTCCATAAAGTGTGACTCTCTTGTCTGGTCAAAGGCCTCAATCAAAGGAGGAAGCGAAAAAGGCCAATGACGACGGTGGCGGTTCGGCCGCCGAGCTTTGACACGTCCTCTGAGCTGGAGAAGTGGAAAAGTGCGGCACTGAGCAGAGTTGAGGATCAAATGACAGCACAGATGTGAAATCAAAGGGAATGTGGTGTGCTTAGGCACCTTTACCCATTTAGAAATAGGTGAGGAGGAAACGGAGTCTTTCATTGTGGATGTAATGGATCGAGTGAGGAGAGGTCAGGAAGCAATCATCACCTCAACACCTTCCATCTCAGCATGAGGTACTTCCTGACAGAAGCTAGATACCAGCTCGCTGAACTGTCCCGATAATGTGGACAGACAGAACGAAAAAGTCGTGGCCCCTCTCGCACCACTGACAATACTAGGAGACTCAAGAAAATTGTTTTCACCAATGGAAAAAAAGAAAAAACAAAGGTTGGGTCTGTTTGCAAAACTGTAACTGTTTTTGGAATGCTAAATAGAAAAGATGTTTAAAGAGCTGTAAACTTTAAGCAATATTCTAACCACAAACCCACAGAGACCCCAAACAATCCTAAGAAGTTTTTCATGTCATATATTTTTGGAGTTCATTCATTCATTCGTCTCCTACTGCTTATCCGATCTTCCCTAGGGTCACGGGGAGCCTGTGGCTATCTCAGGCGTCTATGGGCATTAAGGCAGGATACACCCTGGATGGAATGCCAACCCAGTGCAGGGCACATACACACAAACTCACACATTTTTCCAAGGTGCCAATCAACCTACCATGCATGTTTTTTTTGGACCAGGGGGGAAACTGGAGAACCCGAAGAAAAACCCCCTGAGGCACGGGGAGAACATGCAAACTCCACACACACATGGCAGAGGCGGGAATCGAACCCCGACCCTGGAGGTGTGAGGCGAACATGGCAACCACTAAGCCACCGTGCCCCTTATTTTTGGTATTAACTTCACTAAAGCAATTAACTTGAATGAAAGAATTAAAAATATATATATTTCTTCAAATGAAAACACTCTGGAAGAGCCTATAACCTAGAGACTGTCAAAACACTGTTAAACTAAAGTTTCGAGTAACCAAGAAATTTATTTAAATGAAATTATTCAATTAAATAAATTAAATAAAAATTAAATAATATGAATAAAAATTAAATCAATTCTATTCAAAAGGAACTGTGAGAAAAATTGGAGGAAAAAAAGGAGAAAAAAAGAAGAAAGTGGAGGGCAATTAAATTGACCAAATGAAAGATCAGACTGTGGTTTATTCTGAAAATAATGATCTACTGCATCCTCACAGGGAGAATTCTGTGTGTGCTGGGTGTATTGAACTGTCATGGCTGTTTACAAAGTCATCTTGACACAACAGGTATACAGGTGTCACAACAATGGCGTCTAATTGCTGTCAGTTTATCAGAGGTGACTCAAAACAACAGGAGTACTGAGCTAATCATGAGAAAGGGACAAACTCACAATGAAACAGCCCCCATGTGAACAGTATGGGATAAATTGCTCTTTACTAGCCCCCAGTGGATTGCTAGTATGGACTGTGGGACCTAGGCTCATTTATGTACTCTTTCATTTTAATGAATGATGGAGTGTCCAGGATCTGTTTAAAAGCTAACAACACAATTGTTCAGAATGTCGTACATGCTAATCTGGAAATCATACATAAGACTACACAATATTTGTTTGTACAAAGTGTAACATGTATCCTTTACCTGGAGTTTTGACTTAGCTTGAAATGCTCTCTCCTCAGATGTAATGTCACATTTGTAATGCATCTTGGCAATTATGGATCTAAATATGTTAATGAAGTCCAGTATATGTATTTATAAAAAAAAAAATACAAGTTAAACAAACGCAAAAATCTTTTCCAGAAACTGTATTCATAAAACTGACAAAGGCATATGTGCAAGGTACAAGAACAAGTACAAGGTCAATCTAAAGGTTATAAAACCAAGCACAGAATGCAAAAGGTAAGCAAACAAAGCATACAGAGTTTAAATATTCAATTTCCCAGGAATTCCACCACAAAGGAACTGCTGGTCAGGGGGGGATAGTGCAATAGGATGCTATAATGAACCAATTTTGCAATTGGTGTTAATTCTTTATATGTACCAGCACAATACAATTGCGCAAGTAATAGGCTAATAAAATATGAGACGCATTACCTGCAACTTCCCCTTTATGTCCAAACAGACCCCAAATGACAACTAAAGAGCCACTTATTCATAAAGTATTGCAATTTTTTGTATCCGTGTGGTTTCTCTAATATCTAACCATTAAAGACAGTGTTTAAGGCTGATTTGTTAGTCTGTGATTTTGTAATGAACTAGCATCTAGAGACCAGAGATAACAAAGTATAACATCCTTCACTTAAGTACAGACACGCATGTTTTAAAATACACAGGTGAACATTAAAGTACTGACGACATAGTTTTCACAATATATTCATGTACATACTTTTGACAGCAATTATGTCACTTTGAATTATGTAAATCAGGACACCAAATGGAACCTTCGTTTCCACTTAATTGTTAATGAAGTGATACCAAAGAAACTGTAACACTTGAAACTTTCATAAGGATTATATAATCAAGAGAATATTTGTTTTTGTGAATTGGTGTATTTAAAAGTAGACATTTTGATCTTTCTATTCATATATTTATTATGTTTGTGGGGCAAGTATACACTGAGATGTAAGTTGTTTTATTTATTTGTCTGTGAAGAGAGATGACAGAGAGAGCACACCCTGACTTTTCTTTATTTTACAAAAGCACAGCATTTTGTTTTTATTAGGTGTGTATATGAAAAAAGAAGAAAAGAGAAGAAACAATATTGACATAAATAGATTAAAACTAAAATAACGATTTATGTAATACAACGCATATTTGTGAAAAAATGTAATGAGTAAAAGTAAAAAGTTCTTCGAAAAATAAATAGTGAAGGACTTATACCACAATATTAGGTACAGTAACAATGTATTTGTACTCCGTTACTTCATACCTCTTATAGACACTTCCAAGCACTCTAGTAAGTGGCTCGGGTTATGGGGGTCTCCCAAAGGTGTGCCTAAAATAGCAGAAAATTTAGTACATATAGTCTATGACAGTGGTCTCCATCCATTGGCCATGAACCGGTACTACGTGATTAGGCAATTTGTACATAAAGAATAAAATATTTCATTCATTAATTTTCTAGCGCTATATCCGATCTTCCTTTGGGTCACGGGGAGCCTGTGCCTATCTCAGGCGTCTATGGGCATTAAGGCAGGATACACCCTGGATGGATCACACACAGACACATTCACATACTAGGGACAATTTTCCAATGTGCCAATCAACGTACCGTGCATGTTTTTGGACTGGGGGGAAACCGGAGAACCCGGAGAAACCACCCTGAGGCACAGGGAGAATATGCACGCACACATGGCCAAACACTATGTGCTAAATGTGCTAAACACTAAGCCACCGTGCCCCTTGTAAAATATTTCAGAAACCTTTATATTTCCATTTTATTTGCATTACTATGCCTACTTAAGCTAATCCTTGTAATCATCAACTGACAGTATATGTCCTTAAATACGGTAAAAGCCCTTACAATGATTCAATGTATTAAAGCAGTAAGTCCTCACAGGCAGGCATCACATATTCAGCAAGCAGATTCCTAGATATAATGAGCCCTTGTGGCAAGGTCTTGTTAGACCCCTCCATGCACCAGCTATGGGGACCTTTAAGTCTTCATATGTCATTCTGTATAGTCAGGACCTGTGGGCAGTGCCCTGATGCGTATTACATATAAAGCGTTCTCATAAACACAACAGACCTTTACAGCAGGAGCATCTAGCTTTTTTTGCCTTTTGAGAGGCAAATTCATTATATTACAAAAGATACCCATGGTCTCTAAGACCTGACCCTAAGAGAAGGTTATATATTCCTGTACGAGTCCCACAAAAATCCACAATTTATAGCCTTTCAATTCCCCGCCCGATCAATCATATTCAAGGGAGAGGAGAAAAAGAAACGAAAACAGAATAAAATCTGAGATAAATGATTCTATTGTGTAATGTGAGCAATCAAGATCATTACAGCGATATACAACTGTTAGGTACCCATGTGGCCATGAATTTTTCAGCGCAAACATTTCTCCCTAAGTTTTTGCCTATAAATATTTCTGGAGGTCTTGGATGAATTTTTCATGGCCGAGCGGAGGAGATGAAAGAAGCGATGTTGGGATCAGGAGGACGAGAGCACCAGGCTGCTGACACAAAGTAGAAAGCTGCCTCGCATCCAATCTTTATCAGTGACATCCCGTGTGTGTTATTGCTGTAATTATCCGGTGCTTTGTCTCTGCCCGGCCCTCGTTACCAGGACCAGGTGAAAAGGAAGAGGAGTGAGAGAATGTCTGGACGTGAAGTGTTCAGGAGGAGCACAGTTTATACTGTATTCAGCTTGTCCATAACACTTTTTAATGAGTGAAACGTCATAAGAAATGAGCATGTTCACACTGTGATATGTTCAGAGGAACAGGTATAAGCTGCCAGTGATGACAGCAATGTGGTGGTGCAACCCAGTGTTGGCCAAAATTTGCAACAATTTTAATGAGGGAAAGGAGATTTGATGGATTTTGTTTTATGAATGAACTGAATAGGAATTCGTATAAAATGTAAAAAAATAAATAAATAAATAAATAAATAAATAAAATTAGCCTGTTAACCTGGTGCCGATTGCTTAAAATAATGTTAAAAATATATATTTAAAAAATAATATATTTTAAAATCATTTTGTTGCCCAGCAATGTCCTCACAATGTAAGTATGAGCAGTATATGTTGAATTATATTTATTATATTTATTTATTCACACATCTTCAAAAATTACTATATTCTGGTTGGGGGGGGGGGGGGGTAAAAGTTCATCTGAAGCATGATGTGAGAATACAGATGAAGCCACACACACACACACACACACACACACACACACACACACACACACACACACACACACACACACAGACATCAGGGGTAATTTTGCACCACAAGTCCACCTAGCTGCAGGTGTCTTTATGGGGAATGCTGTAGTACAGCACACGATTCCACCCAAAGCAATGGTTTACTGGATTTAGATTCAACATGTTCTCCTTGTGTCTGCATGTGCTTCTTCCTGGTTCTTTCTCTCAAATCAACATTTAGGAAATGAAACCTCAGGTAAATGATGACTTAGCAGAAAGGAACTTTCCCAAGTTGGAAAAACTTGCATTTCCTCTTGTTATAAGTGAAACTAACATGGTTGCACGGTACAATCCCGTATCTTAAATGTTAGTTAGACATAGCATTTCCACACCTTACATGATGAAATGTACATGATGTTAACAAATAAGTTCTCTGCTCTCTGAATCAAGTAAGTCATCAATGAAGACAGTGCTTTGAAACCTCACACCAGCCTCTATCTGTCAGTGAGTGCTGTATCCCTGCCCTCCTTCTTGCCTTTTTTTTTGCTATCGTTCACTTCTTCTCATTTCTGCTTGTCCTCTATCTCTCTACACAGCATCGACTCTTAGCTCCTAGGCTTCGGCGAGGCATGAGAGCCCCCGTATACGTTACTGATAATAAATTTATAAACCAAACCTAGGAGGGAGGAGTATTAAACAAGCCAGCGAATAGCCGCAGTTCACTTTACCAAGCAGACGTATCCTTTTGATCAACCAAAATAACTCTTCAAAGGCCGTAAAAGCATGCTTAGAAAGTAAAGGGCCATTTGAGCAGGCGTGCAGAGAATCATAGAGGGGTGGGGGTGGAACAGAAACGATTCAGTTTGAGAGTGAGAAACATTCCCACCAACCTACGAACTAAATCAAGCCTTTGAAAAACATATAGTGCTTTTAATAATTCAGTCTTTGGTGGGATTGAATACCTTCTTTAGCGTAAAAAAAAAATCTGCTATCTCCTGACATAAGATCAGTCCCCATGGGGCTCTCCCTCTTAAGCCGTCTGTAAGTTTTCTCGAACAACTAACAATAACTTAAATTAGGCCTGTACAATGGCAGAAACCAGGATTTCTCCTTAAATCCAATCATTAATATTGGAACTTCATTCACTGGCAAGAAGGAGGATAGATTTCGAACGAAGCAGTTATAGTAGATGGCTGGCATCTTAACTGGGGTTGTAAACTAACACTCAGTTGTAAATATTTAATTATCTTTGCACCCTGAACACATTCATATTTCATAATGTAACGTTTTCCGTGCAGTTTATTCTCCAAGCAAAGTGTTGGACTGCATAAATATTCCAGTTTAGCATTTTCTTCACCAGCCAATTACTTACATAAATACAAAAATTGGAGTTATCATTCCTCCGAGGGCTAATTTAAGAGAAAACACACATTAATTACTATAACCTAGATGGAAAAGAAGAAATCCCTGAACGCGCCATTGCCGACCATCAAGGTTCATTACCTTCTACAAAGGAAATTGGCATGATTATTGGAGGAAAAGGTGATTATTATTTTACACTTTCCGAGACTCAAGTTCTTCAGACTGACAGGCAACCTGATTAAGTTTCTTCAGGACAAAAGCTGCAAAAAAACAGACAATTTAATATTTGGTGTCAAAGCAAGGTCAGCAAATACACACAAATCATTGATGGTTTCAGTTAAATACTAATTCTAAACCTTTAATGCCCCCTATGAAACATTGACGCATGAGACACTGCGATTATCTTCAGAGTCTATCGTCTCTAATGCACAATGAACGACTTCGATATAATATGAAAAAATGTGTTTTCCTGACAGTCTTTTTTTCCCCGCTATAACAAATGCATTGTTTGCTCTGACTGGCCCAATCCATCACTCTTTGTCTGGCATGGAGGGAAAAAAAGCACTTTCCTGCAGTGTGCGTCTCATTCCTGCAGCGCTCAAGAGACCAGGCTGATGGACACTGCGGACAAAGCAATGCTACAGCATCTCGGTAAACCCCTGCGCTCTCAAAATTCACTTTTGCACTCACACTCCAGGCTAAATTACTCTGGGGTGCATCTCTCCATCCCTCCTGTCTCGAAGGAAAGCATGGTCTTCCTGTAAACCACATTATATTCCATAAGACCACAAGCAAAATCTTCTGCCATAAAGTTAGGAGTAATGTTTACACACAGCTAAGAAGACACAAATCAGACAATAAGTGTATCTGTAATTAGCAAGTCAGGATAAATCAAGGAATTAAATAGCATATGATGCTTCACTATCCTTCTGGGTATGTTTTTTTTTTTTTTTAAAGAATGCATCTGTGTGTCAAAATGATCTTTCAGAGGGAATCCCTTTCCCTGAGAGCTTGCTTGCATGTGCTAATGCCTCTTTAACATTAGCATCAAACAGGGAATGTTTTAGCACTTCAGTGTTTGTAGCAACGTAGCAGTGTATTCCAACCGAAGCATGCCGCTTATTCCCTCTGACAAACAGAGATTTGATTTCTAAAACGTTCTTTTGTCTTTTGTCAGGGGAAAGAGGGAGCCTGCACTAGAGAAGGTGGGCTGGAAGGCAAATCTAGGTGATGTGTACTCTCTCAGAGTGCCCCTGGCTCTATCTTGAGTAAGTAGGGTCTGACAAAGATCTGTACAGAAGGGGAGGGGGAAAGAATCCACAGCTCTGCTCAAGCACGGCAAATTAATCCCAGCTAAAGATTCTCTCTTAAAGTGCATTCCCATCCTTCTCACTCCTTCTGCTCTTTCTCATCTCGCATCTCTTTTTTTTCTGTCTCCGCCGTAGCAGAAGAAATTACAGATCATGCCATTAGAGAAATTCCCAGCAGCACCTTCTGTTAAGACCTGAAGGTCCTGGCGAAGTCCCACACCTTGTGATCCCTCAGGTTTGTTCAAAGGGAAAACTTTGCCAGGCCTCCAGGGGATGTTTAACTGATCGCAAGGACAAGTATTTAGAAAAACTTCTGTGGGGAATTCAACAAGTTTGGCATCGGCAGAGCGTAAGTGTCAGTCTGCATTATTTCTCCAAGTTCCGTCTTAAAAAGAAATGATCGTTTTTTATTTTTATTTTTTTCAACAACACCACATTGGAAACTTACTGCATCTCACAAACACCAAGCAATGCACTTCATTTGAATTTAAAACTCTCTAGCTAAGTGCTTTAAATGGGAAATTTATCAAAAATTATAGATGCGTTGGAAATGTGATACCCTCTTTTTCCTCTCAGTAGCAAACATGGAGAGAGGGAAGTAGGCAAAGGGTGTTTGATAAATTATTAAATTCCATGCTAAATTATTGTGATAAATTATTAAACATTGTCAGATGTGGATCTAATGAACCATTAGCTAAGTTTTTAATTTTTCTTTATAGATATATATATAGATATATATATATATATATATATATATATATATATATATATATATATATATATATATATATATATATATATATATATATATATACATACACACACACACATATATATATATGTATATATATATATATATATATATATATATATATAATATATCTATATATTATATATATATATATATACATACATACATACATACATACACACACAGTAAAAAATTGTAAAAAATAGTCTCAGTGTTCAGTGTTAGTCTCAGTGTTATGCTAGCCTGAAATACATTGATCAGAATTGGCTGACATTGACCTATGTCTGTGGTGAATATATTTATGTTGTTTAGTGATGCCCTGATTGTGTGGGAGTGAGTTAAGTAAAAATTAAGGGAGTTATATATTATTGTGTGGGAGTGAGTTATATATATATATATATATATATATATATATATATATATATATATATATATATATATATATATATATATCAAAATATATATATATATATATATAATCTGGGTGGTGCAAAGCTGTACTTGAGGGCCCTCTAATGTTCAGTCTGGGGACTTGTAGCACCTGAGAAGTGGATCTTTAATGTACATATCATTTTGGAATTATGTATATATTATGTTTTCAGTAACTATTTTTTGGAATTCTATTGTGTTATAACAAATTAGTTTTCTTAATGACAACTCTTAAATACTGACAAAGATCCTAGACATAAAAGCATCAGTATTAAAGCTCAGCGTATCTTTAAGATTTGGCGATGGTATATTGAGCTTGTGTTGGTTCACATGTTTCATATTTCAGTGAGTTTACATTGTGAATAATTTATCAGCAAAATGTGAAAGTTTAAGAAGACGTGATGTACCAACCAGGTTATTTTGTAAAAAGTAGTCGAGTCTGTGGGGTGCCCTTATGCTGTGTAATCATGGGGTGTTGTTCTGCCCTTTTCTCCCGTGGTCTCGCCTGACCTTCTGAGCGCTAGCCATGTGGATTAAAGCAGTCCATTTTGAGGCTCTTGCTCGAATCCAAAACTCCATTATAGATTTTACCTCAGGAGGGGGTGTTATGAGGCCCAGGAGAGACTCTTTGCAATTTTACCTGTGGAAAAAGCTAAAAGGATGAGCTGGTCCTCCAGTGGGCTGGCATAAAGCGAGCAAAGGTGCCATGTGTGTGTATGTGTTTGTACACCACAACTGGCCTGAGCGAAAATTGAGCTTTAAAAAAAAAAACTATCAGAAACCCTGGGCAACAGGGCCAACACCTCAGGGAGAAAACAGAGAGTTCTCAGAATGTTCAGAACCAGATGAAGATTCCCATACTGAGTGAGCATGTATAAGGAGAAAGAGGAAGAAGTAGAGGGGGAAAAGGCAAAAAAGACAGGGCCTCTGAAGAATAAAACTAACAGCTATTAATGGAAAAATGGCTTCTCAGTCATCTCTCAGACCTTGTGTACTAACAAGCCAGAGACACAGACAGATCCAATCTTGACACGTGCCACTTTGTGGTGACAGGCTCCTTTAATAAGTGACGAGGCCTCGATGCCTGTGGGAGCAGGAGGAGCAAGCGAGTCCTCACTCACGGCCATAGTGGGGATAAAGAGCCTGTCAAAGTCGCGCAGCGGATGCCCTTTTTAACAACAACTTGTCCCAATTACAGCCACTCAGTACCCAATCGGTGCTCGGCTGTCTCGCAAGCTGCCAAGAAATGACCGCCTGAGCCTCATGTAGCAATTAGTGGACTTTTTCATCAGCGAATGTTTTGAAAAGATGTCTTAATTGTAAAGTGGTCGGGGTTTTCATGTGTATCATTGTGTATCATTGGGTGTGTATGTGAACTGATAGATGGAAAGAGATGCCCTAAAGATATAATTAAAGCATAATTAAGCACTCGTCATCTGTGCAAGTGCTTACAAAGTGCCAATACCGAACCTCAGCTCTACTCCTTTGGGCATCACACACTAGTTAACAGATCTGACGAAAATGCAGGCCATCTCCGCTTAATGCCCTACTAACACTATTTATTTCTATAAATGCAAAAAAAAACACAAAAAAGTCTGCTCTTGGAAATTCATTTCTGTCTTTCAGGGCAGGTCGGAACATAAATGTTCGAATAAACACATGTGCTACTTTTAGCTCCATAATCTTTCAAATGGTCTTTGTCACAAATGAGCTTCTCCATGTTCTGCCATGACTGGAGTGATTTTCTTAAACCAGACACACATTATCTCTCCTTGCCTCCCAAACAACAGAAGATGCAGACTGCACCATTTCATCACCTCGGGCTTGAGTTTTAAAGTTTGTTTACTGCTGCAGCCTTTGTGATTACTGTCTCGTTGAATTCATGAGACACGAACTTGTCTTGCTACACACAGATGTGCTGCTATTGTAAGCTTCTGACAAGCATGTGTATTTGACACAGAGCTCCTGTCTCATTAGAGGAAACAGAAAGAACCACAAAGATGGCAGCTATCTCAGACAGGACACTGGATAGTACAAGGCAGAAGCGGGTAAGGGGGCATCATGATGCAAAGAAAATAATGATGTGTTCTCTGTGGAGGAGGTGACTTGACTCCTCAGTATGATGACATTGCCATAACAGGCCTCTGCAAGCGACTCGGGAGCCCTTTAGACCATGAGATATGTCGGATTCAGACACCATAGGTGTGTCTATTTTTTAAAGGCTCATCCTTAGTAGCAGCAGCCTAAAAGCAATCCTACATCTAAGAGGAATCTAAAAATGATATGCAAAGAACGTGTTGCGTTAGCTAATTATAAAAAGTGCATTATGAAAATGACGTGCACTGTGCTTACGTATTTGAAGATTTGTCAAGGTGTTTAAAAAGGGCACAAAGTGCCATGCAAATAAATCAGAAGAATGTTTCTTTGTCTTGCACAACTCAGCTTTTGTACAGGTGCCTGCATTTAATATTAACATAGCTAAGCTAAAATTACAAAAAAAACTTGGAAAAGAATTAAACATATTTGCACACAAATGTAAAATCAAATGTTTGTTAAATTAATACATAAAATAAAAGAACTTTCACATCTGAGTGTAAAAAACTTTCCATAAGTATCTACTCCTTTTTTTCTTAAACAGTCATTGTTAGGTTATCTATCTAACGAAATCCATCTAATGAAAAGCAGCAGAAATAACAGCGCAATTAGTTTGACTTATTTATTTCCTGCTTTATATTTGGGCAATTTGAACACACAGTCCATTTTTCTTCCAAATAACACAATGTTTGTTAAATCACCAGTGTAAATAATTTCTTTTATTACAATACAAAAAAGTGAGCTAGCAGGCCATGTCTGTGTTACATATCAAGCTCTTTTTATTTATTATATACATATATTTCATTTACATTTTGTTTACATACAATCTTCGATGTGTATTTTTTAGTGAACAAATATTAGGGTGACGAGAGAAAAAGCTTTCAATACAGTGGACCTACAGATTATTCATTAATACGTGGGGCACAAAACTTCAGTGGGTGACCATTAGGAAGTAAAAGGGACTTGAAACCAGCAAAAACAGAAGAATAAATGGACACAAAGTATGACCAGTATAATTTAATTCCAGACATATCTCCCCCCCCCTCACACACACACACACACACACACACGCATATATATACACACACACACACAATACTTTACACAATAACCATCTTTATCCCAATACTATAAGCATCAACAAGGAGCTGAAAATGAGGTACAGTACAATCTCAAAAGCACAAACTTTGCTTATAAAGGAAGAACGCAAACCGACCCAAATCAGAGATTCTAATGTCGGACGACATCACATGGTTTGAGTGAACACACGCATATCAAGCATTCGGAGAACGTTCATTTTTCATAATCGTTTTCCATCTTCTCGTCGTCGGCTTCAGACAAATCCGAGCTTGTGCCTTCTTTAGCATCCATTAGAAAAGGGTCTTCTCCCTGGAAATGACAATTCGCCACAGAAAGTTACCAACTTATTTAAACAAATGGAAACTGTTCAGCTTCTAAGTGACATTCAAATTTACCTTGATGTATTTCTCATAGCGAATTTTAACACTATCATTATTTATTATGGCTTTGGCAGTCAGCACACTCTCCCGTTTCAGCTGCTCTTTGTACATCTTTAGAGGACACACACATACACACACCTTTTTAATTTCAAACTGTGAAAATGGATGGTATAATTTGCATTAAATATTTACAGAAGTCCAAAGTTGATCTACCACTTTAGTTTTTAGGTGCAGAGGGGACCGGCGATGCTGCTGGACAGCAGTAAAGACAGCAGGGATGTACATGTTGCAGGCAATACAGTGCACCACCTCTGTCTTCCTCATGTAGTCATCCTCAGTCACCCCTATATAGCATGAATAAAATTTGCCGGTAAAACCCAACACCTTATATGTCATAGATAAAAGAAAAATAATAAGCAAATTATCAGAATTATTTTTTGCCTCTTTCTTCATTTATTTCTTTCTTTTAATACAACATTCAATTCTGTAAAAGGTTCATGAGAAATTTGTTCTTATATCCTTTTACTATTCCGCATTATACGAGTTAAACAATGTTTCCATAAGGAGTCTATTTTTTTCCTTGTCTAGATGAATGTGGAAGGGACACAGACACCTCTCCTGAAACAAAATTTGCCTGTTTAAAAAAAAAAAAAAAAAAAAAAAAAAAAAAAAAAAAAAAAAAGACTGAAAGATGTGATTTCTTCTGTTAAATAAAGAAAAGCAAAAAAAAACTAAAAGAAAAAAAAAACATTGCTATAATGAACATTTTTTTAGTAAATAAATCAAGACCAAAAGGATTTTTTGTGAATGCCATATAATTTTTAACAAATAAGAACAAATGCATTAAAAGAAACATCAAACTCTAATAGAGGGGCTGCTGTTTTAAAAAATAAATCAAATCCAACCAAACAGATTTCTCAATTCCCAGCTTCATTAATAAATAATACTAGCGATTATT
Source organism: Kryptopterus vitreolus (assembly GCA_030449085.1). NCBI lineage: Eukaryota > Metazoa > Chordata > Actinopteri > Siluriformes > Siluridae > Kryptopterus > Kryptopterus vitreolus. The sequence goes on from JACRUU010000016.1 coordinate 11,014,154, forward strand.
CTTAAATATTACAGCACCAACATATTATGAAGGCAATTTTAGGCACATTTACTGGTATTTCTTTGCTCAAACATAGTATACACAGAGGAGAAAATAAAATAAATAAATATTTGTTTGGCTTGGACTTAGATCAGTAGGCTGAAGGTAGACCCTACCTTCCATGACTTTCTGGCCTGCCTTCTGGTCCGAAAGGCTGCGCAATTTGCACAAAGCTGACACTGTCTTACGAAACTTGTGCACCATACAGTCCTTCGACATAAAGAATAGAAAACGACATGCTCGTACGCCAGTAATTCCTTTTTAAAAATTGTTTTTCTAAAGCAAACTTACATGGAGAAAACTAATGACCCGGTCGTCAAACTTGGCCTGCCGTCGAATGTAGTCAAGCGTTTCATGGTGATATGTGCTTCCAAAGTGCTTCTCAATGTCTTTGTCCTCAAAAGTGCGAAATTTACAAAAGGCACATGTGAAGGCTAATCTAAGGAGAAATAAAGCAGGATTGAACTGATTTGAATCGAACAATAATGAAAAAAAACACCTGATGAAGAAAAATATTAAGACATCTGTATTTTTTTTTCTACTATTCCTACTACTGTTACCACAAAGAGGTGAGAGGGACAAAATCATATAAGATGGTTTTGTAACCTGGACAACAAAACCTGCTACAATGTGACTATTCCCCTTTTCACCAAGCTAACGTCATGAATATATTGTTTTACATGGTACAAGTGAAAGTTCTTGAGTAGTCTGCGATAGAGGTCTAAATTCTACCCTACTGAATAGTGTTGGGATTAACCTGAATTTCCCAGGCCATCTCACACTACATAAGTCCCTGATTTACAGATGAACAGAAATCTCCACTAGCACACTCCAAAAATCCAGAAGAACATCTTTCCATAAGAGTAGAGGTTTTTATAACTGCAAATATGCAAAAAATGTGCAATATGATGTTAAAAAAAACACATATGTATCTTAGTCAGCCGGCCTTAAACTTTTGTTCATTTTTCAGTCCGAAAACTTCTGAGAGACAAACTTCAGTGGGTACAAATCCGCAAGTGACTCTTAGCAAATCTGAAAATGTACCTGTGCTTGTCTCCGTATTTCTCACAGTTCTTCTCTCGTCTACGTCTTCGCTTCTCTCGGACTCGAACACGCTTCTCTTCCACTGGCAACAAACACGAAATAAAACAAACAAAAAAAAAAACACCAGACACACACTCATTATCCTGCAGAATTCTCAAGATGAAAACAGCAATGCGTGAGCAGAACACCTAACTTCTTTCTATGATTAAATGAAATAACAGTATTTTTGTGATATAACATGCAGGGGGTTTTTGACAGTGAGAAATAAGAAATTCCATTTTCATTCATTTGAAAAATTAAATAAAAAACGAAACATACCAGCTTCTTTTCCCTTCCTATCCTTTCCATCAGAAGAAACATGACACTCCTTCAAAAACAATAATGATTAAAAATTGTTTTTTAAAAGTTAAACCACAGAATTGAAGAAATATAAGTAAATGAATGTCAATGATGGTTTACATCACCTTTGTGCAAGTCAGTCCTAAGAATGTGGAAAAATAAGGAAAAAAAAAAAAAAAAAAAAATTATATATATATATATATATATATATATATATATATATATATATAATATATATATATATATATATATATATACACACACACACACACACACACACACACATATACACACACATACTATACATACATATATATACACATACACATACATATTACAGAGTCTTTTTAACAGAAATATGTAAATGATTCAGGCTTTCACACTTCCCTTGAAATAAAAGAGCACTCAACTTCTTCAACAACTGGCCAAGTGTCACGGCATAAACAATAGCTGATGGTCACCTCCAAAACCTTTGGCTTAAATTGAAGGAATGTTTGCTAGAAACAGGATTCTGCCAATTACCAGCTCTTACATCAGATAATTATATACCGCACTGTGATTTACTTCAAACAGAAAAATACTTTCAAGACAGATTTTCCTGCAGTCATCCCATCTTCAAAATAATAATAAAAAAAAAAGCTAATTAACTGCATAACATTCTGTAGCGAGGTATGGAGGAATTGTTTAATGCTGCGTACGAAAGGAGGAGGGGGGGGGGGGTAAAAAAAACAGTATATAGTATATATATATATATATATATATATATTTTTTTTTTTTTTTTTTTCCTCACCAAATCACATTGTGATTAGAAAAATAACTAACACTTACTAACACAACTAAAAAGAGAATAGTTTCAACAGGGAACAATACAATTATAATATTTGTATGAATTATACTCAGTTAAAAGTCAGAACAAGTACCCAATTTATTTGAATCCAATAAAAATATAATCATGCAAACAAACCTGCGCTGATGTTTATTTCAACCCTTTGCTTCTTGGCAAACTTGCCCTGAGGGACTGGAGCCATTAGCATTCGCTTTGTGCCACGAGAGGATGATGTCGCCATGTTTGAATAAAAGCTCTGGATGTTAACAGCACCCCTGGACCTGAAAATCTTCTCATAAATTTTTACTTACAGTTGTACATTATCAACTCTTTTTTTGGTTTTAAACATATGCATATGAAACATATGAAATAAATGCTTCTTTTTTTGACAGATTTTTAAGCATGACTATCAAAACTCACCCTGTATATGTTAAGCACATATGCTTATAATAATAATAATAATAATTAATAAAACCTTTTTTAATCATTTTCCCAGTTACACACAAATTATAATGAAATAAACATAGAGTAAAAGTAAAATAAAATAGGTCTAGCTTTACAAAATGGCCATATTCTTGATAATTAGTTGCTTTAGCATATAGAACGTTCTTTAAGCACACCTGCACATGAGAGTTTGTCATCGATTCTCACATTGCAACCTTTTTCTTCACATGTACTCACCCCTCTGCTTTTCGCTCTGCATATTGCAGCAGTATCTCCTCCTCGCCCACGTGAGCCAATAGGGCTAGGCCTAGTGCACGGCGTGTCAAATCCTGCAGATGAGCCCGAGATGTCGCTGAACGAGGTGTACTGACTGCTATCACTGTCTGAAAACGGTGACCTGGACCTCCGAGAGGAACCGAGGTAAGGCAAGCGGCAGTCTAGCGGCACATCGTCGAGCACAGCGGTACTCCGCGTGCCGTCATTTACAGCATTGGAGGCTCCAAGAGCGAAGAAATCAAAGGAACCGTAGCTGGGGGATGTTTTAGGAATGACAACAAATTGCACATTGACAACAATAATTAATGAATTAAATACCCATTAGGATAATAGGTTTCCTTCTAATAGATTCTGTAGCTCACCTGATCTCAGAAGATTTGGACGGGAACAATCTGAACTGTTGCCAACTGTCACAGGTCTCTAAAAGGAAACAAAAGAAAAATATATTATTTACTTAGGCATTAATTTGTCACATCCTCATAAAGGAAAAGTCCTTGTGTTCATTAATCAAACACTTTATAAACATCAATTTGTTCAATTACATTAAAAAAGGTATTTGCACAGTTAAAAAGCTGTTTAAAAATATATTGCTATAGTATTCACTTAGGTGATGTTGATTATAAAAATTATTTTATTATTTAACACACACACACACACACACACACACACACACACACACACACACACACGCTCATTCATCCTCTACCGCTTTATCTGATCTTCCCTCGGGTCGCGGGGAACCTGTGCCTATCTCACGTGTCTTGGGGCAATAAGGCAGGACACACTCTGTATGGGGTGCCAACCCATCCCAGGGCCACACACACACACACACACACACACACTCACATTCATACACTAGGGACAATTTTTCCATGGTGCCAATCAACCTACCGTGCATGTTTTTGGATCGGGGAAACTGGAGAACCCAGAGAAAAAAACCCTGAGGCACGGGGAAAACATGCAAATTCCACAAACACAAAGGTCGGAGACGGGAATCGAACCCCCAACCCTGGAGGTGTGAGGTGAACGTGCTAACCAATAAGCTGCCAACACACACACATATCTACCTATCTATCTATACATACATACACATACATACATCACACCAAACACATTTGTACATCCTTAATAAATAACAAATCTAGCAATTACAAACAGAAGCACTTGCCTGCATCGTGTGGTGTTGACATCAGTGAAGGCGCTTCATCTGCATATCTTGAAACGATAAAAGAAAAATTGGGTTTTTCCCCCCATAGTATTTCAATTGTTAGAGATTGGGAAAACGGGCAAAGATGACAACCTACTTTTGAAAAGGCCCATAGGACTCTTCAAATGGTCTCAGAGCAATTTCAGAGATCTTTCCTCTTGAATCACCAGACATCGTTATCCTTAAACCTTGGATCAAGTATATATTGATCTAAAGAAAACAAGAACTTATTTGACTCTGTCTGGCTTCTCGGCATCCATATCAAACATCGAGGCCAAGTTCATACCAGGAGAGCTTTATAAGATTTAAGGATTCGTGCTTAGCTATACAAACAGTAAAAAAAAAAAACAACAACAAACAAACAAAAACAGAAATAACTACTCATAGGCTCCCAAAAAAACAAATCCATTTAACTCAATCAGAAGGTAACAACATTAAACATTCTACACCTTCGGGAACAATAAATGAACGACAATAAAAATAAACAACAATAACAACAACAATACATTCAATTGAAACGTACAACACACTGCTGGCTCTTCCCCAAACCAACACACCTGATTGAAATCATCAGATGACGACTTTTTGGACCCTGCAGAAGGACGTCTTTCCTTTTCACAAAGAATGATGGCCTTTTGTATAATGCAGTAATGGTTCAATCCTAATGATTTATCACTAGAACACGTGGCTATCCAAAAGTTTAATATTCTTTTACCTTTTAAAATAAAACGCTTCACATTTACCACTTTTAAAGCAAACACGGGTGTCGCAAATATAAAGACTGTACGACAGAACCTGGTAATTAAATCGGCATGTCATGACACGAGTTTCCCGCAAGAGGGAGCCTCGAGACCAGGATCTAACCGGATTAAAGTGATTAAATTAATTATTCATTACATGCGGTTTATTCACTATGCATGAAGATGAAAATAAGCTTTTATGAGATCGTCACTATCATGAACAAAAGTACTTTTCCCAAATTGCTATCTTAAATGCACAAAATTGTCTTTTAATATTGCGGTATTACATTTTCCCCTTTACTTTGGATCAGTGGTGGAAAGTAGTGTAATTTTACTTCATTACGTAACTTCATTTCGCCTAATTTCTAAGCTTTGCAGGATATCAAAGATATACACGATTTTTTCTCACTACTAAAGTATATTTAGGATTAAATATATGCACTTATAACTCCGCTTGAATACATTTTAATGGACAGTAACCGTTGTATTTTATAAGTCTGTTGAAGGCGTCATTAAGGTTCAACTCTCTTCTACCCACATCTTCTGCCTGTAAGTGACTTTTTAGCACTTATGGCCTCGTTTTCAGTCCAAAAGAGAGTGCAATTTTGTGAACACCTCCGTTGAAGTTGAACTTAGTTGAATATACTGTAGATATTGCCCGTCTCTGAGGTGCATCAACTCTCAGTCAGCTGAATATTTAGCTTTTCTTTACTACTGTATTTTCCTATTGAACACGAATGGTTCTTCCATCTCGTGACATAACACTGTAATTTTATTTGAGTAATTGGTTGCTGTTAAAGTCGAATACGCAAAGTTTTTTAATTAAGCATCAAGATTTTCAGGTAGTCTTTACACCCCTGAACTAGGACAATCTCCATGTAAACATGGTTTACCTGGTTTGGAGTGTAAGACTGTGAGTCTTTGTGTCTTTTGTGTGAGTCTTTGTATCTTTGGATTGAATTTTAACACGTCCTCACGCTTCAACAGTACCTGACTTTACTTATGGATGGGAATACTTATGGAACCCTTATGGCTAAATGATCACAATTCTCAAGAAGCAGTTCCATAAATAAATGTGCAAAGCGATGTTCAAATACCGCATGTGAATCATACGGTCAGGTGTCCACAAACTTCTGTTTAACCTTACCTTAAATGTTTATCTGTTATTAAGTGGGAAACATTGTTAAGGTTTTACAATTATTAATTTCACCCAAGTATATCTACAACTTTTAATGAGCCATTGTTTAATGACTAGCAAATAATAATGAACAATAATTGTAAGCATGTTTATTATGAAAGTGTCATTTTTCTGTCTTTGCAAAAAAAAAAAAATAAATATATATATATTAATAAATATATATATATATATATATATATATATATATATATATATATATATATATATATATATATAATATATATATATATATATATATATATATGATTAGAAGTGGAATTTGAGTATTGAGTATCAACTATAGAGTATAGAAAAGAAAAAACTAGAATGATGGAATATACCAGGGTTCCCGGAACCGGTCAATGGATCAGTTAAAATTATAGTTATTTGAATAATATTAGTCCAGATCTTTGGTATATCCATTAACTTTTGAAAAATGACTGTTAACGCCTTCACCTCCCTACTTTAATCTGGTACGCCATTTGAACCTATCATATTCAACCTGTCATCATCAATTTTTGATGCATGAAACTGAGCGATGGTAAATACTAGCGGTAATATAATGTACTATATAATCATACGGATGAACTGTATTTGTGCATGTTTATTAATGGACTTGGACATTATCCTCATTGACCTCTTACTACTAAAATGTGATAATATATATGAGAATAAATAATCTCAGGTTTTGAGTATTTGGTACTCTGAGGAACTGCTGTGTGCCAGTGACACCAGTATGAGGTAGCTGGGTGACATCAAGACTCCGGTAATGTCCAAACTTAATTCCGCAATCTCTACCCACTATCTCTGTAGACCACGCAATTGTCATTTCCTTTACTGGTTCTTCCAACACTCCCATCCGCTAGAGCAGGGATCACCAACCTTTTTGTAACTGAGAGCTACTACATGGACACCGAGTCATATAAAGGGCTACCAGTTTGAAATACTCCTCTGAAATAACAAATTTACCTTTAGTTATATATTATTATTATTATTATTATTATTAATTGATACTCATTTATCTATGTAAATACACTTGACAGTGACTATCAACAACGAATTAACTACATTTTACATTATAGACGCATCTCACTGATGAGTTGTGCACTTTTTATAGCAAGCCTGAGAGCTACTCATGTGCTCCTTGGGGGCTACCTGGTGCCCACGGGCACCACGTTGGTGACCCCTGCGCTAGAGGAAGTAACAGTAATTTGAGTTGTGTAAGCAACCTTTTCACCAGTGTGCTTTAGCTGAGTCACCCCATGAAACTAGAAAATAGCAGACAAAAAAAAAGAGCCGCTTTCTTTTTAGCAGATTAAATCTCCAAGTTATTGATGAATGTTTAGGAACAAGGTAACTAAAGTGTATACATCAGGTCAGGTTATATGCACAGTGCTTAAAAAAACTATGATTGCAGGATATACAATATATACACACAACAAAGTGATATAAAGTTTTTCACATTTTACAGAGCTTTACATTTTACATTTTTAAAATCACTATTATTGAAGGCAGTACTCAAATTATTAACAAACCATTACTTCTTATGGAAATTTTCATTATGCTTTATACTATTCTAGAGGACTTAAATTGACATAGATATTTTAAGGCATTGCTGAATTCCAGTTTGTTTAAAAATCACATCAATACCTATACCAAAGCTATACACACTGATTTAATGATGTTTATAAGGATCTGATTGTCAAAAATAGAAGTTAGCAGAAATGTACTTGTAGTTGTGAAAAAACAGCTCGCTTTTACCCCTGATACTATGAGGAAAATCTTACCAACGCCTCTAAAAGGCATACAATCAGAAATCTATCAATTTGAGTTGGTTTGAAGGTTTTAACTGTCCATAAAATACTTTTCTGGGTTTGTGGACTAATAGGCATTTAAACTTTTGACTGAGTAAAGGTAATTTAATACATTTCTAATCTTTTATTGTAATATGACTACTAATGAAAATAAGGCACACTGTTTGACAACCAATAAAAAAAATGTAAGGTAAATATGTGGAATTGTGAAAAAGTGATTTGGAATGTGTTTAGCCTAGGGGTATTTATCCACAAAAATCCAATGTAGAATCACACAAATGACTGATAGATTAGATAAATAGGATCTAACAAATTACATTTACAGCATTTGGCAAACGTTCATATCCAGAGCGACTTACAAGTGAGCAATTGAGGGTTAAGGGCCTTGCTCAAGGGACCATTAGTGGTAGCCTGGTGGTGGGATTTGAACCTGTCATCTTCTGGTCCAGAGCCCAATGCCTTAACCACTAAGCTACCGCCTCCCACATATAACAAATTTGTTATATCTACATATAACAAATTGTTCATGGACTTCAAAGTCGAAGACTCTGCACTTACAAAAAGTCATTTATAGGAAGGACTCTAATGTAATACATATTTGACAGCAAATCTAGCAAAAAAAAAAAAAAAGTCCATTATGTGATATCCTAAATCAAGCAAATTTAGCATTCTGTTCTGAACGCAGGAAGGAATATATATCACACAATATATGTACAATCTATTATAGGAAATGATTCCTCTTTATGTTGGTAACAGTGTGTTTTATTCCTGTGATTTATTTATTATAGTATAAGTATATTAACACGTTACTTGTTTATAATTTCATTTACTTTTGTGACAGCTATACACAGTCAATCCTCACCCGACTGTCTTCTTTGTGGTTCTTTAAGTTAATAAGAAAAAGAAAACTCTTTTTAAAGTGCTGACACGTCAGACTCATACATGTTACATATCTTACACAAAGCTTCAAACAGCGTTGATTTTGTTTTTCTTGCTAAATAACAGCACAGTTCACAGTACCTATTTATAACACTTGTATGTGGAACATTTGTAAGTACCTGTGAATCTATTGTTTCTATAAATAAGCCACCATTAAAGCTTGTTTTGGGACGTTTAAACACCTTAAACAAAAGAATGGTGCATAAGAGTATCATCTTAATATTAAACCAAAGCTGTTTTGGGACGTTTAAACACCTTAAACAAAAGAATGGTGCATAAGAGTATCATCTTAATATTAAAGCTTAAAAAGACTTACAGCAACCTCATCACCTCCCCACACCTCGCTGCCACACATGCTCGCCTGGTTCCACAGGGTAAAAGGTAACACACACTTGTTGTGAATTGACATGTCTACATTCAAAACTGAAGACCTATTCGTCCACAACAACACCTATCCTAACATTCCTTTTATTCTCTTTTATCTCATGGAAATCCATAAAAAAAAAAAAAAAAAAAAAGCAACAATTCTTGTGTTGTGAATTGAATAAATCTTATGCTCAATGACGTCGCCCTGATTCTACCGCAAAGGAAATAGTAATGCTGTATTAAGCTTCACATTTAGCCTTATGTTTCTGTAGTGAAAGTTATTCAAAAGCTGAGACTGCTGTATACCGTTTAACGTATCCAACATAGCAAATAGTATATTGCCCAGTAAAAGAAACACGCAAGTAAACTGTTTATAAAGCAAAGAAAATTTATAAAATACAAGCATTTCTTTCTCACGTAACCAGTACAATATTAAGCAGTATTTTTTTTTACATAAATTCTGATTTTATACATGTCTGACAAACATGTAATAGTAGAACAGTAGAAGAATAAATACTAGAACAATAAATTCTATGCTGAAGTGTTAAGAGCAGTAAGGACCATGCATTGTGTGCACTAATGGTTCTGTCTAATATTTTCGCATAGACAAAGATTTTTTTTCTCTCCCAAAGATGAATAAATACAGTCAGTAACTGCACCACAATGTGGGTTGTGCTGTGTAGAAAGTTATTAGTTAAAATACAAAACATGGCAGCAAACAAAAGATGGCAAAAAAAAGAGCAGTTTGTACTTTAAACATGAAACTGTTGGCTTTGTATCAGGTGGCAAAATATATTGCATTCATAATTCTTTTAAACATTTCCACTCAAAAAAATAAGCATTTTATTACATCTGATTTTTGATTATTATTATTTTTCCTTGTATAGTTTGTTGACAACATAACTTTGATATGACTGAGAAATTCTAATGGTATAAAGGAAATATTCCTCACAGGCTGACAAACTCAGTACAAACCAAATCAGAAAATACCATATCTTCTTTGTTTAAATCCCATCCCTACATGGATAACAGATTTTGGTCAAAAGAAGGGCCACAGGTGGAAGATGTAGAGACCCGTCTCTACTAAACTCCTACATTCCATTGGCATACGTAACATTACTTTCCTGATTAATGCTATCTTTGACCTCCATTGGCAGAGAGTCAAATAGGTGATCCTCCACAATCAGACCACTTCGACGTAAGAGTCTGCACTGTCCAAGCTGGGCTGGAATACGGTCCAGGCAGTTTCCCTTTAACTCGAGATGTATCAGCTGCACCAGATGTCCAATTTTCTCAGGTAAAGAAGAGATGCAGTTATGGCCCAAACACAGTGTACGCAGCTTGGTGCATTTGAACAGTTGCTTTGGCACCACTTCCACCTTGTTTCCCGTGATTGCAAAATACTGGAGGTTCTGCAGGAATCCCACCTCGGTTGGAATCGCCACGATGGAGTTGTGACTCAAGTCCAGATACCTTAGCTTAGGTAAACTTAACAATGGTGCAGGCAACGACTCTAGTTTGTTGTGAGAGAGATAAAGGGATTCAAGGTTCTTTACCTGACCTATGGACAGTGGAATGGTGATGATTTTGTTGTGCCAAAGTTTGAGGCAGGTGAGCCTTTTCAGGTGCTGGAAGCTGATGACCTCCTCAATAGTACGAATATTGTTGGATTTCAAGTCTAGCTCTTGAAGATTTGTCAAACTAAAAATAGCATGTGGGATCCTTTCCAGTTCGCAATTATGCAACTCAAGTTCAGCAAGATTCATCATCTTTTTCAAGCTATTCAATACCAAAAGCTTAGTACCGTCATTGTGTACCACAAGTTTGACCAGATGTGGGGCCAAGTCTGTTATGTTTGTTGGGACCTTCGTAAGGTTGCTCTTCAGATGCAGCACTTTGAGATGCCTCAGGTCCCTTAGAGATTCCAAGCCAATCATCTTGTTATTTTCAGAGTTGAGGTTTCCCACCAAGTAGAGCTCCCTCAAGCTCTTCAACAAGTAAACCCATTGGGGTATCTCTGCAACATCTGTAAACTTGACATGAAGGCACCGGAGGTGATCGCGAAGGAAACTGAATGCAGTCTGCTCAACTTTGGAGGGGCAGTGATACAAATGCAGCTCTTGAAGGTTGATCATCTGGGAAATCTTTGCTGTTATCCGTGCTTCAGGGATCAACTCGAGCTTCAGTATCTCAAGGTCCGTGAGGTCAAATACTGCGTCAGGAACACCTGAGAGCATAAACAAATGGAGCTCCAACTTGTCTTGCACGTTCCGTGACACATGCTGACGTAGCTTCTCAAATGTCCATTCGTGATTCAGACTAATTTCTCGCAGTTTGTTTTCACTGACCTCCGAGAGAAAAACACCAAAGCGTTTAGAGTATAACTGGTCATACTGGTCTACCATGTGCAAGAGGAAAGCAAAGTCGTTCTTTACATCCGGTATGTCGCTAAAGCTGCTCTCCTCTCTCACCTTCTCAAATGAGTACTCCTTTAGAGGCCGCCTGAATAACCAAAACAGGGTGTGAATGCATACCAGGCCATAAACACAAATGATGGCAATATAGCTAATAAGCAGCTTTTTCAACATGAATGCCATATTATGAGTACACTTGAATTTGGTGTAGCCAGTTAAATGTTTAACATTAGGGTTACAATCATGCTCAAAGTCAATGTATGCAACGAATGTTGTTGTGTAACAAAGGATCAGAATGAACTTGACTGTCTTAATTATAGTTTGAGCGACGTAGAGTTTGTAGATCAAGTCGCTGTCTTCCACATGCACGCGAAACTTGCGCACTTTCTCAAACAGTGCCTTCGCTTGCTCGCCATCTTTCTTGTCCAGTATTGTCATATATGGAACTTCAATTACAGGCTTTTCAGTAGAAAATTTAACACTGGATTTTCCTAACATTGGCGTGGATGGACTTGGACACCCCTCCTCACTGCTGTTGGATAAATGCTTTGGTAACGACAGGCCTCCAGTAATCCTTTGCTTGTTCTCTTCAGAGTCTTCACAAGCAGTCTCAGACAATGCTTTAGTGGTCCAAGGGGACTCGAAACACTTCCCCAAAATCGACACGAAATGCTCAATTTTCGAACTTGTCTTGGGGTACTTGAACCAAAAGTTGCTGCTGACCATAAGGACAATGGTGTGAATGAGAGCAAGGTAGGGGAAGTATTTTGAATACCAGGGGAGGGCAACATGATAGCACATCTGGTTGACAAAGACATACTGCTGAAAGTCCATGTTTGTTTTCACCCCTGTTGGCTGAGGCTGTATGATTGCTGCTGGCTGAGAGAAATGTAGTTGGTGGACAACTGTGTCAGGCTGGTCTTTTCCCACTAAAGGCGCAGCTGCCAACGTCACTCTGTTTCCTCCTGTCCCAAGGCCAGAAGCTGTTTCTGGTGGCTTCTGTGTGGTGACGGACTCTTCCCACGAGTCCAGAACAGGCAAGCAAACAACTTGGTCTTTGGTTAACTGCATTGTTCCAGCAAATATTGCCACCATGAGCATTACAATGCCCAAATAGTCCATAAACACATCCCACCATGGCTTCAAAATTCGATAGGTTGGCTGGATGTCGTTCAGAGAGGCAACTTCCGTGAGGGTGAACATTCCTATGAGAGAGAACATAACACCACTGATTAGCATTTATCTAATATCTAACCTTATATTCATCCATGATTGAGCCAAGTCTAGTTTTATGCTCACTCTTTCCTGCACAGTTAAATCTTGAGTGTATATAAAAAGGGTCACATCTGTTGGCCAGATTCTTTGAGTTCTCTCAAGTTTCCTTGAGATGAAGTTAATGATTAAAAACTGACCAAAATGCATGGTGTGATCATTTTACACAATAATCTGACTCCAAAGCAGATGACAATAAATAAATGTCCATATGCATGTTAATATTTAAATGGAGAACGATCCGCTGTGGCGACCCCTAAAAGGAGCAGAGAATGAATAGAAGAAATGTTAATTAGGGCGTGCAGCGATTAATCGTATCACAATGTCAGCCCGTGTGATTATACCACTGCAAATTGTCGCAATTTTATCAAATATATAAGTGTTGACTTAACGCACACTTTCTAAGAACGGTTTGCCGATTTTCAATGATGCAAACAAATCCACATGTGGCATGTGTGTCATATGACTTCCGGTGTGCTTCGCGGAGACGAGGTAAAGTTGGATGCCGAGCAGACCGACACTAAACTGGTAGTCAGTTTAGCTACCTTTGTTATATGATGAGATTTTGGCTTTAAGATTACTGACACCGAGCATAGAACCGTAAGACAAATCTTTAAGATAGCTCACTGGTTCCGGGTCGGAAGGAAGAGACGTCAGGCGCTGGTTCAACAAAGAGAGCTTTCTTATATTTTTCATTCGATTTCCTTCCCTCACACTCATGCCGGGTCACACACCCACTCGCAGTCTCGCACATCTTTCCTTAACGCCGAGTCGGGAACATGCACACGTTTTCCCAAATACATCCCCATATACACTATCAGCTCTGCCCGGCATCTCTCTGTCTCTCTCATGTCTGTTATATCTTTCATAAACAAGTCTACTTCCAGTCTTTTTGGCAATCTAAGAAAGATTCCTATTGTCACCCCCCCCAACCCCCTGCCTGTCTCTGCTCTCCCACCACTCCCACAAAAACGCAAGTAATTCACAACCTTCCATAAAATATGTTAAATGTGTTGGTACAAAATATCTTACTTTTGTGAAAGTTTTAATGCTTTCATTCATACTTTTATTTCATTAATGCAAATGCTATTTGATTTTGTAAAAATATATCATTTGAAAACTTTTATAGTTTATATATATAAATTTCAGAACTAAGTTATTCCTTAATAACCAATCATACGGTAGCATCATACAATTCATTATATCGCAACCACAATATTGACCTGAGGAATCACATCATGACATTTTTCCCCAAATTGTAGAGCCCTAATGTTAATATTTAACAAATGTCAGTGTGTTAGCTACATTCTGGATTATGCAGATAGCAACCTTCAATTAAGACTATTTTGAAGATTAAAATGAGTGATGCCTAAATGATTTGTTATGATATGGTTTCATGTTATTATAAATATATTACATCATATATAATATATTATATTAACTGTGCTCTTCATACATTTAAGCTGCTTTTTATATTTTTTCATAATGCTTCCTAATTAATTTGTTACTATATGAATGGCTAAATATAGAAATGAGTTGCCAGCCCTTCGGTCTGTTCCACACCGAATTAGAAAGAAATACATTAAGCTAAAAGCATTTATAAAGGAGACAGCATTAAAGCTCTGTCTAGTTCTAGTTCTGTGAGAGTGCTCTGCAGCATGCAAGAGCCAAAACAATTACATAACATTTCTTGTAGCTTGTATCATCAATCTGAATCTATTAAAACACACACACATACACACAAATTATGTGATGTACTTATGGACTGGCCAAAAATAATGTTTTCATGTAATATTACATTCTTAAACTTGTTTTGATGCCTGGGACAGAGCTTTCCCCATCTCTAGGCCTTGGATCAAATTTTTAGAAGAACAATAATATCAAGTTGGCAAAACAATGGGTAAAGGTCTTACAATACATGCAGAGTATCAGTTATAAGGGCATTTGTTATAGGAGTAAAATAACTTCTTATGATGAATGGACAGGCTCCAAACATTCCCGCAACCTTAACACTGTTGGAGATTAATGTAAAATTTAAAATCATATATTCAAGAAACCTTCTTATTTATTCCAGTTTATTACACAGAATTCCAAACCACTCTAATTCTCACACAGCTCAAGGGGGAGTCTCACACATTAACTGCATATATGGGACCCCCACTGTGACTTTTCCTTTTAGACAGACACTGCCTGAATAAGGGAATTGACAAAAATACACAAAAGGTACACAGTGTGGCAGTTGGTAAATGTTTAACCTCTTTTCCACTGAAATACTAATGCTAATAATTACTTCCTGTGTTACAACCAACATAGTACACATAGCATTAATCATAGTAAAGAAAGCAGGGTCAAACAATAAGCAGTTAAGGTCCAGCATAGTTTCCACTCTCAGATCTACTGAAGCGCACGTTGAGACCTGTGTCACCTATAGCAGCCACATTCTTTTCCTTTACTGCATCATTCAACTATTCAACACATAACTTTGTTCTTTGCTTTTCCTTTGTTGAATCGTATTCCCTTTTACACAGATCTTATCCCCTTTCGTACTACTTGTTGGTGGCTTTCATGTCTAGACAGTTCAACATAGGGCAGTTAACAATGAGAATAAAATTTGAATGTGACCTGTGTCTGAATAATGTACTCAAATAAGCTTCTGGATGTTTTCAAACAACACGTGCGTACAGAATTGTATCATCCAGTGGGTGTTGGAACAGGAGTAAATAGTTGTTCATTAACCAATGTGTAATTAGATTCAATTATATTGATTACTGCAGCCCCCTCTGAAAAAAACAAAAAGCAGTACATCAAACAGAATCAACATCTACATATAATTATCCTGACTTTGACTTGCTTACAGAGTGAAACATAGACTCGCTGTGAAAATGGTTATTTCATTAACTCGTCATCTCTGTTAGCAAGCTACTGTTAAAGAGCAAAATGTTTGAAGTTTCTATAATAAGATGTCCAGCAATAAAAGCTTGAAAGAATTGAAGCTGGTCAGACAGTACGTAATAGTGACACATACTTTCTGTTGCAGAGACAATTTATTTTATTACAACGAGATGTGAAAAGAGAAACCCTATTTAATTTTCCTGCTGTATTTATATAATGCACAGTAAAGAAGGTGGTGTCAAAGCTCATTGTCACCATGAGCCACATCAGCATTCTAGTGGCCCTCGAAGGGCCAGTTGTAAATACAAGACAGTATATAGTCTTTGATGAGCGACGCCGCCTCATAACACGAAAGACATACCGGTTTTTCTCCTTGAAGCACAAACAAATATTTGCTTTCCCTTCTTTCTTGGAAGTGCTTCCCTTTTGCATACATTGTTTGTAAGTGCTATTAGATTATGCGCAAATACCTATACATTCACAATAGTGCTTTTATCTTGTTCTACTCTATGCTGTTATACTATATGCAGATTTGATGATGGTTTCTAATCGGGATGTGTGGATATGCTAGTGGCTAAAAATAATGAGCTTAATTTCAACATTCACTGGGGAGGCTGCAGCTTAGTTGTTAAGACACTGGACTCTGGATCAGAAGGTCATGAGTTCAAAAATCATCATCACCATTCAGCACACAAAACAGGAAAATAACAGCTAGCGTGGTAATGCTAATGAGGTGTATTTGGTAGTATTTGACTCATCTGATATATTGGAAAACTATCTGCAACCTGTTGACTTGTAGAACAGTGCCTCCTAAATAAGTATCCTCACAGTCTTTACAAGATTGAAACCAGACTATATGATACGATCTCATGACGTGTTATGTCTCGTTCAGGCCTGCTAGCTTGTAATAAAAATTCCCGGTTCGTATAAAAACAATGTTGCTCTTAAATGTAGCTCCTCGCCTTGAACTGAGAGCATAGATTTCAGCTCTTTTGAGTATCTAAGTAACTACAACTATAACAATATTAATCATGGTCTTTTACGCTGAACAATAAATGTTGTCAGACTTTATTTCTCAATGAACACTTCGACAAATCACACTTTAACTATGAGCAAAATGCCCGTCTGAGCGGCCAACGAAACCACTCACAGAGATGCATATTAATGTCACTTTCAAGCCAATATCACGCTGCCCTTATCTGTATCTATGTCACACTCGAAATAATTAGCAATATAATACAATATAACACAATTAACAATATAACATGACCTGGTCATTCTGACTTGTTATGTACCATTGGATAAAATTCACAGTTTAGTTACAAAAAAATCTGCAGATATGTGTAGCTGATTGTGATACATATCTATATGCAATAATTTCCAATGATCCCAACTCACAGTATGCAACAAACTTTAAATATTCTAGCAATCAGAGAAATAATTTGTCATTTTCTCTACTTTTCTAGAGCCTGCAATCCTTGAAAAGAATTATTAGATTACCTACAAGAAGGCTGCATTGGACAATCAATAAATGAATCTAATCTTACCACTTCAGGTGTGCTGAGCTTACAGAGAGAACTGAAGATCAACACAGGAAATCTCATCATCTGTGACAGCGTTATGTAATAGCTTTAACCGCTTCATGGTGTTGGCCACTCTAATGTTGATAACCACATGTGAGCGTGCGGACGTCAAAGCACTTCACCCCTTGTTTCCCTCGCTCGTAACTAGGTCACTGGTTTCGCCAGATATACCGATTTGCTGAGTCTTTCACCACCGCTTAAAGTGACATAAACGGTAACCAATTGCGGGTGTGTTTGTTCACGCAGGCTATTTGCTGATTAAATCATTGTGGGGAACGCCTCAAGCAGGTCAGTAAAGAGCAAACGCTCAGATGATGATTGTGTGTGGACAGTTGAATTTTTTTTTCCAGATCATTTCAACTAGTCTATACATCTTAATGTGTTTTTTTTGTTGTTGTTGATGACTGGAATTTGTACTTTTATAAATGAAAATTGTAATAGGCAATCACAATCCATTCATTCAATAGATCACCTAAATAACAGTGAACTGTTTAAATCCATTCCAGGTAGATACAGTTACCGAGATGGATCAAACTCAATATAATATAATAGAATATAATAGTATATTATGTGTAGTGGTGTAGTATATCTCTGCCTGTATATTGTAGAGAGCATATTATATCATTCAGAGGCATTCTGAAAACTTTTCAGTGCAGGTGGAGCTAGTGGGAAAATCTTGATTTCTTTGTTGATTTGTTTTTCCATTATTCAATATTAAGTATGTATAATGACTACTTACAAATTTATAATGGAATAGTTCATTGTAAAAAACAAAAAAACAAAAACATAAGTAGTCAGAAACAGGCTATGCAACCTGTCTAACCGCCTCTACTTCTATAGGAGTCAGGTGCTAGGATGCAAGCATGCAGGTGTTGAACATGCCTCGTAAATCTTCACGATTCACAGAATTCGACAGGAAAAAAATGCAAAGGAAAGAAACGGTTGATATCTGGCAAAAAAACATGATTGCATACTTACTGCATCCTTCTGCGTAGTCTGCTTAAGACCCACCATTCACTATCTCCTTTTCATCTTGGCGTAGTGACAAGACTGCGCAACGCCACACACACTGCTGTCCTTTCGTGTCCTCATTATAAGGGTGGAGTGGGGGAATAAACGACTGAAAAATAGATGGATGTTTTCCTCACTATTCAAAAAAAAATAAATAAAGGACAATAAGACCATTCACATGATGCGCATGAACACCTTGTCCCGTCCTCTGCCTTCCCCTACATGCAGTAGTCAGTATTAACCAGTCTGCACCAGTTTACAGCCGCCTCCGCTACTCCAGCCTTCACCAATCGCAAAGGGGAAAAAAATACCTTTCAATCCAGTATGGCCGGTTTCATCAACCGTCCAAATCTTCACGAAGCACGAACATGCCGAGAAAAGAAAGCGCAGCCTGTAATAATAATTACAACAAAAACAAACAAACAAATAAATTAAAACAATTAATGGTCCGAATCAGGAAGTCGGTCAGGGGAGGTGCTTAAGTTTACAAAATCCGGGATGAAGAGCAAACGGAACCGTATTAGACACCGAGTGCGCTACGTAGCGTTTCGGAATGCTATTCTTCATGCACTAGGGAGTGCGCCGGTCTAGGGAGTAAGGCGTTAGTTGGAATGCAACCCCGGTAACAATCTTTATCGCATAGTTTAAGCCTTTAATTTAATATTATCCATAATGCAATAAATGGTTTTAACAATCAGTGTCACGACAGAAACGGAATCTGATACTCATAATCCTAAATGTGACTACTTAGTATACAGTTATTAATTAACGTATTGTAGTAATAATAATAATAATAAAATTATTCTGTTTTAACGTTAATTTTAGGAGGTATACATCGGATTGATTTCTTGTTGAGCTTATTGCTACGTAGTATATAAAGTTTGTTCTGTGTATGGACATAAACACACACACACACACACACACACACACACACACACACACACACACACACACACACACACATGGAATAAAGTTGCAATAATTCATTAAAGTAAAGGCCTACTCAAGATCGAGTATTAAAGCACGAGCTCAGAAAATATGAGGAGCACGTGGCATGTCTGTAACAGGTGTCCTTTCAGGAGGCGCATGGATTCGCACGGATTCCGCATCGTCTCAGTGGAACAATGAATATCGAATACAAAACAGCAGAGACAATTTAATAAAGAGAAGAAAAAAAGAACGCAGAAACCACAAATTAGTGATAATATGTAATGCATTTATTGATTGTTCAATTGATTTACTTTTCCTATAAACATGCCATTAACTCAAAGGCCAATAACATGGGTTTAGATTTTGTTTGTTTGTTTCAGAATAACAATTTTTGGGGAGAGTCATGGTCTTAATGTTAAGCAAGTTTGATATTTGATAGGCTTGAGTGCTCAAATCTCACCTCCAGAACGAGTCTGCATTATCTTCCCTTGATTCAGGTACTCATCATCAGGTACGTTTCCATTACAAATTTGCGTAAAACTTGTGTAAAAATGTCGATAAAAACTGTTGTTAAATGACGGTATTTCCATTAACCATATCTTGCTGTCACTCAAAAACAAATGGGCAGGCTTACTTATATTGCAGCCAATCGCACGTATATCATGTGACATGGAAATACAACAAATTTTACAGTTTTGCAAATTATTCCTTTTTCGCATTGTCTAGAAAAACACCTCATGCAAGCATAAAAACTTTTTTGCGATACATTTTGAAGGGTAACGGAAACAAGCTTATTGGTAAATGACGCAGAATTTAATAGGGGCAGAATTCTATCTAATAAATTGTCTGTCTGTCACAAGACGTACAATAATCAGGTGAATGTGTTTAGGTTTGGTGTTACATGCCGTTAGTATAAATACACCTGTTCCAAGAATTCTCAAGCGTTTGTCCAAGAACATACATAAACAAACCGTTATGGAGTACAAAACAAGTCTAGAATAATGTACTGGGAAATTAGTAATAAACTATAAGAAAATATTCCAAACTTAAAAATAAACTCATTTTTATTTCAATTATACAATCAGAAATATGCATAGAAGACGCAATCTACTAAAAGTAGAATCGACTTTATTTGTCACGTATACATTACAGCACAGCGAAATAGTTTTTCACATATTCCAGCTTGTTTTGGAAGCTGGGGTCAGAGTGCTGAGTCAGCTGTGATACAGCATCCCTTCAGCACAGAGGGTTAGAGCCCTTGCTCAAAGACCCAAGAGTGGAAGCTTGGCGATACCGGAGCACGAAACCCCAACCTTCCAAACAGTAGCCCAGCACCTCAAACACTGATCCCCCCTCCCCCCATAAAAGTAACCATGTAATGAAGGTATTAGTGAGAGATCAGCTTTGTAGGATAACCGTAAATTCATGTTCGTTGCTCTTCCATCTCATAGCTTGAGAGCCCCTGAGTCTCTGGCGATTGTGATCTGGGGTTTTGTCTGTGTGGAATGTTCTCCCCATGGCCATATGTATTTCCTCTGAGCCTCTTTTGTTATCTCCCAAAAAATGTCACCTATATGCCAAATGGTAAATTTGCTATTCTTAATTGCTTCTAATGTAAATGAATGAGTGTATGAATGTGTGTTCCTATAGACATTCCATCTAGGGTGCACATGTTGCCTTGCAATAGTTGTCACACTTGAAGGATTCTCTTTTCTCTAGTTTGTATGTTCTCCAGTCTGTCTTAGTATGAAACCAAGATTGAACTGTTTGTCCTCTAAACATTGTGTCACATTGATCACCATCCCATAAGTGAAGCATGAGAGTTTTTTTTCTGAAGCAGGGACTCAACTACAGTGAGTTATCCTAGCCACATAAAATGCTTCATGTACAACCTAGTGCAAACTGTGCAAGAGAAAAAAGTGCAAAACAGACATGAGAAAGCGCAGGACAAATAAACAAAGCACGAAATAGCAACAACCAGTAAACCTGCTGTATATGTTATACAGAACAATGTGCATAATCATCTGTGTGAACATCCCATAGTGGCCCCTCCAGATCCATGAACATCTCTGGAGAGACCTGTAAGTGGCTGTACATGAATGATCCCTATCAAACATGACCCAGTTTGTTTGAGAGGCTTTGCAATGAAGAATGGAAGAAAACATCCGAATTCAGTTGTGCAAAGTTGTGCAGTTGTTGCATCATATTGAAAAAAGACATTATGGCTGTAATTGTTGCCAAAGATGTTTCATTGAGTAATTGGTTATGTAATTGTGATAGTTTGGCGCATATATATATATATATAGATATATATATATATATATATATATATATATATATATATATATATATATATATATATATATATATATATAAACGAATACGCTGTTATCTTTTATGATGCAGACCGACCTTGAGTTCAGTGTTAAATCTTGTAAATGAACTTGGACAAAGACACATGCAAAGTAAATAAATGAAATGTTCTTGATCATGAAGTGACCTTTTTTTGTAGTGAACATATGTTTTAAAGATTTTTGCCTCTTTGGATGACCAGTTGCTTGGGAACTCTAAGGAACACACAAAGAACGAAGAACAAAATAACAAGGATCTTAAGCTCATTGTCAAAGGCTTTAAACAGAACACATAGTGACAATGTGAATCACACGTTCCGGCTCTAAATCTGCTGTGCTGGCAAACTCCAAGCACACAGAGCTGCATCTCAATTTATGCCGTTAGAAAAGGCAGGTTTGAGCCAGTTCTAACTAGATGAAATACAAATGAACAAGCAGTGGTTTGAGCTTGTTGGGAACATTTGGCATTGTGTATGTGTATATATACATATGTGTGTGTGCGTGTGTTAGTTTTCACTGGCAACATAAGGTATTTCGGGTATTAGCAATATGGTATTTTTGTTAAGGTACGCATTAACTTCAAGGGATCTGTGATGTGTACATCACACACTAGTTTATATTTGTGAATTTTATCATATAAACACTTCTGTCAGTTACATGAGTTTGCACTTTCCTTGAACCGAACTTCATTTGGATGAATTATTCAAAATTAATGACCTAATAAGTTGAGTTGTGAAATGTGGCTATGATCACCAAGTCTTTAAAAAGCAATATGATTGTTGATACATTATAAGCTTTATTCAGTTATGAAAACATTAATAACGGAGAAAAAAAAGATCTGTAGACAAGCAAAAGAAAAACAACTTTATATACAGTACATGTAAAATGCCTTAAGTTTAAGTGTATGAAACTAAAACTTAAAGCCTATACAAGAATAGGCTTATCCTTTTTTCCCCCCCATAACTGTTGTTCCACCGCATGCCTTAAAAATCACATGTGCAATGGGCTATCGTGTTTCTCTTCCCATCTCAAGGTTAGACTATTTTTTCCCACGTCGGACTGAATGACATGAAACCCCCAGGTCCATTGGTCATGCTTGAAGAGGATGGCAGTGTTTTCAGCTCTTAAGTGCCGAATGATAGTCTAGCATCGACTGAAGTCCTTTGCTTCTACTACACAACCACAGACATTCCTATTTTGCATGCAGAGACATGACCTCTCTGGGTTTGAGGAAACAGGCTGTGAGCTTTCATTAGTAAAGTCTTCTTTCTGAACAAGGTAACAAGGCACAAGCGGTATGCATTGGCAGCATGATAGGAACACTGCAACAGCATGCAGCGTTTTGGCACTGGGCTATCAGGAAAACAGGAACTACACTAGTACATTTTTGTTCCCTAAGGCACAAAAGCATGAAAACAAAATGTAGCTTTCCATAAAAGCTGGTGGCTCTTACAATCCCCTTGTGCACTTTAAATATTATTGCATTCACTTTTCTCCTTAACTGGATACAGCAATGATGGCGATACATTTAATATATTTAGTTTTAATTGCATGACCTTAAACTGACTGGAGATATGAAAAAGGGCATATTCCTTATGTCACATTTATTGAAACTACAACATATACTTATATTCTTTGCTTTTAAATGACGTCATAGACGACATTTGAAATCCAGATTCAATATACAATAAGTCTTTCAAGATCTTTTGGAATCCCTGGTCTTTGCTTGTGGATTCCTCTCTAGTCCACATATTTTCATCTGGGTCATGGGATTGGGATGACCAGTGCAAATTCATACTCAGTGAACGAGTGGTATGCAGGTTTAGAGTCATGAACTGGATTATAGTGGAAGAGAAACAGGCTGAGTTTTCAGATCTGTATAGGCTACATTACGTGCGTTAATGCAGTTATTCTATCTAGTTTATTTCTATAGAAGGCCATTTAAAAAGGATAGCTAAGAGATACTCTTTATGGACAAAAGTACTGGAACACCTTACCTTTCCTGCAACATTTTCTGTTTTTTCTCTAAGACGTTACCACAAAGCTGGGGAAACATTTGTATAGGGCGTCTTTAGATGCGGTATAACCTAAACCTGCTCCAACATAGCAATGCGCCTGCGCACAAAGCAAGCTCCATGAAGAAAAATATTGTAAGTGGCCTGCTATAGATTATCTGATCTCAGCCCTTCTGAAAACCTTTGGGATGAATGTGAACACTGACGGAACCCAGGCCTTCTCACCTCACTTACACCAATACCTGAATTTACCAACACCATTGAGGCTGATTCACAGCAAAGCAGAGCCATAACTTTTGGGATTTGGAATTGGAATTTTCACTTTTGAAATTCTCTTAATTCTCAGCAAAACTGACCAACATTAAAATAAGCATTTTTAGCCTTTATCAGTATTTGTAAGCCATGGTCCTGGAAGGTTTCTAATTAGTTTTTTGACTGAGCACATTTTGTACATCCGCCCTGGTGCAAAGTCTCTCTGAGACACAGCTTCCCGTGCTTGTTGGCTATTGATTAAAGATTCACTGACCCATTACCAGCAAACCATTTGAAGTATTTATGCAAGTCTTTTGATATGTTTAGCATAATTGGACAGAATTTGGAGGAGTAGCAAAAGAAATAAATGTTAATAAAAAATGTGTAAAAAAAAAAGGGCATTGGACCTAGGGATGCCAGTCTTACAACGTGGATAGATGATTTAGAATTCATGGTCATTGGCCACCAAATAATGGGATGAAATATTAAAAGGTTTTCTTTTAGCACAGTCACAATAATTTAATCCAACATAAACACCCCAGTCACAAAATTCACTGTTATAATAAACATCAATGTGCCAATTCTGAGCTTTTGAGTTCTTGACAGTTAAGGACAATGGCTTTATTTTTCCCCACACATGCATAATCATACCATACATTTTTTTTGTTGTATATTAGGCACATCTAAAATAAATCCTAGCTTTTTATCTTCAATATGGGGAAAATGCATCATCTCAACATTTAAAATTCATGAATATTAGTTATTTAATGACACAGGTTATAGGTTTTTCTTGAGAAATGTTGCCATCTCTGGTGGAAACAAAGCTATTACAAGCTATTTTACACCATCCTCTCTTTCGGCTGCTCCCGTTAGGGGTCCCCACAGCGGATAACCGTATTTTAGTGATCTGCATGTTTGGTTTGGCGCATGTTTTACGTTGGATTCCACCCTAACGCAACCCTCCCCATTTATCCGGAAACCAGTGTCTAGTACTCTCTGCTAAATTGATCACATTATACTGCTATCTCAGTGCCTTTTATTGTGTTATGCTGCCATTTGGTGCCAAATCACTCTAAATGCATTCAAATACAAACTCTGGTTTCACTTCTCAAGTGCTGCAGCTTTTTTTAGTGCTCAATCAAAACAACAGTCTTCCCATCGTTTATAAAGATGACTGACTACAGTAAATGAACAATGTAATGAAAATGCCAATAGAATTACTTAAGCCAGCGATTTATAAATAGCACATAAAATGCTCCGCCATTCTGTGTTTTGCTGACACAACACCAAATAGAAAACGATGACCTGATTAACCATAACATTGCACTGTCCATTACCATCATTCATGCTTAAAAGCAGCTGTGAATCAATCTGAAGGAATTCTCCAAGCACAAAATTAGCTTCAGCATCTGATACTGTCAGTCTTCTCAGTCTAAAAGAAGGACATCACATGTTTAAAAAAATAAAAATCATGTGACTTTGCTAACACTTGCACTGCCACAGTATATTGACTGTCCATGTCATGTGAGATCAAGAAAAATTAAATGGACTACAGGCAAATATCACTAATACAGGGCTTTGTCCAACATTAACCGTAATTTTGTAGTGAAAATCTAGTCAAATTCTGGGAGGACAGCACCAATATTGTCTTATCTATGCAATTTCGAATTGCTAATAACCTACAAAAGGTTCAATGTTTAATTTCTTTGGAAGCAAAAAAGATGTTGAAAATTGTGTATATTTTATGATAATTCTTCACCCATAAGCCAATTGAACGTCTAAAACTTGAGCTCTGTTTTCTGTATGGAGTCGTGTCTGCGAGATTAAATGAAGAATCTCAATTTATTCTGATAACTGACACTTAGTCTAGCTCTTTACTGTGTGTTCGGTCATTTAAAAAGCATTAATCATGATTAGATTGATAATCACAGATCAGCAATAATTTTTCAAATAAAATTCTCACCAATAATACTGTAGAAACATTCAACCCATATTTCTGCGGGGCCACCATGTAGTCAGTAAATAGAAAGATTGTTGCATCATTTTTCAGTCATTTCAACAACACTGAAAGCAAAACAAAAGTAAGGAAACTGCATGCACAGAATATTCTTCTGTATATTTATTTTTTTGGTGTTAAACAAAACTCTCCGCAAAGAAAAAAAAGTGCGGTAAAACTACAGCAAGCACTTAAGTAGAAAATCTTACAGTACAACAGTGCAAAGGCAAGTAATGGCAATTGAGGGAGTCCAGGTTGAAGGCTCCCTTTTTAATAGGCACACTTTTTCAACCAAAAAAAAAAAACATTTGTTCTGCATAATGTCCATCTAAAAGAAAAGAATCGAACAAATGGAACTAAAATGCATATTTGGATATAGCTGAATAGACAGTATGTGGGCTGTAGAGAGGTAGCGGCAGATATATATATATTTCAAATGAAAATGATAAGAACATTTTAGTGAGTTGTGATAGTCAGAATATATCACTGTAGAAAAAGGCTGTACAACAAATGCTATTGTCCAGCTATGAAACGCCTCAACAGCAATACTACACAAAAGTCATTAAGTAATAGCTTGTGTATTAGCATTGGTAGTAGCATATTTGAAAAGGAGGTATATTTTGATGGAAATTTCTTTAGCTCATCAGTAAAACTCAACAGTGACGCGAAATGAAAAGGACTAGACAGATTACCTGAGAACAAAACTTATTTCGGTGCCACCACCCCTTCTAACCTTCAGTGCCTAAACCTTCAAACACTTCATTGACCCAACAAGTAAATTACATAGTTCATTAAAGCCATACTATAAAGTACATTGTAATACAATTTTTTTTTGCACATACACTTTACAATCATGCTAAATTCTGGAGAACCAAATGACAGGATGGTAATGTTTTAGTGCAAACTGTTGTAGTAGCGAAGATGGCGACATTAACTAAACTAATCTGCCAGTGAGACAGCTAATTAATTTTTTTTTTTTTTTTTTTTTTTTTTAAATATCAAGGCAAAAGTCTACTGTGACTACAATATATATATATATAAAAAAAATAAGCAGCTCCTTACTTTTTCCCCCCTTACCAAGGGGAATGTTTCCACCCACTTGGGTACTATTGGATTACAAGCCTAAAGCTTGTGATTTTAAAGGTCATTTCTCTCATGGATAAAGTCAATATAAAGTGAAATTCGTCCCTTCGAGAAACTTTCATGTCTTTTCCCCTTCAGTGAGATAATTCTTTTGCAAAGTGAAATTTGATTAGTCTGTCTGGTTGTTTACTTGGAAAAACAAACAGAAAATCATAGATTCACTATAACAAAAGAAGAAATATAATGCATATTTCTACAGATAAACAATGCACCATGGAACCCACATAGTAGCCTGCTACTCCAGTTTTATTACTGAAGCCATTCATTCACTGCAATTAGTATAGAGTAAAAAGACAAATCATCGAACAATGATTGTTGACATATCTGGATGGGACATACAACTACTACACACTACAACACTACTCCCTTCTCTGGCTACCGCCCCTGCAACATTAAAGAGGCTGCAAAGGTCATTTGGTCTTTACAATGGCAAAATACTGCAGTTCGTCAGGCGAGCATGGTTCAGTACTTGTTTCGTAAAACCTTTACACGAATAAAGACGTCCGCGCCATTATTAGCAATGCAATACATGCAATGACGTGTCTTTCGAATACACCATAACATTGAGGCTAATCGCTAATCTGTGATACAATACAATTCTACATAATAAGGTGATATGATAAATGATCTTAAATACTTCACCAGCTACATATTACTTCAAAGAGACTTCCATTTTTTTTATAAGATAATATGAACTTCCAAATATCTAAGCATTTAAAAGCAGGTACTCACCCATAAAACGTCAAAATATCTAGAGTGGAAGTGGGATACGAGTTCAGTTAAAAATTGATTAGTAACGCTGCCTTTTTTTCTTTTTTAACATTTGAAGATTTTTACAAAAGATAAGAAACATCACTCGGCTCTCATATTATCCCTGATTTCTGAAGGCAGAGTGTCAAACAGGGTGTCTTCTACCAAAAGGCCACTGCGCTTCAAGCCTTGGCAGCAGCCGAGTTCAGCAGGCAAAACTTCAAAATGATTGCCCTTTAATTCCAAATAAGTCAGTGCTGCCAGGTAGGAAATCTTTGGTGAGAGCACGGAAAGCATGTTCCTCCCGAGTTTGAGGGTCTTCAGCTTCTTGCAGAAGAAGAGCTCATCTGGGAGCGTCTCGATTTTGTTGGAAGAGACAGAGAAGTACTGAAGGCTCTGGAGTACCCCGACTTCTGGAGGAATGAAGTGGATGTCGTTATAGGAAAGGTCAAGATGGCGCAGCTTGTTGCACAGGAACAGATGCGAAGGCAAAATCTCAATCTTGTTGTGGCTGAAATAGAGACGCTCTAGACTGCCCAGCTTCTTGATATGCTCTGGGATGTGAGTGATTGCGTTGTGCCACAGCTTCAGGCACGTGAGTTTCCGGAGGTGCTGGAAGCTGATGATCTCCTCAACAGAACGCAAGCTGTTCTCCTTGAGGTCCAGCTCCTGCAGGTGAGTCAGGCTGAAGATGGCATGGGGAATGCGTTCAAGGTCACAGTGGACCAGCTCGAGCTCGATAAGATGCACCATTTTTTTTAAGTTGTTTAGCATGACCAGCTTGGTGCCGTCGTTGTGCACGTACAGGCGCTGGAGGTGGCTGGACACGTCCACCACTGACTGCGGGATCTTTGTGAGGTTGCTTTTGAGCGTCAAAGTTTTAAGGGACTTGAGATCGCGCAAGGAGTCCAAAGTTATGTTCTTTGATGCATCTGGACTCAGAGAGCCAATTAAATGGAGCTCCTCCAAATTTCGAAGACTGTACAGCCACAGGGGAAGCTCACGGTTGTCGTCAAACTTCACGCGCAGAACCTTCAGGTTTTCCTTGAGGAACGACAGGGCTCCCGTGTGGATTTTGAGGTTGCACTGGTGCAGGGAAAGCTCCTGAAATTCTTCCAGCTGAGAAACGGCTGCGGGAATTGTGACGTTATTGATAATCTCCAGTTTCAAAGACTGCAGCTCGCTGACCTCGAAGACCGTGTCGGGAAGCCCGGAGAGCATGAAGAGTTGAAGCTCCAGTCTGTCGCTGGCGTTGATTTGTAACTTTTGCCGAAGTTTTTCTACGGTCCACTCGTGGTTCAGATTGAGCTGTTTTAGCTTGTTTTCGCTAACCTCGGACAAAAACACCGCAAACCTCTTGGAATACAGGGGGTCGTATTGGTCAATCATGTGCAACATAAAGGCAAAATCATTTTTCACATCCGGGATGTCGTCGATTCCAGTCTCCTGTCGCACATACTCAAAAGAGTACTCTTTCAGTGAACGGTAGAAAAGCCAGTACGAGGTATAGAGGCACGTTAATCCATAGACGCTTAAAAAACATAAGTAGCAGTAGCAGAGCTTGGAAAAGAGATGAGCCATAGTGTGATTACACAAAAAATTTCGGTAGCCAGTCATACTCTCGACATCCGCCTCGCACTTAACCGTAATTCTAACCTTTGACACCAGGAAACTGTTGTAGGCAATAATTAGAACAAACTTGATCACTTTGATAACAGTCTGTCGAACATACATGAGATACAACAAATCCCCTTCCTCCACATGAAGTCGGAACTTTTTCACCTTCTCAAACAATGCTTTGGCTTGCTCTCCTTCTTTCTTGTCAAGTGCGCTCGCTGTTTGTTTGTCCACTACGATCCGTTCAGGAATAGACCTCAGCGACTGGGTTTTCTCCAGATTACCCTCCACTGTGGACGTATTAAGGTTGGATCGACTTGCGCTGTTCTTTTTGTGGTCTTTCTCCTCCGGGCTCTCTCCGGACACCTCGGACAGAGCCCTCGTCGTCCACGGAGAATCAAAACATTTGCCCAATATGGAGATGAAGTGCTCAATTTTCGAGCTTGAGCCAGGGAACTTGAACCAGAAATTACTGCATACCATGAATACAATGGTATGTATGAGCACCAGGTAAGGAAAATACTTGGCATACCAATGCAAAGCCTTTTCGTAGCACAACTGGTTAACAAAGCTGTACTGCTGCAGGTCCAGGTTGGTTTTGAGTCCCCTCATCTCATATGATACAGACACAGAGGTGACAGGTGGAAGAGTCGAATTAGTCAGGTCCTTCGGGAGCTCCGTCTGGTTCAGTGAAGGCACCGTCTGGTTTGGAGCGTATACCTTGTGCGGAAGGCATATAATTTTGTCTTGCATTACCTGAAATGGAAAAAAAAATGTTGTCAATATTAAAACATTAGGAGAGAATGTAATTGAGTTTCGCTAAGATGTATGGATTTTCTAATGTCTTTCAACCACTTCAGTTCCTTTGGGTGTATACTTCTTGGAAGATCACAAAAAGGGAAAGTGTAGCTCAACGGTTTATAGCACTGGGCTACTGATCGGAAGGTCGGGGATTCGAGCCCCGGTATTGCCAAGCTGCCACCCTTGGGTCCTTGACCAAAGTCCTTAACCCTCTGAGCTCCAGGTACGCGTAAAAATGGCTGACCCTGCACTCTGAGCTTCCAAACCAGCTGGTATATGCGAAGAAAAAAGAAGCTCCCTCACAGGATCAGTATAAAATAAATAAATAAATAAATAGGTCTACATTCAGCAATAAAACATAAAGGATAGTTTTCATCCAAGACCCCCCCCCGCCAAAAATACAATTATGCAAACGTGAAATTTAATTAGATAAAACAATTTTGGAAAGGAAACAACATGGGATGGTCAAGCTCTATTTTTAGTGTACTGACATCAGTGTGATTCATACAGGAAATGACTGGCTGTGCTCATGACTCCTCCAGGGGGAGACATGCTCACTTAAATGCCACAAACCTCTTCAAAGAGAATAGCTCAATCAAGAGTACAGGTTTGCTTCTGAACCCAAAACACTTCTAGAATTTGGACAGTCATCACTATGCTTCTATTCAATACATGTATGGAATAGTGCCTACATGTGCTCTTTGTAAAAAAAGCCTTTAAGCATGGTAGGTGGATTTACAATCCACTTTGCCCGGAGCTTGTTTCAAAAATAAAGAGCATTATCAATTACTGAATTTAGCAAAAGCCACCCGAACAACAAGAGTGTTCAATAAATCCTTGGGGCAAAGATCATGAGCATTTTAGTCATGTCTGTTTTCTGTTCCCCTTGCATTAGAGTGCCGGTGCTAAAAAAAAAAAAAAAAAACCTCATAAAACCTGCATGAAGCACCCACTGGCCCACTCAATCATCCTTTAACAGAAAAGCCTTCTAGCAAAGGGGTGTGTTCTTCTCTTCATAACAGGAAACTGTTCTATAATGGCAAGGATGGCAGTGATGTCGGACATCTCTATCCAAGCATTCGGACGCAAACTTCATCAGGGCACTGCTCATTTCCGTCACAATGAACTCCACAATATACGCATGGGATGGATATTCCCACCCAGATGTTTTTTGAGAGATAAATGATTATTAGGATTATCTCCAGGAACTTGGATAAAGGAGCAGACGGGACATGTGACTGGCAGGAGGAGGAGAAAACAGGGAGGCTGCAAGGGAGGAGGGGGGACTTTTACAAGAAGGGCAGGGCCCAGGAGAGAACAGGGAAAGGAGGAGCTGATCTAAGAGTGTGTGTCTACTTCTCCTTCCTGTAAGCAAACCAACACTCCACTATTAAGCACACGCCAGGCAACAGTGGCCCGTCTGTGCACAGATGGAGCTGGAGTGATCAGACTGCGGTGTGGAGGCGTTTACTTTCCACTCCTTTAACAAGAGGAGGGCTGTACTGCTCCGTCTGCAGCCACGTTGCCTGTTTATACTCAATCTGCAAAGAATGTCTTAATTGCGCCTTCATTCAAGCCACTCGCGCTGTGAATCCCAGACAGAGCAAGTATTCTGCAGCGAAAGGAGTGGGAGCCACATTCAAATGACATCCAAATGCTGGAAAAAATAAAACGGAATGCAAGATGAAAAGGGCTGGCACTAACCTGCAGCGTGCACCCAAACACACCGATCATGAGCATGACCACCGACAGATATTCGGCGAACACATCCCACCATGGCTTGAGGACTCGGAATGCCGGCTGCTGTTCCGTGAACTGTCGGAATTCTGTGACCGGAATCATTTTCCTATAGGGACACAGTGAGGAAACATGAGATGAAATTAATGGACTTGAACCGTATCAGGCCTTGTAGTTCATTTCTCCACGCTGCTCTCTCGACGAGAGTAAATGTTGTGCAAGGACCATTCAGTCGTGTCTAAGGCGTATCATGTTTCTGCATGAATACAACAGGAAGGAAGATTAAAATGCCCCTCGCACGAATAGCCAGCCTTGAGCTGCCCTGATGGCACTGTAAATTCGCTTTCCTGAAACAGCCCCTATGTTGTTCACCACCATATCCGCATCGTATTAACTGCCACGCGAAGTTCACCTTCTTGTCCGGCAATGTTCTGTGATGAGACCCACAACAGCATGTTCTGTTCCAATAATCAGGGCTAATTGAAGATGTTGAGCTGAAGAACAATAGTTCCAGTTTGAAATAGCTTGGCCTCGAATACTGGCAAAGATGTCCAATGACCAAAACAAAAACGGAGGGTGCAAAAAACAACAACAAACAAACAGATTTTTACCACAAGAACCCTAGTGTATGTTGCTAGATGTAATTAGATGTCCACTATGCACGAATAAGAAAATAGGAAGTGTGTTGCAATTAGTTAATAATAATAATCGATGGCACCATTTTAACTGTCAAAAAAAAGCCCATAGTCCCACTCATTCATTTTCCGATCAGTTCACAAGATAGAGGTTCCTGAATTAACTTTAAACAGACTGGAACATAGCAGAACTGGAATTAAATATAGATCTGCTGTGCCTTTTCCTTTTTACTGAAATGCTTTTAATTAAAAAAATAATAGATATATATATATATATATATATATATATATAGATATATATTGTTCTAAGTATATATTAATGTTCTCGTAATTGCTTATGCAATGATGCTAATGATGATGCGAAATGCGACACAACACAAATACCCAGTGTGCAAACCAATAAAATGTCCAACAAAAATCTACTCTATATAGCTAGGCTCATATTCTCAGCGAAATTACATGATTATTTACTATGGTTCAAATATGGTTCATTATTTGATTATTTTATGGTTCAGTATTATAATGATCCATAAATTAAAGACTGATTATTCTCTTCTTATACTTTGCAACCATTTCAACATGCATACAAACAGTACAACTAAATGGCACAATCACATACATCAAGCATATACCATCTAGCCAAGTTTTTTGTTTTTTATAATTTTTTGGCAGTTGTGAGATACTGGGGCATGCTTCACTTAAATATTTCCTTTGGATGAGCAGCACACCACAACAAGCCAAAAGAAATCACAAGTAGCTGACATGTACTTGACATAGATTTCACATCTGGCTGCAATCTCGCCGTGTCTGACTGAACCTAATGCAAGTGCTCTTTAGTCTTTAGTTCAGCTAGAACCCGGTCCTAACGCATTTCCTCTTTGATTTGATAAATTATTGACGCTGGCACTATCCTGCTCTCTTACCCTTGGTACTTGTGAAAAGCATTTTGTGGTGGAGTCTTTCAGGAACAGAGGTGGCAACAGGAACCAAAAATATATGCTGAAATAAGCCATTTCAGCCAACAGAAAACCACAATGACTCCTCGATTAGCAAGGACCATCACTTCTTTCCATCTTCCAAGAGAGCTAAAGTGTCCTTTGATACAGCTGTGTGTCTGCGTTGCAGATTAATGAGCCAACGTTCCAGGAAAATTTTTCATAAATTATATCATAGCCAATCTTTCTATCCGGCATTCTCTTTAAACGATAAACGTGTCATCGGCAAGAACTTCAACATCATGAGCCGAGTAAATAAAGATGACCAGACCTGATCTGTTGGTATGCTTCAGAGCTATATCTACAAAGAGGTTATTTTTATAATTTTTTTTTATTACCGTCTTAAAAAGAAGCGTCAGTTAATACATGCAAATGTGCTATGCAAATTTACTACTTGCGCCATAACGTCTGTGAAAATCTAAAGAGGTTCAGCTTTTCTAAAGTATAATGATAAAGAAAAATGTATTTTATATATGCACACATACACACAAACTTACAAGCTGTATATAAAGGAATCAATTAAAGGAGTGGAGCAGTTACACTCCACACAATGACATGCTTTATCACAGGCATAGGGCGGGAATGGGGGATTACTGAAATGTATCGGCATCTGTATTGTGATTCTCGGTACATAAATATGTTGACTTGCATCCTCACATATTTCTGACAACACAGCTGCCTCAGTACAAGTACTAAAATGAAGATCTTATTTAAAACGCTACAGTATGATAATGTGAATATAGCAGGCTCGCAACCAACCCATTTACTGCAAGTGCAACCAAAGACAGCAATATGATCTCTCCTATAACACTCATCTAAAAGTCCCCGATACAAAATGTAAACAAAACATCATAATGACAGGGGGGGAAAAAAAGGTTCTGTCAGTAAATTCTACACAAGCCATCATCTGATAAGATA
>JACRUU010000016.1:11051176-11288676 GCA_030449085.1 Kryptopterus vitreolus
TGAAGGAGGGAGGTAGCATGTCCTTGGGACTGCGGTGTAGAGAGATCTCTCTCTCTCTCTCTCTCGCCCCGCTTTCAAATCAATAACCATCTGCAGTACTCGCCGCCGCCACTAGAGGTTAGAAAATTCTCTTCACTATCCAATGTTATATATTTATTTCTGCTAGTTGTTCGCGTCCCGTCTAAACTTTATGACGTAATCGCATTATTAGCATATACAACGTATGTGTGTTTAAGATTTGTGTGTAAACAGTGATGAATATCATCACTGCGTCTCCCAGATATGGATGGGTTCCTCTAAAATAGAGAGGCTTCCTCATATCGTCTCAGGACGTTTTTTCTTCTAATGAGCATTAGCTTGCTCATTAGGGCTAAATAGTGATATATTGTGATATATTTGATTTGTTATGATGTAGTGATAAATAATGATATGTTTGATTTTTTTTCTTCCTTCAAAGCTCTATTGGAACAATTCACATGTCAATGATTTTAAATCAATGATTTTAATATTGTTAATTAGACCCAAGAGTGCATTGCTTAGCATAAGTAAGGGTAAATTCGCCCATTCGTGCTATCATACAGCAACATGAATGGGATGCAGATTAACACAACTATTCACAGTCTATGGCCACTTCAGAAAAGGCAATAAATGTATCTGCATGTGTCTGTAGACACAGGGAGAACATGTGATACTACAGAAACACAAATCCAAGATCAGGATCAAACCAAGAACCCTGAATCTTTGAGTCAACAATGCTGCTTGGCTTTAATAACATACAGATAGAGAATATTCATAATGCACGTTTCTAAAATTATGGTCAGGAAGGGTGAATATTAATTTTCATTCATTCATTCATCTTCTACCGCTTTATCCGATCTTCCCTCGGGTCACGGGGAGCCTGTGCCTATCTCAGGCGTCTATGGGCATTAAGGCAGGATACACCCTGGATGGAATGCCAACCCATTGCAGGGCATACACACACACACACACACACACATTCATACACTAGGGACAATTTTCCAAGGTGCCAA
This sequence comes from Kryptopterus vitreolus, assembly GCA_030449085.1. Taxonomy (NCBI): domain Eukaryota; kingdom Metazoa; phylum Chordata; class Actinopteri; order Siluriformes; family Siluridae; genus Kryptopterus; species Kryptopterus vitreolus. The sequence continues at coordinate 11,052,208 of JACRUU010000016.1, forward strand.
TCAACCTACCGTGCATGTTTTTGGACCGGGGAGGAAACCGGAGAACCCGGAGAAAAACCCCCTGAGGCACGGGGAGAACATGCAAACTCCACACACATGGCCGAGACGGGAATCGAACCCGGCCACTGTGCCCCTTGAATAATAATTTGCAAAAATTAAATAAACATTGAAAAGAAAGGTTGTGTTTTTTTCCATTTCTATATGAAAGTGAAATTTTAAAATATACATGTAGAGTGTACAAATGAATTAGATGTTCCTGTAGATACTATACAGTGGCAGAATGAGCATAATAGTAAATTGCATTACATTCACATTAAGCCGTTTGGCAGACACACTTATCCAGAATGACTAAATCAATGTTGGCAGTGCATATAGTTAGAAGGTGAGTATCTGGTTTTGCTTTGTTTTCAAACCTAACATTTTCATGTTCTCTTGCAATGAGTTGGTGGCTTATCCTTCCTCTTGTGTTAGGGTCAACAGAGACTCATTTTTGGTTTTAAATGTACAAAAGTTCCACAGAAATTTGTTTATTGCATAAAGGCTTTTGACTTAGTCAGGAACTGCTATTTAACCAAAATATTATTTTTTACTAAATCATAAAATGCTCTGGTTGAAATTAGAACCCTTGTGGTGTTTGGGTCACTTTTGACCCAGTTATAATATAGGACTATAAAACAATAATTAGTGCCAATCCTGAAAATATAAACACACCATTTGTTCACTAACACTGTCAGACAACAGTCCACTTACAGCCGATTCTCTCCAAAACCTGAGAGCTTTAAGGAGCTTCTCTCTTTGCCTGTTTGCCTCAATATGACTGTGGGGTGTGAATATCATATGTGAATTTATTAATTTTACCATCTATTACTTTGGGCAATACTTTGTTAGGAGGAAACTTAACATGATGGGAACAATACAAAAAATAGAACAGGGTCATACTTTCTTCAGAATTTGCTCTTACAGACAGTTTTTACCACAGTTGTTTTATATTGTCCTAAAGAAAACAGAGTGTGGTACTTTTATAGCTTTGTAATCAGGAAGTGACAAAAAGCCCAAACTTATCCTGGACTATAATTAAAAACCAAGGAGGACTGGACAACCTGCACAAGATGATTACCACCTTCACTTGCCAGTGAATGACAAAGGGATGGTCTATGGTTGTTTTTATAGCATTCTAGATGTGTCTACATACAATGCATTTGTGTTGTAGACCCACATCCAGCTATGATGGAACCAAAAAAAACAAGCGAAAATATGTTTGGGGAGTGAGGAAGTTCCAATGTTAAGGCACACATTGAGGGAAGGGATTAGGCGTTACAATCTTGATCTGAAAGCTAAAGATTTCACCTAACTTTCCATCAACACCATCACAGAGAGCATCAGTACCAGTAAGTTTTTCAGCAAGTCTTGCCTCAATATAAACGAGTACAGCCACAGCCATGACCCCACTGAGGCCACTTGATTCTAAAAGAAAGAAGTGTAAGCTCTGCCCTAGCAATAAAGGCAGAAACATATTATGCTTCTACTGCAAGAAACACTCTAATAGTGTCAGTTTTTTCCACACATCCATCTAAAAACATACACATGCATGTTCTTTCACACAAAGACTTTTTTTAAATCAAGTACTTCATTTCTATTGGTTTGATATGCTTTATTAGTTGTTCTTTGTTTGACCTTGCAAATCTACATTTTGTATTATTACTTGTTCTGATGTTCATTTTGTATTTGTGTTCAAGGCATATTTTTGGGAGATAAAAAACGAAGTAAAAATATACGGGTTAAAATCGACCTATAACAGCATAGATGTTACTATAATTAATACTTTAAAAAGTAATAGTTAGGTAACATAATGATCTTTTATTTATTTCTATTATTCTCTTGAGGTATTAAATTAAAAATGAGACGTATGCTGTCAAGAGAAACCAAAAACATTTAAACCAATTTTTTTATGGATAAAGAAGGCTGATATGTTAACCAAAAGGTAAGAAAGGAACCCATATAATAAATAATTGTTTTGAAGGTATATTATGGCTATATAAAAAAAATAAAACGGGTCAAAACTGACCAGTTAACATAAGGGATAGTAACAGCAAGCTAACACCAGAGGAAGGTTAACACCACTTAACACTGGATAGAAGTCCAGCACCAATACATGCATTGGAAATGCTCTGTTCTTTAAAAAAATGTTGGCATTTGAATTTAGGATACTTTGTGTACAGACACAAGTTGTTTGAAGTTTATTTTATATAATACAACATAGTGGATTTGTGAGGAATAGAAAAATTGTACTATCCATCTATCAATTTAGCAAATCTAATATTAAATAAATCTTATATTTAGTTTTAGATAGAATGAAAGGGTAAACAAAAGTGAAACAGAGGAGGGAAAAAAACCTGATTTATTGTGCAATTACATGTAGGTCAGTCTATTGTCTCCGGATTCATTTTCAGAATATTGGGTTACAACCATGTGAATTACCTGCCCTATTAGTCTTATGCCCACACAGCCCCTCTCTGTCCTCTGAAAGCCCACTTACATGTCCCACTAGTCTCTTTATGGTCCTCTCATCAACGAAAAGTCGATTTGGTTTGAGGTTCTGCCATTTCTCTGGTTCAGCAGTCTTCTTCTGTCTGAGATCCAGCAGCATAGGGCCTGTCAAGTGACTGGCACTCAACGGTACACAATTTATTATGGCCCAGAATGAGATTACATTAGTGCTGTGCATTTGAAGAGTCCATTTTAATGAACCTCAATCTATAAGTAAATACGCCAAATTTCCTCAATTTAATTTGCTTAATAAATGTAGTGTATCTCCATGTTAAATTTTGAAGGAAAGTCCGTAAAAAGAAAAGAAAAAAGCAATTATTCTGGGTAATTGTGATAACAGAAAGGGTTTCTTGCCCAACAGATTATTTCTGTTTCAAATTATGCCAATATTGACCATCAGCCAAAGGCAGGCAATAATTAAAATAAAACACAATCTTACTCATACATAGAAAGCAGAATCTATAACCCATGTACTGTGCATAATAAAGACAAACGAAGCATTACAATTTTGCAGGTAGTTTAAACCATAAAAAAACTTCAAGAGCAATTAAGATCTATTCAACTGAAATTTGACCCAATTTGATTAGACATTCAGTCAAATATATTTTTACTCCAACATTTTATACATTCACTGTTAATGTTGTACCACATGTTTACGGTAAAAAGGGGAAAAATACATGTCAGGAAAATTCTAGTCTATGACTTTAAGTTAGCTTAGAATTCCTGACATTATATGGGCTGTGTGCACACAGGGTTGTGTGAAATGTAATGTCAAGATTCTTACACAGAGCTGAGCAATCTTCAGTTCCAGGCAGTGCTCTTAGAGCTCATGTTGCTGCAGCACTAAATCCAGATCTCAAAGAAAGCATCTGGATTATATACCAATTTGATTACTTGACTTGAAAAGCATAATTGGAGCTGAGCATGCTGTACCACTTTGCATATGCTTTCCAGTTAAGTAAAACAAAATTGAAAAAGTAACGAATATCTTTAAATGTTTATAAACCAGGGAGAGTAATGCAGAAGTGATGACTAAAGATGAACGTAATTTATGGCTGAAAATCCACATTGCGTTTTATACCAATTAACTCCCTTTAGGACACTAAAAGCATGATGGAAAAGATGAAAAATAGAAAAAATATTCTTAAATATATTGCTCTATGCTTCTCTCAGCAATAATAATAAAATGTCTACAGATTTATGCTTAGATGTATTTAAAAACAAAAAACAAATGAATTACTTATTTGGGAATGGGTGTTTTTGGGGATGGGTTGGGGATTCAACAGTTATTGAGAATGAAGGCAAAATGCCAGTACCTAGATTGGTTTGTGAATATTAACAGAGAAGGTGCTTCTAATCACCAAATCCAATATCTCCAGAACACCGCTATACAGGAAGGTTTATGTAAATCTCTGGAACTAGTATTCAGTGCATAAAGTACAGCCTCAATGTATTGCTCCAGCCTGTATCAGTGTTGCTACTTTTAAAAATATGCTACATGATTGACATGATGTCAAGCACAATGACATCTCTCCAGAATTTTCCAGAAGACAGCCGCACTGAATTAAAAAACTGCCATCTTCAAATCGTTTTTCTCAAACCACAATGTTAGTTTCATTGAAAGCAGCAGGAAACTTTTGTGATCCAAATTTTTCACTATTTCCTTTAGGCTGCCAAAATGCGTTCAGCGCTCCTTCATCCACACAGAGAGCAATTATCACAATTCAGAGCTGGCTGGAAGTCAATTAAAAATTAAGTACCACAGAGAAAATTAAAATCAGAGGCATTTGGAATTCCTTTTAATTTTGATAAATAGACCCTAAAGGCTGACAGAGCTGGGGGTAATCCATTAGATCTCTCCCTTCAGGATTTATGTGTATTTAATCCATAAATAAATCAGAGGAATAATGAGTCCTGCATTAAATAAAAATAGACAGTTTAACTATGTGGTCACAAATTAAGAAATTGGGGAGAGAAGTGAATGGAATTAAGAAATGTAAAGGGTTGAACATAGAACAAATGTAAAGTTTAAAATAGCAGTTTTTATTGCACATTATGTAGAGCAAGGGGCACGGTGGCTTAATGGTTAGCACGTTCGCCTCACACCTTCGATTCCCGCCTCAGCTATGTGTGTGTGTGGGGTTTCTCCTCATGTTTCAGGGTTTTTTTTCTCCTGGTTCTCCGGTTTTCCCTGGTCCAAAAACATGCACTGTAGGTTGATTGGCACCTTGGAAAAATTGTCCCTAGTGTATGAATGAGTGTGTGAGTGTGTGAGTGTCCTGTCTTTATGCCCCAAGACGCCTGAGATAGGCACAGGCTCCCTGCGACCTGGAGGAAGATCAGATAAAGTGGTAGAAGTTGAATGAATGAATTATGTAGAGCAGACTGTATAGATAAATGGGCAAAGCTGGATGATCAAAAGATGTATAGCAGGTGAAGGTAAAATTAAACCCCAGTGGTACCAGTATGTGTACTGTACACGAATGGCACTGTGGGTAACCAAGGAAACTGTTAACCAAAGTAAAAACCGACTAACAAAACAAAATGTAAAAATTGCAATTTAGAACATTATTCATTACAAAATAAATGTTGACAGCAATTGAACACATGCCGATTTCATTCAGAAGAGAATCCCCTCTTAATAATTACATAAATTAGATTTTTTTAAAATAATGAAGCACTTCATAATAATATAATATTTAATATTATTACATAATAATAATAAATTAATTAATTATTAATTATTAATATTAATACATAATATTTTATGACAAGGTTTCACTTCAAAACAATGATCTAGCTACCTAAGGGATGAGCTACTGTGAATGGGACATCTGTTATAGTGTGTGTGTGTGTGTGTGTGTGTGTGGGTGTGTGTATGTAGGTTTGTGTGCATAAAATTGCACTTACTCACAAGAGAAATGTTTGAAAATTGCTGAACAACAAGTTAATGTGTTTCTGCCTACAGTCATTTTCAAAACATCATCCAATTATCAGCCTCGCAAACAAAGATGGTGGTATACACATCACTGTTTTAATACTCAAAAGGAATATCATTTTGCCAAAATAGTCTCGGTATCACCATAAAATTTAATCTATTGATCTGTAATCAAAAATTCAACAGGAAGTGTTTTTCTTGCCCCCCCATATGTATCTGTGCACCACATACACTATATATATATTTTTTTTTTTCTCATTTGTTATTGATTTTTTGTAATCTTCAAGCACTATAACATCTCCATTTAAGCTGGAGATGTTATCATTGTTTTTATTGCTTTATATTCTTCAATGTACTTGCTATTATAAACCATGGTCATTGGATCCTTACAGTCAAAATACCGTACATATAATAATAATTATATATTTATTAAGGAAACTGTGTTAATTAGAGACGCACATTTATTACAGTATACTCCTAACCCTAACCATATATATCATGCTATTATTCTCTGATAAAAAAGGGGGGAGGAAAGATTACATTTAATATTTCTATCACGATTACCTATAATCCTCCATCTCTGTTACTGTGGAGATGGAGCCAGATGGAGTCGGTCGTGCTGAGTGACATGAGAAGAGGGAAAATTTGTGTCCATGAACATGAATAAATAGTTTAAAGCTTGTGACTACATCATGAAATGCTGTGAGACTGTGTTAGAACAGTATTTATTTAGCTTAAGCCTCATTCTTGTATGATTATAGAATCAACCGAAATACTATATGCATTCAAATACAGATGGACAGGTTGAACTGTTACATTATTCATTAATTCCTATTCCTATTTATTTGTTTATGCCACATCTTATCAAATGACTGGTGAAAAAAACTTATAAGAACTACACACGTCACACATGTGTGTAAAAAATGTGCTTCTTTTTTATATATTTTTTAAAATTTGGTGTCATATTCATTGTGTATCCATGATCATGATACACAATGATTTCCGCTATAAATGATCATAATTACCATGATCATGTAACTTTTTTGCTTTTCGTTTACTTTTGGAAGGACTTTTTTCAGTTATACAAATACTGATAAGGACGTTCTGCTTTACAAACAACATAGTTGTTCAGAGAAGTACTAGTCTGTTTTCTCTTCTACTGTGGAAAAAGCATTTAATTGCTTTGGCATTTGCGACTTCAATTGTATGAGTTAGCATTTTGGTTTCCTCGTGGGAAGCTAGCATTTGGCGAGCCTTTTTTTTATAACATCAGATAATTATGTCCCTGGAGAATGGAAGCTTTTTCTCTCATTTGTGTGCTGATGATCCATGGTGGTCTTAACATGATAATGCAGAGCCAACTTTATAATGGTTTCAGCCTTTATAAGAAATATCAGGAGGAGCAAACTGCCAACATTATATTCGTCTCATAATTGTTATGAATAATATACCAACACAGTAGCCTTAATCTAGCAACAACAGATTTTCTTCATAAACCACTGGAAACGTTATAGTACGGCATGCTTTCAAATTAGTCACTGAGATCTTTACTATGCCTTTTTCTTCTGCCAGCATTTCTTTATGAATATCAAAGAAATTCAAATGGCTTCCACTATAAATCTTATCATAAACAATCAACTGTTTAGTTTTAAAACACTACCAAGAAGCTTTCATTATGTAGTGTGTTTATGTACATCGTTATCTTTCTGTCCTAATGATCTTTCTTGGAGTCTATTGCAACATATGAGCTCCAAGTTGGCAACGGTGTTTTATTGTTCCTTAATGATCTCCAGTAGCACTGACAAACCTCCAATAGAATGCAAATAAAAACCAGTACAAGTCCAAATATAAGTATTAAAACCATTCTTTTATATTCTATTCTATCCTGGGAGCATAACTAAACCCAACTCATTTATAATGTTTATATACTATATCTATATATATATATATAATATATATATATATATATTATATATATATATATATATATATATATATATATATACTACTCTATATAAAACTCTTATTTACACTTGTTTACACTTATATTTAGTCTATACTTTATTTTATTTGTAATATATGCTTTAATGCATGAATGGTAGGAGGAAAGATTTGTGATAGAAGGGTATCTGCAAGAGTGAGGTCAAGGTCAAGCAGAAATGAAACCATCTATGATGTGTTTTAGAGACCATGGCATTGAAAAAAAAGACAGGAGGCAGAGCTGGAGATGGCAGTGTTGATGCTGATATTTTCTTTGGGAGTGATGATGATAGATAGGATTAAAGATGAGTTTTTAAGAGGGCCTGAACCCTACAAGGGGAGAGAGGCATGATTAAGACAGTTTGGTCAAGTGCTAAGGAGGGACATTGGCTATATCAGCAGACGTGTCAAGTAACATAACATAGTACAAATACTTTGTTATGTTACTTAAGTAGAAATGTTGAGTATCTATACTTATACTGGAGTAATTATTTTTCAGCTGACTTTTTACTTACACTCCTTACATTGTCATGCAATTATTTGCAATTTCTACTCCTTACATTTTTTAAACAGCCTCATTACCCCTATTTCAACTTGTTTTCATTTCGGCTAGTCATTGATAAAAAAAAATCTATCCAGATAAATAGTGCCACCCAGAGAGAGTATTTGTGATTATGGTTGGATGAAATATAAACATATACCATTCCGACATCCTATTGGTTTGTACGCGATCCATTGCACCTGGACACGACACAAATCACATCACACTCCAGCAAGGACATAACCAGTTTTGGGGTTGTTACTCAAAAAAGACTATTTCTTAAAAGTTATTATTTCTCCATTACTGGCTCATTTATGAAACGGGTGCTTTCTCTTTGTCCTCCGCAAATTAAGTTACAGTAGGCAGTTCTGTAGAGAGATGTTTGAATAAATTAACAATTTCTATTGGTGCAGCTTAAGCTTTTGTCCTTAAGGACATTTTCCCCTTACATTACTTTTACTTTTATACTTTAACTAGTTTTGAAACCAGTACTTTTACACTTTTACTTGAGTAAAGGCTTGAGTTGATACTTCAGCTTCTACAGATGTCTTTTAAAACCCTATACTTTTGACACCAGTGTACAAAAAGAATGCTGAGGATGTTGTCATTAAGCAGGAGGGAAAGAGGAGTTGACTGAGAAGGTTTATGGCTGTGGTGAGGGAAGACATGCAGGTGGTTGGTTTGAATGAGGCAAATGTAGAGGACAGGGTGTTATGAAGATGGATGATCTGCTGTGGCGACTTCTAATGAGAGCAGAAGAAATAGTTTCATTTGAATTAATTTTAAATAATTAATACACTTAAATACATCTAAATTGTATTTAAACATAATTATATGTATATACATTTGTAAACAATAAATAAACAAATAATATTAAACTATTTTTCATAATAATAATGTATTGTTATTGTTGTTAATAATAATACAAATAATAACAGTTAATAAAAAATAATAGTTTTTTTTTAATTATTATTATTCATTCATTCATTCATTCATTTTCTACCGCTTTCGCGTTTTATCCGATCTTCCCTCGGTGGGTCACGGGGAGCCTGTGCCTATCTCAGGCATGTCTATGGGCATTAAGGCAGGATACACCCTGGATGGAATGCCAACCCATCTCAGGACACACACACACACACATTCATACACTAGGGACAATTTTTCCAAGGTGCCAATCAACCTACCATGCATGTTTTTGGACCGGGGGGAAACCGGAGAACCCGGAGAAAAAAACCCTGAGGCACGGGGAGAACATGCAAACTCCACACACACATGACCGAGACGGGAATCGAACCCGGATCCTGGCGGTGTGAGGCGAACGTGCTAACCACTAAACCACCGTGCCCCTCTATTATTATTATTATTATTATTATTATTATTATTATTATTATTATTATTATTATTATTATTATTATTATTATTATTATTATTGTTGTTGTTGTTGTTGTTGTTGTTGTTGTTGTTGTTGTTGTTGTTGTTGTTGTTGTTGTTATTATAAATACAGTATTAGTATTATAAATACAAAGAATTTTGAGAAAAACAATTTCTTAAGAATTGATTATTTTAAACGAAGACACAAACCTGATCCAAAGAAGATATTATTATTATTATTATTTTTTACTTCCGGCAACAACTCGACGTCAGCTTTGTGCTTAATGATACTTATTCGCCAAATAATGCAATTAGTAGTCTTAAATCTAACATAACGTACATTTTATGAGTTAATCTTAAATATATATTTACAATCATATTTTTTATATTAAATTGACTGTGTGTTTCACACTGAGGAAAAGCACGTCACGTGGAATCTGGTGCTGGCGAAACATACGGTAGATTTTATAGCGGAAAGAAGCAGGGGTGAGTTGTGAGTCGTTTTTTTTAATTAAGGTGTTTTTTTTTTATTTTATATCTTGTCACTTATTTGGAATGAAATTGCGGAGGTTGCGATAGTTGTTGGTGAACTGTAAAGAAGTGCTTGTGACAGTTCGGTGAATAAGGTGATATTACATTACGCTAAAGTAGCAGTAAGTATTGACTTTTCTCAGAAACCATGTGGCTGCATTTAAAGTCTATTGGAAGCAGAATGATTAATTAATGCAAGATGTGGAGATTCATATCTTACTATTTCATAAACAATTAAATGCTTTAATAACAAGAAGTAAAAGTCTCTATTTGAATTATTCAATATATACACGTCATTCATTCATTCATTCATTCATTCATTTGTTTGTAGCAGAGGACACCAAATGTTTTCCTGCGAAGAGCCAAAAATGTGAAAATAACCTTAACATAAACTTCATTCATGTTAAGTGCTCTCTAAATAATTAAATAAGCAAATATAAAACATTAATCTGTAAGTAATACAGTCCTAAAAAAGCAATATAATCTATTGTATTTACTGTACATAGTTTTTCCAGATATTATTTCCCTCATTTTTTTACCACTTCACAAGTAATGAATGACAACCTTGGCCAATTTTGGACCTAGATTGGCCATCTCTCATCAATAAGTTATAGCTTTACAAAGTAATTAACAGTACAGACTTCCAGCCATATTTTCAAACATTCCAAAAATAAAAGGGAACATGCTAGATTATCATATCATACATTATCAGATTGAGAACCTTATTGTGAGCTATTGGAATTGATAAACAGTCAATATTAACAATAATCCTGTAGATTATATATGTATATTTCTCTGCTGTTATTTAACTCCAGTGTGGAGAACATTCAATAATTGATGAGCCAGCTGCTTTAAGAAGAAGGATATTATACCATATACTGTCGTCTTCTGCAGGTTAAACAAGCTGCATTTTTTGCCCAAATAGCAAACTGAGTTTAATTACAATCCTATGTTCTGAAAATAGTAAACATTTTATTTTTCATGCAAGCGAATGCTGAACTTCTCTTTTTACTCATCTGTTTATACAGACATGAATATAAGGTGCACACTGCGGAGCCTCAGATCATTTTATTGTTTAGGGGAGACCAATCCAATAAGAACATTCTCCTCCACAAAAGTAAGTATAACCTCTTAGTATTAATCAGTGAATGATTTCATTATTTCAAATACTCATGCTTTACTGTTGTTTTTTTCAGTACAGCATGGCATCTTTTAAACATAAGAACGCAAAAAGGATAGAAGGACTAGACAAAAACGTATGGTGAGATTATTGAACAAATTGAATTAAAAGACAATAAATTATATAACAGATTCGTGTAACAGATAAAGTATTCAGCCTCCTTCAGGTTTCAAAAACTTTATTTTTCGTCATGTATTGATTTTGCTCTGATTTGAAGTCTGAATACTTTACAAATCCAATATACAGTATATGTACTGAATTTTTTGTGCTTTCAATGCTTTCATTTTCTCGGGCATTGCAGGGTTGCCTTCACATCTTTAGCTGCCGATCCCTCCATTGTAAATCTTGGTCAGGGTTTCCCAGATATACCTCCTCCTTCTTATGTGAAAGATGGTCTGGTGCAAGCTGCGATGGTGGACCAGCTCAACCAGTACACACGTGGCTTTGTATGACATTTACACACACGTGCACTCATGTCATGTCTTTTCAGCTCACGGTATTCCTGCACAGTAGATTTTTTTCAATTAAATACCAAATGAACTAAGAAAATACTAAGAAAATAGTATATAGTTTGGATAGGTGATACTACAGAAAACACGACACAATGAGGGATCACTGACTCTTGGGATTTGAAATGTGCATTTTATCCTTTGAGATACAGGTAATAAAGAAATTTATAGTTGAAGCCAAATTATAGTTATGTGTAACTACAGTGTGCATGTGCAGGTCAGAGCTACATTGTTCACATTCTGTGTACCTAATGTACTTTTGGGATGATTAAAAATAGCATCCACTAGATGGCAGCACAGAGCTAAATGTCAACCTGTAAAATGTTTGAGTTGTCTCTGGCGATGACCCGTGGGTGAGCTTTTAAGCACATGATATACATGATAACATATTGTTATGAGCTCAATTTGAAGTATGTATTTATCTAGAATTGTTGTATCCTAACTGATGGCTGTGTTCATATTCATATTGTGGTAAGGAGCAGTGAGTGTTAATGCTCAGAAACTTGAAAATGACATTCTATAACCATGCACAATTTGGTAAAGACGATGCCAGCATCCTTTATATAGGTACTGCACTCATCGCTCATGTGCTGAATAGAACCCAGGTGGTGATAGCAGTGTTTTCAGTCTGATTTTCTGATATATTATGCATATCATTCTTTTTATATTTTATTTTTTAATAGTCAGTTTTCTGTCACTATATATATATTTTGTAAACATTTAGATATTCCAGTATTATCCAGTTAATATTATGTATAAATGTATTGATCATTCTTAAGGTTAAGTGAAAAAAGGATATGTGTGGAATATTCTATGTATGTGTAGTTACAGTCATCTATTATCCTGTTCAACATCCTAGGAAAAAAAGTTATTTAAGGTGTGTGGAAGGTTATTTCAAGGTCAAAGCCCTGGCCTGAAAAAAGCTAAAAGTGGGAAATAACAATACTAAGATCACCCCATACACTGATCTAGACCTGGTATTAAATAATCAGCTTTCGGACCTAGCTAAACACTATCGCTACAAAAAAGCACACTTTGTATGTGTATGTGGAAGCGTGCGCTCTGAATTGAAATAATGCTGTCATTTTTGACAGGGTCACCCAGCTCTGGTAAAAGCTCTGTCTCAGGTGTACAGTAAGGTAAACAACCGTCAAATTGACCCTTTTAAAGAAATCCTGGTTACAGTGGGAGCCTACGGCTCTTTATTCAACACCTTTCAGGGCCTTGTGGAAGAGGGAGACGAGGTAAGACAGTGTTTTATCAAAAAGATTTATCCTTAGATCTATTGCTCCCTCTAGTGGAGAAACGTTTTTGCTCTTTCGTTTATACAGGTTATAATAATTGAACCCTTCTACGACTGCTATGTTCCTATGGTTATGATGGCAGGAGCCAAACCGGTTTTAATACCGCTTCGCCCTGTGAGTCTCCCCTCTTTTGCTGTTTTGTAGGAAAAATATGATATATATATATATATATATATATATATATATATATATATAGAATATAATATATATAATATATATATATATATATATATATATATATATATATATAGATATATATATATATCTGATCATATATATATACACAACACACACACACACGCACATACATACCAAAATAAATCAAACACTCTTATTTATTATATCTTATAGAGATCCAGTAATAAGGCAGACATCAGCAGCGCAGACTGGGTTCTAGATCAGGATGAACTTGCCAGTAAATTTAATTCCAAAACGAAAGCCATTGTTATTAACACACCTAATAACCCCACCGGGAAGGTGAGGTTGATTCCACATCAAGAATTATGTTTTGAATGCTGTCATATATCTAATATTGTTGCTAATGGCTATTTGGTGTTATTTGGTGTAAGCAGGTGTTCAGCAGGAGTGAGCTGCAGGCTATCGCAGATCTCTGTATCAAGCACGACACATTGTGCTTCAGCGATGAGGTCTACGAATGGCTCGTATACAAAGGCCATGAGCATGTCAAGATAGGTACGGCATCTGAAAAGCTTTCACAGTCCACTTATTTTGTGTATAAATGTAATATCTATATGTGCTTTCCACATTTAGTCTCCATATGCAGTTCTAATAACTTCCACTCTTCTGGGAAGATGTTCCACTAATCGTAGAGTGTGATTTCTCATTCGGACATAAGCGTGGTACAGATGTAGGGGGAAGAGGCATGGGGTGTACTCAGCGTACTGATTCATATGTTATATTCATATCATATATATCATCAAGTTGTTCAATAGGGTTGAGGTCAGAGCTTTACAGCAGGACAATTAAGATCTTCCTCTACATCTTATATGTGGAACTTGCTTTGTGGGTCATTGTCATGCTGGAAAATCCTGGTTTTGTTCTCACATAAAGCAGAAATGTCATGCTACCTCATCCAGAGTCATAGAATTGTTTGGGGAAGACCAATATGGAAAAGTCAGGATTTCCAATATTTTTTTCCATTATAATATGTAATTAGTGAGTTAAATGTAAAGTTCTGTGTGTCTTTCTTCTCAATACAGTACAATATGAGTAAATATTGTGGATATTGTCAACAGCTAAATCCGCAAGCAATTAAATTAGTAATAATATTCACTTTATAACTGATGTGAAAGTGTTGATACCATCTCGTACCATGCCATTACAGCGTTCATTATTTTTTATTTGCTTAGCAATAGGGTTCTCTCAATACCATAAGTGAAGAACCAGTCTCAAAAGATAAGCAAATTGAAAACATTTATATAAAAAAAAGTAATATCAAATAGGTTCATATCTATATACCTCTGTATCAAACTGTCAAAAAAAAATTGACCTCAAAAAGAAAAAAAACGAAATGTCAAAGTAAGCATAGTAATGGTAAAGAGTTCTTAAGACCACGTATAATCCATTTAAATGTGAATTGTAATCATTATGCTATGTTTCTATTCATGTATAGCAACACTTCCTGGCATGTGGGACCGAACCATAACTATTGGCAGTGCAGGAAAAACATTCAGTGTGACTGGTTGGAAGGTTATTTGGCAGAGAAATGATTTATTATAATTACTTATTCTTAAATTATTTATAAAATTATCCTGTATACAAGTAATGCAAAGCATTGTATCTGTTTTTTCCAGCTGGGGTGGTCAATAGGGCCTGAGCACTTGGTCAAACACCTCCAAACTGTCATGCAGAACACACTGTACACCTGTCCAACACCACTACAGGCATGTATGAGTGACATAAAGAATTCCATATTTGTCCTCTGCAGTGAACGGATGTGTTTAGACCTTTTACTTATGGATTTTGTATTTAGTATATGAATGACTTCAGTAGCATCTTATGGTGTGGGAAAGTGGTTTGATGATGGACTTCTAACTTTTAAGGCCAATTGTTCAAATCCCAAGGTTGTCCTACCTATTTCTCTATAAATTGTTTTTCTAGTTTTATACCTACACTGGAGCCTCAGTTTAAAAGAGTACCAGTATATTCAGTTTATGAGTCGGGATTGGTAAAAGAATTTGCATCGGCTTACAAGCAAAATTTCAGGTTACGAGTGAAGCCCATTTCGTAGGGCACGAAGGTTCTTGCAAGACGCCCACAGACACTGTGCCCTTCAATCATGCAGTCATATTACTGGGTGACAGTCTGCCTGATATCATAGTGGAAGAAGATTCTCCTTCTCTTTCTCAACAATAATTCTCCCTGTGCCTCTCCTGAATGTCTCCATCATGCCAGCATCCACTCTCCTCAATGTTCCCAATAAGGAATGTTTTTTTCTCTTTTAGATATCAAGGCACAATTATTAAATAATATTAGTTGTATTATTATTTTATAAGTGATATTTTTGATCATCTGAAATGGATGATCAGAATTTTTGTCTAACAAGCTACGTCCTGGAACAAATGAAATCCGTATGCCGAGGTTCCACTGTATCATTGTTTTTGTCGTAAGAGTAAGATTCTAACTTCTGATTTCACCAAACAAGCTCCCGACCAAAATGCTTTAGTTTGGGCTGATCTGGCTGAACATATTCATAATTAATTATATATTTCATTATTTATTTATGATTCTATCTCTATCCCGCACACACCGATGTGCAAGAGCAATATCATTGTGTTAAAATCCTACATTTTCTTTCCCATGAGACTGAGAACTGAGAACAAATGATACATTCTTTAATGTATCAAAAACACAAAACACATCATTAATCTACAGTTCCAGGCAAAATCAGCTATATCAACAGCTATATCAACTACACAAACACCAGTGATATTTAAATGCAATATAAAAATGTTTGATACATAAGTGTCTGAGAAATGCAAAACGTTCTCCTACTAATTCAACAATAGGTTGTGACTGTAACAAATGATAATAATACACACCACAATTCTAATTGTGTGTGTGTGTGTGTGTGTGTGTGTGTGTTTTGATCAATAGGAAGCAGTTGCCCGTGGACTCCTGCTCGACTGCCAGCGCATGGGGCAGCGTGACTGCTATTTCTCCAGCCTAGCTGAAGAGTTGGAAGGAAAGCGAGATCGCATGGCGGCCATTTTGATGCAGGCTGGGATGCGTCCCGTAGTTCCCGAAGGAGGCTACTTCATGCTCGCCGATGTCACAGCTCTCAGTGAGCAGGAATAACGAATAATATAAGACATGATATTAATTTTAGATCATGATCAACTTCTTGACGTGTCTTCTCGTCCTGTGTAGATCAGGATCTTTCAGGCGTAGACGGAGACGAGCCGTATGACTACAAGTTTATTAAGTGGATGATGAAGGAGAAAGTATGTCAGAATTTCTGTCTTTTTCAGCAGAACATCACCGAGTTCATTACTCTGATTTATGTTGAAATACATTCCTTGTAGAAATTGGCGGCCATTCCCGTCACAGCGTTCTGTGGGGACGAATCCAAACAGCAGTTTGAGAAATACATCCGGCTGTGTTTCATTAAGGTAGGGAAGAATACACTTCATTATAGCAATACAGTGACCATAAACCTCTAAAATGAGTTTTACATCAGGTATTGTTTGTTTTATGTGAAGTTTGATTTAGTTTTTACACACAGTTAAAAGGATAAATGCTGAACGTTTGCAGCCAGCGTTTTAGTGTCATTCAAATAGTCTTTAAATCAGGGGTCAAACTAAGTTCCAGAAGGGCAGAGGACCTCCAGAGTTTATCTACAACCATAAATAAAAACACCTGATCAAACTAATCAAGTCATTAAGGTTTATTTGAAAACTACATGGTATGTATGTTGGAGCAGGGTTGGAACAAAACACTGCTTGGCTGCGGCCCTCCAGGAACTGCGTCACCCCTGTTCTAAATCAGTTAGCGGCTTTCCATTACCATTCAAAATGCACAAATTTTAAATAGTGAATTGAAAATACGCCCAATAGAAACACGTCAAATTTGCAAAAACACACATCGTGTGTCAAATTTGCAAAAACACACATCGTGTGTCAAATTTGCAAAAACACGTATCTTAAAAAAATAGTTTTTACGCTCGCATGAGTTGGTTTTTAGACGATGTGAAAAAGGAATAATTCGCAAAACTGTATATACGTGAACATTTTTTAAATTACTTATCCATAGAGGACGAGTTTTAGTTGCATGATATGGTTAATAGAAACGTCATTCGCAACAGTGATTTTTTTTTTCGACATTTGGAAAATATCGCAAAACATTTGCGCAAATTTATAATGGAAACGTCACTACAGACAGTGGTAGCTCCATGATGAAGACTTTGGGTTACGACCCCAAGTGCACTAGGTAGTAGTTTAGTGCGGTAATAGCTTATCGGGTACTGTCCTGAAGGCAGGGTTTCATGCCCTGCCACTGCCAAAGCGGAGTTCTTGATCAAAGCCCTTTACTCTGGCTGTTTCAGGGGCGCTGTACCAGGGCGGACCCTGTGCTCTGACCATCCTAATACACTGTGATGTGTGAAGAATTTCTCTGTGCAGTAACGCATATGTGACGAGTAAAAAGCATATTATTATAATATCGTATTATATACGCAATCATTTAAAGTAACTGTCAGAGGTATACTCGTATAGAAATGTTAAGAAGTATCTTAACACCAATGTTCTATTATTATTAACAAATAGTCAAATCAATATACAGATGATCCCCAAGTTTGGGGTCCAACTTTGTCGACAATGATAGCAAAAGTCTAAAAAGTCTATTTTCGTACAGCAGGGAAACGTTGCAGCTGTTGCTGTGACCTCCATTTGCAAACTTGCACCGCTTAAGACTCCTGGGTACATCTCGATTTACACTATATTTACGTTAAGACACAGAGCCAATTAACATCAAATTCCTGGACACGGTATTCAGTGTTTTTTTTTTTCCCCTTTCCTTTATTACAGCAAGACAGTACGCTGGATGCTGCTGAGGTCATTCTGAAGAACTGGAACAAAGCCTGACCATCAAGTAGTACAGTGGAGAATTTCAACTGACCACCATCTAAAGCTCTTAGTACCTAATATTCTCAGGGACAAGATTAATATCACTATTAATAATAATATCCATAACATTAATTATAATAATTATTATAATAATTAATAATAATATCCATCATTAATGTTAATATCACTATATTAGTTAGTTTGTTGCGTAATTATTGGTGTCTGAATTAAGGCAGAGAAAACCTTTTGTTAACCTCTTCAGATATCTGATTATATTCCGTTAAATCTGCCGTATAGGACTGACGATTTGTGGGTTGTGACGGCTTTCAACATTTCTGGAAGGTTTGTGTGTGAAATGTAAATGTGGATTATCATTTACTCTCATTTACTTCAATTTGGTTTTTAATCTCATTAAAGGTACAACTGGACTACTAATGCTTTTCTGGATGAAGCGAGATGAGATTGTTAAATGGCACTTGACTCAGATGCAGGTGACGGGTCATGACGGAAGTATGTTGGCCTTCCCCCTCCCTGGTCAGTAGCTGTAGTGTAAGGAAACGCGTTTTCCAGTGAGCAGGAACTGGTAATGAACTAAACTGGGATAAAAACGTTGACAAAGGATCTGAATGTCAGACTGAGAATGGAGATGTTATTTTATACTGTTTAGGGGATTTACAAATCCTGTAGACAGAAAGAAACAATATTCTGAACTCCTGTATATTTCACAGGTTGCTTCTGGAATACGTTTCTTTCGTCAGGATATGCAACAGGTATATTTAATATATGACTTAATAATAATGTGAAAAGAAAATTAGTAAAAGTAAAAATTATGAATAATAAATAGTAAAGTACTGATATCAGAAAAATCTTTTAAAAAAAGTTGGTATTCCATTACTTCTCACGTTTTTCATTGCAGTGGTGTGAGTCAGGTGGTCTACGCAATTAATACAATAATGCACAAACTAGAGAGGGAAAAACTGAAATAATGTGTTGATACATAATTAAGCCAATAAACATGAAGCACATGGTCTGCGGTATTTTATCTGCCTGTACATTTAGTGCATGCATTTCACAACAGACCTCAGAAAGTGCAAGAGACAGAGACCAGACGGCATTGTGGGTACAGAGTGTATTTGAAAAAAAATTTGGTGACGAACAGAGTGAAATCGTTGGCAAAAGTCCAGAACGGCTCCTTCTGACAGACGGGACGGGTGTGCTGCGTGTTTGCAGTCTATGGGTTATACCCTTGTATCCTGCAGGAACGTCAGAAACACAAACGGGCAAATGTCCATTTCCTGATTTTCCAGATTATTGCTTGGCACACAGAAACGCGACCCGTGTGGTAAAACATCTCCGACCGAACGTCAGGAAAGATCTGGGATGAGTCACTCTATGATCAGCATTTTAAAAACAGGCTATTAAAAAACAAAAAACAACAACAAAAAATACAGGCTACATGGCATTTCCATGTGCAAAAAAAACAATTTACACGTTTGTGTTCTTTTTGATGAATATACATTTTTACATTCCATTTGTCTGGTTTATGATTGCTCCATGATGCGAGCTGCCCTCTCTGCAATGATAACCATAAAATTCATATTTAAAAAAAAAACTACACGCACATATGCATACCATACAGCAGATCCAAGATGCTAATTTCCTAAAAAAAAATATCATATAAAACTATAAGTTACACTTTTTTCAGTTATGATATGAATACATGTTTTAAGTGGAACTTAAATCTGAAAACCATTTTTTCATTTAAAGTTATTTCTGCAGTTGGGTGGTGTTTACGTGTGCATACAGAGCCAGTTCGGCGATGGAGGTTTTCATGGAGTACCTGATGCTGATTTTCTGGAAGCCCTTGTATGTGTGACGAGTTTAAGGCACTGTGGAGAGGAAGACACTAAATAAATATGCAAGTCAAAAGATAAGTGTTGTAAAGTTGGGATTGTTTATGAGCTTCAAATAAAAAAAAATATATATATATATATGTGTATATATTAAAGGGAAGGAAAAAAAAAGTAGTGTTTAGTTGGACAGACCTGGTGTGGGAAAAAAAAAAAAAAAGCGGACATTATTAGCATGGGACAGAAGTTCTGTAGTGTTTTCTCTGAATAGCCAGGAAAAGGGGACTTCATTAATTAAACGTGTGGACCCATGAGAAATCCCAGTGCTCTTGACAAAAAAAGAAAAAAAAAAGTTGGGCTACCGTGACTTTTCCAGCTGAATTAAAGACTTGGTAAAATATTTTCAGTTAAAGGGGGGGACAAAACAATGCCAGACGGCACATTTAAGAGCAAAGAGAGAGAAGTGGTCCATACAGAGAGCGGCTCCGGCAGCGAGCCACTTTTTTGTCCGTTTGGTTCACAGTATTGAGCGTGTGTGTGTGTGTGTGTGTGTGTGGGCTGTGTGGTCTGGTGATGGTCAGCTGGAAGTGCTAACACCAGTCAGCGATGTAGTCGAAGTCTGTGAAGAGCTCCTGTTCCGAGGAGGTCAGGATTCTGGGCTCGCGTGGTGGGGTCAGGATCGGAGCCTCTGAAGTGAACTCGTCATCGAAATTACTAACATCCTCACGTCCTTTAATAGTGGGGATGAACGGAGGCCGCGTCTTCTTAGCCAACAGTGCAGACCAGTCCGTGTTCTAGAGGAGAGAAAGATGTTCGAGAGAGAAAATAAACAACGAGGGGAAATAATAAACCTTGAAAGACCATACGAACAGAACAGAACAGAGGGAAAAACAGTCAGGCAAAGGAGAGATGATTGAGAGAAGACAGAAGAGCAGGACATAAACAGGAAAGAAAGAGATGCGAGAGAGGGGAGGGAGAAAAAAAAGGACGCATCGAGAACAAAGAACAGAACTGGATAGATAGAAGCCAGAGCCTTAGGTGCAATAAAGGGAAACACCAGAGAACAATAAAAATGAGGAGGAGGATCAATAGCACACGTCGACGGAGTGCAGACGCACAAATGGAACCATTAGGAATTTATGGAGAAGTGTAAATGTGCACTATATCAGAACCAGTAGCAAGACATTGTGCTTTCATCTCCAGAACATCATGTGTAACAACAGACAGATGGTACGCCAGATTTTTTCCTCCCTTTTCCCCATTTTGTTTAATAATCCAGTGGTCTGGAATTATTGGTTTTGACAAATTCAGGAAACCGCCCTAAACCATGAAAAAAAAGAAAGGGGACTAAATGTAATATCTTCTAGTACCTTATTCTTACACCATGCATACAATTATTTACAATTCCAGACTTCAAAGTATGCAGGGCTGATAAACACTGGATTCCAACATCATTAACATGCAGACGTCTGGCTATGTAATTCATTTCCAAATGTAATGTGCTTTAGGGGGCACGGTGGCTTAGTGGTTAGCACGTTCGCCTCACACCGCCAGGGTCCGGGTTCGATTCCCGTCTTGGCCATGTGTGTGTGGAGTTTGCATGTTCTCCCCGTACCTCAGGGGTTTTTCTCCGGGTTCTCCAGTTTCCCCCCGGTCCAAAAACATGCACGGTAGGTTGATTGGCACCTTGGAAAATTGTCCCTAGTGTATGAATGTGTGTGTGTGTGTGCCCCGCGATGGGTTGGCATTTCATCCAGCCTTAATGCCCACAGATGCCTGAGATAGGCACAGGATCCCTGTGACCCGAGGGAAGATTGTATATAGCGGTAGAAGATGAATGAATGAATGTAGTGTCCTGGTTTTGAACAATGACCAAAACCTTGTATTACCGAGCACTTCTCAGGGTCATCACAGTAATGGGGGGACACCAGATGGCGCTATTTTTAAAAAGATATATAAATATTTAAAAAAATCATTCGGCACGCTACACTGAACACCTATATAAAAATACTGGTGTACAGAAAGGTTAGCAGTGAACACACTGATTAACGCCGGCTCTTTAAAATGAAGGCGATTTTTATAAATAGATAGTGTGGAGTCTCAGCTGAGAAGATTAATACGAGAGAGGCTTGCTGTGGGGGGAGAAAAAAAACTACCATCTAATATTTTTTAAATAAAATGCATGTTTGAGGATGCTTGGTTTCATGAGGGGGTGTAGCTCAGTGGATTCGAGCCCCGGTATCACCACTCTGGTTTTTGAGCATGGCCGTTAACCCTCTGTGCTCCAGGGGGCGCCCTGTGCTCTGACCCCTGCTTCCAAACAAGCGGGGATATGCGAAGAAACGATTTCACTGTGCTGTAACGTATATGTGATAAATAAAGGCTATTGTATAACGTAAAAAGTTGGAGTTTATCATCATCTTAGGATAAATGAATTTATATCTAGATTTAATAAATAAATGCATGTAAAATCTGAAATAAGTCTCAAAGAATATTTAAAAACACAATAATCAGGCAGTTGTGATGTAGTGATGCTACCGACTGAATTTCACATTTATGGTATTTGGCAGACGTCCTTATCCAGAACGACTTACAAATGAGCAATTGAGGGTTAAGGGCCTTGATCAAGGGCCCACTAGCAGTAGCTTGGTGGTTGTGGGGTTTGAACCTGCGATCTTCCAGTCCAGAGGCCAACACCTTACTACTAAGCCACCACCTCCCTATGGTGGTGATCATTGATTAAGTAGGTTGTTAAAATGTGCTTGTTTTTGTGGCTGTAATATTATTGTAATTTTGGTGGTTTTCTGTCGTCTCTTGCGTTTGTGTGCGTTTGATATCAATTTGAACATACTCTAAAAAACGGATGCTTCTTCACTTCCTCGGCGTCTCGTTCTCCTGCACCGAGGCGTCGTTCTGGATTTCTCCTCAACAGCTGGAGACAGATGAATAAATAAGAGGTTAAACATAAGAAGCCGAGTGTGAAATGAACATGAAATGCTATTCGTCGTGCCGTTTGATGAACGCGACTCGGGCCGTGGTTATACGAGAACTCACTCGTCTCATTATGGAGATAGCTTCTGTGGAGAGGAATCGTGGGTAACGGACTTCGTCGTTGACGATGCTGTCGAACACCTCCTCTTCATCATCACCTGGAAATGGAGACTGCAGACACGGAGGAGAACAAAACCAAGTGTTAGGAAGATCACGCTGCTGTAATAATTACACGTGTATTCGATTTATCTAATGTGTATCAGTCAGTTTTAAGCACATTATTTAAGCACCTTTAAGCTAGGTTTAGCACATTATTTACTATTTTATATATATATATGTATATATATATATACATATACATACACACACACACACACACACACACACACACACACACACACACACATATATATGACAGAGCAAATATGAGTAATACTAGTAATTGAAATACTTATGAATGCTATTAAAATGCATAATGGATAGCGCAGTGTCACTTTCTGTGTATTTCTGTATTTATATACACTATGCTTTTTTTGCACCATTCATAACTATGTTTAACATTGCACTAGTGTATATTCATTCATTCATTCATTCATTCATCTTCTACCGCTTTATTCGATCTTCCCTCGGGTCACGGGGAGTCTGTGCCTATCTCAGGCGTCTATGGGCATTAAGGCAGGATACACCCTGGATGAAATGCCAACCCATCGCAAGGCACACACACGTTCACATTCACACACTAGGGACAATTTTCCAAGGTTCCAAATCAACCTACCGTGCATGTTTTTGGACCGGGGGGAAACCGGAGAACCCGGAGAAAAACCCCCTGAGGCACGGGGAGAACATGCAAACTCCACACACACTGGCGGCGTGAGGCGAACGTGCTAAACACTAAGCCATCGTGCCTTTACTAGTGTATATTAAAACCATATTTATTGTGTACATCTTTAACATATTATATAATGAATACACTCATAGTTGGTGTACAGTTGCACAGTTCATATTACTACTATAACACTTGGTCTTAGATTTCATTTGCTCTACACATGTACCTTTTGCACAGTGACTAAGGGTGAATCTAATCTAATCTGATGTATACTCATTCAAGACTATAATTATGATCATTTACTATCATAATTGGGTTTATTGGCCAAGTGTGTTGACACACAAGAAGTTTGTTCGCAGCTGTACAGGTAAAAGTACAGACATAATAAACAATATTTATCTTGTATTATTTTTTTTTTATTATTTATCTTGTAATTATCTAATATTATTTATCTATAATATTAATACTGGTATTAACAAATATCAGTATTGTGTATCAGAATTGTGTTTTTTTATTTGTCACATATACATTACAGCACAGTGACATTCTTTCTTTGTATATCAAAGTTTGTATGGAAGCTGGGGGTCAGAGTGCAGGGCCAGCCATGATACAGTTCCCCTGGAGTACCAGGGTGTTAAGAGCCTTGCTCAAGGACCCAAGAGTGGCAATACCGGGGCTCGAACCTCTGACCTGCTCAGTAGCCCATTGCCTTAGACCATTAGACCAAGTAACATGATCAATAATGTATAAAGGAAGGTTATTTTTATGTGGGGGGGAATATAGCATAGTGTAATATAATAAAAAAAATTACATTACATCATACATCATGCGACTACTAGTGTATATGACTGCTGATCTAGCCCATGTCTAATTTCACAGCCTGGGTGAAGTTCAGTGAAATTCTCACCTCTCCAACCAACATCTCAAAGATGAGCACACCCAAACCCCACCAGTCCACCGCCCGTGTGTATGAGGTCTCTGTCAGCACCTCAGGAGCCAGGAACTCGGGAGTGCCACAGAACGTACTCGTGCGATCTCTAAAGCCCATTCCTAAACACGGCCAGAGGAAAAACAGCCAGCAATACTGTCACTGTTACATGGGAATTAACAATGTCAGACATAATTCCATACACCGATTAAACAGCGATGTGTTATAAGCGCTACTTATAACATGTCTACTATACAAGTCAGGTCTCGTAGACTAATTTGATTAGCCGAGTGTCGTTCCAAGTGTTCCTATACGCCTTCGGGATATTTCAACATGTTTATCACTAGGAACAAACAGGTGAAAGGACCTTTCTGAAACATCCAGCTAGCTGACATGCCAAGTCAGGTTGATAGCTTTACATTCTTCTGCAAAGTAATCTGATTACTATTTCCATTCTAATTGTTTTCCATGTTAGAAATCAAAACGCTCTATATCCTTCCTGAGGCGGCAGAGTTAATCGCGCCCTTTATGTCGCAACAGATACCGAGCTTGTAGGTAGACCCACGCACGAGCACTTTTTATAGCATTTCAGGTGTTATGATCCACCAGACGGCCCTGAGCAACACACATACCTTCTTTGCAGAGCCCAAAGTCAGCAATCTTTACATATCCTTCAGTATCTAGCAACAGGTTATCCAGCTTCAAGTCCCTGGAGGTTTCAGATCGCAAGTCACGTCAACACAAAATGAGTTCAAAATTGTGTTTAAACCTGAACTCAAAACTGTGTTTAAACCTAAACTCAAAACTGTGTTTAAATCAAACGTACCTGTATACTATTTTATGCTCATGTAGAAACTGTAGGCCCAAGACCACACAGGCAGCATAGAATCTGCATAGAAGGAAAAACAAAAACAAATGAAATAAAGAAATAAGATCACGATACAATGAAGAAGCCCTTCTGCAAGCGGATGCTCCCAAATATTAATCTAAAATATTAACACGTCAAACAACACAATTACAATTTTATAGTAAATATAGGAATACTAAATACTATATATTTACTATAGAATAGTGATCGTCCTTCCAGTATATTTCAAGGATCATTATCAGTGGTTAATCAAGACACCATTATATAATAATGTCAACTAATGCCACGACTTATTGCTCTAAACAACAAGATTATAAGCCTCAATCAATACCTCACATAGTAATCCATGGAAATCGATTAGAATAGCCTTTATTTGTCACATATACATTACAGCACACTTTCATTTATTAGTGAACGTGGTCACTCACACTGCACGTGTCTCGGAAAAAACATCGGCGTGGATGTGCATCATGAGGTCCCCTCCTGCCGCGTACTCCATCACAAAACACACATGCTCCTTGGTCTGGAAGCAAGCAAAGAGATTGACCAGGAACGGGTGTCGGACACTGTTCACCGTCTCGAAGATCCTCTTCTCGCACATCAAACTGGGGAAACAAAATGCAACGTCTCGTTCTTTAGCATCGGACTGTTAAACAGACAAAAACTACATGTATGCAATAAATCCTCCGACAGAAGAGTCATTTTATCCCTTAAAGGATTGGCTCAATATGAAAAAAAAAAACTTGAAAAATGAATATTTTTGTATGAAAGAGTAAATATTTCCTTTTTTTTTTTTTTACTCATCACATACAAAAGGGACAGAAATGACATTGGCTACTAAAAACACTTGCTTTCCCCACAATATAATGAACAGTTGCGTTAAAAATGATGAAATGATGAAAAGTGAGTAAAGCTAAAAATCCCTATAACAACTTTTATTTCAAAACACGCAAATACACTGGGCACCCTGCACATTCACTTCTAAATCACAAAATGAAGAACATTTGATCTAATTTGTTATTACTTTACAGAAAGTGGGGGGAAAAAAAGGTTTTTTAAAAATAATATTAGCCTGGTTCAAAAAGCATATCTGCATGCTTCCTTACAAAGTCAAACATTTACCATATAAACAAAATAATTCTTGTGAACTATTATTTATCTGTATAACTAGAATTTCTGAGAATTGCTTCACATCTGTGTTGAATGACCAACCTCTGGCACATGTGAACAGATATTCCAGCCCTGCACGACTGCACTCCACACCACCATTCCTCTGTATTTCTTGCTTTTTTCTCAGCACTTATTGGTGGGCTGGCTCACATACTTAATCTTTTTGTTCACCAACCTTTTTGTAACTGAGAGCTACTACATGGACACCGAGTCATATAAAGGGCTACCGTTTGAAATACTCCTCTGCTTAGTTATATATTATTATTATTTTTTTCTAATTATAATACTCATTTATCTTTTATCTATGTAAATACACTTGACAGTGACTATCAACAACGAATTAACTACATTTTACATTATAGACGCATCTCACTGATGAGTTGTGCACTTTTTATAG
This sequence comes from Kryptopterus vitreolus, assembly GCA_030449085.1. Lineage (NCBI taxonomy): Eukaryota > Metazoa > Chordata > Actinopteri > Siluriformes > Siluridae > Kryptopterus > Kryptopterus vitreolus. The sequence continues at coordinate 11,079,223 of JACRUU010000016.1, forward strand.
CAAGCCTGAGAGCTACTCATGTGCTCCTTGGGGGCTACCTGGTGCCCACGGGCACCACGTTGGTGACCCCTGGTCTAGAACCAAGATGCTGCTCTCTTACGGGTGTATTTGGGGTTGTTGTCTTGTTGAAACACCCATTTCAAGAAGCATTTCCTCTTCAGCAAAAAGCAACATAGCCTCTAAGTATTTCACAGTACTAAATCTAATATTGTACTCACAAGCATCCCCATATCATGATGCTTTACTGTCTTTACAGTCTACTGTGGCTTTGAATTCTGTCTTTGGGGGTCGTTTGACAAAGTGCCAGTGGCCCCTAGACATAAAAAGACCAATCTTGCTTTCATCAGTCCACAAAATATCGCACCATTTCTCTTTAGGCCAGTCAATGTGTTCTTTGGCAAATTCGAACCCCTTAAGCGTGTTGTTTTTTCAACAGCGGGACGTTGCGGGACGTTGCGGGGGGGGGGTCTTACCGATAGCTTGGCTTCACATAGAGACGTCATCAAAATGCTACAGTAATCGCAGGTCACTTCAGACTTTTTGATGACTCTGGAGTCGAGTATCGGCTGAGTAGGAGCCATTTTGGCTCTTCTAAGATCCATTCGAATGCTAGTTTTTCCATTATGTTCCATGACTTTCTGCTATTATCTGAGCTGCCCATCATTTTCTGCACTCCTTCACGTTTTCCTCTCTCTGATTAACTTTTTAATCAAAGCATGCGGTCCTGAACAGTGTAGGGAACGACACATTCCACTTTCGGGGAGAAATGCATAGTGCAGTGGCTGCCTTCGTCCTTAAATAAGGGACATCTTACCCCTCTAATTCAACTCCACGCTGCTATTACTTTTTTTTTTTTCAATTAATGATTCATTTACACAGAATCAGCAACGTGCATGTCTGTTGGTTTTCCTATTACTCTACTATAGCAAAATATTTGCAGTGTATAAGTATTTCTACCAAAAACAGTGGTTAATGATACTGGACTGTTATTATTCTGAACACAACTGTATCTATAATATACAGGGTGATATGAGATTTTAAACCTGTCGTGGTTGAGGATGTGAGGAAACACTAAAAGCAATGGACTAAAGCACCACTTTCAATGTATTAATTTCCACCGATACAACAATCATTCGGCAGTTGCAGAGCATTGTGGGCAATATAAAGAAGTGGAAACTGAGCAAAAAGAGCAATAATAATCTTTTAACAGCTCAAAATGTCAATACCTTTATACAAACCCGTTTTCGGACCAGTCATGCTTACCTGTCAACTTCATCACGAGCAACAATATCCCCTTTCTTCAGAGCTTTGATGGCAAACATTTCCCCAGTGTTCTTGTATTCTGCCAGTAAGACCTGTTGAATAATTAAAAAGGCTTGACTTTAGCAAAGAAAGCTCAAACACATAACATCGAACAAAGAATTCCTCTGACTGCAGTTAAGAGAAAAGGCACTCGGTGAGATAACGTACAAGTCCATTAAACGGCTATTACCTTTCCAAAGTGTCCACGGCCCAGAACAGCCACACAAGAAAAGTCTTTGAGACTGAACTGGATGTCTGGTTCTTCCCTGCCAAACAGGATAAATATGATTAGGCTTGATGGACATCCTATTTGAAATCAATAGAACTTAATCACTTAATGGAATGTAGCCGTCCGAGAGAAAGCTTTAATATTGCACCTTGGTTCAGTGTGGTGCTGTTCTATTAGCTCTACATCAGGCTGCTGAAATTCATTTTCCACTAGACTATCGTATTCCGCTTTGGACACGGTACTGTTCCGGCTGTCATTCAGGAAGTCGAATGTGGCTAATGCATCCTGGTGGTTAAAAAAAAAAAAGAAACAAAACAAAAAAAAAAAAATTAGACAACTTCACCCATCCCATTACAAGTGTCAACTAAAAAAACCCATATAGGGAAAAGTGTGGATTAAAGCACAAGGAGGTAATTGACCAATTAAATCATTAAGCTCATGCTGTGCACGGTAGCATTTCATACAGTTCATTACCTGTACCTCCTTTCCATCAGGGGTTTTGGTGTGCGATGGTGGTTCCTCTTCCTCTTCCTCCAGCTCAGCAGCAGGGGTGGGGTGACGTTTTGGAGGAGGAGTGGCGCCTTTGTCGAAGTCTAATTTGGTCACGGTTGGATCACTGAAAGAAAAGGTCAAAACACAACACTGCTGACAACGTGCCAGTTTCCGTTTTAGTCCTGGCCCGGCGCCACGCTTGGGTCTGGAGTGTTTCTAGCCAAACCAGACGCTTCACTGAAGGACATCTCATTAGCGCATTCAAATACAGATAAAGAGGAAGAGAACTTAAATCACGCAGGCATTTAAAACAGAAGCGCTTCCTTGATTTAACCCGCAAGCAATTGAAGAAGTCTTTAAGCTGTTTTGCCTCTCTCTTTATCCAAGATAAATTATGACTAATGATTCAATCAGTAAAAAAAAAGATTGGCTTTATTTGATTAGCTTAATAATTAACCAAATAAAAAATCAACCATGCACCTAAAAGTCTCCTGTACTGACTGACAGATTTATATAGATTTAAGAGATATTTTAACACTTTGGATTTAAAGAAAATTGATAGTTAATCTGCCTATTTATTTTTCTTTCTTTAATTTCTTTTATAAAGGGATGTACTAAGCAGCAGCAAATGATAAACACATAAGCATTTGTGATGTAGGATGGAAATAATCCACAAAATATCACTGCCAACTAAACAAGGGCAAAGTGTTTCGCTTGAACTTGCCATGTGATTTTGGTGAGAAGCCATCTGAGCTTTCTCCATTCTTGTGTAAATGGATGAGTAATAACAATAGAGTGGTTAACCATTGTGGTTAGAGTTCTGTGTCGGGGTCCAGGAGGTTGGGAGTTGAAATACGAGGACCGCCAGAAAAACCAGTGTTTAGCCCCTTAATCTAATCTCATAGCCTTCAACTGCATGCTTGTGTTGCAACCCATTATAATTTCCAACAAACATTTTTCTTGCACAAACATGACATAGCATGACTATATCTGGAGGTCTAACCAGCTTTGATGTTGCAAAACAAAAACTGTGGCATATATTGGGATTGGGACATCCTTCCTTTTAAATAAACACAAACAGTGGGTGATTTGTAAAATCGTAGAAAGTATAATATCAATATGGTTATTTTATCAGTATATATATATATATATATAAAATTATATATATAATAATACATATATAACATTATGTATGTATGTATGTATGTAGGGAGGTGATAGCCCAGTGGTTAAGGTGTTGGACTCTGGACTGAAAGATCATGGGTTCAAACCCCACCACCACTAAGCTGTCACTAGTGGGTCCTTGAGCAAGGCCCTTAACCCTGAATTGCTCAATTGTAAGTCACTCTGGATAAGAGCGTCTGCCAAATGCTGCAAATGTAAATGTAAATGTATGTAGGGGCATGGGGGGGTGTCTTAATGGTTAGCACGTTCGCCTCAAAACCTCCAGGATCCGGGTTCGATTCCCGATTCTCGGGTTCGATTCCATCCATGTGTGTGTGTGGAGTTTTGTTTTGCATGTTCTCCCCGTGCCTCAGGGTTTTTTTTCTCCGGGTTCTCCGGTTTCCCCCGGTCGCAAAAACATGCACGGTAGGTTGATTGGCACCTTTGGAAAATTGTCCCTAGTGTATGAATATGTGTGTGAATGTGTGTGAATGTGTGTGTGCCCTGTGATGGGTTGGCATTCCATCCAGGGTTGTATCCTGCCTTAATGCCCATAGACGCCTGAGATAGGCACAGGCTCCCCGTGACCCGAGGGAAGATCAGATATAGCGGTAGAAGATGAATTAATGAATAAATGTATGTATGTATGTATGTTTATCTAGTGCTCTCTCTCCCTCTCTCTCTCTGTATCTATATATATATATATAGATATATATAGAGATATTAATATATATAGTCTAGATATATATATATATATATAAGATGAAGGAAGGAATCTTTATGATGGAGGGAATTAGGGGTGATTACGGGCTATGCGCTGCAGAGAGATGATGTCGCGACTCAAAGGATCAAAACACCAACAGCGAGCAATATATATATATATATATATATATATATATATATATTATAATATATATAATATAATATATATATATAGATATAGAGAGAGAGAGAGAGAGAGAGAGAGAGAGAGAGAGAGAGACACAGACACACACACACACACACACACACACACACACACACACACACACACACACACACACACACACACACACACACAGCTACAGTAATGGTTAGGACTCACTTGCCAAATTGAGCACAACGTAGGTGATACACACCACGCAACCCTGGGATTATAAGGGAGGTTTTGTGTGTTGTGTGCACTTGTGTGTACCTGGAGAGAGACGGTGAGTCCGGATGGCCGAGAATTCCCGTTTCAGGACTCAGCGCTGATCCGAGCTCAGCAACCTGAGGACTGAAGGAATTGTTGACTGATGGTATTGCTCTTCGCATCAAACGTCCCCATGTGGCAATGTTGATGTTCATCTGAGGTGCACGAAGGAATGTTTTACCTGGAAAAAGAAGAAGAAGAAAAAATTCAGATTACATTAAGCAAAGTATAACTTTCGATGAGTTCATCCAATCTGAGTAAATGAGATTCAGTAAAAGAGAAGTGGTTAGGATTTTTGGTGATCAGGTTCTTGTCATGACATAGATGTGATGTCATACCAGCATTACTGCCTGATAAAAAAAAAAACAGTGATATATGACCTCAAGTTAACTTAGAACTTAGAATGATGGCCATATTTACGACTATGTGCTTACCTTGCTGTTTTGAAAAGATTTTCTTTTGCCTTTGCAGTTTTGGTTTTCTCTCAATGACGGGATTGAAAAATGTAACCTGGGTGGAAAATGAAGGAGAAAAGTAAATACAAACAACTGGATATATTTTGCAATGCCTGTCAGGGCGTGTGTGTATGTACATGTGTGTGTGTGTGTGTGTGTGTGTGTATGAAGACAAACAGGATGGCACCTCAGCAAAGAGTGTTCCCTGAGGCTCCAAGTAGAGGCACATGCCATGACGCTGGTTGTCCAGGAAATCCTCCAGCCTCAGGAACTTGACGGCACACAGGGAGCGCCAGTCTCTCCAGTACACAGAGATTTCCAATTCACGAGACTACACAGAAAATAATAAGAGAAAGAGTGTACAGTGAACGAAGGCTTTTGCTTTTTTTTTTTTTTTTTTTTTTTACTTCCCCCTTGTACAGCTGCTGTATTTCTAAGCATGAATTGAATGTATTTGTAAGCATGAATAACAAGCAGAATCACACTAAAGAGCATGAAAGATAGATTGACCAAGTCCTAAATGTGGTACACTGTATAAACCCTGTGCCTATTCCAAAACCATAGGAATTAAACAAAGTTAGTGCCAACTTTACTTTTATAAACAGCCTTCCCTCTTCAGGGAAGATATTTTACTAGATTTTACTAGAAGAACTACTGTGGGGATGTGTGTTTATTCAGTCAAAATATTCACAAGGTCAACCAAACTGTCACTATATACTCTATATGGACAAAATTGTTGTGCACAAAGCAAGCTCCCTGAGGATATGGGTTGGAGTGAAGGATAGTCAATGAGCTGCTATTGTCAGTGAGCGCAGATAGCGCTATTAAACATATTTGTGATCAAATGGAATTCTGACAGCTCCCCCAGGCCTATTCGCCAGACAGCCCTAGTGGCTGAACGAGCACAAGTACGCTCCAAAATCTCGTGTTACACATTACCAGAAAACTGGAGGATTGTATAACAGAAAATGAGGATTAAATATGGGACAGGATGTGCAGAAATCACAGTCAAATCTTACGGTTAGGTGTACATCGATCTGGACATTTAACTTAGCAGAACAATATCATGTTTACGCAACAGTTATTGCATTTCGAAAATAAGTAGTGCAACATGTTAAGGTGATGTAAAGGTACAAAGATGGTACCCCGAAAGCTCCAGAGTCCCCCCCCCCTTCTAGCTTTGGCATATTTCCCTCATTCTGACAAATTCCTCTCACACCTCCCTCAAACACTGAGACTCTAAATTACCCCTAGGTGTGAGAGCCTAATCGGACATGTGAATGTGTGTGTGTGTGTGTGTGTGTGTGTGTGTGGTGTGTGTGTGTGTGTGTGTGTGTGTGTGTGTGTGTGTGACTGACATCTTTCCAGCTTGTAACCCTTGTGTCCATTGTTTTCAGAATAGGAGCCAGTGTAAACTGCTTACTCAAGGTGAAAGAATACATGACTAAACTTGGGTGCTTAAAGTACATTTGTGAACCGTGTATCCAGCACATGACGGACATCAGCTGTTCTCGCAATTGCACAACAGATGGTTGTCATTTATAACAGATTGTTGTTCATGACAAGCATGAAGAAAAAAAAATAATACAAGCTGTACAGCTAATTCACTGGTCAACCGGACACCTGCCGTGTCGTCAGCTGGGTGACTTCCCACATGCTATTTAGGGGGCTGTGTGTAAGGAGTGGGATACACAGAACACAAATGGTGATAATGTATATTATGGCTTACACATTTATTGTATATACTGGTCTCACAGACAGTGTTACTGTTTACATGTGCTCATTTTTGCATATTCCACTATTATTACTGCTGCTCTGCTTGCTTCGTTTGCACATCACAGTCACACTGATTACAACTCTAGTATTGTAAAATGTTTTTCAATTACACTGTATATAGACGAACAGTAGGTTACGGGTTATATCGTGTTGTGTTTTTGTCCTGAACTGTCTCGTGTTGTCTATTCTATACTGTTTTCTTTTGTGCTAGGTTGCACTTTATGTGGCTAGGATAACTTAGTCTAGTACTTAGTTTTGTAGCTCCATGTTGTGTGTTGTGTATATGTTGTTTTATGTAGCGTCAAGGTTCTGGAGAAACGTTGTCTCATTTCAAATTGTACTGCGCCATCCATATATATCAGGGACAGGCAATTATTTTTTCCAAAGGGACACATGAGAAACCTGAGCTGTGTTCGAGGGCTGAACCAACAATAACCTGAGATGAAGTTTAACTATATTCAATATTAATTTTCCCCACCTGTAAAGAGCGGTAAATGATATTTTCAATTATGCTACCAGTAATCAAAAGAATAAGGATATTACAATAAAAGATATACCATTGTGGACTGAAAATGCGAGTCATAAACAGGAAAACAATAAATACAAGTAGGGTCATTTTATTTTTAACACACTCTCAGAAATGCTAAGTTGCTTTGCAAGTATAAGCAATTAATAATGCAAAATGCTTTAAATTGCACGCCTTGAACACGGCGACCCCGTGTATCCCAAAATAGCACACAACTTTTTGCTTATACTCCGATACAACATCATGTGTTAATGTGTGCCTGGAGTTTATAATTACCCGATCGAGCTCCAGTGTGAATTTCTGGTCCCAGGACTGGTTGCTGACTGGTCTCCAGGTCGTCTGTCCCACCACCGTGTTGTCCAACTTTAAAACGGCGCTGATCTCATCTGAGAATACAACCCAAATTTTACATTGCTGGGTACAAACGCCTTTTAACAAAGGACATTTTCTCAGAGAAGCTTTACAGAGATGAAGATGGTTATAAAGTGTGTTGTTCCCCTCCAACTTGTTGACACATTTTAATTGGAAGCCTGAACATTTAAACAGTTACTTGCTGTCCCCAAAACATCATCAAGCGCCAACGTTGTCAAATCAATTACGCACTAACATATAAAGCTGGCTATCGAGCTACACCAAGTCCTAAAGTTTAATGTGGAATATTCAGGCGCCTTTTTCAGTAGCATTTATTCACCAAGTGCCAAGATGCACTACATTTTCCGTAACGTCCCAAGGTGTTTTCCACGTCTCCAGCGATCATTTTATTCCGAACAGAATAAATGCTGAAGGCACTCAACTGGACAGCTCGTCTGTTTTGGAGAGGTTTCTGCTGCTGCCTGATTTGTTCTTGTTTGTTCGGCTCATGAAGGAGGAGCGTGTTTCACTCGGGCTCCAGCCGGGAAGGGACACAGATGCTGCTTTAGACCGCCCTGGAACATTCTCCAGCAGATCCTGACAGCCCATGAGCCTCACCTCCAATGTTCCTGTACACAGCGCACACACACACACACAAGGAAAAAAGTTTTACTATGAAAACAACTTCTGCATATACATCAATGGATTATTAAAGATTAACTACTCATCATAATCCAGATCCTTTTCTCAAAGTGAAAGTGCAAAGTGTGAAAGTGTGAAAACCCGCTGCTAAATGAGCAGGACTAGCAGTGTACCCGAGCTCGTCAGTAAACACCCCGTTACCTCCTGTGATATGTGCGTCTATTATTCCAGCACTAAAATAGCTGTGATCATTTTTGTTCCAAGTAGACATCGATGACTGACGAGCCTGCTTACATTTCAAAGCACATCATTTATTTTCAGTGATGGAACATATTGTCTGCCAAGCCCCATTATGAGTGATCTATTGGAAGAAATGTAGAAATTATTCAGCTCCCAAAACCAAAACCAAACTTTACTTTTGGTCAGCATTTTCGGAACCGCACACTCTTTTATAGTCAAAGTGATTACGTTTCTATTTAAGGGGGAAACCCTATGGCCTAGCTTACCTGTAAGAGCTGCTGGTTTAGCGACGGTGCTGTACTGGTTGTTGGAGGAGATGATGCTCTGGCGTGGACTCTGGGTCGCCGCCACCATGTGGAGCTCGTCGGAGATCAGACTGGCCTTCGGGTGGGTTTGCGGCAGCTCGCTCAGCCTCTGCTCCAGAGAATACCTCAGTAGGTCCAGCTTCTGACTCGACTCATTAAAGCGTGCCTGGGCCTGAAGATAGATTTAGATCAGTTATCTCACTACACAATTATACATCTGATTAACCTACTAAAATGCTTATTATGCAATGTGCACAGAGAGTAGGGAACTTTTTTTCATTTCCTTTCACACTTTCAATAATTACATACATTCTATCATTGCCAATGCAGCCCTAAAATTACGTTCACTATTCTTTGTTAAGTCCAAGAAGTAAATTATAACAACATGGCCTGTGAGGCCTCATGGCGGAAAAATAATCTTATAGCTGCCTTAATAATGATACATTAGAATGGAACTCTGAACACATTTGAAGGTCTAACAAACATCAGGTTTCAGTGTAATACTTAAGTGTTACACAGAGAAATAATGACCTTTTATCAACATATCATGAGCCAAAGACTCTTTAAATGTCTGACTCACATTCCACACAGTGTTGTTACAGCATTGGTGTGAATTCACACTGCAATGTGAACAAACGTTTTCTTTCAATCATGCCAAAATAGAACAGAGAAGTCAACTATGATATGTTTAATAAATCGTGTTAAAGTGTGATTTGCAGACAAAGTTGAAAAGCATGGACCAACAAAACAAAAACAAACAAACAAAAAAAATCAAAATCTCCGTCTGATGTTTAAGGGTTGGGAATTGAAAAACGATTTCAGTTAAGCTTAAGAATCGGATAGTTGATATAAAATATAAATTTCGATTCCTCATCGATTCCTGTGTGCATTTTTTTTTCACCTGGCAATCCACCAGGACCTTTCCCCACGTCCAATCTGCCAGGACCTTATGTTGTAAACTAAACATGGACCGCAGGAAGTATGACTATACTTTGCAAAAACCTAGGACAAAGCTTAGTGTAATTATTGTTATACACCAATATGTTGATGGAAAGGTGTCATGACCAACATGACTAAGCATCTCTGGTTGGTTCAATAAAATTAAAATAATTCCCATCCCTATCTGCATCCAATTCAAACTACTTCAATCAATCTGCTTCATATCTAATAATATCTAAATCATTTCTGCTTAGCAGAATTATTTTTTTTTTCATTGTTCAAACAAATTTTAAACTTAATTTTAGGTTATTGCAATTTTACCTACACATTTACCTAGTGTCGTTTTTATTTATACACAAAAAAAAACAGTTCCAATATTATTATTCTTGATTTTGTCGTGATAATTAAATATACCTCTGAATGAGCTTTTTTCTCTGTGACTTTCCCTGAGCCGAGCAGCTTCATGACATTCTTCGCTCCCTCTGCCACCGCAGACTCGATCCGGAAGTGATGCCGCAGCTCCTCCAGCCGCAAATCCAGAGGACTGATTATAGACTTGTTTGAAGTTACTGTAGGGACGTAGGTCATCAATATTACCTCCAGAACACGGCTGTATAAAGCTTTTATGTTAGGGGGAGGGAGGGTAATGAATGTTCTGTGTTTTTCATACATCTCTTTGTTTAAAAGTTATACTAGAAGCGGGAGATATCGTACACCAAACAACAATTACCATGCTACATGTCACAGATATATCTTTCCGCTTTGGTGTATACATCACTATAGCACAAAAGTTGACCTTTTTAACCTACATTTATTCCAAATATTTTCTTCTCCACGATGTTCTGCGACGTGTCCCCCAACCCCCGTCATCAAATCACTACCATAACTGTTTCTGCCCTATGAGTACAATAATACCACATCGGTAGTGTTCCTTTGAGTAAAGCACCATATTTACAGTCCCATAAGAAAAACACTACATATCTGTGGCTCTCCCATGAGGACCACACTAACATGTTTATAGTTGGCCCCTTGAGGACAACAATACCGTATGTTTGTGTCCCCCCAGAGAACAACACTACCTTATTTATAGCTGTCCCCCTCGAGGACATCACTACTATATTTAACAGCTTTCCTTTGGGGCATCGAGACGTTACAGTGTTTATACTCTTAAACTTATGAAAAATGAATAAATCCCAGAACTTAGCCTCTCTTTGGTCACAATAACATATGTGACCAAAGTAAATTATTTCACTAGAGACCTCTTAGGGCAACTTCCACACACACACATTATTATTTATAACAAACTCATGATACTCGACAACAGTTTATATGAATAAATTCTGTATATTAAAAGTTAAAATATTAATGAAGGCATCATTGCCATCTCTTATTTGCACACACATCTCATATGAAGGAGGCCCAAACATAGATAGAAAATGTATATAACATGGTATTTCTGTCCTGGTGTAAGCTCGCTTCCAGTATTAAATAGTGTGAAGAACTAAAGGGTCGAGCAAAACAACCTTACCTTCATTATTGTCGTAACTCGTCTCAGTGGTCTGGCTCGCTTTCAGGATCTGCATTCGGATGAACTCTATTTTGATCTTGCTGTCTTGCAGCATTTGCTGGGCCATAGCAAGCAGCTTACGATCCTGTAAAGAAGATACAACTTCAAGATGCTTTTCTCGGACATCTAACCTGTCACTTTCATAAATACATAATGCTTAAACTTTAATCCTGATACAAGAATAGGGTTGGGTATCACTTTATTTTTAGCGATTCCGATTTTCGATTATGATTCAATTCCAAACTGTGAACCAACCGCACATGCTGAGTCATGTTGGCTGTGACACCTTGTTTGCACCATATTATTTTATTACAATAATTACACTTAGTGTTCTCTTTGTTTTTTTTTTATTTTCTTAATTTCTGACGCTTCCCATGGTCCATCTTGTAAATTGGTGTTTAGATTACCACATAAGGTCCTGGAAGATTGGATGTGCGGGAAGGTCCTGGCAGAATGCCAGGTTAAAAAAATTGCACCTGTGAATCGATAAGGGGAATCGAAATTTAAATTTTATAACAAGTATCCGATTCTGAATCTGAATTGATTCTTGAATCCCAGCCATATATAAGACACAGAAAACAATCTTGGTATGATAAAGTTTTAACATGCATTAATATTGACATGCTGGTAACTTCATGCCACAAATGAAAACCTAAAATGTGTCCAGACATATCCAAAGTGCGGCTTTATTTAAACCTTTGCATTCATAAACCGCCATAATACACCACTATTAGTAAGAATACTGCCACCTAATCAATGCTAGTCAGAAGTCATTAGCTTCATTAGCATATTGTAGCTAGGCAGCTGCCGATACATAATGATTATTTTCTATGTGATCCTCACAATTACATTCCCTTTATCCTCCTCACTGGTGGTGTATTTTATAAGCTGCACTTCTCAGAAACCTCTCAGCTTAAAGGAACACATACAACTTGTAAGAGAGAGAAATGAAAACCTAAACATACACACACACACAAACGACACACACACACACACACACACACACACACACACACACACACACACACACACACACACACACACACACACACACACACACACACACACACACACACTGCGCCATTAACAGTTTTTTTTTCCAGGAGCAATAATACTCCTAAAAACATGCATACAGAGGACATTTTGTTTAAAAAGCAAGTCCCATTCATTAGATGGGTGCACACACACCTCATTCACATCACTCAAGGAAAGTCTCAGTAAATGACAGACAGGGTTGTCGTTTATGCCAAGTGAACACGGTCCGATTTTCAGAAGAGCTGCCCTGTGCACACTACATGACTTTTATCGGTGAAATCTGTTGCTTTTCCATGTAGCAGTGTGCACACTACATGATCGATCACAGATGACGTTCACACACTACACAAGTCGACACATGGAAGCATGCCTGATCCCCAAATGGCTCTTTCTCACGAAAATAAATATGAGAGCTGCCCATCATATGACTGTCCAGAGCAACTGAGTGTGCCTGGATATGTTACTGGGGGAAGGGGGGGTAAAAAAGACAAATGTGAAAGGATTATTGGTCGTGCAGACACAACCAATGATCTGTTTCCCCCTCTTCCCTAAAATTAGGCTGCACTAAATTTACCTCGGAAGGGCAGAAATCGGAACTTCCTTAAATTAGAAAAAAAAAACCCGTAGGTGTCTTGCTGGTTTCTGTAATTTCATACATAATTTATAGTCGGATTATATCTTTCTGTATGTCTACAAAGGACAAGAGGTTTTCTAAGTTGCACTGAAGGAATTTTGGATTACATGTCACCAGCACAGAAACAGTGTAGCAACCCAACAATAAAATCCAACACACATTAACTAATTTATCAAACTAACAAAACAGCTACCCAAGGGCAATACGAACATATTGGTATCAATGTAACATAGTATTCCATAATGAAGAACATCATGACCTTCATCTCCATGTATGTCCATATACTGAAGCTATGATCTGTTATATACTGGTAAAAATAGTGTAGAATGCCATTTTGATTGCAAAATTATATATAGTGTCACATCTAAATAAAGAAAAATTGCTTTAAAATAACATTTTCACTACGGATGGGTATCCGCTTATTGATTCCGATTCTTAATGATTCCCAGTTTCGATTCCAAAAGGTGAACCAACCACAGACCACAGTCATGCTGGTCATGACACCTTGCTTTCAACATATTAGTTTATTACAATTATTACACTTTGTTTAATAATTACACACGCTTCCCGCGCTCCATCTTGTAAATTGATGTTTAGACTATCACACAGGAGGGGGGAAAAAAAATGCACCCAGGAATCGATAAGAGGAAACGAAATTTTAATTTTATAACAAGTATCTCATTCTTAATCTTAACTATGCGATTCCAGAATGGGAAATTCATTTTCGATTCCCAACCCTACTTTTCGCTGATTTTCAGAATCTTCTCCTATTACCACATGGCTATGATATACTAAACCTCTTGTGCAAATGGAAGCCAATATATTTCCTTTGCTCTTACCATGCAACATGTAAAAGTTCACAAGGAAAGTTATCACAAATCGGGCAAACTCAGACACTTATTACTTGGCTCTTCCATTCTAAAGCTCCGTTGGCCCATGAGCTGCTCTTACCAGATTCATATAATGTTATATACTTCAAAAAAGTCATTTCACTATGAATCTCACATCTGTTTTCATTTCAGTACATAAAGCCTGTCTTGGAGATCAAAGAGACAATGGAGCAAGGTGGGGTTTGTACCAACTCACATGGAACATTTTTTTTTTTTTGGCAACATAATTTTCACACTGTTTGTTCTCAAACAGTAGCTATGTGCCACTTCACATCATCCGGGAGCTTTTAAATCATGACCGACTCGAGCACTGACGCCCAGACGCAATTCGGAAGCGTGTTACCTTGTATGAGCCGTTGGAGTACATCTGTATCATATTCTCAGCGCCTTGTTTCACTTTGAGCTCGATGTCGTTCTGCTTCTTAAGTGCGGCCAGACGGCTGCTGTTGGTGCTGCATGGAGTGTCTGGAGTCATAGGACACTCTGAAACTTGTATAAACAAACAAATGCGTTAAAACATCTCGTCAATAGAAAACAAAATGCACCTCATGCTTTATATCTAATTACCATAAATTCTGGACTATAAGCCGCTACTTTTTTCCTAGGTTTTGAACCATGCGGCTAATAATAAGGTGCGGCTATTCTGCAGATTTTTTCCCGACCGCTAGGGGCTCTAACCGGAATTAGAATCAAAACTAACACAAAATAAATGCAAAGAAGAAGAATGCGCTAGTTCCTCTTTAGCAGATATAAGTGGGTAGAAGCGGATAGAAGGAGGACAAACTCTATCTTTACAAGGTTAAGATGACGTCATTTCACACACAGGAGAAATGAAGATAAATACTGTAAATAGCGCTTATTTTCTCTTGCTTCTGTCCCGTTTTAATCAGCAAAGTTGCTGCTCGGTGCTCTCTCTCTCTCTCTCCTCCCCTGCTATTCCCCCCCCCCCCCCCCCCCCACACACACACACACACGCACAAATCAGCCAAAGTTGTTCTTGATTTTTCCTCTCCCGATATAAGCCCGGTTCACTCTACAATCCCCGTCCGGGCTCGTAGCACATACCTAGTGTCGCGGACACGGACGCTCGATATATGTTTATGCCTAACCTTTGTCTGTTCCCGATTCACGGACTTCCAAGTCCGCCACCGCTCCTGCTCTCCGGTACTCCCGGTACCACGGCGCGCAGAGCGCAAGGCTCCCTAGCCTGTCTGGCCGCTCCGTATGAGCGGCGTCTCCTGAGTTCTTTATTCTAATAAATCCTGTTTTGTATGAATTCCGGATCTCCGCGTCTCTGTGCAGCGTCCACCGTTACACCGTGTTAAAATACAGGTTAGGAAAGGATCTATTTAGGTACATACATGTACATTTACAATTCAAAAGCGGATGCGGCTTGTATGCAGGTGCGGCTTATTTATGATTTTTTTGGGGGTTTTTTTTTTTTCAAATAGAGCGGATGCGGCTTATATGCAGGTGCGCTTTATAGTCCAGAATTTACGGTAATCATATAGGCTATGAGATACTAGATTACTCTGTCAAGCTTCTTTTTTTATTTTAGGCTTCCTCTTTTCTTTTTCCTCCTCAAACACATTTTTTTAATAATTCTATGTAATTCTCACATTTGTGTAAAGTTTTTTTATTTCACCTTCTGACCAATCAGGTTGCAAACCTGGGTTACAAGTGGGACAAAAAAAAACATCAAGGAGTAAACTCGATAATATAGTCCTTGAAGATGGGTGACTCCTGTTAGAGAGTAAATGCATGGAGAATTTTATCCACAAAAATGGATGTGCCGGTTATAGACTTGAACGCGGGACTCATAAAAAATATATACCATAATGTACATAATAGGTATATCTGTATATATATATATATAATATATATATATCATATATATATATATATATATAACATATATACATACACACACACACACACACACACACACACACACACACACACACACACACACACACAAACCACACCACAATTTTACATATATATATATATATATATATATATATATATATATAAATACTAAAAACAAATAAACTGCTAAGAATCTACTGCAAAAAGCAAGAATATCAACTAAACAATAGACAGGCACAAGGTCGGGAGCTACTTAAATATTGCCTGCTGGAGAAAATAGCATTTACGCATGAATGGGTGCCGGGGAGCGGGACAAAACATTTGTGGGAGTGGGCAGGAGAGGGACAGAATCTTGCGGGAGTGGGACGGAGAAATCCGTCCCGTGTAGGTATCTAGTGCCAGTAATGGATGTTATAATACGCTGCTGGTTGAAGAACTGAATGCTATGAAGAAATCGACGTAGTCTCCTGCTAGCTGTGGTTAAGTGGCTGTGGCTAATGCCTTATCGTTCTTGTCTCGGATTGGTGGGTAGTTCAATGTAGCTCTGAGTTCAGTTCAGAGGTTTGCATGGGTATCTATGAGACGATCGAAAGCGATTGCAAGTATGGCGAATTCAGACCCTCTACCCTTTTCAAAATTTAGGATTGGAATTTGGCTTGGTTGGTACCCTACTTCGTGGTCATCCAAGTAGGCTTGTGGATGTTCCGTCCGATAAGGGTGCACAAATGGATCGGTGTCCTGTTGTGACTGCATGTTATCTTCAAGGGTGCTATTATCTAGCTTGAAAGACCATGAAAAAAAAACATAAGCAAGTTTAGCTTTGGATGAGTTCTAACAGTTCTTGAAGACGTGCCTCCTGTTAGAGAGTAAGGACATGCAGAATTTTACCCACAAAACTTTAATGAGAAGTGGAGTACACTTATGCCATTCACGTCTCACGTGCCAGTAGTGGATATTATAATACACTGCTGGTTGAATAATTGAATGCTATGAAGAATTTGATCTAGTCTGCTGCTTGCTGTGACTCAGTTTGTTTTTTTGATAAAGCAGTCACAGTGTTCAATTGAAATGGTGAGATGAAAATAAAACCTACTGCCTGGTATTCTGGCTTTTAAACACAGAGTGCACTGTGATGTCACAGAGATGACTTAACATGTACTGTCAATCTCCCCCTAATGGCTAATCATGGAATTACAATTAAACAGAAAGACCTTCCTACAGATATACTTGTATGGAATTTCAGCAATACAAATGCTTGTTCATTTCTTATGTCTTATTTCCTTTCTCTCATTTACGATTGGGCTTTAATAAAGAATAGAACAATTGATGGATTAATCATTAGAATACTTGATTACTAAAAGAACCGATTAGTTATGATTACCCTGTGGGGGCCCTTATATCAAATCAGCACATAAACGGCTGAATGCACAAAAAAATGGAAACAGCCTAGAGCAACAAAATATGTTACACGGTTCATGGAGGTTGCTTAGTATTGCACAGATCTGGACCAATTCTTCCAAGGATTAAATGACTGCTTTTGTGGAGACCACCTCTAGATTATTATAGGGCTACAGCTATCAATTAAACTAGCAATCAACTGATTATATAACAATCTATTTCAAATTGTTCAAATTAATGTGATACTAATATTCATCAACAGGGTCTGGGTTACTAATCAGAAGATTTGGGGTTCAAACCACAGCACCGCTAAGATGCTGATGTTGGTCCCTTTAGCAAAGCCCTTAATCCTTAACCCCATCATGTCCCTTACCAGTTCAAAGCCTGCCAGTAGTTAGCGTGGTGTGTCAGTACACTTTCGGGAAGGGGGGGGGGGTACCCTGGAGGTACAATTTTGTTCCTTGGTGAACAGACAATATAATGGTAGTTTTAATGGTACCCAGTATGCCCTTAGAGTACATATATGGTCTCAAAACAAGCTGTAAAGGTACTGACTAGAGGTACAAAATTGTACCCTTCAAGGAACCGCCCCAGAGATGGCCAACGTACCTGACAAAGTTAGGTGTTGTACCTTCCTGTCTGAGAGTGTGCATTATAACATTGCTTTTCCAGAAAAGATTTTTCAGAGAGATAATTCTAAATAAAACGTGGGGGGGGGGCGTAAATGTTAGAGGCCCCCCCATTAACCATCCCCTACTATAAGAGTTCAAACATTGTATGGTATGCTGGACTAAAGTGTGATTCTAATTATTTATTAGAAATTGTATTTATTACTATTATTTATCAACAGGGTCTGGGTTACTAAGCAGAAAATCTGGAGTGCAAACCACAGCACCACTAAGCTGCTAACATTGGGCCCTTAATATACTCTGTTCCAGGGGAACTGCAGCACCCGAGCTTTTGAACACATTCAGATATGCAGCAAATAAAGTAATTTCATACATGATGCAACGCATCATACATGTGACAAATAAAAAGTGTCTTCTGTAGCCCATCTGTCCATATCAATCACCACAGTTGTGTAAAAAGAGCATGATTGAGGGATTATAAAAGTAGACTGGAGACGTGATCTGTAGCTTTGTTTTGTTGTCAAGGTACTTTTGTGTTAAAATGTGCTCCATCAATAATGTTTGACTTGGCAAAGACAAAACCGGAACGTGTCCTCTAACCTATACAATGTTTATTTTGTACATTTTTTTTTTATACTATGAAATTTCTTTGTGTTTGACCCCCAAAATATTTCCCTCACTGTTCAAGCCCCAGGGCCGGGATTCCAGACAGGGATTAAGCTCGGCATCAGACTAGAACGTTTATAAACCAACAAACCCTACAACAGTGTAATTTAGTCTAAGACATGGATTAACCTGTGTCTGGAAGACTGGAATTACTCTATAAAGTTCAGTGTGTATAAAATATAACATGCATGTGTAACTATTCGCGAGGCAAGTGAAGAGAATTCACTTAGAAATGAAGGAACCCGAACCTTTTCGTTACTTTTATAAGGAGCTGTGTGGAGCCTATGTCAAAACAGCCACAAGTCTTCACTGGTACAGAGCCCACAAGATGTCGGAAACTGAAAAGCATGTCTCGGTGAGAAACACGCGACGACGGAACACCCCAGGGGGAGAAAACAAACTAAAAGACGGGGCAAAGGAAAACACGAGTCGGAAGGAGGAGGAGCAGGAGGCTTTCCAGACAACACGTCGACCTTTCTGAACAACACAGGCTGGAAAACATTAGCTTAACGTTCAAGGCTGCACTTAGACTACTGTGAGCAGGCGCGAGCGCTTGACCTTTGAACCTGCTGACACGGCGCAAGATTATGGGCCAAGAACAAAGATTAGATCATTTTCACACTCGATTTGGCTTTTCCTACACCATCAGCCACCCACACACTCGCAGATGTACGAGAACTGCTCTGGAATCCTGAGCGATGAGATCATGCTCTCGTGTCAGGACAAGCACGCACAAGCACACATCCGGAGGTAAGAGCGAGGTTTCACCTTTATATAGGCAAAAAAGCCCTTATTAACAACACATTGTTTCACTTTCTTCATTCAAACCCTCCCATCCTGCTTTGCAACGGAAGACAGTCATGGCGGGATCCATTTCGCAAAGCACAGATCAGGGAAGCTCAGACGCATTAGAGAATTTTGAGATTTTTTTATCTCAAAGCTGCAGAGGCCATACATTTAGACCAACTTTATATGCGTTGAAATCAATTGTAGATTCCGAAACCATCATCAATCCACAAGCTTGTTTAATTGTAATCAACAAAAGAGCTCTCAAACCAACAAATAATACCAACATGAAACAAACAGCTATCAGAAAAACAAAAGCTTTATACAAATACAAATATATACTATACTATACAAATGCTCTATAAAATTACCAAGAGTAATCCATTGGATCTCTCGCAGAACAAGTGTGGGTTTGGTCATTTTTAAATGATCTTAAACTACAATCAATTGTGCACCTTAGGTATAAGTCTGAATGAGAGCACATCAATTCTACAACAACAACAACAACAATAATAATAATACAGTATAAAAATATAAAGATGCTTAGAAATCTCATTCAGAGACAAAACTAAGGCACAACAACCAGTAATACAACAGATGATCCCGGGCTGCTGGGTGAATGAAACCAAACTTTGTTTACATTGTTTCAACGTTGTGAAGAAATCGAAACTAACTGCGCCAAGGCACAGAGTTATGCATGCGTTACAAATTGTTCTCTTGTAAATATTGCACAAGTAACAACACTGTTACATCTGAGAAACAAAGAAAGCTTTCATGAACTGGTCAAACGAAAACTGGGACTACAGGAAATTATGGTTTATTTATTTTGTTTATTGTTATAACAAGGAAATTAAACTAAAACTAATACTGCAACATAAGTAGCTTACACAAATCGTACCAATACTGGTATAAATAAATACCAGTTTTCTTGACCTACATTAAGCTAAAAACATCTGGACATTCTTAACCTACTAAAAATCTAAAGAATCAATTTTAGTGTGGTTTAAAGTAACTTAAGGGAGCCATATTACAACAACATTTAATCATGATTGTGTAAATGTGTGTGTGTGTGTGTGTGTGTGTGTGTGTGTGTGTGTGAGTGAGGGATTCTTTAAAAGTCTAGTTTTATCTGTTTTAACTGTTTATATAACACAGACGTAACTTACTAGAACCATCCAGTCACAAAAAAAGCACACTAACATATTTCAGTTGGTTTTTTGAATCCAATATTAATTTCATTAGACAAAACTTGGACATCCTTCTATCCGGTACATAGGCAACAATTTCTTTTTACATTTGTTTTAATGTGTTTACATTCCCCTCAAGAGTTTCATAGCTTCCATTTCACAATGGAAACAGTTTATCGAAAACAAAGAATGGTTAATAACACTATTTATAGGATATCCTACTTTGCTTATAAGAAGCCCAGGGTGCAAATAAAACCAAACTCTGTAGCAAACTCTGGATCCATTTTTTTCCCCTCAGAGCTCCTTTTACATATTCCAATATCCTTTAGAGTATAATGAGCAATAACTTCTTGACAGAAGCGAAAGTCTTCTGGGAGAGAAAAAAAATGAGATCTGAAACCAAAAGCCAACGTTATCGGCTATATTATTAGAAATAAAAATACTTTTTAAAATGACATTAAAAAAAATAAAGAAATACAATTTTAAACTTGTATTCAAAAATTGGAATTTAATTTTGATTGAAGGGGCATGGTGGCTTAGTGGTAAGCATGTCCGCCTCACACCGCCAGGGTCCGGGTTCGATTCCCGTCTCGGCCATGTGTGTGTGGATTTTGCATGTTCTCCCCGTGCCTCAGGGGGTTTTTCTCCGGGTTCTCCGGTTTCCCCCCGGTCCAAAAACATGCACGGTAGGTTGATTGGCACCTTGGAAAATTGTACCTAGTGTATGAATGTGTGTGTGTGTGTGTATGTGTGTGTGCCCTGTGATGGGTTGGCATTCCATCCAGGGTATATCCTGCCTTAATGCCTATAGACGCCTGAGAGGCACAGGCTCCCCATGACCAGAGGGAAGATCGGATAAAGCGGTAGAAGATGAATGAATGATTTTTGACTGACTGCATTTATTCTGTGAAACGTCTCAAACTGATCCAGAAGAGGACAAGTTCCCTTTTATGCAATACAGTGCAATATATTGAATAGTAACAAAATTTTAAACTACTGTGAATAGTTAAAATTTAAAATTGCTTTAAAAAACTTCCAATATTACGTTCCCTCACATATTACTGCGATAAGGGAGGGCCTTTTTTTTCTTTTTCTTTAAACACCTGGAGAAAAAAATGGAGAAAAACACCTCAAGTGTAGAATGGCAATTGTCTAAAACCAAATATATACACATATATATACATATAATGTATGTGTATGTGTATGCTCGTGTTGTTTCTGCGAGTTTTGTTATAGACACTGCTTCCTCTCACTTGCTCATTAAGGCGCTGAATCTAATCCGGAATCCTATAAAGCTGCCTACTGTAAGAGAGGGGATACGTACACAGAGAGGTCGTAACCCTGGCTGTGAATCCCACAGGTTTTCTCCTTCCCAACCTCATTAAACGAACCAGAGGAGGAAGGATTCCTAACAACGTGTGAGAGATTGTGCAATCGTACCCTAGCCTTGACTTGTTGTGCTCTATTTAATGTGTTTCCCACCGTTCTACTCAAACGTTTTCCCATACACACAAACACGTGAGTCCCTGTACTGAAGAGTCATTCTTTCTGGATTCACTGATCATATCAATCAAACCACCAGGTCATCAATATATTATGGCCTTCGATTCAAGAATGCTATATTGTCGTAAGCTACATTTTGGCGATGCAACTAACATTACTTGACTTAACAGTGAAATCCAAACCCGAATTATTAACAATATGGAATGTGAGTATGAGGACGTGGCAAAATATCAGTTAAGAAATGCTTTACGGATGTGCATCTCATTAACTGACGTTGAGGAATTTTGCATCTCAATGCAAGCCAAAGATATTAGAAACAATAAAAGAGGCAAATTGATGTTCCTCGATGAATCGTTTAATGCAGCTAACTAAACAAGAAGCAATGTTCCCTGTGGACCATTATTACCCGCTAAACTTAGAGTGCACACAGTTACAACAGGGGAGGCTGCAGAATGAAAAATGTTTTGGACCACTTCAAACCAAAACATACAGAAAAAAACCTACAGTGTGGTTAAAGTTTATAAAGTAGTTTGTAAATAATATAATAAACATTTTGATAAATATTTGAGAAATAATTTGCTTGCCAGTAAGGAAATATATATATAAAAAAAAGTTACATTAAGGAAATGCCTCCCATACACAAGTTATGAATCACTTATTCATAACTTATTAGTAACTTGTTGACTGATTACATGACTGCTCTGTGTAGTTATGAAATTATTTAACAAGCAATATCGTCGTGCACTGTGTTAAAAAATATTCCTCCGCAGTGATGTGTAGAGCAGGTAGTGGAGAACGTATATTTAAATTGCTGAAAAATACACAAATTTATTTCGTGGAAAATGTCAAGCAGCTTTTCTGGAGACAGGAATACCACATCACGATATTTAATAATGATTTAATAAATAAAATGAGAATAATAATGAGTTTATGTGGCACGGTGGTTTAGCGGTTAGCACATTCGCCTCACACTGCCAGGGTCCGGGTTCGATTCCCGTCTCGGCTATGCGTGTGTGGAGTTTGCATGTTCTCCCCGTGCCTCAGGAGGTTTTTCTCCGGGTTCTCCCATTTCCCCCTCGGCCCAAAAACATGCACGGTAGGTTGATTGGCACCTTGGAAAATTGACCCTAGTGAATGTGAGGGTGTGTGTGTGCCCTGTGATGGGTTGGCATTCCATCCAGGATATCCTGCCTTAATGCCCATAGACGCCTGAGATAGGCACAGACTCCCCGTGACCCGAGGGAAGATCGGATAAATCGCTAGAAGATGAATGAATGAATGAATGAATGAATAATGAGTTTAATTAAACAAGTAATTTCAGCAGGACATAATCTATATGCGGTCACTGCGGAAGAGCTTTTTGTATTTTGTATTTTAATGTAATATGTCAATTAAATACACAAAGTGGGTTTAGTCTTCAGAAACTTTCAGCAATAAAATGCAGATTTATCACACGAATTATTTTTTTTTCCTCTCTTATTTAGTCTTGCTCTTCAAACAAAGAAAACGCATTTCTTATTAAACGATTAAATCGATAGGATAATTGTTGGGGGGGTGTAGCTCAGGAGATTAAAGCTCTGGACTACTGGTTGGAAGGTCAGGGTTCGAGCCCCAGTATCGCCAATCTGCCAATCCTCGGTCCTTGAGCAAGGCCCTTAACCCTCCGTGCTCCATGGACATCGTATCATGGCTGACCCTGCACTTTGTCCCCCAGCTTCCAAAACAATCTGGAATAAGCGAAGAAACAATTTCACTGTGCTGTAATGTATATGCGAATAAAATAAACGCTATTTACTAAAATAATCGGTACAACATCCCTAATCCTATGTGACTCGAGACATTCTGTGGTCGCCGAAATTATACGCCATGTTCTTCACATAGCAGCGGTGGTCCTGAGAGAGCGAAATTATGAAAAAGTTAAGAGAGAAGAAAATCATTTGACATACAATTATGGTAAAAAAAAAAAACCATACTGCGAAATCCATTTCACATAAATTAACAAACAAACAATCCTGGATGCCTAAACAATTCATGAATTCCACTCGTTTAGGCAGGTTGACTTCTCAAGCTAGGCTTGTTCATTTACAAATTCGACTTGGACTCAATAACAGTTTAAAGACAAATATTATCCAAATTCGGCAACGAGTGCTGATATAGATTTGGTACCAGCTTTAATCAAATGTCATAATCACAATAGCCAACTCTTAATATGTGTGAAAAAGCATGTGGATACCTGACCCACACCTCTATTTAGTTCATCCTCAAACTGCTGCCACAATGTTCCCGTGCACAAAGCGATCTGCGTGAACACGCTAAAAGACAAAGAAGTCCTCCTCTACGCTACATTTGTGCAAACGTCACTAGCGCTTTCATCTGAATGAACAGAATCCCCATTGTAATAGTCATCAGAGTGGTGGTTATTAAAACAGCGCTAATTATGAAATCCGGATGTTCGTCATGTACATATGAGTGTGGAGGTCTGTTGTCTTTCTAAACACTTAATTTACATCACAACGTAGAGCTGGAGAACTGTACTTTACTTTGAACACTGCTCTTTTTGGATTTTTATTGATATTGCCTCATACATATTGATGCCCACACGAGACCCAAAGAACAAATTTACCTCGGAGCTCGTCAGGGTCTTTGACCATGATGTGAGCGTTAAGCTCCTGCAGCTCCTGGTGCAGCTCCTCCACCTTTTTATTGCTCTTCTTCAACATGTTGTCGACATAAGCCAGGCTCTTCTTGTCTGTGGTGGCTTTGCGCAGGTTCTCCGCTCCTTCCTTGATCTTGAGCTCTTTGCGGAGCTCGCGCTTGATCTCATCTTTTCTCACATCCAGCTTCTGCTGCACCGTGGTGTCGGACAGGTCCACGCTGGGTCCCATCAGGCTCAGGCGATCCAAAACCATGTGACTTTGAGCTTCGCGCTGCGAGAAAGAGAGGGAACGACAGACAGAAGGGACAGAAGAATAGAGAAATAAAAAGAGAGAGAGAGAGAGAAACAAAAGTCAGCAAACCTTCTTGCCATTTAAATATTATGGTTCACTATTATAATCTCTCTCTAGCTTCGGTTAAATTTATGGCGCGTAACTAGTCCCGCAGTTTTTGTCCGATCCTCATGAATCATACCTCATATCGTGCGGCCCGATAGTGTGAGGTGTGCTATTACTTTTATAAGGAATCGTCCCGTGAATTCCGAACCCGGGGCCAAAAAGCGGGATTTTTTTCCCATAAAAAATGAATGGGGTTGAAATTTCGTGCCTCGGAGCTCAGCCTGTGAGCGTCCGACAAGCACATATGGCGTAGAGGGACCAGAGTGGATCATGATCATATACCTCCCGAATCCCACACCCGATCGGAATTTCAGGGAATCCGCGACATTCCGGCTCCACAGAGAATGAATGGGAGAATTTGACACTCCACCGTTCAGATTTGACATATCCACTCGTAGGTGAGTAGGTTGCGATCCTATGACTCTCGAACCCCAGACCTACTCGGAATTCTGCGTCATTCCGGCCTATACAGATGAATGGGGATCATTTTGACAATCGGCTGTTTGGCCATAACGTATCCACTCGTCCGGGGCAGCAAGGACATTGCACTGATATGACACTCGGTCCAGAAAACCACAGGGAATTATGGCAAATGTGTTTTTTGACCTTGACGAATTATTACCATAGAAAATGAATATCAATGGTAAATTTTAAACGGACCAGGCTGTAAGGGGTCGAGCCCGGAGCCGAGGTTTGCATCGGCAAGCAACACTCACGTTTTCTTCAGGGAATATCCCATGTCTGGTTGTTTAAATAGTCAGTAGGAAGATGGATTTGGGCATCAGAATTTGCTGTGGCATTAAAATAGTACATCGTTAACATTCCAACAAGATTCCACAGGCATCTCGTATCTGATAACAGTGGCCTTTTTTCCTTTTTTTTTTTTTTGGTTTTGTTTGCTGCATTTATGCAAATTAAATCTCTTAACAAGACCTACACGCATCACATGGTACAATCTGTGTCATGATTACGTGGCCCTGAAAGCACCCGGAAATGAGACCAAGATACAAAATCTTATCTAGTAAATACAATGGTCTGATGCTGCACTGCTTCAATGGGAATACAACCCAGACAGACTAACAAAAGGGCACCACATACACACTGGCACAAAGGGATGTACCAGATTCATCTACTGAAAGGCAGAAACCCAAGCAAGAGGATCAAACCCAAATGTGGGGAGGCAATGCTACCTGCTGTGGTGAATGTGATTTAATCAGTCAAACTGTACCATGCTACTATTAGACCTGGGAGATGAATCGTCATTATCGATTAATTCGAGTACAGTAGTACCTTGGCTAACATCTGTTTCTGCTCCAGGTAACGTCGGGATACTACCTGCTCGGTAGCACTGAGCAGTGTCGTGAACAAGGGTTCCCCTCGGTCTCTCCAGGACAGTTGGTCAGTCAAGCGCACATTTATTGTAAATAAGCCATCCATTTGTGAACAATAGATTACGCTATTTAGTGCTTAACGTGGAGCCACGGCTAACATCCGTTTCAGCTAAAGTCGCATTTTCAGGAACGAGGTATCACAGTGTATGGTTTATGCCGATGCAAAAATCGATTTTACGATTTCACCTTGGTTTGGCACAGCGGGCTTCCGTAGTTCTCCGTCTCCTGCCCCGCATTACACTTGTGAAATACCAAGTACAACATGGCAGCATGCTCTGACGAATCCAAAGAGCTTGTTTCCCACAGGGGCGCGGTTTCAAGCCAAAGCCAGCTGTAAAATGTGTCTAAAGCTTGTGGCAACTAAAGTTAGCAGCACAACTAATTTATTCCAGCACCTCAAACAGGAGCACATTGTTGAATGGGTAGACGTGTGTGGGGCAACATGACTGCAGCAGCCCCAACACTCCGGCAAAAAAACCCAGGTAAAAATAGCATATTTTCCCCAATCGCTTTTTGTCTAAAAATAAATAAATAAAAATCAGAGATTACATTTATATGACACATCGCCCAGCTCTAGTAATACTGCGAGATGAATAAAACAAGGTTAATATTTTAACTCAATATCTTAATATCAAGGTTAATATCTTAACTACCACAGTGTCAGGGCATAGCACGGACACAATTCACTGTGGATACACAGCCAGCTACTACACTGAGTTCTGAAAGGGACCTGATAAAGCTGAAGGTTAACAAATACAAGACAGAACAATGTAACCACAAAGTTTTTTTTTTAACAGCATTAGATTCTCAGCACACTTCAAATTCTATTTGTTACATAAACATACAAACAGCACCTGGTCAACATGTAAACACAAGAAAAAGTATGGTAGACATAAGGGGGGGGGGGTCTAAGAGTTTTACGAGAAGAATAATTTATAGAAAAAAATAAGTATATAGAAAAGATAGAAAAATAAAATGAGATGAGTGTCATTTTTAAAGTCATTGTGGGCATCTATTGCAAATTTGCACACATGCACACTCTTCCAGAAAATCCTCAGCATTTTTTTTTATTTTATTTTTTTTTAAACCCTGACCAGTTACTCAGATATATGTCTTCTTCGCATCAATCGCTTTGCTACAATGGCACGGAGCAAAGTCTTAGTGCCTCAAAGCTCCAGGGTTAGATCTTATGTACAGGTTGCTGCCTGTGTGGAGCTTCTACATTTTCTCCTGTCAGCTCAGCTAGATAGGATTAATCCAGATAAACATGCATTTATTCCCTCTATGTGTTTGACACTAATGCATTTATATTTATTAACTATTCATATTTTGGTGGACAACATTGCAATGTTGTTCAAAGATGGGAACAACTTGGTAGATCTGATGCAGGCCAAACATTTTTTTACACATGCACAGATAGATTTCCCCCTTTTTTTAAGCAGTGAAGGAAAAGTAATGCAAATATCCACAGGTTAGTTTACATTTGTTCTTGGAAAAAAATGTAAGAAATCAGTAAAGATTAGTAAGAACCGTCAGCGACAGTACAAGACTTGCGTAGTGTATTTTCGTGCGTCTTGAAGCAACCTGGTAATTTGTAGAGAAACACAGGCTTCATGGGCTGAAGGAGCTTATTTTGTTGTCGACATGTTTGTAAAGAATGCTATTTAAAAGTTAGCATAAAAGAAAGCATATAGCATTTTTAAGAAACCATTTGTACACTTATTATGGCTTACTCAGATGGTGTCAACTTTTGCCTTCCTCAAAGTTTATTCTTATCACCCAACCTCCCCCATGATAAGAAAGAAGACACACCTTAACAAACCCTAACAACAGGTTTGCATTTTTTTTAGTCAAACAGTAAACTCTGGTCATGTTATCAGTGTGAAACACACACACACACACACACACACACACACACACACACAGGCCAGTCATATGAAATTACTCACATACCCTTCTATAATTTTATTTATATAATATTTATTTAACTTTATGATTAGTAAAAGACAACCAAAAATGGACACACAACAGGGGACTATAAATGTATAAATGTTCATAAAACCTTTCTAAAATGTAGGTTGCATACTTTGTACACATGTCACTGTGGATACACTTACAGCGAAATATATTCATTTTAAATCCACTGCTTGAGATTTCAAGTCGTTCCTATGTAAAAGTTTCTTGGGGTGTAACGCTCTAAAAAGGCGAACCAGGCAGCGTTAACCCAAACCCATTCCCATTGTACTTGAAATAAAAGACTAAGCACGAGATAAAACATACTCAGTGTGTACTACAGACCTCTGAAAGCTTTTCGAAAACTCCGAGTTGTCCCTGGGGCAAATTTCTTGACTTGAAGTTTGTGTATATAATACGCCTAACTACCTCACTAAACTTTATTACATAGGTTAAACTTGGTCAAGTGGGTTTCTGGCTAACAGACAGCAGGCATTCACTTCACTAGTGGACTAAGAAATCAATTTATATTTATCCACCCCTGCTAATACGCTAGTCCTTGTGTGTTCTGAAATGTTACATATGACTGCTGAGGCTACAGCCAGGTCAAAAGAAAAACAAAACAAAAACAAACAAAAAATCAGATTTCTTCAAACTATCAGCAATTATTCTCTATACAGTATGTGGGTGCTTTACTGAGGTACGGTTCTATAGTTTCTATAGACACAGCACGGGTGTGGTGTATCCCAGGTACTGCTGGCTGTTGTTCAAATCAGTCAAGTTATTCAAGTTGCTCCCTGACTTCCTGTTTAAGAAAACAACATACCGAAACCAAATCATGACTCAAACAAGTGAAGGTGTATGTTACACAATGACAGATGCTGGGATGATTACAGCACACGGAGAAAGCTGGATGATTGTGATGGTTGGGAATTGCTCTAGTTTGTACATTTTACGATACATTTGATGGAATTAGCAAAAATAATACATTGTGGATACACTGTACTATTATACTAGCAAATACAATTTGTTTCTAGCCAATAATACAACAGGAGGAAGAGATATCAGCGATGACGGCTTTTAAACATGAAAACATTATAAAAATGTCTTACCAAGTGAAGTCAGTCACGCAAATGTGAACCCAAACCGGGTTTCTATCACACAAACAGCTTCATTGATGAGAACCAGAGACACTGCAAATGTGATGTTCACCAAAAGTTTGGGTCTAATCTCCGAGACTGGCCCATGCAAAGGAACACAGTGTCTGATAAGCACTGGCAGATAACCTTGGGTTAAAGTGAAGTGGGTGACTTTTTTTTAAAATAATGCAACAGTACAAGCAAAGCCACAATATCTGAACTGAAGACTTCATTCAGGAGAAAGTCTGTCAAGAGAATCACAAAGGAAAGGAGTGACTTGTGTAATTACACAGCATGACCTAAATGAACTATTTAAATGTAATCACTTCATTTTTTATTCAGTAGGTTTCCCCAATGCAACCTTGATTCTTTTTTATATCGCAAATGATTGCTTTTGGTAGTTTTACATATAGGAGCTTAATCCTATTGAACTCAACAAATGTAAGAAAAAAAGGCTCGTATGTATATATGCGTCTCCTCACTTGCCTCTTGCAACCAGAGTGTTGAAAGCATTTGTACACAAGTGTTTACATTACTCTCACATGTAAGCCATATTAAACACCACTCTCACCAGTGCATTACTATGGCTCAGCGCTGCGTGGTATTTTAATTCATGCTACGAGCATGAGGCATGCCTGCTAAAAAGCAAAAAGTATATTCAATTCAAAATTTCACTATAAATAAATGGCCGGGCTGCCGGCTGTGAGCAGTCGTTGAGCTGCAGCCAATGTCGATGCTGACTGTTATAGTCATCATGTTGCACTTCATAAGTGCTTGTTTAAAGGCTTTTGTTCTGAGCAGATGTTTACTAAGAGAAAACGTGTTCTGTGATGACGCCGTTGCAGTATGTACACTGGATCGAAAAAGTGTCCAAACAACCCTGTTCAAACTGCAGTGTTTGTTTCTTTTTCACGAATCGTTTTATTTCTCTCTATTTCTCAAACAACAATCGAGATGGAGAATACGAAAAGGAAACTCGTACAACTGCAAACATTTGCACACCCTTTAACCAACACTCTGCTAAAGCACCGTCTGTTTGTAATGAAGCATTCGGCCTTTTTGGAATAAGTATTTACCAGCTTTTGCATTATTCTGACTTGGCAAGCTTGGTCATTTTTCTAATATCTGCTTGGAGTTCTGCTTGGCAAAAAATGCTCCAGATTTATCAAATTATGCACGCGGCCCTCTTCAAATCATTCCACAAACTTTTGATAGGATTGAATTTAAGCTCTGACTGGGCCGTTCCAAAACATTGATCATCATCATCTGAAGGCAGCCCTTTGATGCGTTGGATTTGTGCTTTGGGTCGTTATCAGGCTGGAACATGACATATATCTTTATTTCCAGCTGCTAACAGAAGACTTCGGGTCATGTCGGAAAACAGATGACTATTTAAAGCTGTCTCTGTTACTGTATCTCCATTCAGATTAAAGTCCCAGGCTGAGCTGAAGGAAAGCAGCCGCACAGCATAATACTACCACCACCATGTTTCGCTGTATGTATAGGCATTTCTTTGTTTTTAATTTTCGTGACAAACAGGTCTATTAGAACGATTCACCAAAGGTTCTACCTTGATAAGACTACTTCATAACACATTTTGCTATATGGGCCTATACACCCTATAGTAACCATACACTCTACTGTTTTTCCTCCTTGTTTATCGGCTTCACATTGTGAAAAATGAAATGTTTTGGACATTTTGTAAAGTTAATCTGATCTTTACTCAAGTTAGAATTTATACATGTTTTAGATTATGGCTTTAGAAATAAAATTGTCTAAAAAAAAAAAAAAAAAACAGAAACAAATTAATTACTGTTAATAAGAACCATTACTGATCAGTGGCGATACAGGAGCATGAATGGGACTGGTTAATTTTGCAATCGTATTAAAAGTCCTTAAAAAGGTTTCCCTTTGTTTTCACTTGAATCTTGTTGGTTCTAGATTAATGGTGGAAAAAAAAGATATTATTTATCTTGTGGCTGTGTAGACTTTTTAAATAGTTTCTTTTTATTATTTGTGGAGATGGAATTTTCATTAAAAGCTGTGCCAAATAGAAGATCATCCTGTATCTTTTGATATAAAAGTCTATGAAGCCATTTGAATATTCATCATGCCCACGCCAGTTAGACACAGCCTTATTGTGCAGCTAATTCCCTCAGGTCTGATAGCAGGTGCTCTATAAAACACACTGGCACATAGGGAAGGCATACAATGGTACAAAGGTCATTCAGGTAATTTTGTTTCGCCACTCATTTTTCTGTAACAGCTTCGACATTATAACTCTGGTCAAAAGGACTAAAGCTTCTGCAACAAGATAAGGGAATAGAGGAAATTATGGTGGAAGTGGGTCAGACGCCACCTACAGTGTATTCTTTTGACAGAGCCGCAATGAAAGTGAGGCGAGACCGTACGAGAACATTTTAAATGCAGCAGATTTATAGTGCGGCTTCTTGTTCTCCCTCATGCAGGAAGAAAACATGAATGAGGCAGTTACCATCTTTCCACTGACATCGTGCTGGCGGGAGTTTGGGGAACAGTAAAACTTTTTTTCTTTTTAGGAACCTGCCTGGTGCCTCAATACCATTATATACTCAGACTGCTGAAGTTTCCGAATGAGTGTTATAAAAATATATCTCACAACTTTCTTTTGGTAGTAGCACACAAAGTCAAGACCTTCAGGAATCCATAGCAAATTATTATAGCACAGATTAAAGATATATATTATGGGGGTTTTTTTCATTATTCTAACAATGTGGAGCAGCTGAAAAGAACCTATATTTAATCAATTCAAACAGTAAACTCTTTGCATCTATTTATTTATTGAACTCTATATTTACTGTGATAGAAAAAAAACCCAACAGCTCGAGAACTGACACCAGAACAGGCACTGGAAAACAGCAAAATGGGGATTAGGGGCTCTAAAATTACACGTCATGGTCTGAGGATAAGCTCACTAAACACAACGCACACTCATGCACATGAATGAAGCTGAAGCCGGGACGACGTTGAGGCTAACACATGGACTTGTGTGGACTCGCTGTGAACTCAAGACACATGTCAACATTGCATATTCATATCATAATACTGGCCACATAACTCATGAGAATGTTAAATAAGTAAGGAGTCGCGCACACACACACACACACACACACACACACACACACACACACACACACACACACACACACACACACACACACACACACACACAACATTAAAAGCCCCAGATGAAAGGAAAAATGTGCACAAAAGCGAGGCTGGATACATTTAGTCTCAGTTTTTTCCACAACTTCACCCATTTCCTTCGACCATACCCTTCTTTGGCAAGTCAATACTGACATCAGAGGCAAATTCATTAAAACTGATTAAAGCCAATTTTATTTCAGCTTTAATTCACATCTGCATTTCCACAAACAAATAAACTTTAGTCTAAAAGATTCATCTAGGGACTGCTAGAATTAAAGACAGCAAGGACAGCAAAGGAAGCACATTTTGGATAGTCCAACATTCGCCAAAGCTTCAGAGGATAGGATAATAATATATATATATATATATATATATATATATATATATATATATATATATATATAGTATATATATATATATATATATATATCTATATATATATATATAGTATATATATATGGTACCTCGGTGTACATCGTTAATTCATTCCTCAGAAAGCGAGTGAGTCCGGCGTAAATTTGTCTCCAATCATGATCGGGGAAGTAATTAGTGGGTTCCTCTAGATGGCGCTCCAGGCGAACGCGATGGAAACTGAAGAAGGAAGCAACGTTAACTGACATCAAATTCCCGACGAAACATCCCATGTAGCTGAAGGCGCCGTACACAGAGCGATGTACACCGTAATATTATATATATATATAGATGGATGGATGGATGGATGGATGGATGGATGGATGGATGGATGGACGGCTGGACGGACGGACGGACAGACAGACAGAGAGATAGATAGATATAAAGAAAGCCAGACTGAAAAGCCACATAGATAGAGCATAAACATTTGCATTGTTTGGCCATAATTGATGTTCTGGTGTGTGGAAGAATAAGGAATAATCTCAGTTATGAGCCACTGGGATATGTTGGTGTTTTCATGGAAATGGGATCAGGCCACTTCAAAGCAAACAGATCATGAAGAAGGATTATCTAGAAATACTAATGCTAAATCTTGATACATCAGCCAGTGCGTTCACACCACAAAGCCCTGATCTAAACTCCACTGAAAATTTGTTGAATGAAAAAGCAAGTTCAAGCCAAGAGAACCACCAGACTTAGTTTGTTGTGAGAAGCTAATGGATTTTGATTTACCTCAAACATTTGCTTCAATTTCAAGCAATTAAATTAATTATTAACCCAACTGTAACAATTGTTTAGAAATAAAGTAGCTGTTTTGACACAGAACATGTATTATAAATAGAAAACTGAATTAAACCTAGGTGTCTGGACCTTTTCCAACTATACACTGATCCTGTAAATTGTCCACAATAACAGTGTTAACTGTACACAGCTCACAGCACCTCACCCACAAACCTAATCCCGATTGCTGTCTATAATTAGAATGAGCTTCAGAGAATACATCTTAGAGGTTAGGCTAAGAACATCCACCAGGAAGATTTCAACCAGCATGTCATTGTTACAGTTCTCCTACTGTACTGTACTGTTTGCCATTAGGGAACAGAGATACAGTTAAGGTAGCACAAGCCCTGAATGACGCTTTGTGTTTAACTGCAATCCAATTTAATTCTATACATTATTGCACACAATTATACACATTCTATATGATATTGTTAAAATAGATTGATAGTAGTAAGGATTACTATAGTGGCTCACCAGTCCTAAAATCTGAATCTAGTGCTACTGCTCATTATTACTACTTGTGAATTCGATTCATTTTCGGATTTTGGTCCTTTGCCATCAAATGGCAAGCTACTGCATTTATTTTAATACGTTTTTCTACCAAAAAAAAAAAAAAAAAAGAAATGGATGTTTAAATAAAATTCAATTTCATTGCCCTATAATGAAATATAACGATAATGGTTCCTATAGGTGTGCGGTCACGGAATACTACTGCTCCCTTACAGGAAGATGTATGAAATGAATAACTGGTTCATAAAACCAGGATGCAGTAAATCTTCCCCCAGCAAGTGCACGTTTTCGCAAGAAAGCTTCCCCCCCACCCCCCTCCCCATAACGTCATCTGTGTAATTTTCTAGAACACGTAATAAATATCAAATCACATGCAGGGGAAACACCAATGACAAGCTGTTGAATACCATGAACTTTATTTTGACTTTTAGCAAGTAAGATTTACATTAGTACATTAGATATAATTCAGTCCTCCATAAGCCCTGAATTATATCTCAGAACCACTTCTACTACCTCCCTAAACACACACACACACACACACACACACACACACACACACACACACACACACACCACACCAATCACTTCTTGGATAATCGTAAATAACCAATGTCCTTGTTCTCTATGAATCTGTCTCTCTCTTAACTGTAAGCATAAGTTTACTTCCTATCATGAGAATTAATTGTCTCGCTCTCTCTCTCTCTCCTCACTTATACTCAAGGCTGGCATTAAGACTGTAGCTGTATGTGTGTCCTGAGGTGTCTTTTTGAACCCATCACAGTGACCATTTTAATTCAGCTATGATATGCAATGATGCTCTAGAGACCGGATTATGTCTGCACTGAGCTAAATGTATGAATACACAACATGGCTATTTCGCGTGCTCTGTAGTTGTATGGAGTGTCTCTTGTAAACGTCGTCCGCATCTAAATGGTGCAAACAGTGTAAACACTGTGTCTGACTAATATCTTAAAATGCCTACTTATGTACTGTTCTAAACAGTTATTGAGCAATAACTGGTTTCCCTATTCCGTTTAATTGCTATGCATGAAAACACTATGCATTACTTTTCTGCATAAAAACCAGACAGACGGGGATGTTTGGTCTCAAAAGTGCAGTATAGTAGACGGAGATCTTTAACCTCCAGATGAACATAAAGTCTGATATCAAGAATGTGAACAATGCTGTTCATATTACCACAGCTTCGTCAATCAAGCATAAACTGGCCCTTTTAGACTAAAGTAAAACTCTTATGATACATTCATACTGATCCAACACAAAACAAACTCACACAGTTATTGTGTCATGTAGAATTTGCAGTGTCCGAATGTTCTTTTATAATGAAATAACATGTGACTATGAACATTACAGCTCAAGCGTTGAGCATCAGGCAGTTAACATTTTGCCTTGAGACACACAAGTGTACAGCTTTTAAGCCAACAAAGATAAAACCTGATAATAACACAGAAAATCAAAAAAGTAAAAGGTCTTTTAAAGGCAGAATCTCTTTACCTTTTTATGTTGTATAACGGTATTCAGTAATCATCATACTTTAGTAACCAGTTATCCTAATTACAAAAAAAAAGGGATAGATAGATAATTGTAGCTTACATTTTCCCTCATCATAAGAACAGCGAGTCTGAAGACAGTGGCCATTACAGAGTAATATAACAGAAAACATTTCACCTATGGATAAACAGTTTAGAATGCAGATGATATTTAACAAGCACTGCAACATTTCATGCAGCAAATTTCCAGTCAATCAATGCTATGATTCATGTTACCATTTTCATACAGGTCCACTAACATCCGTTGGTTGCTGTATCTGTTACTCTCAGGGTTCTTGATATAGTTAAGTGGCTTTATGGAAAAAGAACTTCATTTTAAACCAATCTGAAACAATTCAACCATATGAAACCAGTGAGCTCATTCAAATGGCTGACACTTCTACTAAAACAGCATAAACTTTCATAGACAAGTTCGCTGCACTGCATAAAAAGCATGGAATGAGATCAAGGTGCTGCGAAAAAAAAAAACATCATTTGGGAAACCGGTGAAAGTCCATACAAACATAACTACGCCTGATGAAACAGCACGCCTTATATAAGGGAACACCTGAAAAGAAAATGATCTTGCGATGACCTGTGACTGTAAGATGACATATCTATTGTGTCATCAATTAGAAAAGCAAGTTTAACGTTACTGTAGAGGGTAAAACTGCTGATTACATCAGTCCCCTTTATATACATAAACAAGTTACTATTTTTGACCTATGACTCTTCTACTGTTCTGATCTGCTAGTAGGATTTGCTTAAACCTGGATGCGCAACGAAAAGATTGTGTTAGATCACTTTCTAGAGCGATGGAAAGCATAGTGGTGTGACGTGTGTGACTCACAATGCAAATGTGAAATTAATCTCATCTGAACCTTTTATGAATTTAGTTACATTGGATCACATAAGTTAGAAGTTTGTTCTGTCTTGTGTATCAGAATTCATTTATTTAGTATAATAGTAAAAGTTAAATAAATTACTTTTTTATATCCAATTTAAAACACTTAGTACAAGAAGACACTTTATACTATCACTTTGCTGTATTATTAGTTTGTGAGCTTTTATTATAATATTTAAAAACGAACTGTAGTAAGAATATATTAACAGTTGTAACCAGACTAATTCAAATTCAAGAACTGAATATCCTTTCAGTCGGTTATTATAATGTTTACCTACAGAATGTCACAAATAATAATACCAGTAATGACAGCAAGATGTATTCTTATATTAATGTAGGCCATCACCCTACACAATTTAGTACAAATTCATAATACTAAAATAACACTAAAATCTCAACTAATTCAAAGTATGTAACCTAATATCACCACACACTATTTCTGCAGAGTTGAGAGGGTTCGTGTTTATTGACAGGTCTTAAATGTAGTCATCGTTAATCGTACGTACATTTACACATGGTCGTTAAGTTCTATATATCATATCATATCATATCAGTAAAGGCCTGTTTAAACAAAACCCCGCAGCATCTGTTTCGGCTTTGACTTTCAAATGTTGCAGCGGGATCCAAAAGTCTGAAGCCGCAAGTGAAAATGCTTTCATTGCAATTATCTTATCCAAAAGCGCAAAAACCTCTGGGAAAAGTAGATCCTTTAAAGATTTGTATGAACTCCATACATGATGATGAAACTCACTTGACTTGTGTTTCAGTGGAAGGGATAACATTCCAATGTCCTTTTTTGTACAAAGGAATTAACATATTCCTATTATATTCATTATATATATATATATATATATATATATATATATATATATATATAGACACACACACACATATAATAAATGAAATTTTTTTCAGCTCTTAAGGTCTGACTCATTTTAGTCAAAACTGTCGCACCTTAAAACCTTGTAAATGTATAACTGCACTAATAAAGTGCTGCACATGTAGTACCGAACTAAACATCTACATTGGTCAAACAGTCTATATCCTGATCTAAATCTGAGTACAGTCTGAGTGCGGTCTCTATCACAATGCTTTTTTTTTTTTTTTTTTTTTTTTTTTTAGCAAAATGAATGGCACAGCTGAGCTTTTCTTGTACTTTAACATTGTTCTGTAGCTTCGAAGGGGAGCTGGCAATGTGACGTGCCACAGGATATGCTGCTAATAATAGATCTTGAGTTCCACCAGCACAAAGCTTACTAACGTAATGTACATACATACGCGAAAGCACAAAGTGGGAGAATTCTGACACACACATACACCGAGTCTCAAGTTACACAGCCTCTTAAATCCCTGTAGGTTTCGGGGACTGATTTTGGACAGGATGTTATTTTTATATGGTGTTTCCCCATTGTCTAATAATATTACAGCTGAACTTGGTGATGTGCTGGGCTCAGTCACTCTGTTGTACAGTAATATCACATGGGAACCGTCAGAATTTAGTGTGGCCATAACGTCTGGATTTCACTTCCTGAACACCTGAGCATTTAATGTTTGCTCAAATTTTCTGAATGATATTTTTTGTCCATACATCACTGGTTAGTTTTCTAAAAGTACGACAGTTTTATTACAGACATGTATATAGGAAGCTAAAGCTGTTCACTTAGCACCTCTTGTTATTTCTTATGGGTTGGAAATTAAGGGCAAAAATGTGTGGGGATATATATATATATATATATATATATATATATATATATTATTATAATATTATTATATAGCTATATTAAAGCACCGAAATTTTGGAGTGTGTTGTGTATCCAGGGCTTTGGAGCGTTAACATTACCTCAGCCATAAAGAATCAGCCAGTACAGCTTATGGGTGGGACAGCGTGGAGCTCGGCTGTCAAAATCCCCCGATAACTAACATTTTCCTCTGACTAAAGATTATTCTCAATCAGACAAAAAATACATTTTAGTTTTAAATATGAATCTGTCCAACAAATCAGAAAAATATAAAAATCAGTGTTATGGGACAGACCGGGTCTCTTCCTTATCCCAGATTTAGGCTGGGCTGTTTTTTTTTTACTGTTTGGTTATATTTGAATGAAGTCGTTTTAATAAAGCACATTTAATTACATGACTATTATATAGAATTATGCACAATTCTTCACCACGCAGACTGAACCAATAAAAAAAGAAAATTCTCCCAAGCCCGAATCAACAGTTGGATTCCTAGCTCACTGGTTGAATCCCAAAGTGGCTTCCTGCAGGATAAATAGTGTGCTCTATAGGCTGCACGGCGCCATTAATGTCATACGCTGTGTAGAAGACTTGTGTAGGGAACACTGTGTCATTTGGGATTCGGCACTTATTTCCTACAGGCCTTCAGCTCCATTGGGAAAAGTATTGCAATGAATATAAAACCGACTCCCCATAAACCTCACCAATATAAAGCCCTTCCCCGTGGAATGGATACTTCGAAATACGAATACACGCAGCTGATAAGAAACTCCGTCGGTTTGAGAACAGAAATGGTAAGTTTTCTTACCTGCAAGGAATCGGCCGCCATTTTGCCCCCTCAACTTTGAATCAGAAACTCGGGAGAGCAAACAGGAGCGAGCAGGTCCCAAGAAAGTCGTCAAAATCCAGCGCGTCTGCCTTCCAGATCTCCCGATTCCGCCTTAGAGAATTGAATAAGCTCTCCGCGGTGTGGCTTTTCCGCCGCTGCTTCCCAGCTTCCCAATTTCCATATCGGCCGCTTATTAAACTTAGTCCGACCAACAAAAAAAACCTTCCAGTATAATGAAAATGCGAGAAAATTCAACAAAACTCTGCAATCAAGCCGAAATGAAATGTCATTAAAAGTTGGAGGAAAACTGGATTGATTTGGGAGGAAATGCAGCCTGATTTCCAGGGGAAACGCTCTGTCCCTGTGTGCGAGCCCAAACCGGCCACTTTCGGTCATGTGATCACAAACTCCATGCAGAGGAGGAGGCAGGAGCTCCGGGCTGAGCTCAGGACTCGTGTTGTTAGTAAAGCCTAGAGATCTTCTCTCCGCTAACCTCCCGCCGCCATTCTGTCTAATTTAGCTATATATTCAACATCTCCGAGCAATATACTGTAGCCGTCCAACCATCAAACTTCACCTGCCAATGTCAGAGACTTTTAGTTTTCACATTGATAGTTCCAGGTCTGTTCAAGAGCACACGAAATGGCCAAACTTTTTTTTCCTGTGACGGGCCCAAAATGATAATTAAAGGTAGTAAACATTGAATGGAAGTTAGTATTCTTGTCGTCATACTTTGAGAAAGTAGAAGAATCTTATGTTTCATAATGACCATTTGCATTCTTTCAAATCAGCAAAACTTCCTCTTGCCATGCGCTACTGTCTTGCTCTCTGTGTTTTCACAAAGTATACTGTACATTAAAATAAAACAAGTCAAATTCACTTATATTTTCTATTAAAAGACTTTTTTACAGTTTATAATAGAGCCAAGTTGTTATTTAACTATAACTAAAGATCTGAGCCAATAATATTTTTCTCTTTATTTCACTTTAACTCACAGGACACCATTTGGGCATTGGATTTGTGTTGTACTTTCCGTGTTTGGATTGTTTTGGGTCATGTAGCACAAAAAGACAGTATTAACTAATTGAAAAGGTTCTTTCCATTATAATATAAATGCACTAGGGACGAGGTGGACGTAGATTAAGTGGCCTTTTGCCGCTGGATGATGATCTTTAATATGGTGTTTTGTTGTTGACCTGTGGTCTACGTTTTGTGTTCACACCTGCCCTTGGTAACCCTTCAAACCAAAGGGCCCTAATAAGGTCATCTCTCTCCGGGAAGTCTCACTGTGTGTGTGTGTGTGTGTGTGTGTGTGTGTGTGTGTGTGTGTGTGTGTGTGTGTGTGTGTGTGTGTCACTCCAGTGGTCTGCAATCGGCATGTGCAAAACAGTTACTACAGCAAAGTTAGTGATATTATCAACGAATATGACAAACAAAATCCATGTCGCTCACCTCAGACTTATTATAATCAAATGTATGTATGTGAAGGCAAAACAGCTAACAGCCAACATTAAATTATATAGTACGAATGAGTTTGCCCCTGAATGCAATGAACCACTGATCCACTGTGTATTCGCAACACTTGTAAAGTATTCACCATGTGCCGGGACAATGATACAGCAAGTTTTTCAAGACATATCAGTGATGAAACTGGAAAATCATATCATACTTTTCATATCATACACTGAGACACACTGACCTTTAAGGTTTCACTAGGTTTTGTGAAGAGTTTTAGCATTTAGTACTGAGTAAATGGAATTTCTGATTTTGCTGACAGAACCTGGTAAAGGATCTGTGCTGAGTCAGTGAGTCAAAACTGCCTTTTGTTCTGCAAAAGTATGGGTGGCTCTTTGGCACAATTATTGATGGAATGTCCTAGAATGTCTAGCAAACTTGCTTTGCACTACACATGCCTTGAAGTTGTATGTTAAATCTGACACTACTGTCTTCCAAACAAACTATACAGCACCTATTCTAATCTCTAGTAATATAATCCTAAGCATGGCATGGTATGCCGTTCGAACCGTTGCTTACCTTAACTACTTTGTTGTTCAACTACAATGCCTCTTATATTCTTACAACAGCCGAATCTAAAGTGACCATTGTCATGCACACTTATCTCCAATACTCAGCTCCATACCACAAACAGCTAACACTAATTGTATATAATTACAAACTGATTATAACTGATCACTTTGTAAAAAATACATGACTATATATTTGAACGAAATGGACTGATTTCTTTTTTTTTTGCAGTATGGTTTAGGATAATGGAAACTTCAGTGTAATGTGGAACATGACAGTGTAAGTTTGTGAACTTTGCTGCTTCTCGTGTGTGACAAAAACCCAAGCCTTTGAAGACCAATGCGCTAACCATATTGTTTAGCCTACATCAAAAAATAATGTGTCATGGTGGTTACAAAACAAAAGGCCTATTGGTTGAAACAGCATACGCTTTAGTTGGAGAAAGAAACACGAGTGCAGGGTGTGTGTGTGTGTGTGCTTGTGTATTTGATTTATTTGAATATTCTGTGTCAGCAGTGACGTCAGCTAAAGCTATACATCTAGCTATACTAGATATCTGGTAGCATAGCACTGCATAGCTGAGGGGAGGAGCAAAATAATGACAAAGTAGTGAAAATTCAGCACTTCTAATCACAAAGAAGGTTTAAAACTATAACATATTTAACTTCTCCTAACAGATGGTCTTGACTTTCATCTAACACTCAGGCTACTGAAGTTACAGAGTGTAAGGGGACAAGTGCAGTCTCATATGGCTTGACTGCATAACAGTAGAATGTAAAGTGTTTTCAGATGTTTTCTCTTTATATAAAGAAAGAAAGTACACAAAAATAAATTACAATAGAGTGCAAAAAAGTGATTTAATTTCATAGATATCATTTATTATTTTACATTTAACTTCGACACTTTATGATCGGATACACTGTATTTATTAGTTACTTGAGAAATTTGATATACCAAACAGCTTTTCCAAACGTTTCTAATATAAACTTGTTTTTCCCCATGGAATATTATTTGTCTAGAAAAGAATTATTCAGATTAATGTGGCACGTTCTTTAAGGAAGAAAAATTCTTCTGGAATATTTGGTTCAGTATCTTATGTTTAAAACCAGACACATTTTTCCTTTGAAAATATTTCTTTACACTGGATTTCACTTAACTAGTATTTAAAAAAATATATATTCATCTGCAATTTTGCTTTTCCAGACATTGATTTCTCGTCTGAAACCACATTTGCCACTGTTGTGTCTTCTGCTCAGAAGCATTTAAGGAAACTAATGTCCA
The DNA here is from genome assembly GCA_030449085.1 of Kryptopterus vitreolus. Taxonomy (NCBI): domain Eukaryota; kingdom Metazoa; phylum Chordata; class Actinopteri; order Siluriformes; family Siluridae; genus Kryptopterus; species Kryptopterus vitreolus. The sequence continues at coordinate 11,121,724 of JACRUU010000016.1, forward strand.
GAAACTTCCTGTGGTAACAATCGGGCTTCCTGTGTTAGACCGTGTGGCCTTCTATCAGACATGATAATCTTTTGCTGCTTTCATCTAATAGGTTATTAAAAAAAAACACAAATAACACTATTGTCTCCAGATTATTTAGAGGTTTGAATGGCATCAGTCTCCCAACGTTAAAACAGAAATCCGAACAAAGAGCGAAAAAAATGTTCTTGTTCTTGAAAGGTTACAAAGGCTAGGTATGAACATAATCATTAAATGCCAGATCAAGTCCAAAACAGGTAGTTAGAGCTCACTATCCGGTCAGAAACGTTGTCTTAATCCAATTCCACTTGGTATTGCAGTGGACTACGTTTTGGTGCGTTCCTATTGGTCTTTCTATTTTCTACATAAACAGTCGTAAATGATTTTCTGGATTGCTTATCCACATCAATACAAACAGGAAAAAAACATGCAAATCCAATGAGCTGAAGGCAAATTGTCATAGTGTGAAAACAATACATACTTCATAATGTGAATGTCCATTGGGCTTCAGTTTAGCCCATTGCAATGGCACTGGTAGCTACAATCACAATTCCAAGGATGCTGGAACACTGATAAAATGTGAATTAAAAAATTAATTGCAAAGATTTGAAATGTAATATACCAATATCGAGTTTATGACATTTCAGGTGAAAACTAGTTACATTTACTGCCTGCAAATGGTCTCAAAAAATGAGGCAAAAAGTTAGATCTATTAAAATGAAATAGTTGGAGAAACATAATTGGGTTAATTGACAAAAGGCCAGTAAGGTAATTACGAATAAATACCCAAACATTGAGTTTCTTTTAAGTAGAAATGGGCAGCGGTTCACCCGTCTGGTGTGTCTACAAATTGTGGCGCAATTTCAGAATAATGTTCCTTAACATACAATTGTAAAACAGTTGAATATAGAATAGAATAGTCTTTATTTGTCACATATACATTACAGCACAGTGAAATTCTTTCTTCGCATATCCCAGCTGTTTTGGAAGCTGGGGTCTGAGTGTAGGATCCGCCATGATACAGCGCCCCTAGAGCACAGAGGGTTAAGAGCCTTGCTCAAGATCCTCAAGTGGTAGCTTGGGCTCAAACCCCAAACCTTTCCAATCAGTAGCCCACCACCTTAACCACGGAGCTGAATATCCCATCATTTAGAGCACATAATATCATCAAAAGTTTCAAAGAATCTGGAGAAATCTCTGTGCACAAGGGACAAGGGTGAAAATCAATAATGGATGCCCGTGATCTGCATTTATAATGGGAATCAGTGCATGAGCTCATTAACTCTGCCAGAAATCATTGTCTGTGAACACAGTTTGCCATGTCATTGACAAAAGCAGATTAAAAATCTCTATCAGGAGAAAGAAGCCTCCGTCCTCTTTTGGGCCAAAGCTCATTTAAAATGTATTGAAGCGAAGTGGTAAACTGTTCTGCGGTCAGACGGTCGAGATTTCTATTTCTATTTTGGAAACCATGGACACCACCAGTGTTGGGGAGGTCACTTTGGAAATGTATTAGATTATAGACAAGAAATGACCCTATTCAAAATGTATTAAGTAGTGTTACATTTCAATGACTTTATAAAAGTAAAGTAATCGATTACATTTGATTACTTTTTGATTTACTTTCATTTGTCCACTAGGTGGCACTTTAAGTTAACATTCTAAGGAAAAATTATTCAAACTCTCAGAAAAATAGGTCATATTCTTCTAAATGAAAATGCATAAGAACTGGGCACGGTGGCTTAGTGGTTAGCATGTTCGCATCTAGTGGTTCACACCTCCAGGATTTGATTCCCATGTCGGCCATGTGTGTGTGGAGTTTGTATGTTCTGCCCGTGCCTCAGGGGGGTTTTCTACGGTTTCCCCCCCCGGTACAAAAACATGCACGGTATGTTGATTGGCACCTAGGAAAATTGTCCCTAGTGTATGAATGTGTGTGAATGTCCTGCGATAGGTTGGCATTCCATCTAGGGTGTGTCCTGCCTTAATGCCCATAGACACCCGAGATAGGCACAGGCTCCCCGTGACCCGAGGGAAGATCTGATATAACGGTAGAAGATGAACGAATGAATGAATGAAAATGCATATGAATGCTGACCCAGGGAGGGTGGCAATGGTGTACATGCTCCGAGACTGAGAGCGCCACTGCCACCCACTATAGTGGATGTGCAGTTATACTTTATTCTAGTATAGTAAAAAAGCATATTCCCTGGGGTCACACACAGATGCATATAGACAGAAGACTTGATTCTAAACAGTGGTCTTGTCTTATTCATGGTTTTACAGTGAATAGAATATGGATTAGCATTCTGTTTTTATTTTACATTTTCATGGTCCCCACCTTTTTGGTATTGGAGTTGTAGACAAGTTGGTTTTCTAAGTGACTAGAGAATAACCTTTATTTATCACACATACATTACAGCACTTTGTATGCGCCAGCTTATTTTGGAGGCTGGGGTCAGAGCGCAGGGTCAGCCATGATACAAGCACAGAGAGTTAAGGGCCTTGCTCAAGGGCCCAAGAGGAGCATCTTGGTGATACCACAGTTTTATCAGTAAATGTTATTAAGTAAGATAAACTTGCATTAAAAAAATGTAAACGTGTAAATATGTTTTCTCCACAAATATTAGACTAACTGGCCTTGTTTACATTTATACATTCAGAAGTCCAACCACCATTGTTTATTTCCCTTATGAAAATTGCTTCAGATTACTTCTGCGTAACTGCTGCATTTGAGGTTTGCAGTTCTATTGATTCACTCCAAGGTTTCCTCGAACAAACTTCACTTGAACAGAGAAAGCAATTTAACAGCTCTCAAGAAGGCGAGGTCTAAACCATGGGAAACAAGTGTGGAAAAGTCAACAAAAGTCATATTGCAAACAGAGCTGGAATGCAACAACCTTTAGTTGTGTGTTTTTCAGTCTGAAAGTACACACATGGAGTTTTAGTTAGTAATCAAATAATAAAAATATCCCTTAACAAAGTTCATATGCTTTGAGTATTTATTTATTTATTTCCAATTTTCAAGAAACGTGTGGTGGGAAAATGGGTGGACTTTTTGCACCTGTCACTGTGAGAGGCAGCTTTAAATTGGCACTAAATAGGTGCCGACTTAAATGTGTGCATGACACAACATGCTGTTTAAAGGCGAAACCGTCAGCTACCTGTTCCACCTGAGTAGCAAGTAAACACCCAGTCTGTGTCACTGCACCCCCGCCACTCCACACACATACACACACACTCACACACACACACACACACACACACACAAACAATATGCACTCATGGCCATTTTTGCAGTATCACTTCTTCTAGACCAATTAGCTGACGATGGATTAACTTGCTGCTGAATGCTACCACTCTCCTGGTTTCTCTGACCTCACATAGTTCCCTCATGTGACATATCCACTGACTTCCTGTTCCTTCCATTCCAGGATGCCACACTATAATGCACTCCATTACCCAAATCAAAACGTGCATGCTACTCAGGTCCCGTTCGCTCTTATTGCTTCAGTTTCACCTTAAATATCCTTATGTACATATTTCACAAACAGACTTTCTTCTTCAACGAGCAAGAGAATCACTTTCTTCTCCTATTTACCATGTATTACAGTGTTCTTATGTTATTGTTCATGCACTTAGGATTGTACATTTTCGCATATTATGATTGTCCGTTGTTTAGGCCCTTATGGATCGTTTTGATAACACCTCTTACACTTATATATAACTGAATCATGTGTTGAAGGTCATGATTTCTCACACAAGTGCTATTTGTATCAGCATTGTCGGTCAAAAATGAATGTATATATGATCGTACATTTAGCGTCTATAGATTTTGACTTTATGTAGAAACCGTTTTTGGACCCAGTTCATGTGAATACAGAAGACATGGGAAAGTTTGTGAGTTTCAGTTATTTTGTTACATACTTTTATCTTATCACTGTGTTTATTTATGCACATTAACTGCATTACAGTTTTTTTTATTAACTGTATATAAATGGTTTACATTGAATTCGCAAAAAGTGTACATCATGGGAAAGTTTGCCATTGTATTAAGAATAGAACATTTCTTTCAAATAAACCAATTCTTTATCCGATTATTTGCTATGACTTTCATCCATGACTCTTTCAATTCATTAGACCTTGGATTTGAATTATATGAGTCTGCTGTGTTTATTACTGATCAGAATACAGGCTTTTGACAAAAACAAATTTTCAAGTGAAACCAGAAACTAGCTGCTAATGATAATTCTTTGCTAAGAATATTACCCTGTTACTTTCCACCCTGCTGCATACTTTATATGGCAAAATTTCACCGACACCTGCCTACCAGATTCATACAGGCTCTTTGAAGATCCCACTTTACATTTGGTCTCTATTTACTGTTATTAAATATACTTATATTAAATATATAAGATGTTCCCCTACAGTGGAAGATTGCAGGTCCAAATCCCAATACCACAATTGGGCCCTTGAGCAAGGCCACTTAACCCTGAATTTCTCAATGGTATGTCACTCTGTATAAGGGTATCTGCCAAATGCCTTAAATGTAATTGTAATATTGATGTAGGTTTATGAGACCTGTTATCCCAAAAGTGTTCAATAGTGAAATCTCTATAGGTCATTTAAGATATTCTGTAACCAGTGAAAGCCGTATTTTCATGGAGCATGCTTTGCGCACAGGGGTATTGTCCTCTTAGTTGAAATGAAAGGAACAATTGTTGTTACTGCATCCAAAGACATGTCTATAAAATGACATGCCTCCAGGTTTGCGGTAACAGTTTGGGTCATCCTCATGTGGTTGTGAATGTCGGGTGTCCAAATACTTCTATATAGTGTATTTAGACAATGTCATAACTGCAATCTTTTTGTCCTAATGGACAATATTTTCTTATTTGCAATAAAATAAAGTTTGCTTTTTGTTAAATTGTGATGCAATCACAAGATACACAATATAGTAAACAAAAAGGAATCTGCCAAGCAATATAGAAACATAGAGCTTTAAGTGCCTAATTAGCCTTGTGTAAAAAGCACGAATGATCTGGGTAATGAACTATTATGGCAACATAAGCCAGGAGCAGGAAACACTTAGCATATGCAATAAGAAAAGCTTAAAAAATAGTAATAACATACAATAATTGTACTAATAATAGAATAATAGGATTAAACGAGGACCATGAATTTAACTCAATATTACACCAGCTTGAAATACACACAGCGGAGTCCATAATTGAAATAGCTTTCATTTTCAAAACTGTATTTTGACTGCCCTCCAGTGGCCTAAAGCTGACATTACACCCCACAGACGCTGGAATGGTCTTTTTACACTTGTAAACAACACTATTATTCTGTCGTTTTAACAGTGGTGGGCCGTCAGGGCCTGCAAAGCCTCCTCTGCCGGCCTAAGAAATATCTGAATTACAAACTGATATTACTTATATTTTGTCCATCAATACGTATTCAATAATTCCAAATGGCCTATTCGCTTCCTTTCATATCTGCCATAAGCAAATATCGTTGCTTTTCCGATGCTTGTACAGCTTCCAGACATGTATTTTCATATTAAAGCATTTAACCAATCACATTTCGCCCTCTAGCAGGCGTATGGTGACGTCACAGTATTCAGAGCCGATTTTTTGGTGAGTAAAATGCTGCTGTTTTCCTAAATATAATTGCAAGTTTATTATTGATGTTTCTTATGTGGGTCACGGCTGGAGCTGCAGTAGTTCTCCCCTGGTTTGTTTATTCAGTACAGGCATTTATTGTAACTACAGCAATGGCAATGGCCCTTTATACTGAATTTCTGCATGTTAAGATGTTTTTTATAACCATCAATTCAGACGGAACACTACTGAAGGCCTAGGTTTGAAATGCACGGTCCACTACTGCATTTTAATATTTTTGTAACTATATATTTTCTTTAAAATATACTAAAATGAAAATGGACAAGCCAAAATACTTCTGGGAGAATGCCTTGACCAGAGATGAGACAAAACCGGTGTCTATTGGGCACATATTTTTTTATGGTAAAAAAAAAATTAAAAAACTTTTGTAGTGTAAAAAAATGTTTTATTGTAAGAGTGTTCAAAGAAAAAATACCTTCTGTAAATAAAGAGGAGGCTTGATTTATTATAATTATTTATTGATTTGTTATTTATTATTTATTATAGATTGGAATTTGTGCATGGACCTCAAGAATACCAAGGCATTCTGGATTGAAACATATTACGTAGTGTAAGAAACCCTGGTCTGAGTCCCAGATCCATATATGCATTCTCCGATAATGTCTCAGCATATATAGCTGAATGGCACCCAGGAATGATTTATAATAAAACACTTAAAGTGGTCTTTTATGACCCCTGTATGAAGATTCCGCCTGGAAAAAGCAGCCTCTGTGCATGAAACATTTATTTGCTCATTGCAGTTTGCTCATGAAGAGTGGAACAAACTACCTGTTTACATATACAAATGTCAATTATTTAATTTTTTTATCAGGATTTTGTCCATTTGTGGCTGAATCAGGAAGTAATGTGGAAGAATTCTGGACATTCTATGTACAATTGACCAGAAATGTTCATTTATTTAACAAAGCAAGAGGAAATTCCACATGTCCATCAGATACACTTTTACAAGGCCATAAAAGATTCATAAAATGCAAACCTTAATCTGAAATCCAGTACCTGACAAATCTTTCTTACTTAGAGGACAGAGCTTAAGTTAGACTTTTCCATTGTGTCATTGTGGGGATGAACAGACCACCAGGATTTACAAAGGCAAGCTCATAGGTCAAGGGTAATGTAATACGACTACTAGACACACTGAGAGCAGAAATGGTTTACAGTCTTTGTATGCTTAAACTTGTTCAGTGATGACAATTCTCATATGAACAAAGGAAACTCCATGAGGAATAATTCGCCAGGTTCATGTGGAAGAATTTGAGTGTCCTGCCAAGAGTTTGGAGTTTAATTAAACTGAACTGGAACACTGACTGAATCCCAGGCCTTTTTGCCACACAGTATCAGAATCAGGTTTATTGGCCAAGTGTGTTTACACACACATTTGATTTCAGCTGTTGGTGACTCGCAAAAAGTACAGAAACGTATTACACTATACTTTTAACTTACAGACAGGTCTACACAACACAATACAAGTCAACACACTGTACAAGGCAATACAGACAATTAGCAGTGTCTTAAGTCATCAGTGCTAATATATAATCTTATACAAAGCCTTCCCAGATGTCTAATGGACCTTATTTTGGATATATAACTGTTTTATAATGTTACATTTGTTTTCTGTCAACTAATTGTCTATGGCAGCAGTTGTATTGTCAAAAGTTAGGAGACCTACAGAGCATTAATGGGCATTAAGGCAGGATACACCCTGGATGGAATGCCAACCCATCGCAGGGCACACACACACACACACACACACACACACACACACACACACACACACACACACACACACACACACACATTCATACACTAGGGACAATTTTCCAAGGTGCCAATCAACCTACCGTGCATGTTTTTGGACCGGGAAGGAAACCGGAGAACCCGGAGAAAAACCCCCTGAGGCACGGGGAGAACATGCAAACTCCACACACACATGGCCGAGACGGGAATCGAACCCGGACCCTGGCGGTGTGAGGCGAATGTGCTAACCACTAAACCACCGTGCCCTGTATATTGAAATAAGGAGACGGTGCAGAACAGGTATCACTGGCACCACATTGTCTCTACTGTTTAATCCTGTGCTCACTAGTGCATGGTTTTTCTGTATCCCTGGGGTTTCCTCATGGTTCTCCAGTTTTTACCTTTGCATATAAAAACCTATTTAAGAATAAACATTCAATCCTGTGTTTATTACCAGCTTGCATCCCTGAAATGTTTAACTGTTCAGTACCACATTTATTTAATTGCTTGGCAATTGCTTGTAAATATTCTTTCCAAATTTAAACAACTTCATTTAAAAATTACTAAAATGCATAACAGTTGCAAGACAGAAGGGTGTTGGAGTGCATCAAGCCAGGAATGTTGTGTATAAGCACGTTCTAAAAGCAGACTGGAAATTTATTAATTAAAGAAATATTGTTAAAAATTTACAGTAAAAAATAATACTGTTTTTCGACTTTGGCGTTAATGTTGCTTTCATACTGTGGTAGAATTAATTTCATGATGCAATTCATCTCTCCACCAGAGAGGGGCAACAAAAGCCAACGCAACCTCTGTCTTGCTCCATAGGGTTAGAAATTAATACCCTGTTCAAGGCCCTTAGAGAAGTTTAAAAGGGCAGGTGTTCAAAGTTAATAAGGGCCACAAATGTCAGGGTTTAAAAGCACCAACTGCAGCAAAACATGCTGAAATGTATCAAGTGATATTAAAGCAAAAATACTAACATGAATGACAAAAATACACATACAAAGTGAAGTCATGTATATATATATATATATATATATATATATATATATATATATATATATATATATATAATATTTGTAAATTGAAATGTTTATTGAATTCTTTTAAAAAAATGTTCAAGGTGCTCTGAATGTATGGAGTAAACGCGCAGGTGCTCCTGCAGATGTTTGACCATGTTGATACTACATGTTTGCCATTGACCTTTGCAGAGTATTTGGTTTTATACACATTCAGGGATTCGTCTGTGTCTTTGGCATGTTTAAACAGCACTGCATTGTTTTAAAATTCTGAGATGTGTCTCAGGTTTGTGCTGCTTTTCATGTTAATCAGAACAAACCAAGTGAAAACAATTACATTTGCAGCAGGACAGGTCCTGTGTCACCTCTAAGGCTTATGGATAAAGGTAAAACTAGACCTGGTTCACCTGTCAGAGCCATGCGGTGTTCATGCATTTCATCAGTCAAGAAGGCTTACAGTTTCAGCAATCAGCACTAAATATATTAATCAGGGGAAAACTGAGAGTAGGTAGTGACAGGAGAGATTGTCTCCTTCTGTTGTATTTTTTTTTTACTCACAATAATTGACTATGAAATTTTATTATGTTGTAGTCTATACATTTGAACTGAATTGAAAAAAATCGCTCCACGCAAACCAAGATTTAAAGGAGCTTGAAATGTTCTGTATGGTACCAAAGCATTTTATTACATTACATGACGCATCACAAAGTGCTGTATAAGTTGGGGAATGTTTGTGTGTGAAATATCTGGAATTTATCTTGTACACAAAACAGTGGGAAGCTGTTCCAAGGAGTTGCAATGAACAATTATATGCATCACACCAGATGTGTTAACACATTCCCATTATGCGTGAAAGCGAGTGGGAGAGGTAGAAATCGTGTAAAGAATGTTTCATACAAAAATTGCTAAAAGGTGTTAATTTCCCCGATGTATGGAGACTTCGGGGACATGTCGTAGAATAAAGATCGACTGCTGTTATTGTTTCTAGTTTTAAACTGTGTGAAAGGTGAATTTTCTCCGTGTGTTTCCGGAGTTTTCTTCAGGAATTTCCTCACCCAGTCCAAAGCAAGGCACTGAAAGCTGATAGGTGTGTTTATGCCGTGTGATGATGGTTCGGCACCCTGGCCAGGGATATCCCTGTTCGGCAAGTTAGGCTGGCTCCCCTGGTAGGATAAGCATTATAGAAGATGAACTGATACATGGATGGTTGGATGGATGGATGGATGGAAGGAGAGAAGCATAGAAAGATATTTTGCTCATGAAGGGAAGGAAAGAAATTCTGTTTTTCTTTCTTCTTCTCTCTCTCTCTCTCTCTCTCAAAAAGAGTTGTACCAAGTTATAAAACCTTTATAAAAGTCTTTGCCATGTTGGTAAACTAGTAAGGAGCAGCTTTGCCATTGACTATTAAAAAGGACTGACAATAAAGGCTTATTATAATTGGTGAAGAAAAGTACATACAGTTCGCCTCTCTAAATTTTTTTTTGCTTTTTGCTGGGACCTGAACCAGTGACCTTTCAGTCAGTCCAAAGCCCAATCCCTTAACCACTGAACTACCACCCACGAATTGTGTTCTCTAAAATAATTACAAATATTTGTTTTTCTGTTTTTGTGGAGATTTTCCCATAAAACAAGTTACTATGGAAATGATTGTTCATTAATATTAGCGGAATAATGATAATAAACCTTTTAGCCATAATTTTATTGAAAACACACACACACACACACACACACACACACACACACACACACACACACACACACACACACACACACACACACACACACACACATATATAAATTACCCATTCTGGCTAATGGGATTCAGGAAATCAGTATTTCTGTGTGTAATTTTGGCCCCAGTTAAATGCAGCCAGTAACAATTTATCTGCATTAGTGGGTTTAATACTGAAGTCCAAAAGTCATAAAAAGTTAAAACCCCTCTAATACATACTTATGCAGCGTCGCAAGCGTGTGTGTTTCTGAAGCAGATGGCGGCTGTCATGTTTATAAAGCGGTGTATGGGTCGTCGTGTGAATAGGGACGATGTGTCATTCATGAGTTCAAGTTCATACAGACGTCAGCCGCGCCACGTTACATACACAAAGTTAAACTAACGAATAGCACTGAATATTTAAGGGGAAACGGCCCTGTTGTTACAAATCAGTGAACAGGTGACATGTATGAAATCCTGCTACAAGCACTTTCCAGGCAAAATGTGTGTAATTTAAACACATATTATGTTAGCTCTGTTAGGATGGTATTAGTTTTACAAGGGTGCCGGTGCAACTTTATCCTTTATTAGTGGTACAGTGTATATTAATTTCTTTCTGGAGCAGCAATGTCAGTATTTTTTTCCCCTCTCTCCCCATGTTGGAAAATTCTAGTCCAAAATACACCCCCCCACCTCCTCCCTCCCTATTCACCCTCTAACTCAAGGGTGGTCTGTTCATTTGAGTCCCACCCAGATAGACATCTCTGTAATATTATAAGCAGATGTTACATCTTGCGTTGGTAGTCATTATGATGGCAGCTCCTTGTAGATATATTCCTCAGCATTATGCTTAAATACCTGTAGCCGAAGAATTTTTAAACACTGAAAATAAGTGACTTTTACTGTCAATGAAATAAAAGTGAAACAATTGTGCCTTAAGCTGTGCTACTGTAATGATAAATACAGCCAAAAAAAGACATATAGAATGTATAATCATCCACATTTATATAGAATCATCCACAAAATCAGGATTGTAGTGCACTATGAGTCTCAGTTTGAATCAAATAATCAGAATACACACCAGTTGGATGCCCATTGTTCCATGTCTGGATTCAACAAGAGGCATGCAGAAATACATAGATATATTATTACCGAACTTTCTATCAAACCCACAAACCTTTGGCACATACAACTGAACACTTCTTTTGTTGATCTTTATTTTTGAGTGAGAAAAATGTATATAAAAAGATATAATGACTTCTATTTTTATGAGCTTTATCAGATTCAGTTAAAGCAAATAGAAATATCCAGAGAATGCAATATTATTGTAGGTTATACTTTTAGTCTTAAAATACCAAACTGAAGAAGTTCAATTCATTATCTTCTTTTTTTTTTTTTAATCTTTTTACCTCTAAACGATTTTTTAGATCCTTTGTGCATTTCAATGGGCAGTGGCAGTTCTGCTTATGAATATTTAATAGCTTCATGACTTAATAAGTGGTTTGTATAATAGTGGGACATTCCAATACGAATTAACTCTGTTATGTCTGTAACTAGAATTTAGGAAGCAATTTACAGACTCCAACCAGGTCTGGCTAGCAGAGCATTTGGTATAAGGGAAATTTAGGCGATTGCAATAGCACATAAAGTGATTATATATTTACAACATGCCGGTTAAATGTGAGAATCCTGTGGTGAGCTTTTTTGTGGACACATGTCCATAAGATAGATATTAGTCTCAATTTACTGTTTAATAACTATTTAATAACCTTGACTTTTTACGGGAAGACATTCCTCTAGAATTGTTCCACTATACTGGAGTGTGTTTGTGTAGATTGTGTAGACTGATACTGGGTCTGGAGTGACGTCAATGCTCAGACTCTTTCCAAAGGTGTTCAGGTTAGCACTCTACAGAAGGCCACTCAAGATCTTCCACTCCAACCCATATAATCATATCTTCACAGAGCTCTCTTTGTGCACATAGGCAATGTCATAATGAAGTAAAGGGAAAATATAATGCTACTGCATCTAATAATGTTGTGTAGCTCCAATTTTGTGGTAATTCCCCTGGGGAAAAATGCATATGGATGGAAAATGGTTCCAGTTTATTATCTGTATAGTGTATCCTAACTTGAATTGTAGACTTTTCCTATAGAGGGTGCAGTTGCCCAATAAATCACTAACACTGACTCCTCTTTGAGTTTTACAAAGTTGTATCAGGAAAAAAATGCAGTGAAAACACATCACACTAGTCCTATGCATTTACTTATCCTTTTAAAAATATGATTTCCAGTATCTTTTCACAGACCCCAGAACCTTATGTAAGTCACAGTATTATGCAGTGGGTTCCTGCTTATAGAGGGTAGTGACTGTAGAAGTATCTATGAGAATCCAAAGGGGTTTATCTTCCTCCCCCAAAAGCATGGCCACTCTCACACCAGCCATATGGCACACACAGTCTGCCCGGGCCTCCAACGGCAGCTCGGCATGCCTAACATCTTGCTGGACACATAATTAATTTGCCCAGGCGTCTGCCATTTATTTCCCAACCTACATTTCGTTAATTGGACGGAGGAGGTTAAAATCAGATGATGTCTCTGGATAAAGCGAGGCGTCGCTAATTTGTGTTGCGCTTCCTCCAGGGGTAAAAGAAGCCACGGCTGGTCTTCAGGCCACTCGAGGGAGGTTGTTGTCATTGAATAAGGGAAAGTGTCATCCGTACACGCACGCTTTGTGTTAACACAGATCTCTAGCGCTCGCAGATGTTCATAGCCTTGATTAATGCACTAATGAGTGCAGGGATTATGGGGGCTAATGGCATGGAAGGCATTAATGCCTCAGTGGACAGATCGGAGGTCGTATTTGATGATGGACACCACAGGGAGACAAGAGGACAGACCACAGGCAGGGTGTCCAAAGTATCTTCACTTCCTAGGCTTAACAACCTCTGAATGACCTTTATTTGGACCTTCAGGTTATTAATGAGGATCTTCGCTGAAGAACAAACGTATATAAGAGATGTCAATCAACAGGAGATCCCAGACATCGACGTAGTCCATCAGCTGCTCATTTCTGTGCCATGCCTCGGATTCAGTCAAACATGTGAATCAAGGTTTCTAAATTTTTTAACTCTATATCTGTAAATGAATGAATACCACAGACCACCACGGTACAGATCTATTTTATGGAAAGAATTCATCTATGTGTTATGATCTCCAAATAAGAAGATAAAACGGGGGGGAAAAAACATTATTTCGCAGTTATCCATTAGTATAAAAAGGAATGTGAGTGATAATCAAAAGCAAAGCTAATCAGAGCACTCATCAGCATCTCCCTAAATGAGATGATCTTGTTTGCAATTTAGCTTTTCATGTTTTTTTCCCCCTTGCCTGGAACCTAAGCAAACACCAGACTGTATGTTAAATACACCACTAACTAAACCTAATTAAATGAAATCTAATTAAATGTACATTTTTCAGTTTGACTGTTATAGAATACTAAATGAACCCAAGAAGCAATTATCCATAAATGACTGATTATATTACAAAACACTGCAGTAAAAGTATTTTCGTACTCGTCTAATTATGAAGGTAAAGAGCAATCCTTTATTTATTTTCGCAGGTGATAAAACAGAAGGCTGAGTGACACCACAATCTAGTGATGAGTATCTCTCAGGTGTTTAGAGGTTCATTTCCGGCTAAACCTGTTTGTTTTATCTGGAGTTTGCTCTAATTGTCATATCGCAGTATCTTTATTAATATCTCGTGTAACTGGTGTCGAGGATTCAGCAGTTGAGATATTATTATCTGTTTTGTCACATAAAACAGACAGACCGCTTTCAGTTCAAAAGGGATGTGAGAGAGTGAGAGAGAAATTGTGAGAGCATCATTTTTTAATCTGATGTCTGCTCTTTCTCTCTATCTCTCTCTCTCTCTCTCTCTCTCTCTCTCTCTCTCACTCACTGTGACTCATGGTACTGAATCGCACTTGGGCGAACGGCAGCTGAGAACTCACACATTGAGCCCGTTCTCATCGCCCATCTGTTGTTTTTTTTTTTTTTTTTTTTTTTCATTTGTTGTCTTTCTGATTATGGAGATGCAGGGGGCGGGAGGCGCTTCGTACCACATGCATAATTCTGCCTCATTTCTGCTGCAATTATGACTAATGATGATTTCAGCTCTTAATCATAGAAACGGAATAAATATAAAACGACGAGTGATTAAAAAGACATAACTTTTTCATTGCAAAAGCGATTAGCGAAAGATCAGAAGGAGCCAAAACCTAATGAGGAGAAGGCACTAGTGGCCATATCGCAAAAAAAAAAAAAAGACCCCCCCCCAAAAAAACAGAGCGAGTTTGGAACACTATGCGGTGTTGGACACTCACACACTCCAGCAGGCACGCTCTTGCATCCGGCCCCTTATGGCTTGACTGGCCTTAGAAAGACCATAGAGCAGAAATGTAGTATGTGCTCATCCTCCCACATGTAGCTCAGTTTTTTTCTCAAATTATACAACTAATCGGTATAACTGACTATTATACACAAACCTAATTAGGAGTGTAACGGAGGAAATAAATCTATGTGATGCTTACTTTTTAGACAGAAGTTGTGGAGGGTTATTAGATAAATTATCATATGAATGTGAGTTGATCATGTGAGAACATTAAGCGAGTAAACAACCGCAAGGAGAACGAGAAATAGAGAGTCAGAGAGAGAGAGAGTTTGTATTATTATTATATCTATATTAAATACTACAAGGAAATTTGGTCTGAGTTTTTTTTAACGCATTTTTTTAACTTACAGGTTTGATATTTACCCATAAACCTAAGTGTAGACAAGTGTAGCTGTTAATACAATTCTGTAAAAGCTAATTCAGCATTGCAAGAACGACTTACATTATCACAAGGGAATAACGACTATTTAGAAGAATGATAATATCCCCACCTCCTATAAACAGGCCTACAGAGCTGGCCATTTCTGACTAATTCTGGGAAATGATTTTATTTGGTTTCTTTGGTCAAAAAACAGCTTCATAAAAGTTTGAATCCAGAACCCTTGGCAAACGTTGCAATTAAAAACATCTCAAATTCACCAGAAAGAAATGTGCCAGTACCCGAAGTTTTAATACTCAAACATGTTTGCCATTGATAAACATGCATAAAATAATGAAAGTAATTACAAGCGAACAAGAGTGACATTGTTAGACTTGTTGTGACTCCACAGTGTAGCCTGTATGTGGCATCTTTAACTGTTTTATGAAAATTTGGCTCGTGAATATTCCTAATATTATACTCACCTCCTTTTTTTATGTCTTTATATTACTATACAGAACATTCTGTATATATTACTATACATTTCATTGTACATGATTCAAAACCAGTTCCTGGAAGTGTGGACATGTATCTGTCGTATAACACAGTTTTACTACTACTATAAAACATTCAAACTCTTTTGGATGAAATGTCACTTGTTTATGCCAGGTAGGTTTTCAGTGACAGTCGGGGTCACCAGGCAGGTCACCAGTAGATAGTGACAGACTGTGGGACAGGTTTTTACTCTCAGTTCACATGCTGCTTGCATCTTGGAATAAGATGTATGCTGTTGTGCTACAGTACTGTATACTGCTCCAGTTTGCACTTATTATTGAGTGCTACACCATATATTGCACTCACCTAACTTACATTCTCATGATAACATTGTTTAGCATTTGATTATGTTGCTTTTTAACACAGGCTTGCATTTGAACTTGTATCTATTGGTTTGATTATTTCTACACCATTGTGTTTGCATTATCTGTAGGAACAAGGAATGTATATGTGTGCAACAATGTTGTATTAATCTAGTGTAATGTAAATATGAAATCTAACACTATGCCAAAGGAAACAACAAAAGCTGCAATGCCAGCATGATGTGTAAATACCCCCATCTCAGCTGATTTAAACTGCCACACTCAGGCAGTTATTAAGCACGAATGAATGAATGAATGAATGAAGGAATGAATGCTGTAAATCCACCACACAAACATTTGTTAATGATTAGCGTCGTTCTCCTGCAAACTTTATGCACAACGTCTTGCTTTCATCCACCTTAAATTGGTATCACGTGTTTATGTGCTCATTTTAAATAACATATTCGGTTACATCGCTATGCGGTTACGAGTGGGGTTTGTGTCACTTCTGGTGGTTCGTGGGGAAAGCTGACTAAATCATAACTCACAGCGAAGATATTCTGTTATTATGAGTCGGTGTAGTTGTTAGTCTGGTTGACTGGTTCCTGTAATTAAATGGGATTAATCCAAACCTCAGTCATTTAAACCAAGTAATCCAAATGTGATTCATGTGTTCTGCTCTAGGAAAGTTCAGGAATAGATATTTAGCAAAAGATTAGACTAATATGTGAATACAATATAGGGTAGGTAATATATAGATGCGTTATATTTGTAGAGGCGTTAACTGTCATGCCAACAACATACTATCAAGTACATTGTGCATCAAGGTTGCTACAAGGCCTATGGAAGTTAATCAAGGGCTGTCTTGTCACTCAGCATGCTCTGTATGGAGAATGAATGTTCGTGTGGTAACGTGCAAAACGAGGCGATTCGGCGGGACTCCGCTTCTCTCCGGAGTCGGAACAGTTAATGGAACTGCGACGGCAGGAAGTCGGCGGAGTTGCTCCGGGCGCCCGTCCGGTGCGGACCACGCAAGCGCACTTGCTCACGTAGGGGCGCTCACGCGCGCGCGCGCGCGCTCGCCCGACCGCCACAGCGGTCCCCGACGTTGTTAATCACGCGCTTCCCGCCTCGCGCCTCCGCCGCTCCCCTCACGCGCTGATTTGCAAGAGCAGATTAATCAGAGCGCGAGGCTCTTGATGAAATTTTGCTGTTATTGTGCCCAATTTTAGCAACATCTTTTATTATCTTCATTATTCATTTATGTGGAAAAGGGAGGGCGTGTGTGTGTGATCCTCTTCTCTCTCCTCTCCTCTCTGTCTCTCTCTCTCTCTCTTTTTTTTCTCTCTCTCTCCCCCCTTCTCTCTCCCTCTCTCCCCTCCTCTCTCTCTCTTACTCCTCCTCTCTACCTCTCTCCCTCTCTCTCTCTCTCTCTCTCTCTCTCTCTCTCTCTCTCTCTCTCTCTCTCTCTCTCTGTGTGTGTGTGTGTTTAAAGATTAGTGGCACCAAATGTCCTTACAAAGATAGGAATATCTAACAGTCTTGACCTTGTGGGGTTCAAATAAAGTTACAGATAATTAAATGATAAAAAAATATATATATACTCAAAGATGAAAAAAGGTTTTACTGGCACTGAGGATAGGGTTAAGGTCCGAAAAACATTAATTATCTGCATAAACAAATTTGCCACTTCAAGGTTCTTATAAGGATAGTAAGACAATAGTGTTTGTGCATGTGTGTGTGTGTGGCTGGGAGGGGGAGGGGGATCCTGACAGGCATGCTATCAATTATGCAAATCACCTCCCAACTTTTGCAGATTGCTTCATTTGCTACAACATTGTTGGTGAGAAATATATTAACTCAATATTGTCAGCCATACGTTTCAGTTGATTTCGTTTTATCTGAAGCTGAAGTTCCATTTCGGTTTCCTCATGCAGCTGCTGTTATGGGGCTGGCCTGTGCCAAACTGCACGGCCAAATAAACCCCAACCCTTCGAGCAGCATGCGATGCACGCTCAATGTAATGAGCAGAAATTGAATTCGAGTTTGCTCGGAATTGACTTCAATTAAGGGCTGCCTTAATGATAAATTAATCTTTTCTTCTTTTGTAAGCATTTGTTTTTCAAAGGCCTTCGTTGGCAGCTGCACACAGAAGGGACTCAATAAAGAATCCCAACCGGAGCGAGATCCGTGAGATGATAGGAAAATTAAAGCTTTTGTAGTTAACACGCTCGGATAAAATTGGATGTAGGCTAAGCACACATTCTAATTTCCATTCATTGTACCACGTTTTCTCGCACGTGGATAAACTGGCAGTTTAAATATTGTCAGGCGTGGCAGATAGTGTTAATCCGTTTTAACGAACTCCTAATTAAACATACATTTCAGGGCTTAAAAGTGTGTGAAATCCAAAGGCTTAGGGAGAAATTGGATTGGGGGTTGCTTCATAACACATTTTTTTTTTCTTCAGACTGCAGAAATGTGTCATTGACTCTTTTGATTAGCTCACCATGTCCTAAGCATGGAGCACATTATTCCCTGATTGGCACTGAGAGACCCTGGGGAGGGAAGTGAGTGAACGAGTGCAGTGCACAGGCTCTGTGGCATTTTGGGGTTGGAATGTGGAGCCTTTTTGATGCTTTGTGCATTCGATACCCTTTGTGGCCGCTGCAGGGGGCAGACGGGCAAGCGGTGTGACTCCTCATACCAGGAGACAGGGTACCTGGCAATATAATCCTGTAATCCATCATTAATGGTGTATTGTCATACTATTGATGTATTGGGTTTCATTGTGGGTGCTTCATCTTTGATAAGCTTCCCCTCATTCATGTGGCAGAGCAGACTCAGTTTATGTGTCAGAATATTGGTCATTTTGCAATACAAAGGGCATAATTATCTGATCTGCTTTGCTACAAGATACTGTGGGTTACCGGCAACTCTCTGAATTTACTACAAGTAAAAAACTAAAACTAAGAATCTATGCTGCTAATATAGGAATAATGGTGTGTACTGTGTGGAACAGGGGCACAGGAGGAGAGAACCAGTTGTGTCAGTATCAGAGCTGTATCCTATTCTTAGCAGTCCAGTTCTTTAAAGGTATAGACAAGATTTTAAGTGAATTGAAGTCTATCCAACAATTTAAACAAAAAAGCAAAGTATATAAATCAGTGGTGTGGTGTTACATTACCTGACTATAAGATAGTCGGAGTTCATAACCAATCCAATTTATTACATCATCTACAGAAGTATATATACCATCAGAGCAGTACGCATGCAAGGCAGAATGTTGTGCAGAGTGCTGACTAATGATAATCTTCAAGCTAATTAAAGCAATATGTTCTCGCAACTATCCGAAAATAAACATTCAGATTATAGAAAATGCTTTGGCTGTTCTGGGGAAAGGGTACAAGCAGTACGAAATGAATCATAACTTTATTCGACATTATTTTCTTACACATGATCAATACATAACTATAAACACAAATATGGTACATTACGCACATGTAAACTTGGGGATTGTAACCTAAATGTATGTACATTAACTGCTTCTAATTCCTATTAATATTTCCATGAAATATAATGTATATGTATAGGGCACGGTGGCTTAGTGGTTAGCAGGTTCGCCTCACACCGCCAGGGTCCGTGTTCGATTCCCGTCTCGGCCATGTGTGTGTGGAGTTTGCATGTTCTCCCCGTGCCTCAGGGGGTTTATCTACGGGTTCTCCGGTTTCCCCCCAGTCCAAAAACATGCACGGTAGGTTGATTGGCACCTTGGAAAATTGTCCCTAGTGTATGATTGTGTGTGTGAGTGTAAGTGTGTGTGACCTGTGATGGGTTGGCATTCCATCCAGGGTGTGTTCTGCCTTAATGCCCATAGACTGTGATAGGCACAGGCTCCCCGTGACCCAAGGGAAGATCGGATATAGGGGTAGAAGATGAATGAATGAATGAATGAATAATGTATATGTAAATCTGAAACTGAAATGAATTTCGCAAGTGTACGTTAAGGATAAGATGTTTTGTTTGCTTTCAAGTATTTCTAAAAATGTTTTACGTTTAATTAATTAGTCAAAGAAGTCTTAGTCAAAGAAGTAGTCAAAATTAGTCAAAAAATTATGAGAATGTGGACCTGTGTATACATGGTGACAAACTGGCATCTTATCATTGATTCCCATGCATTTTTATGACAATTAACATTAGCTCTACTGTGACCCTGATAAATTGAGGACTAAAGATAAACAAGTGTCTAAACAAGACGCTTCCTTTTGCTGTATTATTTTCTGTAATGGCCGAAATAAAACCAGTTTTTAGAGATTGAATCAGATTTTGAACCCATTGAGGAGGGCATGCACTTGCAGACGCCCCAGTAGGCCTTAGGACATGTAAACCATGTCTTAATTAGTCTGCATTGCATTACAGTAATTATAAAGACTTAACGTCAAGATGCTGTCAACTGTCTGGTTATTCAA
Source organism: Kryptopterus vitreolus (assembly GCA_030449085.1). NCBI lineage: Eukaryota > Metazoa > Chordata > Actinopteri > Siluriformes > Siluridae > Kryptopterus > Kryptopterus vitreolus. Next base: position 11,142,031 of record JACRUU010000016.1, read on the forward strand.
AAAGAGTGTAAGCAGGAAAGTGGTAATTTCTGAACTGTACACTAATTGGAGGAGAATGCGGGAAGGTAGTAGCTGTGTTTAAGGCATTGGCCTCCTGTCCGGAAGCTTGCAGGTTCAAATCCCAGCAACACCAAACTGCCACTAGTGGGCACTTGAGCAAGACCCTTAAACCTCAATTGCTCAGTTGTAAGTCGCTCCGGATAAGGGCGTCTGCCAAATGTCGTAAATGGGAATGAACCGCAGATATTTCTGCATGTACTGTAAGCGAGGGAAGTGATTATTTATTTGAACATGGTGTATCATACCCCTGTAATTATGTGACACGCTGAGGTGGGGCGGCTCTATTTGCGTTTATTGCTGAGTGCTCGGACTAATGAATTCCATGGCTCATAGGTTAAGTATATATGTATTTTACAGCCATGTGAATTAAACTCTATCTTATGACGTTTCCAGACTACAACGGTCGGTAGAGGTCAGTTATCTGCGTAAATAACAACAACAACAACAACAACAACAACAAAAAACACTTTTTGTTTTATAACAATTGTTAGTGATGTTAATTAAGTGCATCCTGAGAGAACACATGGTTTAGTCTAACTAATCTCACAAGTATAGTGTCTCTCTCTCTCTCACTCACTTTCTCTATCTCTCTTTCTCTCTCCCCCATCTCTCACTGAAACACACACACACACACACACACACACACACACACACACACATACAAATACACATCATTCCAATGGTAAGCCTCAATAATTCAGCACTAATTAAAACTACTCCTGAATACACAACTGCTTGGAGAGGAGAGGAGTCATCAATTCTGAGAGCACTCTCAGCTGTAGGACTGAGGGGTGTGTGTGTGTGTGTGTGTGTGTGTGTGTTAGGCAGGAATTTGGTTGATTGAAGCTGACTGGCAACCTGGATCCTTATTTTCTCATTCTTTTTAATACTATATACCCACATGGATTGTGTGTATCTTAGTGCAATGTGAAAGATATGCCCTTATTGAGGCACTAACGTAAAACGGAGAACACAAAGAAATGTAAACATTTATTCATGTATAAAATACTCTCAGAGTTTGGAAGAAACAACAGAACCCACAGGAAAGCCACACATAGACTGTATAGAAATAAAAGAATTCCAACCAGACCATAAACCAATATCAAGATTCGACCAGGAATCTTGTGAATCGACTAAAGTACCTGCTGTGACACTGTGCCACAATAGACATTTATATGTTCATAAAAATCATCTAGAACAGGTCATGTGACTTGAGACTCAGCTAATGGCTCATGTTTGATAATCGGTTCTACACCAGCCCTGTACTTCAGGACTAATTTCCAGAGGGCAGTAAAGGTCACACATGTCCACCTGTGAAATAGCAGTGACATGATGACATTCAAATAGCAGGATGGTGGATCCATGAGTGGAAAATTTTCAGTGTCCTTTTAATCATTGAATCATTAGAGCAAATGCGGATTTGAAATGAGAAAGAGAGAGCACTACACATTTCTGAATGCACAGTCTCTTTGTGTGTCTTAATCTTGATGTATGCACTGATTTTTTTTCGCCCTTTTCTTCGTAATATTTTTTCTTTTTTTCTCTTAGTCTCAGACTCTACTTCTTTTTTAGTTTAAACCTTTTTAGGGGTTGTTTTACTTTTTAAATTTGCAATCCAATTGCGTTTCCACTTTATCCTATGTTAATATCAGTGATTCTAGACCTTTTTTCTTTCTTCCATTCATATTTATCTTAAATATATTGTATTTATTTAAGAGTTGGTTCTTACTGCTAATAATCTGTAGTCTCTCTCTCTCTCTCTCTCTCTCTTTCTCTCTCTCTAAATGAGGTTGTGTGGAGAGAGGAGCTGTGCATTAATGAGCCTATGCAGGCCTGTATTATGTTTAATTAGCTGGTTTATATAATGAGCTGCTTATTGCTAATGGAGGCGACTTGCTGTGAGGAGTACATCTGCAGGAATAACCCACACAATCAGCCCCCGTTTGGACCCATGCGAAAGGAAACATGAGACTTCAAAAAATGAATAACGTCTCCGTGTCATCTTCAGAAGTCCATTAATTAACAAGGCCGGGCGAGGTCTTTTTCTTAATTTCATGTACCATTAACATAATAAACACAATTGGAGAAAGCGCACTGTGATCGCCTTAATAGGCACTATTTATTTTAGCTTATTATGGAAAGAAACATAAATATAGCTGTATGGCTCCTTTGTGAGGAACTCCCAGGAGAGCCGGAGCAGTCGCAGATGTTTGTTAAAAACAAAAACACCTTTAAAAAAAAAAGTGTGCAGCATTGTGCATTTTAGCTGGAGCTAAATCGTACAGCAGAAAGGTGTTGTAACGTCACACCATAGTGGCCAGTGAAGTCCTACTTCTAGATGTCTTCTGCCTTCCTTTTACACTATACACAAAATTGACCTTCATTCAATTTTACTGCTAAATCCGCCTATAAGAAAGAACTAAATGATTCAGTGGTAGGTGTTTGGACACGAGAGTAGGTTTGACGGTGGCCACATGGGAATTTAAGGGGGTTGGCTGGCCTGGAAAGATCTGCTGCTTAGCATTTGTGAACTTCTCTGAACTTGTTTGAGAAAAGATCCTTCATTAAAACAATACAGGAATTTAATTCTTGACAGTGAATCTATTGTGACCTTCTAAAGACCTGGCCTGGAGGTGAGACATGATTAGTGTTATAGTGTAGGACAGGTGCATCATTATCTCATTCTGCCTCCTCCATGACTGTGTTCCTGCTCCGAATTCGACTGGCACTCGTTTTTCCTCTCCGGATCCAGAACAGATTTAGTCATCAGTATTCCAGTAGGCTCAGCCTGCCCTCCGGTTTTCTCCTCGTTTATTAAAGCTCCCATTCCTGCCCCACGGTAATGTACCGCTCCATGCCTACTGTAAATGAACTGGAGGAAGAGTTCCTCACACTCTGTTTTTTTCCCCCTTTTTTTTCCTTACCAATGAAGCGAGGGGAATAAATTAGGCAAGCTCAGGACAAGGCAGAGCTTGTATTTACGGAATACTTTATGATTCCCAATTTTGCCCGGCCCCTGTTCCCTCATTGCCATTCAGGGTTTATTAGTAGACAGAGCGAGCCTGTGTACTGTACAGGGCCGGTCACTGACATGCTGAGAGTTATGGCTAAAGTTGAGCTCTAATTGGGAAGAGTATTAGGAGGCTTAGGGATGCTCTGGTTTGCATTATGGCTGAAGTCACACTGAATCTGAAAATATGTATATTGGTAGACTTTAGAGCTTGGAATAAATTAAAATCACACTCGAATTTATTCAGAACTTCAGTGGAGTAATGAGACATTAAAAGTGGGATTTTATACTATTAGTTTCGAAATATAAGGCTTTGCGATACCTCCAGTTTAGAAAATCAGACACGCCGGATATTCTAGCCAGCTCTTGTCAGGAAAAACTTTCAAGTTTGTCAGGAAAAGAAAAAAAAAAGCACTTTTTGTCCCCGTGTTCCAGGAAAGTCAGTGTGGAAGGATGAATAATAGATAAAGCTTCTTCCAGAGCTGTTATCAGCTCGTGTTGGCCCAAGACTCCTGAATCTGTCCCCTGTTTCCTGTGACACAAAGCTTTTTTGACCAGAATCAACTGTCTGTGGCATGGCGGGGTGCTGTCTCATTAGGGCCGGCTCGAGTTACTCTTGAGCCACGCTGGTCATCCACTGGCGCCATAAGCATATGGCTAATGACTGGAGATCAATTGTCCGGTAACCTGAATGCAGTTTGTTTTGGCATTTGGTTCAGCATGCGCACGCCGGACGACACTCTGTGGCAGGACTCACAAGGGAATTATGGTCAGAAAGCATTAGAATGCAACCTGTACAAGAATTTATGAGCTACTTTTAGTGCCTGTGTCTTTATTTGTTTTCTAAGAGAGGTGAGATTTCTCTCTGTTAGATTACGAGTTAAAAAAAAAAGTGAGAAACCTTTTCCATAAATATATGCTCACACATTAAAGATCTAACTCTGAGAAAAAACAAAGGAAAAAAATGCAGATTTTGTTTTGGGATTTTTTTTACATATACAAAGTGTACATAATATAATTTATATATATATATATATATATATATATATGTATATATATATATATATATATATATATATATATATATATATTATTATTATTATTATTATTATTATGCTTTAAAATGATTGGATAATAATGGTCAGTGCACTGATTTCTTCATTCTTTGATTTCTATGATGAGAAATGTCAATGTGATCATATATTTCAGATGTGAATATGTGAATAAAATATAATAGATACTTTTTACCATTTTATAACATGAATTTTAACATAATAAAAATAAAATTACATGAAACAATGATACGTGTAAGAATGAAAGAACATACACATACACATAGACAAATGCATTAGGACACCAAAAGATTCCAGCCATATACAGAATGGTCCTTCCTTAAACTGTTACCCCAATGTTATGCACAAAGTTGCCCAAACTAAACTGTCCTGTGAAACCAGCCCCATGAAGATATGGTTTAAATAGGGTGTAACCTATAACATTATCATAGTAGTTTCATAGGAGTTTTCTCAGTAACTGTAATGAATGTCTGTTACTTTTATTTTATAATTAAATTATGTAACGCTATTACATGTAACTAGTTACTCCTCAACACTGGGAATGAGATATTCATAATTAATCATATGATGATTCTTTGTGTTCTGGTGTCCAAAAACTTTAGAAAATAACACACAAATAAATGAAGTATGTGGGCATTTTTGAAAATATAATAGAATAGCCTTCATTATGATGCACTAATATGATAATATGATGCACTGTAAGAAATTCACTGCATGTGTGAAACATGAAAACCATGTCTATGGAAGACTGTTTTGTAAAAGTGGCTCTTGGAACGCCTTTGCAGGCCCCAAGGAACTTTCTACACAGTCATCATTTGGTTATATATAATATGTAATAATTACTGCAGGTTTCTTGGTTTTCCTTGGTCGAGAATATTCATTCCTGTGCATCTCTACCACACACTGTCAATATTTACCGCCGTACTTAAGGAACAGGCTCATGTGGTTTGTAACATATAGGGATCTGTGTAGTCTGCAAATAGTCAATACTTTTCATAATGTAATTTGGTATAAAATACAGAAGGGCTTTTAGATATGTCTTAAAGAGTAGTGCATATTTTGGATACTAAACCTGTTTACGCAGCAGTGATGCTGCACTTAAGATGAATACATCGTTGTAAAATACATAGTTCCAACTCATAGCAGCTTGGTTGAAAGATGCTAAGTTCAAATCATAGCCACTGCTGGATCCTTGTGCAAAGCCCTTAAACCTTAAATGCTTAATCAGGGGGCAATCAGGGGGGTTCTAGTTCATTGAGAAATGCAAAGCGCTACCAGTTTGACAGTAGCTCTAAAATAACAAATTTGTCATTAGTTATATATTATTATTAATGATTCATCATTTATCTATGTGAAGACACTGCTCACGTTAATAATTTCTCACAATCATTATCAACAATGACTTAACTACATTTAAAATTTTAGATGCATCTCTGATGAGATGTGCAATTTTTACAACAGGCCTGAGAGCTACTCATGCAATCCTTGGGGGCGAGTTGGTGACCCCTGGCTTACATCATTGGAAGTAAAAAGCATCGCTTTAACACCATACAAATAATATCAGGCTGGAATAAAAATATAGCTACTTGCATTTCTCTCACGCGTTCCCCTTATGTATCACTGACGAGTAATGTCTTTAGCACTGTAAATATGATCGAAAGATTTTATGCTGCAGGAACTTTGGATAAAAAAAAAGGGGTTAATGTTGTTTTCACAAATTGTACTTTGATCTCCTATGAAAACAGGATCTGTCCTGTATTCTCTCCTGTATATATGAAGTGGACGCCTGTCCAGAAATTTTGCTCCCTTCCAACACTTCCGAAAGAAGCCAAAAATGTACTCATGTGATTATAGGAATATATAATAGGGGCTGGTAATTTCTGGCAGCCATGTTGCTGGGGCCCGCATTAAAATGAAGGATGGTTTTGGTGAATGTTTTCACATCGCTTCTCTGTCATTAAACTTATTGGCCTGTTTACATTCGGCTTCCTCGTGCTATGGAGGTGCATGGAGGTCGCTCAACTGCAAAAAGAGCGGTCGGGTGTGAGACAGAAGACGTGGCAAGCACATGAGCGTGCTGTATATAACACTGGTTTGTGTTTAAATAATGTCTTAACCTGTCTCCTGTGCTGTTTAGGTTGAGCAGAGGTCGAGCAGAGTAAATTAACAATAAAAGCAGCAGTCTTAATGCTCGTCATCGCTGACTGATCTGTTATCCATACAGCAGGAACAGATATACAGAGATGCTAAGTATGATGTTGGTTTAAAAAAAAGGAATTTTCCTAAAGGAATAGTCTCATATATATATATATATATATATATATATATATATATATATATATATATATATATATATATATAAACCTCATGCGCTAATTAGCTGCAAATTTCTGCAAACGTTGGCTGCTCCTGACCACTTCAGAAGGTAGATCTAATCTCTCTGGAAGATCAAGTGCAGGACTGAAACCTGATATTTGCCATTTATTTTGGACTCCAAGTTATATTAAAATGGGTTTTGGTTTGCCAAATACTGCCCTTTCCACCTCTGAAGTCTCACAGGCTTTACTCTGTTTCCCATTAGCGCATGTGTGTGTGTGCGTGTGTGTGCGTGCGCGCGCGTGTGTGTGTGTGTGTGTGTGTGTGTGTGTGTGTGTGTGTGTGCATGCATGAGGTTTTTGGCCTGCAGCTTTGGTGCTTCCCCGGTGACCATGTCGGTCTATGAGCATTTACAGTGCATAAAGTACATGTCCAAAGAACTTGTCTCAATTTCTCAATTTCTCTGAAAATCTGTGCACACTGCAGCCTTGACAATGCCTCAAGTCATAACATCACAGAACAGATTATTTACACATTACGTCTTTTACACTGTGCTTTCATTCTATTGAAAGTTAAAATCTCCTGACCTTTTTGCAATCCCCGAGCTTCAGGATTGGGTTCAGATTTGGGACAAAATGACCATATGTGCAAAAATACAAAGAATTTTTTTTTATATATAAGACATTGATGCCCTTACACTTTTGAAAATTTTTTTAACTGAATTTATATTGATAAAATACCTCTACAAATATGTGCTAATGGCTGTCCTGTGTCTCATTACCCTCCCATATTTACATACACACATGCCACAAAGAGGGAATCCTGGCATGGAAAGGGCTTTTGGTGGTAATTTTTTATTTAAATGTGGTTTATATTATGGCTGTCTGGCCTTGGACTTCAGTCTGGTTTCAAAATGTTTTCTCTATTGACTTGGACTTGACTTTGAATTACTGCTTGGACCTTTCTTGGCTTTGGGCGTTAGTATTCTTGACTATGGTCTTGGTCTGGATTATGAGTTGGTAAAAAGTGATGCATGTTTTGTCTTTTCTATTTGTGTATACAACGTTTGACAAGAGGTAATTTCTTTTTCTGGAAATCATAGTCTAATCATGGGAAGTAGTCGAACCGTTTAAGCATGAGTGAACAAAGTTAAAGTAAAGACTTGGCCTCAGAAAAGATTTGATGGTTTTTGGTTTCGATCTTGACTCGCGTTCATTTGGATTTGACAGTGGTTGGTCTTGACCTCAGCCCTTCTTATGCTGGGGGAGAATAAATATATTGAAAATACACACACACACACACACACACACACACACACACACATATATATGTACTATATATATATATAGTATATATCGATATATATATATATATATATATATATATATATATATATATATATATATATTATATATATATATATATATATATTTTTTTTTTTTTAAATACAGTTGAAGAATAATATATGTATTGCTGTATAATGAACAGAACAGTGTTTTTCAATGATTTCGCCTTGCTCTTTTAATTCATTTTTATTTCATGTCCACTCCTTAGGCTTTACTGTCACACCTGATATAATGACTGGACTTTCAGGTCTGCAGCCCACTCTGGAAACAAGGCCTCGTAAACCTCACTTCACAAATCCAAAGTTATTATTACGTGCCCACAATAAATCGCTGCTAAGGAGAATAAGAGAGAGAGAGAGAGAGAGATGGAGAGATAGAGAGTGCTTGAGACACAGTGCCTTGATCTTACTTGGCGTCGTCTCACATATCGCCTGGACAGGACAAAGCGAAAGCAGCATGGATCAATGAAGCTCTCTCCAAACAGCATTAGTACACAACAGTGTATGATCAGTTTACTGAACAAAAAAACACCCTTCAGCTGCCTCCCTGCGCTCAGCGGGCCCTTACTGGAAACAACTGATGCATTGTTGTGGTGAAATTAATCCTCCGAATTCATTAGCCGAATCAGATATTCAATCGACGCGACCCAAAATAATTACGCGCCGGCGAACGGATGACAGACGACTTCTATGCCTGAGTGTTGTGCTTGCTCGCTGAGCCTGCCTTATTTCCAAAGTGGGGAATACGATACAGGCCAAGCTCATCATAATAACAAAACGCTGTCCGCATCTGAATCTAATTTATCTCTTGTTTTAGGTTTGTCAGTGTCTTCTGTTTCTCTTCGAAGGCACAGGCGAAAGGAAATGAGACGTGAAAGGTGCCAGTGTGAGCTGGCTCTCTGCTCTATTCTCAATTTTTCCGCAATTATTAATCCATACACAATCTGACTGAGTGGCCTGGGTTACCAAAGAGAGTGTGGGGGAGAGTGAAAGGCGGAGAGAGAGAGAGAGAGAGAAATAGATAAAGAGATATCTAATAAGAAAACAATTTCTGTGCAAATATATCAGGTTCTTTTTTTACTCCAAACATGATCGACGTGTTGGGACGCGAATATGTTGCGCACACACACACACACACACACACACACACACACTGATTGACGCAGTGAGCACACAAATCTCTCTGCGAAAAATATGATCTAGAAGCCAAATTGCCCACCATTAAACAACAGTCTTCTATAGAGAAGGTGTGAAGCGAACACACGGCTCTTTCACAACGGCCCGCGAATAAAATGTGGCCCAAATGCGTCTAATTAATGGGCTCCGCGTGAACCGTGTCCAAAAATCACCTCTTTAAAATGTGCATTATTTTAGGCTGCATAAATTGGCCAATAGTTGCTTCAGTGTGTCACCAGAATGAGCAGTGTGCAGTCAATTAGTTTAAAGTCCCTCGTGCTCCAAATACATTTGTGTTCACTGTTGGCAGTCGCAGACTGTGTAGATTGTACTGTAAGTTGTCCCAGACATTCTCTTCCAGCATGTGCGAGAGACATCTGGACTGTGATATTTCACCATAAATCTTCCTGTACAGACAAAGGTGGTGTGATGATTGGTGTAAATGGAACAAAAGGCTCTTTTTAGAAACACCCCCCCTACACACACCCTCATTTAAAATGAACTGAAACTGCTCAAACTGTGGTTAATAAGTGGTTGTCAGTCGATGTCAGTGTCTTTGTCATAGTGTGCCGTATATGGCAATAAATGAGGTTATCTGATATCACATTTTCATTCCGGGTGCCAAACGTGAGCCACGGCACAGCTGCTCGTCCGCTCTTCGCGGCTTTTATCTAATTAAATGACGATGCCGCAGATGACCTATTTCTTATGGTATTTTTAACCCTGCAAAAAAAAAAAAAACATGTGATTTTATCAGTGGAAAGGCAACAGAGGAGCTATGGGGATAACAGTTGAAAATGAATTACTTTAACTGACCAGTACATGTAGTATTCTTAGCTTGTATAATACTGTGAATATTAAATAATATAAATATAATACCCTACAGGAGGGTATTGTATAATATTTAAAGGAGATTGTAAGGAAATATACAGGCATGTAACAACATTACGTAATTTAATTAAAAAATAAAACGAACAGTAATTCGTTACAGTAATTAAATTGCATTTACTTTCAAAAAATGTTAAACATTACAAATCCCAGAGGACCCAGCCCAACAACCCACACAACCCCCATCATATATATATATATATATATATATATATATATATATATATATATATATATATATATATATTTGTGTAGTAAAATTTACGTATAAGTCAAATTTTCAGCCCACAGGCATCTATTTGGTAGATAGGAGAAAACTGGAAAACCCAGATAAACCCATGTTGATATAAGGAAAACATGTGAATCTAAGACAGTACAGCAAAGACAGTAATCTGTGTTGGGAATCGAATTGGAGACCCCGGAGCTGCGAGAGAGCCGGGAGGCATCCTGAAGCTGTACCGCTGTGCTGCACAGGGACGGAAATATGTGCAAATTTGGTAAGTTGAATATTACATTGGTACCAGTGGTAGTTATCACATATGAAAGTAGTACTTATTCGGGTTCTGGTGTTGGCTCTTATGGCTTGTAATTGTTTTTTTTTTCCAGAGGGAAGCAGAATGAAACAGACTATGATCAAGGTGTAAAAGGATCTGTGATTTATTTTTGTTTTTATCTTTAAAAAAAAAAGCCTTATGTGCCACAATTTGTTTGTTTGCAAACAAGTTATGTGAGTTATGTGTTATGTGTTTAGGGAAAGCTAGAAACAGGTAAAATCTGGATGATTTGCAAAAGCATTTATGTGTAACCCTACAAAAAAATTTCATTTTATTCAAAAGCACTTATATTTGCAAAAATCTGGAAAATTTGCAAAAAGAAAAAATGGTGGTTTTATCCTGTGCTCCTAATGTGTCCTATGAAGCATCTGATAATAATCTCACAAATGAAAGCAGGATTGATAGAGCAGGAAGCATTTTAAAGTTTTTGTTTACTTCTTGCTAATTTCCTGACCAATTAAAGATTAGAATACGATTAAGATTTGAATACAATGAAACAGCCTTTATTTGTCACATATACATTAAAGCACAGTGAAATGATTGCCCGTTGGTTTGGAAGTTGAGGTCATAGCACAGAGCACAGGGTCAGCCATGATATGGCAATCCTTGAGCACAGAGGGTCAAGGGCCTTGCTCAAGGACCCAAGAGTGGCATCTTGGCGATACGTGGCTTGAACCCCCGACTTTCTGATCAGTAGTCACTTACCACTGAGCGGTAGCCTCCCTCAAAAATAAGGTCCAAAAACAGAAAGAGGTAATTTATTAGTATTACTACTACTTTATTAGTATCATTATAGTATTTATATTTATATTATTAGTATTTATTAGTATAATTTATTTGTTACACTCAATGCAGTGAGTGTGTTTCACACAAGTATTATTCACGAGTTTATGACATGCATAATTATGCACAAAAAAATAAATAAATAAATAGATAATAAATATATATATATATATATATATATATATATATATATATATATATATATATATGTGTGTGTGGGTATGTATATCTATCTATCTATCTATCTATCTATCTATCTATCTATCTATCTATCTATCTAGCTATCTACATACATATGTATATTTAACATATGGAAACTAAAGGACCAAAAGTAGTATTTTGCAGAAGAAGCAGTAAGAGAAAAACTGGTTCTAGTATTCAGTTGAAGCTTAATCAGCCTCTTTCGTGGTTCATATACAAAACATCATTAAATAATAAGCAGTGGCATGAATACTGATGATGTTTACTTTTTGTGAAAATGCTGTTATGCACTAGTGGTTTGTTGCACGTCTGCCCCCCCCCCCCCCCCCCCACACGGCCCCACCCCCCACTTAAATCATGCATCTGAGAAGCACTGCGTCATACTGTCTCTGATTGGTGTATATATTGCCACCGCCTCTTCCATTAAACCGTTAATTCAGATTTCCTGAAACAGACCTTACAAGAGTGTATTTGTCTTGCAGCACACTGCTGCCATTAAAATCGGTAATCTGTGACCTTTTACAGCTCCTGAAACTATCCTTGTGAATCCCTAGTCTTCAAATGAGCACAGAATGAGCACAAACACTTCTAATTACTAAAATGACAATTACACGTGCTCAAGTTTTGCTCAGTTTGTCTTTCAGGTGTTTTTGCAACCTACAGTACTGTGTCTCACTAGATGTATTCATCTCTAGTAAAACGTAAATGCATATGTATACAGTACACTAAATCTATAGCTTGGATATAGCCCTGATTAATTATAGGATTGTACTTTATTGCTAATACAGGCAAAATACATCACTGATTTAAATTATTATCAGATTAGATTTCTTGTTGAATATACTTTACATTACAAAGCTTGATTAAGGTATGATATAATAATGTTCTGGTGAATGTAAGGTGCGTGCAAAATGAGAGTTATATAAACCATTCCCCAAATTCCTGACTATACATTTGGCAAATCTACAGACCTGCATGACCTGACACATCTTCATCAATATCACAAGTTAATCAATGTACATGGTTTTCAATGTACCATAAAAGAATATTTTTACTGTTTCTAATACTCTAACTAACTTGTAACAGATGTTATAATTACATACATTTCACTCAAAATCACTCCCTTTAATAAAATTATTGATTGTTTCATATATATTTGTATTTAATTATTGTATTAATATTAATTAATATTATTAATATTTTATTTTACTCAGGAAATTATTCTTTTAATATTAATTTCTTTGAAAATTAATTATTTAATTTTGTTAATTTCAATGATATTTTTTGGGGTTGTTTTAATTGTTAAATATGGTACGTGGCTCCTTTAAGAATTCTGTTCCGGTTGCTTTCCGTATCAACTGGTGATATAGTGAGGAGCTCATGCCTGTTGTGAATGCACAGCTCATAGGCACAATTTGGGGAAATTTTGAAAGCGTGAGAATAAGAAAGCGTGCACGTTTCTGGTTATTTTTTATTAATAAAAGATATCTATCACCTCTTTTATATTCCATTCTAACAAACGGTAAGCACGGCTGAGGAAAGGCCAATGTGGAAATGATCTGGGAAGGCCAAAGAATGAAGTCTATTTATTAATATGTAGTATGTTTTTTGTTCTTTGCTGTCCGTGTTTCGCTTATTCACCAATGCTGCGTTAATCGTCTTTAATAAAATTAGTGCAGTTAAAGTTAATTTGCATTAACGCGTCATTAACGCTTTAAATTTGACATCCCTAATTAAAATGTTTATTGTCATGAGATAACGCAATCGCACCGTTTTTTAATCTGTTCCAAATGTATCTTAAATTATTACCTTTTTATGTTTTTAATACGCTAATCAATATGGGCATGGACATATATGAATACAAATATGAATTATGCATACTCAAGCATAAAGAGCATATCTTCTTGTAAATGTTTTAAAGAAATTATAGTTTTTAAATTAAACGAAGCCAAACGGACTATGTTTCCACACGGACAGCTTTGATTTCCGGATGTATGAATCATTGCGCAATTCCTGTATTTGAGACTTCATCAGTAAAATTATAATTTTTTAAATATCTGAGTAAAGAAAGGCCATTGTGAATTAATGTGTGTTGTATTGAATTGCTACTTTCATATTGTATTTTATTTTTTATAAAAAAAAAAAAATGCTCAAACAGAAATGCGCACATTAATCGTGCATTAATAATATTTGTAACATAAAATGGGTTAAGACATTGTTCACGCTTTCATTTTGACACTGTTATTTCTAGAGCAGGCAGCTGGCTGGAGTGTTATGTTATGGAATGCAGTGCTCAGTCTTTGGATCTAAATCCTAATGAACTGCTTGGGGATGAACTGGATCTCAAGTTCTGAAACAATTTCTCACCAAAAAAGAACACTTGTGGCAGTTTTTACAAGGCATGGCAAAGTATTTTAACTGAATGTTTGGAGTAACTGTCCAGACACCAAAAATGTGTAAAGCTGTTATTCGTGCTAAGGGAGGATTTACTTGACGTGAATAAAGTTTTAATGTTTATTACTTTTTGTACCAATATATATATATATATATATATATATATATATATATATATATATATATATATATATATATATATATATATATATATATATATATATATATTATTAGTATTTTGCAAGATAAAGGAATATGCATGTGTTTCTTAAAAAAGTTGCTATAATTCGAGGTTTTTCCAACAGGCATCAAAACGCCTCTTTTTTCCATAACTGCCTACAGGACACAGCAGATGACCAACTACAGACATTTTCAGATATTGCCCACAGGCAAACACATAAGAATGTGTTTTTACTCACCACTAAGTGCTTCACAAAAAAATAAAAAACTCACATCAATCTTTTTTCTTCGTCTCTCCATATATATAGTGCTCCGTAAATAGTGCATATATAGAGCTCCAAAAGAGCTCATTGTGTTGCATATCTCCAAGCAAGAAAGTGCACAGGAGTGTGTAAACACAGAAGAATGAAAAGCCAATCACTTTGCAAACATCCTGAAGGTCGTGGCCAGAAAAGTGTACAAAAAAATATCAGAAACTCTCTATCCCGTGGGTGGAGTCTCTGAGGCTGAGACTATTTCCATCATGAAGCATGAATATTTCAGAGCGCTTGTGCTAGACCCAATGCCTGAATTAAAGATGTGTTCAGCTGAAACACCGCAGCTGAATCTGATACCATAAACAGTAAAGTGTCACTGAACTGTTTGAACTGGTGTACACAGTTTCACTCCTCCGGCCAGTGTAATGGGGATTCATTGATCGCTTGGGCTCTCACTGATTGAGTTAGATAATTAAAAAGCCTCTTGTATCTGTTCCATTAAGGGTTACTTGTGTTTGCCCTTTTCATGTGCATGTGTTGTGTTCCTCTTGGAAAGTGGGCATGCTTTGAAAGGCTTTTGAGCTTTTAATGTTATTCATTTATTATTTCTTTAACCTTATTATATGCCGAAATTGACTATTTTTGTTCCACGATTTTAACTCATTTCTGCGTTCATTGCTAAAATAATAATTTTTGCCAAAAAGCAGCCTAGAGACATACAACTTATTATAAAATAACCCCATATGAGAGAAGCAAATAGGCAAACTGGACAGGATACGAGATGTGGCAATGACATTGAGGAAATAATACAGGGAAAGTGGTCTGGGTAACAATAAAAGGTTAGAGTAGGATTTTTTTGACAGTTTGTATATTTATGTATATACTTGGACCAGCTTTACCTTTTAAAAGCTAGAATGTAAAGCTTCTGTCACTGCTAATCATTCATATTCCTTGCTTGATGACTATTTGACTCACCCGTTCACAAGCCCGTATTTCTGTCCTCTGTTTGCACCGTTAGTGTTAGCTCTCCTCTTTGTCCTGGGTCTGAAAATAGCCGGGCACCTCTCATTAACAGATTAGGTGTTGCAATGGAGCTCTGTGCGGTTGGAGATCCATTGGGCTGGTATTGTTCCTCTAGGACAGCAATTAGAGCTGATTGACGGGTTTCCACTTGGGCAAGACTGAATTGAGATGAAGGGCACAATGCTCTTCCTCACAGGCTTGTAAAGGTAACTTCTTGCAGCACTGGAGCCTCACCAGTCCAATCAGTGGAAATTTGTATGACATTTGAGGAGGAAGTTCATTTGTCAGTGAAATGAATTATATGGGTATACAGCGGTCTCAAGGAAGCAAGCGCATGTATGTATTAACACACACACACACGCGCGCACACACACACACACACACATGCACACACACACACACACACACACACACACACACACACACACACACACACACACACACACACACACTGTCTCTGCAATTTGCTGAGCACAAGCTCTTCATAAATAATAGATGGATTCTGTGGCCTGGACGGTGATAGTGGGATGATGGACATGATAACCTGATGTCAGCTCTTCACCGTGTTACTCAACTAGCGCGCGCTGTTTACATTGTTTACACTGCCGGAGAGCAGCAAATTAAACCCGCTGTTGCCAGACACTGATAAACCGACATCCTTCACCTTTCTCTTCGGGCAGGATAACAAGGTCTTTATGTTTTCAGCCTGGTTTCTCCTCGCTACCAGAGTTATCAGCACTACAGCAGCTCAGACTACGTCCAAAGTCAAAATGCCTGAGTAGGCGTCTCACAATGTGGGTATTCGACAGATCAACAATCGAACGTCAACTCATTTGACCACCGCACTTCCCCGACAGGAACGGAAAAGGGGAATTAAGATTCCCCCGAGCAGCACAGTGGTGGTACTACATGCTTGGACCGGTGTTTAATTAACGTCTCAGCCTCTCTTTCCCACCTGAGAAATGGAGAGACAAGACAGGGGGACCTTTTGGGGTGTAATTACAGCTCAACCTTCCTCTTTTAATCAGGGATGCCTGACTTTCTCTGACTCACCATGTCCCAGGATGTTAATCAAATAACAGTGTTATGTAAATGAATGGTGTTTGAATTCACCCTGCAAATCCTCCCAGTTTAAAAGACACCATCCAGAGCTTGCCTCAACTCCCCGCTGGAATGTTTGATGTTCAATCAGAATATTTTTATTTATTTTTTTACCCCCTTTACTTGCCTTTTTGGTAGATATCAAAACTAAAAAAAGAAAAAAAAAACACCTCTTAATTTCGAAGAGGCCTCTCTATCAGTGGGAAAGCGTGGACATTTTTTCTTATTAGTTTCAGAACCTCAAAAGAAGCAAGTGTTTTGACAGGGCTGCCTCTGATCAGTGCATGCTCGGAGAACGCAGAACCAAACAGCAAACTCAGATATTGACTCTTAGATGGAATGCGGAAACTGAACTTATTTGGTCCACGGCATTCTGTTTACTAGTTCAGATGCTCACTGCAGTGCATAAAAAGTTCAAATTATGTCTGATCACACTCTAGCCACAAGAAGCGATTCCTTCTTCGCTTTGGAGTATAGAAGATACTATACCAAAGTTTTAATAAGCTTTTCAGTGACAGCCAAGATGCAAAAAAATGCAATGTAATGCCTTGAAGTGATTATAGTACATTTTATTTCCGATTTTGCTTGCTTTTTTAAATACGTGCATAATGCTGCCTTATCCCTATTCCACTAGTGATATAATCTGTTTTAAAGGAATCAAGCAACACCTTTTCAACTAAGATATCTAGACTAAAATTGCATAAACATTTCAAATTTATATTTTTGCCGGATGTAAATAGCGTGTAAATCTTTCTTGTGAAAACATTTGGAATGCTTCCGACCCAAATGTGAAGATCCAAATGTGAAGATCCAAATGAATGGCCATAATTTCTGAGTTGGAGAGATGACATATTTCCTCTTCATGTCAATCACAGTTTCAACATCCAATGGTGACCCTTTACGTGTGTTGTATAATGATTCATGAAACAGCGTGAAAAGGTGATATTTTTTCCATTGATTACGAGCATCAGAGACCCTTTCACCATTGCATTAAAAACTAAGATACCTTTCTGTAACTCACATTTAGCTTTACATATTCCATTCTGTAACACACGTCTAAAGTACATCCATCAGGGTTGGGTAGGCATATATATTTTCAGCTTCTAGAAAAGCAAGATCAGCTGTTGAGAAAATGCTGCAGCTTGCACACCAATTTAAGATATTTCCTGTTCGTCTTTGTCATAGGTAACAATGCTGTGAAAGAAAGTAAAACGGAATGACAAACCATTCCTGAATTGTAGTGGGGAGTTTGCCCTCAAGTCTGTGTAACAATATAGATTTACTCATTTACCTCACTGTCAAGTTCATTTTGACCCTGAATAAACAATAACACCCATCATTCACACGACAAGGTTAAATTTGCTAAGAAACACAGTTCGCCGTTATTAGTCAATGATGATGAAATAGGTTTCCACAATTGTATCATTTCATACATTTGTAACGCTCTGGGGTCTGGGGTCAGAAGCTAATACGCCTAACTCCAGTGGTCAATATTATAAAATATTAGCCAAAACGCTTTCGGGTTGTATGTAATAACTTTGGCTTTATTAGTTTATAGGTGTGGGGTTATTCTTATATAACATTTTCCAACATGGCTGCTGACTATTTCCACAATGCCCTGCTAATCTTAAAGCAGCTATAACATTTTTTCCCCTGTTACACATTCCTTAATAAGAATGAACTCAAACACACAAAGTAGCAACCTTTACCCAAAAAAAGGAGTGAATGGTTTGGTCAATCTCTCTCTCTCTCTCTCTCTCTCCTTTCCAAAGAAGCTTCTTGATGCTTATTCCTGCCTATTATGTCCATATACTAAGAACATATTTTCAACATCTAAAAATTGATCTCGGTAAAAACATTTACTCATAATCACTAGGCCCAGGGCGTTCACCATCTCTCTCTTCTCCCTCTTTCATTCACTCGCTCTGCAGTTCACTCCGTTCAGATGGCTGTTTAACCAGGGCTTTTGTCTAAACCTCTGTAAAACTGAGGCTGTTCCCTCTGCTCCGTGTGTGACCCGTCGTTGTCTACAGTTTTTTATTCTAATCAGTTTCCCACCAGGGGAAAAGAGCTCGCAAAACAGCACTAATGTAAATGTCACTAAGAAGTGCAAGCTGCTTGGCTTATGAGGTAATAAAATTAGCACAAACGGAAATGAGTCAGGGTTACGTGTTTAAACAATTTTTGGAATTTTCATTTCATTTGGAATCAGGTACTTGTGTACCTTTTATAATGATTATTCTCCCTTCATTTTCAGGAAGCGCGGCACCTAATGTGAATTACACACGGGCCATGTGTTTCAGAGTGCTTTCATATAACCATCAATCGTTGGGTTTTCGTTTATTTACGTACCTCTTCATCCTTGTGGCTTTTTCGGTTGCATGGCAGTGTCACCAGTAGTACACACTAGTAGGAATTTATAGTTAATGTACACCACTCTTTAATGAGCGACAGAATCTGTAATGCATGCTTGTGGTTAGGGGGGAATGTTGGCCGCTGTAAGTCTTCAGTCTGAGTCGGTGAGTTTCACTTGGCAGTAGGTGGCACTTTGCAGTTTTGTATGATATATATATATATATATATATATATATATATATATATATATATATATATATATATATATATATATTGTTTTGTAATAGTTATATATATTGTTCATGCAGTATGAACTTTTTCTGGTATTCATATACTATTTGCTAATAATATGGCAGCTGTAGATTTTTTTTGCACTGGATTAATGTAATATAGTGTAATTAAAATGGGAGTGTTCTTAGTGGTTAGAACGTTCGCCTCACTCCTCCACGATTGGGGGTTCGATTCCCGCCTCCGCGATGCGTGTGTAAAGTTTGCATGTTCTCCCAGTGCCTCAGGGCACTTTTCTCCGGGTTCTCTGGTTTCCCTCCCCGGTCCAAAAACATGCACGGTAGGTTGATTGGCACCTTGGAAAAATGGTCCCTACTTTGTGAATGTGAGTATGTGTGTGTGCCCTGCGCCCATCCAGGGTGTATCCTGCCTTAATGCCCATAGACACCTGAGATAGGCACAGGCTCCCGGTGACCCGAAGGAAGATCTGATAAAGCGGAAGAATATGAATGAATGTTCTCTCTTTGAGGAACCCATCCATAACTAGCAATCAACTCATAAAACCATTTTATTTATTTCTTTTAGATTTACCACCATACATCTAATGAAATAGATACATCTTTACCTAATGTAATAACTACAAACAGGCAATATTTCAAACTCTGTATGCTGGACTATACTTATTTTCTCTAGAGACTAATAGATATATTTAAATAAATAAATGGGAGAAAATCCTACTTCTGATTTTTTTTTCTCACTTGTTTCATAGCTGACTGGTAATCCGATCATCAAATCCAGACGTTGTTTTTCCGACCCTTAATTGTCCCGCTTCTGTAAGTCTCTGTCCAGAGCAGCTTCAGATTCCTGTTCATGGGTCATAGGAGTGGAACCAAATGTGTTTTTTTGTTTTTTTTTGCACTTGTTGCCGACCCGCCGCATAAATGTTTTGCATTCTGATATGCTTTCTGGATAAAGTGGTTATGTGACTTATTAAAGAGCTTGTGCGCCATTCTGGACATTCTCCTTTAACCAGTGTCATAAACAATGCATTTCTTCCCAAAGAACACACTTGTAAATGAAAAACATCGCTGTGCATGAAAAGCCCGAGACATATATGATTTATTTTATCTACACAAGTTATTTACTTTTGACACAAGGCCACAGTAAGGCCTTACATGTCCTACACAATGCACAAGAAAGCACCATTACTCCTGTGGTTTTGCTTTGCTATTCTGAAAGGATAAGGACACTTCAGACCGAAGACATTATTCCAGCATTCACTTCAACATTTCCTTTTTAACTACCAATTTCTATAAATCGTATAAATCGTATATATATATATATATATATATATATATATAGTATATATATATATATATATATATATATATATATATATATATATATATATATATATATATATATATATATATATATATATATATATATATATATATATATATATATATATATATATATATTATTTGTGTGTTATATTGTTTGTACACCATAACCAAAAGCTGAAAAGAAAAAAAACTTTTGTATATGTCACTATTATTATGATTTTATTTCAACAAATAAAATTGAATGTGAATATGAAATACAACATGCATTTTGGCCATGGGTGCATACGTCGAATACCACGGGTGCATGCCTTCGAAAAGCATACAGTGAACCGACAGCCTTGTTGTCAATGTTACCCTTTCAATGAACGACTTTGCTTACTACTGAGCATGCTGCCATCTTTGCTCTTTAAATCTCTCCTGCCCTGCTGTTCCGAGTAGACACCCTGTCACAATTCCACAGGGGATACAATCATCGTTAATATCACTAGGACTTGAGTCTGCAGATAAAGGACAGATTTGCTTTTCTATCGAGATCTGTTCCATGAACCTTTTGTTCTTCGTCCTCAGTGGGGGCCGTATAGTGCTCTTTGAACCAGAAATGCAATGTGGCATTGTCTGCCTGAATCTCCCGACTCCGTTATGATGTGTCATACAAAATCCGAAAAGGGGATACGGAAGAGAAGAGAGCGGCGTTTAGACGGCAAGCGGTGTAGCGGCGGCTCTTGCGACTGAACTGTTTGTGCTTAGAGGAGATAATATGGGGAAGTAAACAGAAAGGCTAATCAAACTTCAAGACGCTCAATCAGAATGTTTAGTGCTTAGTTTTGATTATCCTTGATTAGAACTGTGCAATCAAAAGGACAACAAGATGAAACTTAACCCACAACAGTTTCCTTGCTACTTTCCTTGCAGAGATTCTGCCGTCAAACTTCAGGCCGTGCGAATGAAATGATAATGATTTCTTTGAAGGCTGGAATAGAGATGCAAGTTCTTCTCCATCATATCTAGGCACCGACATACATTCTCTGGTCCTTGTCTATTTCCAAACCTTTTTGACACACATCTGCGTCAAAATAACCCAATCTCTCAAAGCAACAAAGCCCCTTTTTTTGTCACTCTCGGTGTAATTTACTGCACGGCTTTTGGAAGGAGTGTGTTATTGCTCTTACACGAGACAGTCAAATTGCTCGATGAGCAGCCAAATGTCTGTCCTCGTGGCCCTCGTGCTCCATCCAGCTTGTTCTCTTTGTATGATCGTGCATCATCAATTCCAGGTAACAAAATGGTGGGAATTGCGTTTTGCGGCGGAACTCGAGCAGGAGACGAGCGAGCGACGTCGTCGCCGTGTCAGAATCCATAAAAAGCTAATCAGACTCGCAGTGGCTGTGGCCCAGGATCCATTGACAGACTCATCAGCTTCTAAATCACTCTGTTTCCCCTCTTCACTATCACCACGCATGGATTCTACATGACAAGTACCTCATAAGCGTACAAGTAAGTATGCACTCGTCTCACCCCTGATCATCTAATAAGCGCTCGTCCTTGGCTCATCTGAATTTTCACCGCCGAAAAAATCCCGCTATTACCAAAGAGTGCCGGTCCAAGACGTAATTCAATAATAAAGAGAATGACAGTTTGCACGCCGCCGCCTTTATGTGGCTAATGGAATAGCCGGAGTGGCAGGCGCTCCTATCCTTTCTGATGGAAGTATAACAGAATGAAAGGCTCTGTTTGTTTCTTCACAGTCGCCTCTTTCAGATGCAGGCCAAGATGCTGGGTTAATGACCCATGAGAAATAAGCAAATGTTTAAGTAAATGCACTCACAAGGGGGGAAAAGGCTTTTACCAAGGCAGCGTATCAATATTTTAAACGGTTCCCATTGCCGTCTTCTCCTAACTCGATTAGTTGCGTGATGTGTCCTGACAGCGCTGTTGTTAGCGATAGCCCATTAGCTGTGCCTGTCCTGTTTTCCATTGGCATGCTGCAAAACACCCTTATATTTCATAATTTGTTTTGCTATCAGAGCTGATTTGTAAATGCGCAAATTCTAATTAGCAGCAGCTACTGTTTCTAATTAATTAAATATTAAACGGATCCTGCGGTGGACGCTTTTCTCCCCCGTTCCCCAGATGGAAGTTATGCGCTATGCAAATTACACTCCTCGCCTTTAAGGTTGTCAGCACTTTTAAAAGCTGCTGCATTCTTTTACCAAAAAAAAAACACTTTCTTCCCCGGGTCGTTTGTTTTGCAGTCTTGTTTGAATTATATTTATTTATCTTAGCTTAACTGCTTCCTATTTTTTTATTTCAATAAAATCTTCACAGCCCATGGAATCGCTGCCCTGTTTAGCTTTATTAGAGTTGTCTTAATCTCAGGCCTGGCTGGATGGCTCAGAGGTGCCTTTTTTCTCAGTTACTTTAGTCAGTGCAAAACAAATAGGTTTTTTTTTTTTTTTTGTCCACTTGAGTTAGGCAAAACCGTCAATTTGTAGAGAATATGGCAAGTAACGATCTGTGCACATGCAAAGTATGAATATTGCAACCAAGGCTAACAACGTGTCTGCATTTTAATTTGTATTTGCACACTTTGTGTTGCACACGGTATGATTTGAAGACATTTTCTCCCGTTGGTATGCCGATCTCAGACATAATTGCAGACTCAGGCACTATTCAAAAGTTATTTGAGAGATATATAGACTGAAGGGAGCTTTTTTTTTTTTTTTTTTTTTTTTTTTTAGGACCCTCATAATAAATAGTCTTTAATGTTCACAAATCCCCAACAACATACAAACCTTAATGATTTTATTTGTTTGTGTGTTTAATGGACATAAAATATGCTTAAGTGCTCACACTATATTCAGTCTGAATATTACTTCTGCAGGAAAGTGCACCAAATGAACATAAATTCAGCAATAACTTCAAAATGATAATAAGCAATAGAAACTGATTACTGAATTTCGAAGTGTGGGAAAATAGCTCACATGCCTAAAACTTCTAATGGCCTCGTTATATTGGGTGCTATCTGCATATGATATGTTAAAAAATATTTCATAAATACAATTGCAAAAATAACAGAATGTGCTGGAACAAGCACTATTTTTGACATGGACAAATAATAAGTGTAGAAGTTAATATATTTGTTGATCAAACATGCTGTGGCGATCATTCATATTAATATAATATAATATTCTCACTGGAATAATTCGATTTCACTTCCAGTCATTTATCTAAATGCTTTTAATATCATTAAATGATCTATTCATTTGTTGTATTACATTTGACTTTTAAAAAAATACCT
Source organism: Kryptopterus vitreolus (assembly GCA_030449085.1). Classification (NCBI taxonomy): domain Eukaryota; kingdom Metazoa; phylum Chordata; class Actinopteri; order Siluriformes; family Siluridae; genus Kryptopterus; species Kryptopterus vitreolus. The sequence goes on from JACRUU010000016.1 coordinate 11,165,619, forward strand.
GCATTCAAATTTGTGTACATTTTGAACGTACGTTGCTTTACACCTTTATTCAAAAGAGGTTACACAATTGCACTGTAAATAATCAAAAGATATGGGAAAACATGCTTTAAAGAAACTTTACAGATTAATAGTTCTGTTTGCTAACACTTACTTCTGTCCTTTTAGTCTCTAGATAGTAGTCACCAATTCCAGCGCCATAATCTTTCTTTGACAGTCGCTTGCCTTTGACTGGCTGTGATTTGAAGAGCTTTCAGATATTTCATTTGTATTGAAATGCCAGACATTTATTGAACGCCCACTTATCCCAAGTGAACTTCAGTCTAATTAAGTTTCAAGAACCACATCCATCAAGCTATTGAGGCAGTTAATTTGCCATTGCCTCCTGGATCCGTGCTCCCTTCCCAAGTGGCAGAAATTCGCACGGGCGCCATCTCATCGCCATCGTATGCATCTCTTCCCCTGCTGGGCTGCAGCTGGTATGGCCATTCTGAAAGAATGTTCACCCCACATGCTATTAAACAGACTTCCAAAAAAAAAAAAAATGCCCATTGTGAAAGAAAATACTTTGGAGTGCAATAAATTGTTAACTCATCTTACTATATAAATCATTGTCTGAATGATTCTACTATTTATGTATTCTCATCAGTGTATAGATATTATGTACCATTTATGTTTATCTAAACACTGCATAGGTGAATGTACACTCTAGCCCACTGCTAATCCAATCGGGGGATCAGTTCATTCAAAACGATTAGTATAATCTAATCTGTGACTTTTATAACTTGTGTTTTTGTCTTTGCACTGACTGGAGCTGTTTGAAACTGAAAGGCCTCGTCTAACGTCATTGTTGGAAGGATATGTGGATGATCAACAATCAATTGCTGCATTGTTTTTGTCATTTTATAGTCAACATATTAAATTTAATGAACATTATTTTGTGCGTTTTAACGAGAAGAAAAGATCTTGGCTCTTGCCTAAAAGTTTTTTTTTCTTTTTTAAATAAAAAGCAAAACAACTTTTATGCACCAATTGTGATTTGAAGCAGAAACTCTTATGTTCACCATGTTGCTGCTTTGTGTATTCATGGTTCCGGAGACGTCTAAAAACTACAGCCATAGCGACTAATTTGTTTTGTTTTACATTGCCAAGATGGAATTAAAATTCCTTTTGAGAATAAGTGCCTTTTTTTGCGAAAAAGTGCACATATTATTTATTAATTGCTCTTTAATATTAATATTAGCTTGATTTCTTCAGCACTATATGGATTTTTACTTTAAAATGAGTGGCGTTGTTTATTACTCATCAAAGTTGATAAGAGGAGTCTTTGTTGTTTCACTGTACAAATCCAACATTTACATTTTTGAGGCATTTCAAACGTCTATTCTTTTTAAACTCATCTATGCTACATTTTTTTCCCCGTCACACGTTGCTCTCCTTGATTGCTATTTGTTTGAGTAGCTAAAAAGAAATCAAAAATGCGGATTGCAATTTATCTACTTTTGCAAAAACAATACAAATAATCTTAATAATCCTAAGTGTTGGAAGGATACCAATGAGCTAATAAGGACCTATGGGTATTTTAATTATAGTACACTGCATCTGTGTGGCAATTAAAAACATGGATATTAGCAGTAGGTAGTCTGAATGAAAAATTAGCTGCACCATCTAATTGGCAATCAATTTGGTATTCTCATCCTCTGTACGGATGAAAACGACTAATTTAATCTCTTTTTTTTCCTGCAATTTTCACAGAGGTATCAGAGAGCGCACATCTACATAATAATCAGCACAATTACTACTCTCTGTCCTTATTAAGCAAGAGAGCCTGATTATTGTGAAACTTTTCACAATAGAACTTTTAGTCCTGCAGCTCATAAAGTGTGTTTGGAATCACGGACCACACAGTGTCATTGTTCCCCGTTCTCAAGACGAGATGAATGATTTTTTAATTACTCGAGCATGTGAGACAGTGATACAATCCAACAGGAACACAAGAGCATTTGTATAAACCCCTTTTGTGCTAATCAAACAATAGAGATTCCTCTGATGATGAATCTTCTGAAACTCAGATAATTAGCTGGTGAAAAAAAAAAAGAAAAAGAAAAAAAAGAGAACCCCAACAAAAACAAAACAAAACTCAATTGTTTGTTTTCCCTCCCTGTCTTTGGAGTTATGTCAGCTCTGCAAATAATTCTCCCCGCACTGGGGTTCGCATGTGCACTGCAGCTCCTGTTAGACGTGCTAACAGGAGTTACTTCTCACCATCCGAACATGCTCTCATTAGTGCAATTATGCTTTTGTGCTTCATCTTTTTTTGCCCTTTTTTCCTCATTCTCCCATTTTCTGCCAGCCTATGCACCATTCTATTTTCCTGCACACAGAACACACACACACACACACACACACACACACACACTCAAATCGCTCCCACCCCCCCTCAACACTATTTGTCATGAAATCCCTCATTTGCTGTATCCCAAGGAAGGCAGATTATGCTTATTTTTCATTTGGACAGAGTGAGATGGAGCCAGGTGTTTGGCAGCAGCAGAGTGTTCAGGTGTAACCGGTTGGGCGATGGGACCTGACGAGCCAAGCCCGATGAAAGATGAGGCGTAGAAGATTTCGGGGAGCGGGACACCCCACTGCCCGCTCCCTCAAGAGCACCACCCGCTGATTAGGGAGAAAGAGAGGGAGGGGGGGGGCACCTTCCAGTGGTAATCTGCATCATAGCGCGATCGCTTGCCGCCGCCTTAATTAGCTGGTTTCTGCTTTGATGAAAGTGCAAGGCTTGCAGGCGCCAATATGGCAGCTTCTCCTTGTGCTAAACTCATCACGATTGTTCTGGAACTTTTGAAGGTGAGATCGTGGAAAGTGTTTTCTAAAGCCTATAAGGTCTTTCTAGATGTCCAGGATATTCTTAATTGCCTGGTGAAGTGACCATTATGCACGTCTTGATTCACCACCTTATCCTGCAAAAAAGTAGATCGCTAGAAAAGGTAGAAAAAGTAGGTCGCTAGTAGACCACTAGAAAAAGTAGATCACTAGTAGACCGCTACTGCTAGATTATTCCACATGTTACCTTTAAACTACTAGGTGCCTCCAAACCCGAAGGAAATAAAGTGACATATGAGCAATGAGGAACTGAGCACGCTAGTACTAAATACAAAATTCACAATGTGTGTGTGTGTGTGTGTGTGTGTGTGTGTGTGTGTGTTTGTGTGTGTGATAGTTAAAACAGTGCCCAAGTGCTATAAACATTAGCCACTATGCGAACTGATGTGTGACAATAATAATATAAGTAAAAGTTACACTATTTACAGCAATAGTACAAATAAATGTGTTTTGATTTGTATAAACATTGCCACATGCTAGCTCTACAGGGAACAAACTCAATGTAAATGTATAGCCCTAATGAGTACATGGCCTTGTAGCACTTTTGTACACTCTGATGATTCATACACTTACAACGCGCTACAAAATCTATCCTGGGCTTCATTTAGTTTGACTGGGCATTATTACAGCGTAGCTTTAATTGCCTCGAGAGCACTTAATTATGCAAAGGTGGAATTTCAAAAATGCTTTGGTGTGTTTTAAATGTACAATAGTGTACTATTGTCTTTTCTCTGTGAGGAGAAAATTCAGGAAGGACATTATGATGGCTCGAATAAATAGGTAAAATTCAAGGCATTTAAATAAATAATAATTAAAATTTTAAAAATTAAATGCAATTAAAAAAAAAAACCCAGAGCAAACTAGAACACATCTAGATATACATATGCTGTATGTATAGAGTATGCTCAGAAGGAGATAGAGGTGGGAATAAGAAGAATGAATGATGTTGATGAATGATGAATGTACTTTATACTGTATATAATGCTCGACTGTAACTAGCCTCGGAGGAGGGATGAGGGAAAGCTAACTCTTTATTAATGCCATAAAAGCAATACTCTTTGATGTACTGGTTGATTTCTTGCTGCAGATAATATCTAGGCTATATCCTCTGGCACTGACAGGACTTTTCAGGCTAAATCAGCATTACTATATTTGGCTATGCCGCAGAGTACGGCTGAAATAGGGAATATGTATCTAATGACTAAGTCTCACAGCACTAATTGGACATTCTTATTCCCCTTTCCCTACAGAACGTCTGCGTCATTACTCCTAGGAGGAACACTATGTACGTGTGTGTGTGTGTGTGTGTCCCAACTGCTCGCTCAAGCAGTAAATTACCTATTGGACTTATCTTGATTAAAAGAAGTGTAATATCTGTAAGTTAAATGATATGAAGATTGGTGCCAAGGGGTTTCAAAAAATGAGAACAATGTCTCAGCTGATTTCTGGGGTCAGATCGAGGACTTCTGCATCCAGTGCAAAGGCACTGTCGGAAATGAAGGCGCAGCAAGGACATTTCCTCTCCCTGCCAGCAGATGTCATACAGCATTTTAGCGTGAATTCTCACTTTCCTCGCACTTCCTTTTGCTTATGGACATTGTTTCAATGCAATGTCTTTCCAATCACATGTACATGATATGGACAAAATATTGGGGACACCAAATGTATTGACGTATGAAGTATGACACCCATACTTCTAAAACTTTTTATGAAGCCATATCAAGTATATGTATTGGTTGATGGATGGTAACAATGAATGAACTTTGCTATTCATAACTGTTCAACAAGGAGCTGTTGTTGAGGGGTGATTTGTGGTATTCTTATAGGAGGGTGAAAAATAGAATCAGTGTATTCCATACTATTTGGCTGGGTTGGTCAGGGTAAAACAGCATTTCTGTGTCCCTGCAAAGCAAAATTGATTGCTATTTAGATACACGCTTGCGCTTTGTGATAAATGCTTTGTTATTACGGCCAGTATCACGCTTTTGCCTATGAGCGTGTAATTACTCCCACACATACAGCCATCATATCAATACAGTGCATTTAAGTAAGACTGAAACTAAATTCATTTCGAGTGTAAAGATCAAGCCTCTATGACACTTTAGGCTAGGTGTTAGAGTTAGTTTTCCCGGATGCCTCCGTGAGCATAGGAAATATGATGCCTCCGATGACTCGGAAAACACAACTAATGCGCTGTCATGCTCTAATTAACGGCCGACCAAACCTCATCTCAGGAGAGCCATGCTGGCTACTTCATAACGTATCTTGGTGAGCATACTCTCCCTGGAACACAAGAAGTCAACCATACAGACACACAAACTTGTTCTGCAGCGGATACACACATTCTTTTTTTTTCTCTCTATAGGTTGTTTCAAGAGCTGCTCTGATCTATTGGTTGCAATTTGTCATGGAACAAAAACCTTTAGGTTTATTTTTTTTCCCTCTACTTCTCCTTGAATTCATTATACAGAGCCACACTAATGTGCCTTTGTCTGCTCTTTCTCGGTACAAATGCTGCCTGCATTATTGTGTAAGCGTCCCGAATTGAAACATCAGTCTGGTGAAATATTGACTTTAATATCTCATTTGAAAAATTCATGAAACCTTTGATGTTAAATCCATACTCAATTTAGCAAAATGCCACTAAAATATGCAGGGCTTGGGAGGGAGGTTGGAGGGAAGCAGAAAGCATTATTGTCTGTGTTTCTGTAGAGAAATTACATTTTATGGCCGTTACACCGATCCTTACTGTGTTTTCTTTCGTTCTTTCGTTTTTTTTTTCTTTTTCCCTTGCCGTCTTGGGAAAAAAAAGGGGGGGGGGCATCGGAGTGGAGGCGACCCATTAGAGGCAAAATGAAAAGAGCTATTGATTGGTCTCTTATTCCTCCACTCTTTGCCTCATTTCCTAAATGCACAGTAATAAGGGCTTAGCCGTGGTGACACACAATAAGCCTTAATGAATGAAACTTTAGGGAATTAGTGAGTGCGAGCGTGATGATTCACATACATCCCTATAAGTGTTGGCCTCGCGTTTTGTTTTGCTGTTTAGAGTTCCAGCCGCTTTCATCCTTTATCAAGCGCATGGCCAGACCTAATAGCACTGTAATGCAATCATGACAATATATGATGATTTCTATTTACAATGAAGAGCTGCTCTTTTCCACACGAATGGGAAGGGCGGGGTTTCGCGAGTGGATTGAGATGTTTTAAGTAGCACCGTGCTACAATTCAATTTCTTGAGGCTAATTATGATCAAACATGGCCTTTTGAAATGAAGGGTTATGGCAGGTAGCAATGAGGAAGCTTTTAGCAAATGGAATTTTGCTAAAAGAGGAGAGAGAGGGAGTGTGAAGGGGAAAAGGCTTAGAGTGAGCAAGCGGGGCCTACGAAATGAAACGACAGCCAGACGAATGTCATAAAATCCACTCGTGTGCTAAAAGATCCGCATTCGGGTACGGTAAGCACTTTAGCATGGCCTATGGATCAAACAGAAGAGAGAAGGAGGAGGAAAGAACCCCCCCCCCCACCAGCGCACAGAGAGCTAGCTCTCTCTCACTCAATATAGTCGCACCCAACTCTCCACCCCGGCCCAAAACAAAGGCACATTCTTCCTTGTTTTTGTGCGACAGGCCTTCCCTTTGTGTTCACTTGATTAGAAAGGGATACTATGGCAAGCATCTGAACAAAACCCATCCTCTGAAGGGTGGCACGGCCTCTTCGATTAAAACTCATTCCTCAAGAGATGGCTATCAAAGCTAAACACACACACACCATCTAGGACTTCAGCTCAAGCAGAGAAGGTAATTCTTTTTTTTTTTTTTTTTTACAAAATGAAATTAAATGACAACAACCCGACCCTCTTGCAAAAGCAGCGGCCATAATTTCCTTTAGCTGCCCAAAATCCCTGCTGATGAGCTCAGCGTTTCAGAGCAGGTTGCCGAGGTTGCCTTTTCGTATTTTAAGTAAAGTCCTGGGACTTATAAGAACTAAACAGTTCACACTTGATCTAAAGAGAAGCAGGAAACCCTACATGTGTTCCAAATGATTATATGCCTGCGGGACAAGGGGGTAGGGGGGGTGTGGAGCCATACGAGGAAAAGAATTGAAAACAGACCCGAATACTATGCCTGTTAATGAGGAATGCTTCTCTTGTCTTGTCCACATTTGCCTTGCCTTACCTTCTAGCTGATTTTCTCCTGACTTGTTTGGTCAGCGTGAGCAGCTTCTAGTGTCTGATATTGTGATATCAGCTATGCTGATTCCTGGAAAGCCACTTGGAAATGTTTTTCCTCTAGGTGACGGAAAATGTAACGTGTCAACGATTTTATTTAAAAAAAAGGATCTACAAAATTTAAAAATACACAATTTGGACACAATATAAAGAAGAGATGGGGGACGTGTTGGATGTGTTCAGAGCCCTTTAGAGGGACTTTCAAGATCTTAAACCCACTTTCGACTCATATAAACTGTAATATTTGTTTGCGGGTGGCTTCATTATCAAGAAGCTTAGGTTATTGAATTAAAACCCTCGGACATGGACGAGCTCTTCTTTAAACCACATTCTTTTTTTATTTTCCACTTCTCTCTCGTTCTCTCTTTGCATAATAAACGTCCTTACACCCATATCCCATATAACATCAAGATTCATTCATGTTCTTCCATGAACTCTAAACTCTATTTAAACCCTTACATAAACCATATCTTCATGGACCCGGCTTTTATGCACACAGGCATTGTCATGCTGAAACAGTTTTGGCTCTCAAGTGAATGGAAAATATAATGCGACTACATCCAATGGCATCTGATACATTTGTGTGCTTCCACCATTGCGGTAACAGTTTTGGGAAGAACAACACATGCCTGAAAAAGTCAGGTGTCCTAATGCTTTTGTCCATTAAATGCGCGTATTATATGTTGTTGCAGTAGAATGTTAGGATCCAACCTCCCTTTGTGGCTAAGATTCAAGTTATTTGCTAATTAGTCATAGCCAAAAGCTTTGTCAGTGATGAATGTACATAAAACACACACACACACTGTACATAAACACACACACACACACACACACACACACACACACACACACACACACACACACACACTCTCTCTCTCTCTCTCACAAGCACCTGCGCACACAAACACGCTGACAAACATGATAAGATATGTATATAAATACTGCAGTCTGTGAAAAACCCATAGGATGCCACTGTGCCTGAATTCAGGTAAACTTTGGATCAAACATTAATATAATTCACCAAAACTATGTTGTAATGTATTATTAACCTTCTCACCTCCCTTTCTTGCCTCTATAAATAAGGAGCTGGTTTAACAAATGAACCTGTTAATTGGTAAGTCTGTCTAAAGAAAACACACTAATTACTTAGCTTGTTAGTCAAGGTTGTTGGTTACACACTATAGAGAAATACACACAAATCTAATAGATGAATTGTACACAGTATTAATAGCTGTCTTACAGTCTGCAATCAACCTGTGACACTGATTTCACTTTATATACTTTATATATATATATATATATATATATATATATATATATATATATATATATATATATATATATATATATATATATATATATATATATATATATATGACCAACATTTATTTTCTTCCAATTTACGAATTTTGAATTGTACAAAATGGCAACATTTTTACTATGAGAAGAGTTTCCTGGGCTACCGCACATAATGGAAAACATGCTGATATCTCTCTCTTTCTCTTAATGGACACTATTAGATTTGTATATGTTCCGGTAGCAGGTAAGTCGAGATAAACCATCTTTACACATTTATTGACACTTACAGAATCTGGCAAACACCCTTATCCATAGTGACTTAATGAGCAATTGACGGATAAGGGCCTTTCTCAAGGTCACACTAGTGGCACCTTGGTGGTGGGATTTTAACCTGCGATCTTCCAGAGCAGAGGCCAATGTTTTAACCACTGAGCTACCCTCTTCATTGTGCTCATTCTGCCTACATTGCCAGGCTAAAATGTGTGGCATCAATTTGGGGGGAAAGAAAACACATAAGGATGAAAAAGTCAGATGTCCCAATAATATATATACACACTCTTTACCTTATTTCTAAGTCTTCTTAACATGTATAGTAAAGCAGTCATTTTAAATCATAATTAGAATAAATAATGTTTAGATCTAATAACTCTTCCCAAAGCCGCAATATTAAGTGATGTAATAAAAGGTAAATTTCAGAGAGATTTACTTGAAAGAATATTTTTTGCCAGTGTAGACTTTTAGAGGTGAGGCAGGATGACTCCACTAATGCAGTTTCAATATAACTTATTTAATTTAGCCTTAAGCAAATTTCAATAAAAAAATCTATATTTAACAACATGGACAGTATATTAAATGTCTGCCTGTTTCCTAGAGAATGTTAGAAACTTCTAGAAACAGCCTGTAGTCTTATACTGACAAAGTAGCCAGTCTTGTCAGTGCTACCCAAAGAGCATTTCAGCCAAAAATAAGTGTTATACAGTGTTCCTCTTACCCAAATGTGTTTGATCAGCCAAGACATGTTATTTGTCCAAAGTTTGCTTGTGATACAGCAATGCTGGCCAACAAGGAAGCGAGTCAAGCTCAACTTACTACCTAGGGATGAGCAAACAATAAAATGGAAACGCATGTTGGCGTACTGTGAAATGATTGGCATACAAGACAAGAAGAGAAAACTTTTAAACGATTTTAACTCTTAGAAAGACATTTCTAATGATTGTATAACTAAATGAAATGTAAGGCACGTTATATCGACTCTTTATTGACGTCTTGCTTGACAGGTAACTCATAGACATCTAATTTTATTGATGGCCCGTAGGCGTCTCATTCACTCAAGTTTTACTGTTAAAGGGGTGTACTAGAAGTACTACTGGGGCTCAGTGGTTAAGGTGCTGGGCTACTGATTGGAAGGTTGAGGGTTTGAGCCCTGATATTCCCAAGCTGCCACTCTTGGGTCCGTGAGCAAGGCCTTTAAGCCTCTGTGCTCCATGAGTGCCATATCATGGCTCACCCTATGCTTCCAATAATTAGCTTGGATATGTGACGAAAAAATTTAATTGTGCTGTAATGTATATGTGACTATTCTATACTGTTTGGCTCACTCTTAAACCTTTGACCTTGATCTAAATAGACAGACACGAACCGTTGCTATAGTACGATTCTTGTTATCAGGAAATAGTATGCGGATTTTGATTTTTGAATGCTGATGTTAAAAAATGTGTTATTATCAAAATCTTTTCATAAATCACAGGGTCTAAGGGTAAAAACAAGATTCAAGATTTCAAGGCGTATATATGCAGGGAAATGACTTATCAGTGCTTGGACATGCAATATGGTGGTACTTTGGCCATTGTGCAGCTTCACATAGACCTTCATCCGTATACAGTTACAATAGACTCTTTTATTTAAGATGAATAGAATTAATGTCTCGGTCATTTATTCTAATGAAATGGCCTTGTTGTAACTTTCTCCTTTGTAGATTCTGTAGAGTAGCGACACACTGGATCAGTTTTGCTTGGACAGGTGACATCTTTTGCTGCCAGCACTTCAAGAAAACCCTGGTGACATGGTCCGCACCTTGATATTACAAGGTGAAAGTATGGTAAGAGAGAAATGACAGCTTTAATTACCTTTTGAACTGAATCCAAACCTACTGTCTAGTGCAGGAGGGACAGGGGAATATCTGTCCTAGAAAGCATATGTTGGAATGAGGGAATCATGGGAACATGCAGCAAGGGGAGGGAGTCAGGATTACCATTACCATCGTAAGCTACCTTTACGGCAACACCCAGTGTAATCTAAGACAGACAACATTCTCCTGCAAGGTAAGAGCTTGACAATATTTAAATGACAAAAATGATTGTTGTCTATTCAGACAGTGCGGTGTTTAAAATGTGAAGTTCTAATATCTTACAGATATCACTGGACCAAATCCTTTGAACTGGGCGCAAATCTGTAGGTGATGTAACATTAGCTTTACCTCCATGCTTCATTGTGTGATCCAAGCTCAGTGGTTTAAGGCACTGAAGTGATTAGAAGGTCGGGGTTTGAGCCCCTGTATCGCCAAGCTACCACTTTTGGGTCCTTGAGCAAGGCCCTTAACCCCCTGTGGGCTCTGTATCATGGCTGACACTTACAAACAAGCTGGGATTTGTAAAAAAAAAAAAGGATTTCACTGTGCTGTAATGTATATGTGGCATATAAAGGCTACAAATTAATAAAGATGCTAGAACAAACTTGGCCTTTAAATCCAGAAAAGTCTTTTTTTTTGCCCTGATGTCACTGAGATCATCAGCCAGGTATGTGCATACCAAAGTATCTGAAAATCAGCATGAAACGTACAGCGGTAAATTCGTTGAAAGCATGTGGGCACCCTGCAGCCTTGCTGAGGCTTTAATCTGGTTCAACTTGCAAATGGCTGGACCCACTGTTACAAGAGATGCTAATTTCACACGTTTTTTTTTTCTCCTCAGGACTTATTATTAGCTATTTTCCATGTATTGTCTCATTTGCAAAAAAAGAGGTTTGATTCTTTTACCTCCAGCCATCGATTTGCATAATTACCATTTTGAACGCAGGTCTTTCTTTAAAGAAGACGAATGGCAAACGTCAGCACTCAACTAAATGACAGAAAAAGGGGTATGGGGGAAAAGTTTTTAATCAAAGGAGGGCTGATCAAAAGCAAAACGAGAATGCTTTTTGCACTATTCGACATGACTGCCCTCATCAAAGCGACATGAATTATTTCAGAAATGATTTTACATGTTCTTATATTCTACCTCCTTTTATTTTTCTAAAGGTACATTATTATCACCACCAGTTTTTTTTCAGAGCAGAGACTGATATATAAATTACGGGTCCCTCTTGTACTGACAAAACAGCACTAACCCATCAGGATAGCTGATTGTGTGCTGTGGTACCTTCCACCAATACATTAGCGGCACATTCTTTAACACGTACTGTGATATTCCAACCTCCTTGAGGGAGGTAGATCAGTGGTGAAGGTGGTAACCACCACCATAGTTCCACTAGTGGGCCTGGTTGTACTTCACTCTGGATATGGGTGCTTGCCAAATGCCTCAAATGTACTTATTGACCCATATCAATGTGGCCCTTGTGATTGTTGGTCAGATCCTTATTTTCTGCTATTTTTTGCTGATTTTGTTGGTTTCATATCCAGCACCTTGACAAGCAACATTGTAATGAGATCATAAATGTTATTCACTTCACCCTCTATGGTTTTTATATTATAGCTGATTAGTTAGCATTAGCGGACTACTGTTTTCAAAATCACAGTCAGTATAGTCACCAACAAGGAGGTCTCTCTCTCTCTCTCTCTCCCCCTCTATCTCGTTTTGGTTGACTCTCAGCAAGCACTTTCAGATCAGCTGTCAGTTTCATGGCCCAACGACTCAATCAGAGCAAAGCATCAGCTCTTTCTGAATGCTGAGGTTCTGACGTTCAGGTTGGGACGTTGGGAGGTGTGTGCTTCTGTAATGACACTAGGGGAAAATACGTCTCAGATATTAGAGTCTCCCTCATTAGCTAAAGCAGATTAGAGCTCCTGGAGGTGTACCTCTGTTCTAGACACAGCGGTGATACATAAGAATGGCACACACACACACACTCGCACACTTAAAATACATAAAAAAAAATGACTTCACATGATTTTCCCCTAATATGAAATGCAGTTCATTACCTACCGGTATATGTTTTGGTGTCCATTATTTGCTTTTTGAATTTTGCACTGGAGCAAAATATACTGGAGCTGTTTAACTAATATATAAAGAAAACTTACCGCATCCAGTTTAGCACTGTTTAAACTTGTAAAACTCATGCACATATAGTAGATGGACCCAATTAATTTGGAACCAGTATTGGGTAATTATATAACATTCCCAAAGAATGTCTTATAAATTATTCTCATGCATATGTTATTTTCTAGTTTATATTGTATTATATTGGTCCTCTTCTTGTCTCTACTGAATACCAGCTTTCGTTCTTAGGACACCTTCCCAAAGAGGGGCAGATGCTCTAATTTTACTCACCCAGGAGTGGCATTCTCACTTCCACCCACTGAGTACATGCAGACTCAGACTTTTTCTTTTTTCTCACCTTATACTGACTCACAGAGACGTTGTAATTTGTCTGAATGTAGCGAAAATATAAACCTTAAACTCTGTTTCTGTAGCTAAAGTGATTTCTAAGTGATTTTTTTTCTGAGTGCTTACTGTGAAGCCCACTGCGTATGTGCAATTTAAACATCAAAATGTTCACCATGAACACATTAGGATTCGTAAAGAAATTCATATGTGAAACTTCACCTTTCAGCTTTACAATGATTGCAAGACACAAGAAAAAGAAGAATCAGAACTTTCATTAGAGCTAATTATTATTCAAACATTCGTGTACGCCATTAGGCCCATCTAATTGATGAGGCACAGTTTACAGTGTGGTGTAATTTCTGGCACATGTTAAACCCATTGGCAGTAGAAGAATCCATGACCCGTACTCTCAAAACTCTAAGCGCTAGTTTAGCCCAGTTTTAGGAAGACCAACCTTGCAAACCTGTCCACATTCAGATCTTAAAGGACCCTTGGATTCCTGACAACCGGTTCATTCCGGAGGGAATTAGCTGACAGATTGAGGCTATGCCAGCCATCCTGAAGTTCCATCACGGTAGCAGTACTGAATTGTGTAATTAAATTAACATGATGGTAGACTTAGTTTCCGAGCTTGGTGATGGAACAACATGAAAGTGTAATTGAGTGCTCTCATATTGCAAACATATTAAAAACAAAACAAATCTATTAACAGCAAAGTCAGCTATGATGCCATGAAGGCTTTAAACAATATAATGTTCAATTGCCTGGATCAAAGGCAATCAAAGAACTTGTGTGTGTGTGTGTGTGTGTGTGTGTGTGTGTGTGTGTGTGTGTGTGTGTGTGTGTGTGTGTGTGTTAGGTAGTCCAGGTAGACAAGCAATATATCAAGCTAAGTAATGAAAAGTTCAGTGAAGAGAAGGTCATTCAAACATATTAGAGGAAACCAAAAACTCCTATACAGATATTAATTTGATTTTCGATTTAAATTGCACTATTAATTCCATTAATATCACCAGGAATGTATTTACTTACTCCTTCCCCCGATACTAAAGAAAGTTTCATCTTTGATATTCAGGTACTTGTTATAGATAAATTATTTACCATTATTATTTACCACAGTATGCAAGAGTATACATACATGTTTTTATAAGTAAGATTTCTCTCTATATTTTTTTTTATTTCATGGGGACACCTACTTTTGTATTAAAGAGGGCTTGCAGCTATAACAATTCATGGACTGGATATCAATGTCCTATATTCGCCGAACTCACTACTGCAGAATGTAAAATAGAGTAAACATTTGTTTGTGCTACATCCCGAAATCCTGAGGGACTTGAGATTACACTTCAAGTTATTACAATTAGGTTACAATTGGAATCGGTATTCAGTTATATTCAGTTGTAGTCTATGAATTACTTATGCTATCCCTCATGGGGTTCACAGCTATCTTATGAGGCTAACTTCTTAGCTGCTAATCTGCTAACCATTCAAACAAATTTGATATTAAGCTATTTGTTTTTGTGTTGTGCAGTCGCTATTATTAGCATATTGTCCAGAAAGCACTGGTTCGGTTGTTTCACATCAAGAAACGTGTCAAACTATTAAGAGATAAAAGTGTGGATAAACGCATTTATGCAGTACATCAATGCTAGATGATGACAATGACAGGCTCAGTGTAGTCCGTTTAAACATGTAACAGTGGTCTTTATTCAATTTTCATGTGACTAGTTTATGGAAAACTCGGATTATATTCCTGTTTTTGGTTGATAAGGCTCTAATGTGGCCTCCTGTGTTTCCAGCAGATTTAATTCATGCTTTTGTAGTTAGTGCACTCCGAGATTCATTTCTGCTCAGCACACTTGTAAAGAGTGGTGATTTGAGATAATGATGTTTTAGTGGGTTTTTTTTAGTGACTTTTTGGAGGTTTGGAATTCAAATCCCAGCACAGCCCTTCAACTGCTTAGTGGTACAGTATAAATGGGATAGATGCAAGTTGCATCTATATATTCCATAAATATATTTAGCCTCTTGGTCAATTGAAACTAGTCTCAACTGATACCAACACTATATCAGGATTTCTATCGACTGGATGAAAAAAATACCGGACTATTCTACATAAGAACCGGATCCGTTTGTGCGTGAGAATCTCATGAGATTTCTCGAATTCTCGAACAATTTCTCGAATTCTCAAAGCAGCCCATCTGTCACTAACAGCAACACCAGAGTCATAGTCACTGTGATCAGTATATTCTTATAGTATATTCTTACTATAATAGTCCTAATTTTAATATGAATGCTTTAGTTTATTATTTTTGAAAGAATTTTTTAGTTGGAGTAAACAAGATTGGTGCTTGGATTCTTGGAGAACAAACAAACAAACAAACAAACAAACAAACCAACAATAAGAAAACCACAAAGAGTTAAAGCTTAAAAACTTCCTTCAAATACATTTTCGCCATGACCATTGCGCCCAGCTCGGTGACAGACCCTCAACCTAAATGTGTTCACATGACCTTGGGTTTCCCAGGCAACTCGGCATTCTTTAGAATATTAAAACAATTTTGGTGGCTCTAAGTTGTGTTGGAGGTGCTGTGAACTCTTCAGCTCATTAGAGCCTGGCCTCGCTGAGCTATGTCTATATCCTGTGGTAATGAAGACCCCACTGAGGCCAAGGAGACAGTGTGTGTGCGTGTGAGAGAGAAATAGGGGGAGAGAGAGAGAGAGAGAGAGAGAGAAAGGAGGAGGAGGGAAAGTGAGAACCTGCCTGGAGAAGAAATAGTGTGGTGCTAGTATCAATTTTCTGGATTATTAATTCAAATTCACATCTGCAGACTGCTTCAAATTAAGAGTGCGGCCGACACACTTCCCCTGCTCCAGCCAGATCAGATTTGAGCATATTCTGTTTCAGACGCTCAAATTAGACGGCCCACTCAGCATGCTGGGAACCACTGCGTCCCACTAATGAATGTACAGCACGGACACACACACACACACACACACACACACATACACACACACAGAGGGATCACGAAGATGTGCAAACTACACCTGCTTCATTGAAAACGGAACTTTCAGTCTGGCAGCCTCGGCACGGAGAACAGGAGCTCTTTGTTTTTTGGCTGGGCGAGAAAAAAAGAGCCGAGTCTTGAAAGGAAGGATTTGGAGCGAGGCGTGAAATGTGAAGGTAGCACATTAACTGCTAAGGTTATTGCTTTTCTAACATTATGCACACACAGTGTACTCTGGCTCGCCAGCTGCAGTTCAGCAGTATGATGTTTTGAATAACTGAGAACGTCCTAACCAGCTCTTTTTACCTACAACTCAAACTTGCCTCGACTTTGCCGGCATGCCCCAAATGTATAACGTAAAAATGATGTTATTATTCCCCAAAAAATCTTTACACAATGAGAAAAATCGAATAGGAAGGCAAGATAGGTCAAAACGATTTAAATTCAAGCGTTATCGCGTTCCTCTTTCATGTCAGGAAATGACCTCACGCCTGGCAAGGTGCACTATATTAGAGTTATGGACCCTGTGGAACTATCAAAGCCTCATTAAGCATTGTCAGTGGCTTCCCAGTCATCTCCACAACGATTTTGTTAACTATAGAACTTTCCTCCACCCTCCCCTTCTACTCCACTTGCTGTGTCAGTGTCCTTGATCGAGGACGGTTGTGTCTCCCTGCAGTATCAGCAAAAGATGATTTGGCTGGGTACTGGGTTGCTAAACAGACCTCTGCGTAATATCCTGAGGGAAAACGGAGACAACGGGAAAACTGGGTCGTTAAACACAAGGCTGAATTGAATGTCTTATGGGCATCTGAGATCTTTCCAGTCCCTGCAAAATGAAAAAAAAATAGTGTTTCCTTCTAAGACTTTGGTGTGTTTACTAATGTTATAAATAAACACCAAATCAAGATTTGGCAAATTTGAGATTTCTCTTGACTTTACTGTTGATCTGAAAAACAACATGTGACTGCGTGAGGGACTTTGGTGGGTGATGAAGGAGTCACTATCAGGATTTGACAGGCAGGTGGAGCTGTGTGCAAAGTTAAACCTCTGGAAAACAACACAATAACATAAGGCCATTTGTTACACAGACTGAGAGAGATAGAGAGGGAGAAAGAGAGAGAGAGAGACAGAGAGATAGAGACAAGTGGGAGTGTCCCTTAGTGACCTGGAAGTATATTTGTAACCACTTATATAAGTAACCACTTGCTGTGTAACTGTGAGTCACGTTAAACATTACAGCATTGTATTTCAGAGCTGACGAATCTCCGTGTAACAATGACATATTCACTATAACTCATAAACAAAGTAATGAATTCATGCAATCAATAAACCAATGTTTACGAGAGATATTATATCAAACAAGCACTTTTTTGCATATTAAGATCCATATTTATAATTCATTTTAACAGGTGGCATGCTGGCACAGTGGGAAGCTGGAGTCCCTGGTTTGATCCTGAGCTCAGGTTTCTGGTTGTGTAGGTGTTTATTATCCCCCCCCCCCCCCCCCCCCCATGTCTATGTACGGTACAGTAGGAAGTCTACCTCCAAGAAAACAAGGCACTAAGTGGATTAGCTGCTTTAACTTGCTCCAGTGGTGTAAATGTTTGTGTGTGTATATGTCCAAAAGAATAAGGGACTGACTAAAGATGAATGAATATCCTCATCACTCAGAAAGCAAGCAGTACATGTATTGGATTATATCTAAAATACCCCGGACAGCATACACTTAAAAGAACATAAATGTCTTCACCTTTTGCACAATTCACTCACAGTCTGTTTAAAATCTTAGATTAAATTACTTTTTTTTTTTATTTTACCACCACAATTCCGTCTGTGATTTCATCATGAACAGCAAGTTAAAACATATTAAAAAAAAAAAAAAGTTGGACATGACATATGTTTGACACTGCTGCAATGAGTCGCCTGCATGACAATTGCCTGAGAACAATCCCCACCCACCCTACATGCACATTTTTTCATCTATTCTCATTTTTTCAGCTCTAAGCTCACTGTTTTGACACCATCGTGGTGGTCTCGGAGTGCTGTATTGCGGAGCAAAGGTGATTTTCTGTTTTGAAGGTGATAGTGTATAAATCTATATACTTTCATGTAAGCCAAGCTAGTCACAAAACATTTTCCTCCCATCTCATAAACGTCAAATATAAATGAAGTAAAAAACAGAATTCACTGATTTTTCATAACCTTATTTTTTTATTGACCTCTTGATTGGGGTTTGTCAAAAGTTTTCATGATATGTTCTATTCTAAATAAAATATGGCTTCTTTTCCAGCTGCGTTAGTACCGCTTTGGGAACACTTCAGCATGTTGTGCTCTAAACGGGAGTGAGTCGTTGGTGAATGATATCATGACCAGAAAGTATAAAGACACAGTGCGACCTGACACCAGTCATGAATTGACACCAGCTTCTGTGTGTTCAGTAAAAGCTCTATGTTTCTGTGTGAATAGTTTGTCTATTGTTTGTTTAAAATAAAAGCAAGCTTCAGGTCATGTATCCCTCCTTGCCCTGGTTTCATTTCTGGCTACAATACACATGCGCTCTGTTAGCTTGCTTGGGAGCAGAGCATGCTAGCTGGCTCTCATGGGAGCAGTCTACTGATAGCGTTTTTAAAATCGAAGTGAATGGTAGATCTCTGGCTAGTGTTCCTCGTGGCTCCGGTTGTGGGGTTCGCAAATAAGATGGAATAGAGATGGGTATGCCCCTTTCTCCTTCATCACCTGCCAGATCCTGCACTCTTTTGCTGGGCGCGGAATCACACCTTAGGCAGTTTCTTCCCCCATGAACGGCTGGTGAGCCCCACCTCTTTTCCTTAGAGGTGGAGCTTCCTCATGCTATTCTTTGTGTGTAGCTTGGTTTGGAACACGCTAAGTAGGCTCTTGAGAGAGCCGGCCTATGGCAATGAGAGTGTATTTATGTGCATGATCTGCTCCTGGGGAGTGCTTTTCAAGGAAGGCATCTTTGCTAGCTAAAGCTATATCCCTTTATGCCCCGCTTTATTTCAGGGGAGAGATGCACACCCTGGCGTGTAGCTTGCTAGGAGCATGCTAGGTCGGCTCTCGAGAGAGCCTGCAGTCAGCATTTAGAGCATATCCATGCACATGTATTCTCCTGGAGAGCATATTTCAAGAAAGCACTCTGACTAGCAATATTCCTTATGTCCTATCTTCTCAGGGAGGATGCACACAACTGTGTGTAGACTGTTGGGAGAAGACAAAGCCAGCTAGTGGCATTACCGACTGCTTCTCCCTGTCCTGCCTGGAGATGTTGAGGACCTCGGGTAGGGGTGCCATTCCTCAGGACAGAGTTCCCCCTCTCTTCCTCTGAGGAAGAGGTTAGCGCTGTTTGTGTCTCTGGTCCCATGCTTGATCTGCATCAGCTCAACCACTCTCTAAACAGACTTTGGTTAACAATGCTTACACTAAGGCAGGTCATGATCCAAATCAAGTCAGAGGACTGGTTTGTGACCATCGACCTGAAAGACACATACTTTCACATTCCCATTCGGCCCTCTCACAGGAAGTTCCTGAATGTTCACTTTTGGGCTCAAAGTGTACCAGTGTCGGGTTCTTCCATTTGGTCTCACTTTGGGGTTATGACTGAATGCAGTTCCTACAGGGACAGTTCACACAAGGGTGGCCCCTTTATTTTATGAGGCTATGTGCCCCCCGCGAGTCTCTCTCAATAGTCGCACGTTTAACCAGACCCAGTGCGCCTGCATGGGATATGGCCATAGTGCTTGAGGCCCTGAAGAAGTCTCCCTTCTAGCCATTGAATGAGGTGACTTTAATATGTCTGACAATCAAGACTGTCTTCCTGCTAGCCATATCCTCTCTTAAGAGTATTGGGGATATCCAGCCATTCTCTGTTCCCCCTTCTTGCCTGAATTCTCCTTACATGGCTCGTGCCTTCCTGTACCCTCGGTGGGGGTATGTTTTCGAAGGGTCCCTCTGTCACCCCTCACCGTGTGTGTATACAGGCAATCTGTCCTCCTCCTTTTCAGATCCATGACCAGGAAAGTCTCAAACAGGTATGTCCAGTATGAGCAATGGATGCTTATGTACATAGGACATCCCCGTGGAGGAAAGCTCTTGCGCTATGTCCATATAAGAAAGAGTTCCCTGCCAATATGCAGTCTCTTAACAGATGGATAATGGATGCTAGTTACTCTGCATATGGGTCCTCTGGTCTCCCTGCACCATTGGGTGTCAGAGTGCACTTCGACCTTGTAATTCTGTGCACTGGTCCTTTGACCATGATCAGGTTTTACTGCATAGACAATTATTTCCCCTCCATCCTCATCACTCTTTCGACCTAGCTGTCCACAATAGGCTGGGACTAGTCAGTGTGGCTGGGTTGGACTGTCATTCCCAAAGTGTTGCCAGCTCAGATCGAGTTCCTGTAAGGGAACATCTCCAGGTGACTTACGTAACCCCTGAGGGAATGAGATGCTGCATCGCTTTGCTACACTGCCTGCACCCTTGCTTCAGGTTTGTCATAAATGTCTTTATACTTCCTGGTCATGCTATAAAATTTCACACGTGTGAGCAAAACACATTCCCAAAGCGTTAACCGATGCAGCATCTCATTCCCTCTGGGAACTGGGTTACATAAGTAACCTGGGGACACTTTATGAGATTGGCACATCAGTGCAATATACATTTGACATTTTTTCCAACTTTTTGAAAATTGGGGGTGCATTACTTTCTGTTTCTTGGGTTAACAGGATATTTACAAATTGCAATAAAAAAACACACCGAGATGCAGAGCAGCGTAATGTTCTCTTTATTTGTTGAAGATCTTTTCTTTCTGTTTATTCCATTTGATTTTAATAATCTCTCTGTACTTCATTTCATTGTTATGCAAATGTGGATTGGATCGAGCAGCAAGATATGAAGAGAGTAGGAGTGGAGGAGACAAGCAAAGCAATCAAAGCAAAGTAATTATCAGAATAATTTGCGGCCTTGTCCTGTGAATGTGCACAGCTCTGTGGCCTTGTTCCGTGCACATACCGTCATTTTTTTCAATTACCCCGGCCATGGTTAAACGGTCATTTGCAGTAGGGTTGCCTGCAGCTAGAACATTGAGCTCTATTAGGGCCGGAATCCAGCCTCTCTCTCTCTCTCATTAGCTTTACCAGTGAGAGTTGGAAAGGGGAAAATGTCTAGGACGGGCCTTTGGAAGTACTGCCTACATCACTAGCAACTCCCTATCCCTGTGCTCCCCTATAAATATCATTAGGGAATCAGAGCTGGGTGACCTCCTAGGCCACAGCAGCACAAAACACTTAATGACCAGGCCAGGCCTCCTTCTTGCTTCTTACTGTCTTTAGGAATCTAAAATCTTGAGTAGAAAAAAGCCACATCACAGCTAGCATCAGTAAATGACCCATGACCAGTCAAACCAGCACCACTGACAAGGATACACACCCAACCGCAAGCATATAGACCACATTGGGATTTCATTAAGAAAAAGCAAATGGAATTGATCAAAAGGACTAACTGTCACATGACGCCATGACCACTGCTTTCCAGTTTCTCAGATTTCCTCCTGCCCCCGTTTAAAAAAAATCCACTAGGCGTCGAAATTATCCTGAACAAAGAGTGCTAATGTGGGTGTCATTAAGCGATGTCCTCCGTTCGGCTATGACCCGAGGAGCTTTGTCTCCTGCAGCTAAATGGAGGTCAGCCGAAGATGGCATCCATTACGGAGACATTTGATTCAAATGTCACACTGCCTTGCATGCGCTGCTTTTCCCTAATGTGTGTTCTCTGGCATGGGGGGGGGTGGTGGTGGTGGTGGTGGTGGTGGTGGTGGGGGGGGGGGGGGGGGGTTGCATCATGGGGTGGGCCCACTCTCGGATCATGTGTTTTGTCTCAGAGCTTGATGCATTTTTTAAATAGCTAATTTGAAAGGGGTTTGGGTGACCCTGCCCGGTGGGCCAGTGTGGGGTGGTGGTCTATTCATCAATAGAGACGGAGGGGTTGGGGCGCAAAAGCGGGCACGGATGCAAGGTGACACCACGCTGAGGCAGCAAGCCTCACCTTGGGTTTGGGAATGACGCCGTTCTCCTGTACACACTCTCTTTCTCTTGCTTTCTCTCTCGCCCTCTTGTTGAGAGACTGTTATTCTCTGGAGCACCAGCTGCTAAAACAAGACTGATTGTTACTATTCATCATCTTGCCTGAGCACTACAGGAACAGGAACAAGCAAAAATGGACATACCTGAGGACATGTAGCATGGAGAGCACACACCAGTGCCAGGCCTTGTTTCACCCACAAGGTGAAAAAAATAAGTCAGTCGTCAACTGTCAAGCATCCCCCTAGAGCAGCAATTATTAATCAACAGCGTAAGCATAAATGTGCCTAGGATAGGATGTGAAGGTGAAACTTGATCACAGTTCAGAAATAAATAAGCGAAAAACAAAGCACTATTGGGTGTATAGTTGACAGTAGTGATACACTGTTTTATTTGTCCTCCACCGCAGTGATATAAAAACAGATTTGTTTTATGCTTTTTAACTCTATTGTTACGTTTAATCTTCTGGACCTGACACTAAATTAGCTATATAACGTTTGTATGGAAAGCACATTGCCTTTACCAAACTCTGACACTGGAGGCTCTTTCCGCAAATGTCTTAAATGTCTGCTAACTAAAGATTTTCTTTGTTTCTTTTAATGTGAAATATCGGATGTTGATAAGCATATGCAGGCACAGGCTCCCTGTGACCCGTGGGAAGATCGGATATAGCGGTAGAAGAGATGAATGAATGAATGATATATATATATATATATATATATATATATATATATATATATATATATATATATATATATATATATATATATATATATATATATAAGTTCATGTAAAAGACCTGTTGCAATACGAAGAAATAATATATTATAATGAGTGTTATTTGAATACCTGTCTTTTGAATACAGGAATCAGACCCATGGAATTGTATATACATGTACATAAATGTATCCAAAGCTTTGGACCAATCACTTTTAAGGCCTCCAATATAAATATTGAAAATAGGTTAATGCTGCACAAAAGCTATTAAGCTATGTTAACTGAATAATTAAACAATATTTCATGTTTACTTTTGCTGCATTTATTTTTCTAACCCCAATTTCCATCAGAGTTGTAGGTGTTTGACTGAGGCCTGATAAGCTGGACTCTCTCTCTCTCCTCTTTAGTCCAGTTTTCTCCAAATCCTCAGAAACTTTTGATGATATTATTACTATTATATACTGTACATAATAATATTCTTCAAGTCTGATTGTTCCACAATTTGTAAACACAGACTTTGTAGATGGAAGAGATACACTTTTCATACATGTCATTGACCTGATGCCAGTTAACCTAGTTAGTGTTTTGCTTAAGTAGCACTTAATTTTTATGTATTGCAAATTCACAATGACCATATACATTTCCTTAAAATGGTCCATTTCCTCAGTTTCACCATTTGATTTGGACTACTGTGAACAATATGGATTTCACATCTGAAAAGGCAATATCACTGGTGAAATGTATAAACAAGTTCCTGCTTCCATCCAGATGATGTCTTTTTCAGAGAAGGTCATGCACATTTCCCTAAAACACTGCTATATACATATTACAATATCATGGCGTTATAGTAAAAGAGCCCATGTGCTGAACAGGCCTTCTTTCAGCATGACAAAGAAGAGCCAAGATTTTGTGAGCAGCTATAATCCTGTATCAGACATAAATGGGACATTTCCCGCCTGAATCATCTAATCTCCGCATGTGCCAGATGTATATGGACTGTTGTTAAAAGAGTAAGGACTTCTACATAGTGATAATAAATGGTCTTGTTCTAACTTTTTTTGAAATCTATCCAATTTCTCTGTTGTGAGTACAATTTTCTGATTTGAAATTTGTTGCATTCTACTTTTCGCGTGTGTGTGTGTGTGTGTGTGTGTGTGTGTGTGTGTACACTGCATGTTTACTGATTATATACATACATTATATACACTCATTGTATTTGCACACAGGTATATCTGAAAAAAAGATCATTTCTGATTTGTTTCTGAAACCCCCCCCCATTATCACCAATGCTCTACTTTAAGTAGAAAAATTAAAATGGGTCATTTTGTGCCGAACAGAGCATAAGGTTTAACATGTGATACCTTTGGTGCATTGGTGGGCAGAGGAGAGGGGCAGCAGCCAGCAGGCACGGAAATCCTGGCATGGACGGGCAAGTGAGGAGTTGGCATGGCGAGGCATCGGGGAGTCACAAACGCCTGTCATTCGCCGAGTCCCCCTTCTGTCACGGAGGCTCAGCTCTGTCATCCCTCACCCCAGTTGAAATTAACAGGTAATTTGTAAATGTCACTTCAGGTTAAACGGCTCATTCTGCTTCCTCGCCGCCAATCCGAGGGCGACCAGCTAATTTTTCTTGTCTTCTTTTAATAAGATGTTCATTTATAAATAGAATTATGCCCGGCTAAATAAATGAGACCAAGTGATGCATAGAGAAAAAGAGGCCGCGAGTGCGACAGCACTCAGAGGTGCCTCGCCATCGCCGGAGGTAAATGAAACATACTTGAAAGGGTGGATTTTGTTAAAGGTTCATTTGAGTAAAAGTGATTATGGTCAGAAATGCAATTTCAAATAGTTAAATTAATTTAAGCCTCCTTTTTTCTCCGCGTACACACGCAGACACACACCGCGCACTCTCTCATTTTAATGAGAGTTGACTTCTGAGTTTCAGGAGTGTGACTAATTAATTGGTTGTACTTTCAAAAAAAAGAAAAAAAAACCAAGGTGATGAATCCAAGGTAATTTTTCTTACCTTTCATTTGTGGCTTATCAAAGATAATTGAATCTAATTTAAGCATGATCTGCCTTTATTACCTAAGACAGCCTTCACACCAGCTCCAACCGGGTGCTTCATTAAGGAAGAAAAATATCAGTGTAATAATGTAACTCACATACTTAACCTTTTAGATTTATCAGGCCGCATGTCTGTGGTTTTAGGGTGTTTTAAAACATTTGACTTTTTTTTCTCTCTCTCTCTCTTTTTTTTTTTTTTTTTTACACGGACAATGTCTTTGCCGGAGGTTTATCTGATTATGTAGAGCACAGAGCCGAGAATAAGAATTAAACAATACCATGCGTTCTCTCTTTTATAGACACATAAAACAATCTCAAGTGTTGATAAATCCTGCCACTATTAGGGGGCAAAGACTTCGCTTTAAAAACAAGACTATAATCAACCATCAAATAAAAAGATTAGGTTGAAGATTGTAATATTTTTGCTTTTGCAACCTTCTACACCTCTTTAACACACTTGCACACACACACACACACACACACTCGCACACACTCGCACACGCTGAGCTACAGGAGAAAAAGAGTGATTATGGTGGTTTACGATAAGAATCCCCATAAACCATATTATTATAGAGCATCTAAATGGAATCACTTATCCTTGATGCAGAGTGTGATAGGCTATAGCCTCATCTATTCTCTCTCCCTCTCCTTGTTCCTCCTTTACTTTGATTCTAAACAGGGCTATGAGTGAGGATTTCTATCACACCTTCATGTTTCTTATTATTTCTATTAAATGATTCAATCTCAGATCTAATACCAAAAAAACAAAACAAAACAGTACATTTTATTTATTTGACATAAGTCTCTGTACATAGGATTGCAATTTTCACATTTTACACACGCCTAAGACGGAATAATTACAAATTCACAAAGCACTACTTTGAGTACGATTAAATGTGCGCCTCGCTCACTTTTCACTCCAGATGGATAGAATGTAAATGTCACACATCTTTCTAGTCTGCCTTCTGTTTTGCTCTTCCTGGTTTCTCCAGATCCTGGTCCAGTTCCACGTAACCCGTTTCCCATGATCAGTGTGAAAGGTATAACTCAGCCAAGAATTCAATTTACACCAAATGTTGTTGATCTAGTAGGTCTAATGTAGGTAAAAATAAAAATGATAATAAAGCTTCTAGGCACTAGTTTAACATTTCCCAGGCGTCCAAACAAATCTAACAACAGATTTATTATTATTAAAATGACTAAATGCCATAGAATCTCGAATATTCGGCACAGCTATTTCGTTTACAGTATTGCCTAGTTAGTTTGGTATAACCTAAACCTGAGGTCTTTGCTCCATGATACAATTCTGATTGGAAGGCCAGGATTTCAGCACCATCTTGTTGCCACTGCTGGGTCTTTTTTTAACAGCAGCCATTAGCTGCTCATTTGTATACATGCAGTGAACATAAATGCAGGCTAGAGACGCTCAGTGGTTAAAGTGTCAGTGGTTAAAGCTTGATATTAGGAGGTAAAACAGTTTAAACACTGTTGGTTCTTAAAGCAAAAGTTTTCTTTATTGGCTGCTCCACCAATCATAACTCTATTAGTTTTGAATAAACACTAGTGTGACCAACGCTTGTTTTAGCGCATCACCAGGAGCTGCCATTGTTGTTCCCTTGCGCAAGACCCTTTATCTCAAAGACTCCTTACAGACACCTGTAGGTCACTCTGAATAACAGCACAGTAGTTAGATGGATATCGTGTTACCCGTCCTGATATGCGATAAATCGTGATGTACTGACGTCTACAACAATCTACACTAAAAAACTTTTGCTTGCATCACTTTCACTTTATAGACGTTATTAGAAGTACTTGTAATGAACAGTGCTTGACCTGATTCACATACCTAATCAAGAAATAATGTACAGAAACACATTTAAAGAACATTGATAACATTTAATAAACAGTACAGTAAACTTTAAGCAATAAACAGTCACTAGAGTAAACCACGTGTAAACTCAGACACATGCTGAGAGAGAGTGAATGTGTTTGCTATTGAGCAACAACATATGTTCCTTTTGGCTAAGTACAGAAATGTCGCTTGCGGATTGGCTGAGATTACTTGAGATGGTTCCTTCATTATGTTTATATGTAAAGTACATATTTCTGACTTTATTTCTTACTTAATATGAATAATACAATAGTGAGTTTAAAATTAATTTTTTTTATAAAATTTGTTAGTGAGAACATAATGTAATTCCTAACATTCTATTTCTTTCGATACATTTGCAATGTTACATATAGTTATGTTCAATGTGAAATGTCATGATGTCTAAATAGCGGCATTTCTAAGAACTACTATATATATATATATATATATATATATATATATATATATATATATATATATATCTATAGCATATATATATATATATATATATATATATATGCCTAATGTTTAAATTTATCCTCCCTTACTGCTACTTCCATTAGGGGTCACCAGTGCGGGTCATCATTTACTAATCTGCATATTTGGCATGGCGCATATTTTAAGCATTGATGCCCGTCCTGATTTCGAGCACATGGGCAGTAGTGAAATCTACGACTTGAGGTTAGCCAATGATATGCAGCAATTCTAAATGAATACCTACCTCTTTTTTTTATTGTTTGTTCTTTTTGTGATTGCAAGGGCGCTGAGGCCTGCTGCTCGAGGGCGGAGGACATCGCTGCTAATCTGAAACTTCCATTAGCACTGCTCTTTCTTTCCACCGGGGTGCTATTAACATGTGTGCTCTGTTCACTGCGATCGCACGCCCCAGTTAAGGAGTTGCTGCAATAAATATTTATATATATTACAAAGAGATATGGCACATCAAAGCCATTAAAGACGACACCATATGCGGCGTTCTAAAGCATGCATGCACATAGGTATCGTCCCATTTGTCAAACTAGGCGAGCTAATTATCTCCTAGCAGGCGACATTTTCTTCTTCCTGTGTATTTCACTTCCCGGCATTAGGACATGCGTGGTCAGGCTGGCCCCAAATATATCCACCATGCTCATGAATGCATTAAACATTTCAGGGTGCCGGTAATATTATTAAGATTAAGGACAGGGTGAATCCACAGGCGTTGTGATCCTTCTGCCGTCGCTTTTAGCAAGCAAAGGAAGGAAGACTGATGTTTATTGATGCTATTAGCCAAAAAGGATGATTCATTTAGCTAATGTAGCTCTCTCTATAATAACTGCTGCTGTTGGCTTCCAGTTTTATTTTAATCTAACTACTAGTGATTGGCTTTGTGTATATGCAATGACAGGACATGGAGAAGTTGTTCTTTCTCTTTCTCCTGCCGTCTGTTATGAAGCAGCAGCTCACACCCCAAAGTGAAATGTCCTTTTGTGCTGGAGACATGCGAGCTCATTAGCAACAGGCAAATAAACACTGTGGTGCCCCTGTGCTAACTTAATAAAGTCTTAATGGCTTCTTGGATATGAGATTAATTAACTCTGAGCCCTTCCCTAATTACTTATACAGAAAAATAATGCTCCAATTTCAGCCCCGATTGTGATGCAATTTTTCTAACACAGATTTAAAACGGTGATGAGAGTTTATTATTTGAAACATTATCTTGGATGTGGTGCAATTGATATAATTGGAGAGTGGAGCAGATTGAGTAAATTGGATTTGGAATGAAGTAATGGCAATCAGGATAAAGCGAAATGTCAACTTTTAATTAAGCGTATCTTTTGGGGCAATATAGATAATGATATATACAAACTAGGTTTTAGAGAACATATCTTGTATTTTTTTAGGTAAGACCTTACAGATTTGATAAAGAGAATCTGCAGAATTCATACCTGCAGAATTCATTCATTCATTCATCTTCTACCGCTAGATCCCATCTTCCCTCGGGTCACGGGGAGCCTGTGCCTATCTCAGGCGTCTATGGGCATTAAGGCAGGAGGATACACCCTGGATGGAATGCCAACCCATTGCAGGGCACACACACACACACACACTCACACACACATTCATACACTAGGGACAATTTTCCAAGGTGCCAATAAACCTACCTTGCGTGTTTTTAGAGAACCCGGAGAAAAAAACCCTGAGGCACGGGGAGAACATGCAAACTCCACACACACATGCCGGAACGGGAATCGAACCCGGACCCTGGCGGTGTGAGGTGAACGTGCTAACCACTAAGCCACCGTGCCCCCTATACCTGCAGAATGTAGCTATTAAAATAACATGGCTTCATAGTAGTAGAATTCAGGTGTTGACCTGGCCTTTGTGAACATACTGAAAAATACTGTACAACAAAGGACAACAAGAAATGTTGAGCACTACACCTGTATTAGAAACATATGGGACAACATTCCTTTCCCCAAACCGCAGCAACTGCTTTCCTCGGTTCCCATATGATTTATATGGACAGAAGACATGATGCTACATAGTGGTAAACATTTTTGAAACCTGTCGTAGCTAAAAAAGAAATTGAAAATGATCTTATTTTACTGTAAAATGCTTTTATCATGTCTTCAAAACACTTCCGTGACCACTCGCCCACGAAAGGCACCGGAACAGTCCTTATTTAAAGGCCTCCATAATCCTTCCCCCTCGCCAGATTGTCTCGACAGGTTTCCCTTAAGACTCTCCACCCTTCTTGCCAGATCTAAACACCAAACAAGAATCTCATCTGCCATCCTGACCCTTGGACCTACCATCCATGCAGATGTTTAAACATCTCAAATAGTTTTTTTTGTTTTAGCATGAATTGAAAATTGGAGTGGATATATAAATAAGGGAGGGGCACAGTGGCTTAGTGGTTAGCACGTTCGCCTCACACCGCCAGGATCCGGGTTCGATTCCCGTCTCGGGAATGTGTGTGTGTGAGTTTGCATGTGTGTGCCTTTCCCCGCTCTCACCCGCGTGTGGAGTTTGCATCTCTTTTGTCTCTTCATGTTCTCCCCGTGCCTCAGGGGTTTTTTTTTTTTTTTCTCCGGGTTCTCCGGTTTCCCCCCCGGTCCAAAAACATGCACGGTAGGTTGATTGGCACCACTTGCCCTTGGAAAATTGTCCCTAGTGTATGAATGTGTGCGTGAATGTGTGTGTGTGTATGCCCTGCGATGGGTTGGCATTCCATCCAGGGTGTATCCTGCCTTAATGCCCATAGACGCCTGAGATAGGCACAGGCTCCCCGTGACCCGAGGAAGATCGGATAAAGCGGTAGAAGATGAATGAATGAATGAATATAAATATGGGTTTACTTATAGGTTTTACATGCATCTTTACATACATTTTCCATACCTTTTTGGAATTGTGCTTGAAGATATACAACCAGGTGAAAAAAGCACAAGGCTTTCCCTGAAATTGACCTCCTCTGGAAAGGAGCATATGTTGCTCGAAAAGCTTGAACTCGACAAATTTAGACACGTCTGACCACAGAACATGTTTTCACTTTAAAACAGTCCATTTTAAATGAGTCTTGACCCTCAAGACACGACGATGCCTCTGGACCATGTTCACATATGGCTTAATTTTTGCATGATAGAGCTTTAGTTGCCTTCTGCAAATGCTGCTCTCTGAATCATTTGATAATGTTATGCGTTGTAGATGATGGGATTTGCACAGCGTTTTTTTTGTTGTTTTTAAAGTATTCCACAATCTTTTATGCACTCTTTTACAGACTGGAGAGTCTCTGCCCGCCTTAAATTCTGAGACTCTCTAAGCCTCTCTAAGACATCCCTTTTATAGTTAATCTAATCATGTTACAGACCTGATGTCAATTAACTTGATTAGTTTCTAGATGTACTTCCAGCTGAATATTTAAAAAAAAATCTTGCTTTTTCAGCCCTTTGTGCCCCCTGTGCACATTTTATGCATAAAAGTACTATTTGTGCCTAAACAATATATATATATATATATATATATATATATATATATATATATATATATATATATATATATGAGCGAGAGGATAGAGAGAGAGAGAGAGAGAGAGAGAGAGAGAGAGAGAGAGAGAGAGAGAGAGAGAGAAAGGCATAAAGAAGACGAATTCACTTATTTAAAGCTATGTAGAATAAACTAGGTAGAATAAACCTAGAGATAAATAAAAAGCAGATTTTTCTTCTTACATCCTCAAGATACGTCCAGCCAGATCATGAAGTCTTTTCACATAAGGAGATAATTGTACTGCAAATTGTATTTTGTAATTAAATCAAATTTATATCAAGGTCAGTAGAGCCGTTTGGGTCCTAAATTGCCACAGGACACTACTATGGTCATTCATGCAAGTACGCATTAAGTAAATACAGAAGAGAGCGTAGCACAGATGAAACTTTTAATGAGTTAAAAAGAAATGCCATAAAATAAAAATAAGGAAAGTTGATGTGGAAAACTTTCGAGATAAATGGATGGAAAATTACGCATTTATTCTTCCTTCATCGAGGCTTCGTGTGTCTGTTGCGGTTGTTAAAAGTGGAAAAATTAAATGCCATTATGAAGCTAAACATAGACACTTATACTACTTCGTACCCTCCAAAGTAAAGGCAAGAAAATAAATGAGCTTAAAGCCCAGTATGAGAGATCTACACAGGTTCTCTCATTCACTGACAGTCTAATAACGAGCATATGAGTGTTCACTGAGAATAAAACTGAAAAGGAGTTCATTGAAAAGGAGTGCATAAAGGCTGCTTGTGAAACACTTTTAGATCTTTTTAGATTAGAACTTTAAAAAAAAAAAAAATTAACAAAAATACCCTCTCAGCTTCAACAGCTACAAGATCTGAAATATTAGTACAGGATGTGCAGTCACAAAGTAATGCTGCTGTTCAGACTGCACCTTGCATCGCTTTAACAGGTGGTGAATGCACTGATATATTGGCAACTCTATGCTCTGAGCTTGTAGTGTACATCAGATTTTACTATGCAGAGAAGGAAGATTTCATTGAGGACATCTTAGGTGTTACAGCACTTACAACACAAACCACAGGAGAAGACTGCTAAGAGGAATCAGCCTGAATGCTGTGTCTCTCAAGCTGACGAAGCACCATAGATGATAGGACATTTTAGTTGAAGACCCCCATTTTACATCAAATGTTCCACCTTCAATATATTCAAATAAACATATTTTTGATGTGTAGAAAATGTGGAAACATGTAAATAGAAATAGAATATAAAAAATGCATTTAAGTATTTTAATTGTGTATAATATACATAAAAAGTACATAAAAGTTAATGATAATATACTATAATATATACACTATAAAATAAAATACTAAAAAAAAGTTCCAGGGATTTATTGAGACATATCAGGAGTTCATTAATGCTTTATTCTGGCCATGGTATAATTCAATTCAAGGAAATTCAATTAAATTTAATCAAATTCATTTCAATTTATATAATATAGGGCCTTTAAAACTGTCGCAAAGCAGAAATAAAATAAGAATTAAGAATTTAAGAAAAGCTCCCTAAAATGGCCCCTTTTTAAATTTTTTAAAGAAGAACCAGATTCAAAGGGAAACACATTCTCATTTGGGTATACATATATATGAATATAATTGGGTATATAATGCATATAAATTCATTATACCTTTACCATGGTCTGCTCATGGCCTTGAGTGTAAAACTGTTAAAGGCAACTGTTGTCTTAAGCATATTGTATTAGAACTATTCATAATACACAAGGGGTTGGGACTAAACAGCTATGCAGCTTTAAGAAAACCACTTATCATTGAGGCTAATCGGAAAAAAAAGCTTTAAATTGCTAGGAGGCATAAAAATTGGACTCCGGAGCAATGAGAAAAGGTCACGTTCTGTTCCAGAGTGATGGACGCATCAGGGAAAGAAGAGAGGTGGATTAACTGATCATGCCTAGTGCCTACTGTACAAACCTGTGGAGGCAGTGCTACGATCTGGGGTTGCCTCAATTCGTCTAGGTTCTTCAATGTTGAATAACTGAAAATACTGAATGACCAGGTTATTCCCACAATGGATTTTTTGTCTTCCCTGATGGTACGGGCATATTCCAAAGATGACAATGCCAGGATTCATTGGGCTCACATTGTGAAAGAGTGGTTCAAAGAGCATGAGATGTCATTTGCACACATGGATTGGCCACCACAGAGTTCAGACGTCTTCAGAGAATCATTGGGATGTGCCGGAGAAGACATTAATAATATAATTAATAATATATAATAAAATAATAACAATTATTATTATTATTATATAAGGAAAATTGCTGCAACTCTGGACAGGAATAAATATTGTGACATTTGTTTTGAGAAGTGTATTGAAATGATGTCATGGTGAATGCTAAAGGTGGTCCAATGAAATAATAATTTGTGTGACTTTGTTTTTTTAGGACAAGCAGTGTAATTTGCTGCCTTATTCCATCTTCAGAGAATCCTGAGTGGAGAGATAAAGGTAGAGATGGAGTTTAAGCTGGGAACAAGGCATGATACAGGAATACAATATGGATTGATGTAAAATAAGTTGAATCAAATCAGGAGCTCTTGATATTGGTACACCAGAGTATTTAACAAGAAGCAAATAAATGCATACTATGTACATGACAGCACAGCCATTTTTGCTCTTAAAATTAAGGTAGGGAAAGCGTTTTTTAATTATTAAAATTGAAGATATATATTATAAAATGAAGAGTTCTTTACAACCAACAGTGGTATGAAATAGATTGTTAGTTAGTTTTTAATCATGTTTGACTGATTGAATCATTCTACATCACATTAAAAGGTGCACGATCGCTAGTTATCCTAGTTTGTTCACATTGTCCTTTGTGGCAATAGTTTGAACGCATTCCCACCGTCTTGCAATTCCAACACTGCATATAGAGACGAACACGCAGCAAGATGACAAATAACATATCGAATAGTACCTTTATACAGAAATGCTTTTTTAAGATGCTTCAGTTCAATTTATCCCGCTGACACAATCACTGACATGGTCACATCATCAATAAAAATGTGCATGCCACATTTAACAGATAAGGTGGTATATTTTATAACATAAGCAGCTCATCTTTCCTGCTTTCCTCCACACTATTCCAATGACAACAGCATAATCTGTCTATAATAATTTGTCCTAGAACACTGTATTTACCAGTAGTAGGGATTATGTTGTAAATACTCTTTACTTTAACTTTTTACTTTCATTTGTAATTTTTTTTTTACACAAATATCTTTACTTTCTACTTCTTACATATTCAAACATATTGCAAAATATCAGTTATTTTTCTTCTCCGCCTGACAACCAAAGGTGGCAAAAGTACAGATACTCAGGTTTTAAAATACTAAGGTAAAAGTACTGACAACACTTTTTTTTTTTACTAGAAGCATGGGTAAAGTAAAGAAGTATGGGCTCTGACATGTACTTAAATAAAAGTGTTTGTTTTAAATATACCTTAAATTAATACACGAATCAACATGCCCATGGACAAATGCATGTTTATTATTAGTGAAACCAAACTCAACATAGAGCATGAAAACAAAAATAAAGTAATTATGGTGTTTTAAATAACGCAAATCATCAGCACACCAAACGAAACCTGTTAATGAACCTGATAATGTGATACCAGAGACACGGTAAGTCTTTTTTCATACAGATATCATAATCAGAGAAAATTTTTATGCAAAATTAGACCTTTTGACGCTTCTATTCGTATACTGAGTTTGTCTGCAAAACAAGTATTCAACTCAGATTCAGGATGTTATATTTATGTGTTGGTGAAGAGAAATGACAGAGATGGCAGAGAGCTCAGGTCTGTTTTCTTTATCTTATAAGAGCCCAGCATTTTGTTAGTACGAGTGTACACAAATAAAAGTAGACGTTTTACAGATTCGAATGATGTGTTGCTCGTATCTGTACGAACAAAAATAATAATTTAAGTTCGTTTCAGCGGTATGAGGAAAACATGTCAAAAAAAGGAACCGGTGCATTTCTTGACACCAAAAGGTTAATTTCCAGATGTGTGCATCATAGCGGATATTTGATTTAAGAGACTTGACATGTCAATAAAAGAAATGTTTATAAGTAAAATAAGACTTAATGAATAAATGTATTTTAATTAAAAAAAAGGTAAGACAGAAATGCTTGCTGCATTAATCATGCGTTAATTAACAAGAAATAATTTATTAAATGTATTTAATTTATTCAAAATAATATTTTTCACAGCCCTAATTAATACAAAACCAACAATTTTTTTTTACCTAATGATGATGATTAGGAGGTAACTGAGTCCCAGCATTAGCCAGACTTCTTGTTGCCTTGTGCCTTGTTAAGCAGTAGTTTCTGCATAGTTAGCTTTGTAAGCTATCCTACGTCTGTAGTGAAGAC
Organism: Kryptopterus vitreolus; assembly: GCA_030449085.1. Lineage (NCBI taxonomy): Eukaryota > Metazoa > Chordata > Actinopteri > Siluriformes > Siluridae > Kryptopterus > Kryptopterus vitreolus. The sequence continues at coordinate 11,200,826 of JACRUU010000016.1, forward strand.
CTTATACCAGGGGCACGGTGGTTTAGTGGTTAGCACATTCGCCTTACACCTCCAGGGTCGGGAGGTTCGATTCCTGCCTCCGCCGTGTGTGGAGTTTGCATGTTCTCTCCGTGCCTTAGGGGTTTTTCTCTGGGTTCTCCTGTTTACCCCCGGTCCAAAAACATGCATGGTAGATTGATTGGCACCAATTTGTCCCTAGTGTGTGAATGTGTGTGCCCTGCGATAGATTTGCATTCCATCCAGGGTGTATCCTGCCTTAATGCCCATAGACGCCTGAGATAGGCACAGGCTCCCCGTGACCCGAGGGAAGATCAAAGTAAGAGGTAGAAGATGAATGAATGAAAAGTACTTATACTTGGAAATCTACTTAAGTACAGTAATGAAGTATTTGTACTTCCCATCCCCAACTTTCAACTTACCTTCATTCATTTCCTGACTCACGTGAACCTCTGGTGTGCAATTCTCACTAGCTTACACAGCTAATAATGAACAAGGCAGGAGGCAAAAACTAAGTCTGGTTAACGTAGATGAGACAGAGAGAGTCAGTGATGTAAACGTAACTGAGGACAGAGACATTCCTGGCCTTTTCTCTGATTGTATTCTATATGGTGGATGTTCAGCATGGATACATTCGTTAAGTAACAGCATTGCAAATCCGTTTGTATTAATATATTAATATAATCTGAGGTCCAGTTACCAGAGTGCCACTAAATGGATCGTTTTTACTTCAGTACGTTAGAGCCCTTATTTCTATACTTTAACTTGAGTAAAAAAAAATGTAGTCAGCTTTTACCAGAGTATTTTAAAACATTAGCACCTGTATTTCTATTAAAGTGAAGGATGTGTATACTTTTGCATTTGAGTATATAATACTATATACTCATAATAGATTATAGATTAAAGACAGAGTTCTTTACCTGTTTGTCAGATATATACCATATGGACAAAAGGTTGTGAACACCTGACTGTAAGATTTCCATATGCATTTTGAGAATCCTATTCCATATCTAGTCCTCATTTGCTGTTATAATAACTTCCACTTTTATGATAAGAGTAGACTTGTGGAGATTTGTACTCATTCAGTCAAAAAGGTGGTAGATGCAGGGTAGATCAGGTGCTGATGCAGGATAATGAGGCCTTGGGTGCAATTAGCATTACAATTTATTCCAAAGGTGTTCAGCAGGGTTGAGGTCAAAGCACTGTAGCAGGCTCAAGGTCTACCACTTCAACCTAGATAAACCATAACATCTCCTATTTTCAGTGGAAAAAAAGAATAATGCTACCACATCCATACACATACAATTACAATAATTATACAATTGCATTCTTCCAACTTGTGATAATATATTTTCCACTGTGGAATTCAAAGACTGGGTTTTTCAAATATGTGTATGTATGTATGTGTGTATGTGTGTATGTATGTGTATTCATTCATTCATCTTCTACCGCTTTACCGTAACCCGAGGAGCCTGTGCCTATCTCAGGCGTCTATGTGCATTAAGGCAGGATACACCCTGGATGGAATGCCAACCCATCGCAGGGCACACACAATCACACACACATACATACACACACTAGGGACAATTTTCCAAGGTGCCAATCAGACTACCGTGCATGTTTTTGGACCGGGAGGAAACCGGAGAATCCGGAGAAAACCCCGCTGAGGCACGGGGAAAACATGCAAAATTCCACACACACATGGCCGAGACGGGAATCGAACATGGACCCTGGACCTGGCGGTGTGAGGCGAACGTGCTAACCACTAAGCCCCCTATATATATATATATATATCTATATATATATATATATATATATATATATATATATATATATCTATATATATATATATATATATGTACACATATATAAAGTTATTGTAGACAGTAAACAACACAACGACTTTGAGAACGTGGTGTCTATGCAAACTGCATGCAGAATACTATATTATCCCTCTTATTCTCCATCCTCCTTTTCATCTTTTTGCTTAACATGTAAAATACAATAAATATTTCATAAGGCTGAAGGAGTTCAGTCAACAGTGAATGCTGAGTGAACGTTCTAGTACACTAAATTGTACATTTTTTATAACCTAGAATGGATTAACTCATGTATAAGGCTGATTTGCACATGCGATACCAGATGAATTCACACATTAATGCAATAAGATAATACGAATTTTGGAGCATTTTAATAATTATAGTTAAGGGAGAAATAATTATAGTGGGCTATGACAGTTAAAAGGATGCTTTCAAAATTCTGAAACAAAATTTCTAAGTGGTGCAGGTGCAGCGTTTCTTTTTTGTAGTACTGAAAAAAATGAACAGGGGCTAGGGATGATATTTTATCTTTTATTTAAAAAATCATTTATCATTTTAATTGTTTAAAGGATATATTGTATATACAATAGTAGTGAGACATTAGTCATCCATTTTTTTTTAACTGTACCTATTTTATTATTATTATTATTATCATCTTCATCATTTATTTAATATTCCAATGCTTGTCAATCAAAATTCAAGAGCAAACAGATTTATATTTATACAGAATTTATACATGTCGAGTGTAGATGAAATTACACTTGTTTTTTTTTAAGCCTTTCTGTGTGTTAATTCTCAAAACCATTGTACTGGAATACAAATCTTTGCCACTTTTCAGTTGTTACAGACCTATATGTGTTTTGTCCTTTTTCTTTTTTTTTTCTTTTTTTTGTACACTACTTTCTGACCCGTTATGATTCTCTTGTACTTATCCACTATTGGACACTTTTTTCCCTGCACAACCACTCACTCACCACTTAGTGAAGAGGCACTTTGAGCAAAAAGGGGGCATCTGCCAAAATCTTCTGCTAACTTATGTGACTGACAGCATCCATTTCCAAACCCCGAGAAAGACTGGCGAAGCTCTTGCAAAGTGACCCTGACATCAGTCACTTACCGGCAAAGGGGTTTTACTCAAGAAATGGATGTTCTCCGTCACAGAGAGGCACTTAATGGGTCTGTAATATATATCCTCGACAGCGCAGTACAATGCGGAATCTATTTAAGACCATACTCAAAGCATTATCTTAATTGAGGGGCTGAGGTAGAGTGGATGCAACCTCTCTCCATTTAATGAACAGATTTCTGTTCGTCGTAGTCCATTTCAATCCACATCTCAGCAATTTGCGCTAATGCAAGTTCTTGCTCATTTACAGACACCCAGCAGATATACAGTAATCTTGTATTCACAGCTATTGTGTGAGGAAAAAAATGACTTTCAGGTAATGTATAGACTTATATAAAATGCTGATTAGAAAGTATGTTAGTATTTGGTGACATTTATCTAAATTTTATATATCTGATTTTGAATATAACTCGAATTCAATCTATATATTTCATTCTTACCTGGTACACCACAAGAAAGACTGCAATTAAATTGTGTTCTTTTGTACTTTTTGTTTTTTTCTTCTCATTTGGTCCATGATTTAATGTCATAAAGAAATGCACCAGATTCCTTATTATTATTATTCTTTTTTAAAATTTTTAAAATTTTTTTTAAGTTGGTGTTCCGCTTTCAACTTCCTTAGTCGCTTACTTTTATTATAATAGTAAAAGTCACATTAGGTGAATGTAAGGTGTACATCTTGTTAACTGCCAACCAGCAGAGACTGTCATACCAGACCGTTAAAGAGTACCCCCCTCACTGTCTCTTTCCCCTCCCATTCTCCTTCCTCTCCTTCCTACCTTCCCACACTGGACGAGAGCAACATTAATGAAGCCGTGTCCTTATAGCCATGTACTCTCACACATACATAATTGTCTTAATGTCTTTGTGAGGACAGTTCGTTGATGTGGATATAAACGGTGTTGATTAATGATAGGTTTACACTTATAACCCCAAACATACACTTATACACATATATCCTCAAACTCAACCTTTGTGCTCTTCCCTTTTTAGTTGAAAGTCCAACTTTTCAAAACATTTCGAAAGTTTTCTATTTGACTATCTATTCGTTAACAAGATAGCAAAACATGTCCCCTTTTACTATACACATTCAGATACACTGAGGAATGGTCATCCACATATACACTCTCCTTCACTCTCTCACTTTTATTTTCCCCTCTGGTCAACTCATCCCCTCTTCATATCTCTTTCTACCTCCACCTCTCTTTCTCTCTCTCTCTCTTGTCTCTCCCTTTCTGTTACAGATGTATCTTCAGGTTGGTCGTGTCCATGTCCTGAAACTAGCTCCTTTCTTAGTAGGAGTCGGTGTTGCACTCTGTATTGATGTTTCTAGCCTGCTACAGTCGCTGTCCCTCTCGGCCTGCAGCTCTCTTCGGCACTGCGTGATTGCTTAGCCGAGGGCGCACAGGGAAGCCTGTAGAAAATCAATAAGAGGCGAAAGGCCTTGGCTTCCTTTTCTTAATAAAAGTTAGATATTATTTGTCACATGGTAAGGTGAGGATTTTATTACTTAGCCTTCGGTGTTGCAGTGGCTGCAGTAAGAGGACGCGGAGAAAGGTTATTACGCGCCGATCATATTGCTTAATATCTTGCCCATCGTGCTTTTTAGCTCCTTTATAGAGCACCAAGGGCTTCAAGTACATCTTTCGAGTGAAGTTCAATATGGACCTCTATTAGATCCTCATGAAAGTGCTTCAGTTAAAAAAAAAGAAAAAAAAAAGATTTTTTTTTTCAGTATCTGGTAATATAGTTCTGAAAAGAGGCATGTTTTAGGGTCCTATGTAGGGTCCTTTTTTGTAGCTAATAGCTTATAGTCCACAATAATCATATAATCATCTTTCTGTCTACCCAGAGCAAAAAGATTTAATTTTCACACCACAATTTTGTTTCATCTTAATATGATTTGATTAGAGGGCACTCGTCGTCAAGTCAGTCCATGGATGAGATGTCTGTGTTTATTGTTCGGATTCAATCCAGTAAAATATCATAAATTTGTAAATTTACCATTGTGACATTTCCCCTCACTCTCCTCCCAAAGTTTTCCTTTGTATAATTGGGTTTGCTATCTCCTAAATTAAATTGCAATCAGCAATCTGCATCAAATTATGTTAATACGCCCTCTTTAAGTGGATCATTATCTGCAAGGCTTTTTTCATAATAAGGACTGGATTCCTCTACTCATCTTTGTAGTGTACTCTATCTAATTGAATTCATTCCATCAAAGGATCAAAAAAAAAAAGTATTAAATAAATCAAGGTGTTTCAGGGAACCGTGGGATGAAATGCACTTGGTTTTTCTTTCTTTTTTTCTTTTTTGTAACACCGAGAAAGTAATTAATTCAGCTAACCCTAAAATGTGTATGTTTAAGCTTAAAATTGGTGAGTTTTTGAAAATCATACATTTAAAGCAAAAAAAAAAGTGAAGCGACTGGGAAAAAAAACTCTGTTAATCTATTGAAGGCAAGATTGTAATATTAAAAATAAAGTAAAATGAGCAGTTGATGAAGATGATTGAGATGAATCAGTGATGAATCAGTGTTGGTGCTCAATAATATATACTATAAAATATATACAATATTATGGTCCAATCACATGTCATGTCTGATTTTCTTGTTGAAGTCTTGATGCCATATACAAATCCCAGGGTTGAAAAGGTTTAAAGATCAGTATGGGTTTTATCCCGTTGCTCTTCACGGACTGTGTGCTGATTGGCTTCTATGCAACCTTGAAGGAAAGAATGCTTATGTCATATAATGTATATGCATTTATACATCTGAAAAACAGGGCTTTTCCTTTACAAAAGGGTAGGTCATGCTTTGTCCTCAGGTTTAGAAATAAGTGGAATACCGAATATATGGAATGTACTTAGGTATAAAGCAGATAGGTCAACATATACAACATTATAGCAAAAGTAGGAGATTTTCTGTATTGCGTCTCTTAGCAAGGCCGATTCAATACATGAAAAAGAGTGTCTTTTGGAGAACATGATTACAAAGAAATGGAAATATTTTTATTCTATAGTATTTTATGAATAGACTCGTTTTGCTTTATGTGAAGATTTGTAGATATTTCCCATACGTGAGTCTACATTACTGGGCCGTCTTGACCGTCTATTCATTATTTTGTTGTTGTTGTTGTTGTTGTTGTTGTTGTATGTGAGATTGTGAGTGTTGCTGCTTGGCCCGGTAGCTCAGGGAATCCACTCTACCAATGAACACAGGGCGGATGGAGTGGAACCATCCATGCCAGAACCAAATCAATACTACATTACGATCGTTCATCTGCCGGGTGTGGTGTGACACAACCAAATGGTATTTGATCAACAGAAAGTGTCTTATCATGCTCTTCGCAGCCTCTCTTTTGACCTGGAAACATTCTCACATCAATAAGCAAAAGCAAAAGATTGAGAGGAGGCCATCGTGGGGAATGTCAGCAACCAAGAAAACGGATCTGCTCTTCATTGATTTGTCGTAACGCCTATAAAGACCCAGTTGCTCTAAAACATCACTACAACGATGCTTGAACTCGGCCTTTCCTGTTTAAGGTTAACAACAAAGCGCACCCTTTGGCTCTCCGTTATCCACCAAGGAGGGAGCCAATGTCCACTTCTGCAAATGACTCATTAAGATTTTGATCAATCTAATGCTGATGTTGATCAATCTTATCCTACATCTGGGCAGCAGAGTACGGAAATGCCATCAGAAAATTGCATTCTAAATGAAATTAGGCACCATTCAATCCCATGTGTTTCTATTGAGCCATTAAGATCTGATATAATTTTGGGCTGAAAAACCCTTTTTTCTTTTTTTTTCTTTTTTTTTTTTTTTCTTCTGCTCTCAATGAAGCAATCAAATTTCCTTGATGGTCTCTGGGAGCACTTAGCTTAAAAGAATACACTTCCAAATCAAAAAGCTTTCAATCATCTCAAATCGCATTTGGATGAGAGGGTGCTCCCAAGCACAGAATTTGCTGGATGCGATTGAACATTTGAGTGACTCACGTGCACATTGGCCATGTTGGGAGACATTAGGATTGACTTCCTGCATGGCCTGCCGATTGCCTGTGACGGCTGGGACAGCTTGAGCTCTGAACCGGCATGTCAAACACAGGCCAGGACAAGAGCGGAGCAGGACACAGCACTTTTCATTACCACCCTGAGCTGACTGATAAGAACAGGACAAACCGACAGAAGTAGAAATGTGGCCTACATAGCTACAGAGCTTTTCCAGAGAGCGAACTGACTGATTGGCTAGTACGCTTATGGAAAAAAAGGGCAATATTTACAGGTAAAATGCAAACTGTTATTGTACTTTAGAATACAAATGAGCTCTGTAGGTCTTGGCTTTATTTATTATTTCTCAGGCAACCAATAGGGCATTATTATTCTGTAAAAAAAAAAGAAAAAAATCCTGAGGTGGCGCAGGTGTTCTTAAAAATGAACTCTTTCAAAATGCATTTATAGCTTGACATGTAAATGTCATAATAGAAAAAGACTTATCCTCATGTTCAGCCAACCGATATGAGAGGGAAATTATTCTCATAGACATATTCCTTCCTAATCAAATTTGTGTCACTTATTCATCTAATAGCAGGGTGTAAATATACAAAAAAACAGGGCAATAAATAAGAAAAGTGGATGTTACGAGCTGTGGTTTATCTGACGTATGCCAGAAAACGCACATGGCCGACCGAGAAGGCCAGTCACGGATGACAAGGCGGGGATAGCTTTAACACAATTTTCCTATGTCACTAATGGGAGACAGATCACCCCTCTATGCCAAAGTCTTATATCTTTCCTGCTCATGTGGGGGAAATGTATGCTAATGGCTTCCAATCCCCATCCACCCGCATTTATTCCATAATGACTTTAAATTTGTGCATTAAAATAAAATCAGGAATAAATCTGCCGGAAAGCCGAGAGAGGAAAGTTTAAAAGGGGGAGGAATGAAGCGTCATCACTCTTAAACCCTCATAAGAACTGCCTCGTCTCTCTGGTGAACCCAACATGTTTATTTCATTCAGCGAATTAAAAACATTAAGCTGTGCGCATTATTAGGCTTATAAACACGGGAGCGATAGCACTGCGTGATGACATCCATCTGCTTGCTGATGCTGAGGAGGACTGACTTTACTTTCAGACTCGGATGGAAATAGAAATCGGCGAGCTTTACATGAAAACGTGAAATTGACAGGTGTAACATGAAAACTTTACTCCAGGCTCAGAATCCTAATAATGATGCATCAAGGAAGCACAGATTCTTGCCTGAATATAAAATCCTGTACTGTATTGTTGACACCAGTTAAAGTTGTGTGTATATATCTATATCTATATCTATACATATATATATATATATATCTATATATATATCTATATATTGATTTAGATTTTTCTTTTGTTCGCTCACTTCGCATTTATCTATCTATCTATCTATCTATCTATCTATCTATCTATCTATCTATCTATCTATCTATCTATCTATCTATCTATCTATCTATCTATCTATCTATCTATCTATCTATCTATCTATCTGGGTTCGATTCCTGTCTCGGCCATGTGTGTGTGGAGTTTGCATGTTCTCCCCGTGCCTCAGGGGTTTTTCTCCGGGTTCTCCGGTTTCCTCCCGGTCCAAAAACATGCACGGTAGGTTGATTGGCACCTTGGTAAAATTGTCCCTAGTGTATGAATGTGTGTGTGAACGTGAGTGTGTGTGTGTCCTGCTGGATGGGTTGGCATTCCATCCAGGGTGTGTCCTGCCTTAATGCCCATAGACGCCTGAGATAGGCACAGGCTCCGAATGACCCGAGGGAAGATCGGATATAGCGTAATGAATATATATATATATATATATATATATATATATGATATATATATATACAATCAGATGTAATAATGAGGATACCTCGTTTAACAGATCTTTTCTTAAATATATATTTTTTCTTTAAACGCGTTATTGATTAAAGGATATAAAACAACTTATCAGTCCTTTCTTACAAACATCAAAAATCTACTTTCATAAAACAACAAATAAAAAAAGACTTTACTGAATCTTCTAGTTTTTATTATTACCAACATTACATTTAAAATGTCTGGAAACCAAGTGTAATTTTCATAATACACACTGTTTTGAAACTTGTCTCCTCAAATCTTCTAGAAATGCCTTTAAAAGTTCATCCAACCCCCAAAAAGCATGCACATTTTCCACTTTCCACTTCACATTGACTTTTTTTCATTTTTCTTCACACTTTTGTTGGTCAGATCTCCTTACATGGTTCCTCTCTTATATCTCCCCCAGTTTCATCACGTTTTTTTTTCCCATGTGAAGATCAGAACATTGCAGCCACTCGCTGAGTTCTCAATGAGGACCACAATTGTAAAATACCTCCTCCTTTAGCCCAACAGGGAATATGTGTATAATTTTGTCTCTTCAGAAGCTGAAAGTGCACGGCGCAGCTTCAGTCGTCCCTCTACGTATGGATTTTTCATTCACTGGTATTTGGGTGACAGGGTCGCTCAAGACAGATTTCCCTTCATCTCTGCGACCATTTGTACATGTCTGACTTTAATGAAGATGCAGGGGAACACCGTTGCAAAGGAAGAAAGAGTGTTTGAATACAGGAGTTGAGCCTGGACGCTACAGAGGGATATAATTATGTTAGCATTCCACTCATCAAGTGAAAAAAAAGATTAAAATATCTTAATGCACACAGTCTTGAACTGAGAATTGGATTATGCTTGAAAGTGGTACGATTTCAATGTACAAAAAGGTTATAGTACTAAGTTATAAGTACATACATTAATATAAAAACATCTTTTCATTACAGGAATTTGCCTCAGTGGTTTTATGAAGATATAATTAGTATTCTGTATAGAATATAAAAGTTATTTGAAGCATATAGTTCTGGAATAATTGGTGATAGACAAATATTTTATATTAAACTTAGCAAAGTTTTTTTGCCAGTCAATTTTTTTTCTCAGGTGCCAAGACCTTTTCTTTCTGTATTAACCCAGAATAACATATTCTGCACTAAAAAAAGGCCTTGAGTTGAAGCTGAACATAAATGGTGATGGTGAAAGATACAATTAATAGAATGTGTGAAAAGGCTTGGCGAATAAAAATATTCATCCGGAGCTTAAGCAAAAACCTCCACATAAAAAGTTCACTACAAGGTTGTGAAAGGTTTTCACTAATAGTAATAGAAGCTGCAGTGACCCTGACCTGAGCTTTATCAGAGGTGTTTGAACATTCACTTTCACCCAGCCTCATTTACATTCTCTTATCAATTTATTTACGGGGACGTGAGGACAACTCGGATGTGAAAACATATTTCACAATTAAGGCAGTCAGACTCATTAAGGAGGAGGCCAGAGGCAATGAAGAGAAGCGAGACACACAAGCCAAACATTTCTCATATAAAACACTGTTCATAGATGTCTGTTTTTATTAACTAGCCCTGCTGTGACTCTAGAAGACCAAAGCAAGGGGCGTGCAAGTGTAATTGTACACACTTTCTTCATATGCAATGTTGTTGGGATCCAAATATATTAATAGTTCCCTCTCTGGTATTCTTCAAAGGGCTTTTTTTGTTTTGTAAAAGCCAGATTTGCGTCATTGTTTTTTTTTTCTGTATGTTTAACAATCACAGTTAGTGGAAATGAACAAATTCTTACTATTCATGGCTTGATTTGAAAGGAAATGCAGAGGTATGCCAGGGGAATCTTTGTAATTAAAGAACTAAAACCAAATAAAAGAGAAAAAAAAAACACCAAGAAATAAAACCGTTATCTCGCATTCGTTTCTTTCATCTAAATATTATACAGTTAGCATCAATCAAAGGATATAGTATCCTATTCATAAAAGTATATACATTATAATCAGGTTTATTATTAATGCTTTGGCTGTATCTTCTAACGAATAGGCCAATTAATCAGTCAGCGTCTGTTATTAATGTTATTGGATTTAATTTTTTATTACATTCATTCAAACTCAGGTGATTATTATTAGGCTGATGTAGTTTGGCTTTATTATATGTCTCAGCCCTATCAGCATATATATGGAGGTCATTTTGGAGGGTCCTTAAAGAAGAAGAAAATGTAGATGAACAACAAAAACAAATGATAATTTAGAACAACAAGCAAAAAAGAATAATAAAAAATAAGCCCTTTTCTTACCATACATACTTTACAGTACAGTGAAATTCGCCCCAGAGCACCAAGGGTGAAGGGCCTCGCTCAAGAGGCCCCAAGAATAGAATAGAATAGAATAGACTTAATTTGTTAAATATACATTACAGCACAGTGAAATTCTTTCTTCACATATCCCAGCTTGTTGTTGGTAGCTGGGGTCAGAGCGCAGGGTCGGCCATGATACGGCGCCCCTGGAGCACAGAGGGTTAAGGGTCTTTCTCAAGGACCCAAGGGCGGCAGCTTGCCCATATCCCGGGGCTCGAACCCGGATCTTCCGATCAGCAGTCCAGCGCCTTAGACCAGTGAGCTACCCCCTCCCAAAAATAATAATAATAAGAAAAAATATAATTCTATTCGATTGATTGAGAATATTAATATTATTATATACAGTGACATGCTGTATAATCTGAATAGATCAAATATTAAACCTTCACCTCAGTCTTGAGGGTAAAATGTCATACCAGCATATGGAACCCAAAAAATCTCACTTCACACCTGCTTCATCCGGCACAGATTTGTCCTCTTTCTAGGTTTGAATGAGTGTCTCATCCTTTCAAGTTGAGCCAAGTCCTAATGCAGTCTGTTTAACGCTGAACACAGCTATGGAGAAAGGGTGGAAGGGGAGGGTGGATGGTGAAGAGGTGACAGATTCTTTTCCCCTCAGTAAGCCTCGGAAATAAATCTCCTGCTTCTCTGTTTGACTTTTTGATGAGAAAGTGTTGTGCAATAATGCAATTCTGAAAGGAAAAGGCACTTAGGAGCCTGAGATGTGGATTAGCAATTTGTACAAGCTATGTATAACCATAAATCGCACACTATCAGGCCTGTGTTGTCTTTGATAGTGGGGAGGGGGGTGTTTGAGTTCCACAGATCCTGTTTCGATCTAAAACGCAATATCCAGGCAAAAACAGCTGTTTTAATACTGCAGGAGAAAAAAAAACGGATGGTGAGAGAGGTGAAGGGGCGGGGAGAAAGATAACGTACGAAGCTGAGAAAGCGATGCATGTCCAGACATGACCTTATCAAAGTGACTGGAGTCCTTTGCTTATTGCCCAGAACCAATTTGAGCTGACCAAACGCAGCGGGTACATTGCGGGGAGGTAAAAGGACAGCTTTCTCTCTTCACCACACCTCCCTCCCCCACCTTCTTCTCCTTCGCATACAGTGGGCCAGAAGTGGCTGAAGATTAGCATATGACATGACAGATTACATTAAATCACATCGTTGCAGTGCTTTATGGCATTAGCCTCTTAGCCCAGGCAGCTAGGCACATGCAAATGCAGCTTTGAAAGCCCTTCTTACTTAAATCTGTTGAGTGACATGACACCTTTGATATGATTATTAGCACGCCGCAGGAAAGGGAGAGGAATTCAGACAGTTCGGAACAAAGATTTCCAGGAGCCGATGAGACACAGCAGCGCTACTCCGGGCTTTTATCGCTCAAGGACCGCGCACAGAAAGACTAAAGCGTCGGTATGTTTTTAAAGGCGCAAGCGTTGTCCACGGGCGTGCTTCGATGCTTCCAACTTTAACCTTGTTATCTGAAAGGAAGATTTAATACCTTGTAAATGTGACTAGTCTAATAACTGAAATGTTGCTTTCTTCTCGATTCTCCATCCAAATAGCTCATTCCGTGGGTGACTCAGCTAATGATTCAAGCCACTGAATCATTACGGCTTCACAAACATTCCACTTTAGCGTCCTATTTCCTCTGCTTATGATTCAGATTAAACTAGCATTGTTGCGTCATTTTGACACTCGGTTACATAACAACGTATCACATTTCATTTTGCATTAATGGAATGGAAGTGGCGTGCTTGGTCCTTCTCACACACACAGAGCATGGTTTGGGTGTGTGGCACGTGTAGACGCGCGCACGCGTGTGTGTGTGTGTGTGCTTGACCTGGATTTCAGCTCCTCTTCCCAATTATTTAGAATGTGACAGTGGAAAGTCTCTGCCCCTCCACAGTGTCGTCCAAGTCTTCGCTGGTCTTTAATCTTAATTATAAAGCTATCATTATGGCACAGACATGCGTCTGCCGGTAGCGTAGCTGTGGGCCTCCATGCTCAGAATCAATCACATCCTGGGTAGGTTCGGCTGTGGAGCTTTCCTCTCCTTTCATTTATTCTTGTTTCAATTTTCCTAATTACCACTGTCCTTACACTTATGGACACACAGACACACACACACACACACACACACACACACACACACACACACACACACACAGTTCTCTTTATGTTTAGCAAGCTTGGGTGGTTTTAGACATTTTGCTGCATCCATTTCGTTGCAGTTAAGTGAGAATAAAAGGATCTCACCTTTTTTTTTGTTGAGAGTCACATGGACAGTGTTCAGCTCACAAACGCGAGTAGAAACATTTCTTTGATGAGTGCTGCATAATCTGGCTGTGCGGCTTCTGTTTGTGTTTGTTCCATCACGGCCTAATCGTGTTTTCCGAAAGAGGTCTGGATGTGTCACTAAGAGTGCATGCATTTGGAAGAGAAGTCAGATGATGCAGTTAAGCTCAACATGGCAGAGTGCATTAGTGTCTCGGCGCCAATTTATGAAAGTAGAAGAAAAAGCCCAGCAGAGCAGAAAGCGACAGAGTGCTATTCATCATTCAGCATTATGCTGTTTTTATTTAATTCATGCACAAATCACTCTCCAGCGACCTTCAACAAGGGCTAAAACCTCCTAACACGGAGAGCGTTTGCTCCTAACAGTACTTTCACACCTTATTAGATATGTTTGAGATGGAAAAAGAGGACAAAAGCTTGCCAAACTGTCAAGGTTCTGCAAGTCATCCGAATTCCGCGTAACATAATTCAAGATGGCTGCCTGTAGCACCCGGTTATCGGAGGACATGGCGAGTGGCTAATTTCTTGAAAGCTCACTTGCTAACCCGAGTAACCGAAGGCGGTGAAATTTAGAAGCAGTGAAGTTGTCAGGACTGCATTAGCGGAGCTGATCAAAGGCCTTCGTCAGGCCAGCCTCACCAGACCCTCCGATGACTCTGATCCCTCTGCCAACAGACTTGTTTTACTGTTAAGGCAGCTTTATGTTTGAATTTTATGTGCCAATTAATTAGGTGCTTTCTAATATATGTCGGGAGAACTGTAAACTATTTAGAGTGGGCTAAAGGCAGAGAGATCTGCACTAAAGTTCTCTTGATTTATGACAACCAACATTCACATTCAGTAAGCAAGAGACAGCTGAGAGTGCATGCTTGCTGCACGGAAAGCACTCCGCACCAGGAGGAAGGATTAAAATGGCTTCCATTGAAGTCTAAATATTTAATTTCTTAATAGAAGACATTAATTTTAGAAGAACTGTGAGGACATTAATGAGGCTAATGCAGAGTGGCGTGCCCCATGACGTTAATTTGATAGGGGGAGAAAAAAAGGGCAATCTGAATTCTGTGATGTGGCTGTCCTCAACACTCCAAGCTCTTTGCAAGTGAAAATTTATTATGCAACCTGTTCACCTAATACGCGTGAAAATGACAAAGATTGGGACTGATTTTGCTGTTTTTGGACAAGTTGTACAAAATGCTGCAATTGCTAAACCTACCCATCTGTGTAAATGAATAATATTTTATATTTTCATTTTAGCAGTCACTTTAAAAAAAAAAAAAAATCAATTTAGGGCAGAATTACAGTGTAATCCAAGCATCCAGCTATTGAGCTCAGGGTTAATAGCTTTGCTTAAGGGAACAACAGTGGTTCAATGCAAGTCCTGGGATTTAAATTCACATCTTTCCAGTTGAGGCCACTATTTTATGTAGACCTAAACTAAAGGAATTCAATCTCAAGTTTCAATACAAACTCCACACATTTTATGTGACTGTATATTTCTTTTGGCAATTCATACGAAGCATATTTGAAAATGGCTTAAAAGACAATTGCAAAAAAATAAAAAACAACAACAAAGAAAACTGGTTAAAATTCCAGCAAAGTTTTCTGACAAGCTTATAGAATGCTACTCCAAGCATTTAATTCAAGGTAAGGAATTAAATTAAAAGCAAATGCCAACCAAAATACTAGCAAAGTACATGTAACAAAGTGCATGGAAAATGAAATCTGGAAATTCACTTAAAATTTGACAAAAATCTACTAACCCACAGACACCTTTATATTTTGTTTTCTGTAAAGTCCTTTTAAAACTTGACTTGAAAAATGACCGATTCAACATGACAAATTGACAAACATTCATCTTGTTTGAAAAGGTATATAGATCATTTAGGTATTTTCCATTCGTCTCATTCCTCCGTTGTGTTTACATTATGTAGAGTATAGTAGGTTAAAGTATAGAGTGCGGTTTGTTTATTATATGGCTTCAAGGCTGATCTTTAACTAGACTGAAAACATTTTTTATTTTCATTAAATAAACATACTCTGTGGTAGTGCATGCATGAAATAATTAGCATATTTGATAAATGTTAAAAAGAAAAGGGGGGAAAAAACACGAGCCATAAATAATTTCATTAATTGGATGTTTATTTCAAATAAATTATTATTATTATTATTATTATTATTATTATTATTATTATTATTATTTTTGCCAATGTTCTGGGTGTGAAGAATCATTTGGATTCAAGCCCCCAAAACTTGGCTTGGGTGACATGAAATGCTCAAACTTGACACTGAATGTATGTGACAGCTTGATGCTAATGTTGGTGGCATAAGCCGAGCTATATATAAAATTCCTGGAAAAAACATGGGAGGAAAACATCACCTCAGATGGTGTGAGTGGGATCTGATACCTACTAAAGCTTAACACGTTCACCTTCATTAGAAATTCACAGAGCTGCTCTGTTAAAGAGGAAACAGAGAAAACAATAATTAAAAAAAGACATTCTCATAAAGACGCAGATGATTGGGAATACAAAAGAGGTACAATTGTTCTTTTTTTTTATAATAGCTTTATTACCGTAAACCTACAATATGTCCTTGATCTATGATATGGCTTCATATTCTTCTAAATTTGATTAATTGACTTATTACTTGATTGACTCCTTGATCCTTGGGTTAATATTGACCTGAAATATGTGCAAGTTTCCTTTGGGAAACCAATGAAAATGGTGACTGGTGACTCTAAATTGTCCTAAGTGGGAAGGGATGTGTTAAAGGGTGTGTACATGGTGCCTTGAACTGGACTGGTATCAATCTACTATGTATTCCTACTTCCCAGGCTCTGGATCCAAGAACAGGTGAAGTTATTGATTGGAATAATGTATCCTGTCATACCAGTGAAGAATTTTTACATGTTTTGTTTCTAAACTAGAAAAAAAACGCTCCATTAGAATATAAAGGTATTTGGTTTGCTTATGTGTATGTGTATATTTTGAACAGAACAAAGACTCTACCAAAAGAGACACAAGCAGGAAATACTGTAAGATTGGATACAAGAATGAAGTGAAACCAATTGAATGGCGGAAAAGAACATGTTGAGACAAATACCGTGGAATGGTTTGTTTTTTTTCCGGATAACACTTTGAGACCAACAAAAATAAATGTGTGATGGTTCTCAATTTCTACTGTTTTGCTAGGGTTGCTACTGTGCTGTGAATGACTTCTCAAATGTCCAGTCAGCTTGTTAGTCAGAACAGCTTGGCCAAGGGAATCTCAGCAGACATTATACTGACAGAATACAGCATCTCTGCCATTATGCTATTAACATAGAGTGACTACCTATGGATGATAGCAAGAGCAGTATGTTTCAGGCAAGCCACAGAAATCACAGGAGAGTCCTACCTCAGGGAGGTAGACAAACCTGATTAAGTTTATATCCTCTGAATCACTCCTGATGACCTGATGGGGGCGGAAAGTCGAGGAGTACTTAAAGCATGGTGGTTCCTATCGGACATAATGTCAAGTTATGCTGGATGTACTGTACAGTATTTCAGGAGTTTGC
Organism: Kryptopterus vitreolus; assembly: GCA_030449085.1. Taxonomy (NCBI): domain Eukaryota; kingdom Metazoa; phylum Chordata; class Actinopteri; order Siluriformes; family Siluridae; genus Kryptopterus; species Kryptopterus vitreolus. The sequence goes on from JACRUU010000016.1 coordinate 11,217,867, forward strand.
TCTTTTCATTTCAAATGCCATAAATGTAAGGATTTGGCAAATGGATATCCAGCAACCCCTGAAAGCAAGTTGTCAATTCCAACAGTGTCTGCTCCGGTGCTAGAAGAGGCAAGAGATTAAAGAAATACAAAGGTCTACCTCCGAAGTGCCACGTATTCCAGTAGCCATCTCTGTTGTAATCGGGGGTGTTGAGGATTTCATTCTTGCCTGGTATAAAGACCATCTGCCAGGCCTTAACCACATTGTATAGGATTTTATTTAATTGTGTGCCAGTGTTAGTCAATAAACAGTGTGAAGGAGACAGATGATGCAAATGGGACTTGATATGCAGGCGAGGTTGGCTTTGGCTGATGGAATAGAAAATGTATAGGATGACTATATTTCGTCTGTAATGCATTTTCTGGGTGTATTAAACAGTTGTATGCCCAGCGTATATATATATCCCCACCAAGGACTTAACTTTTAGGGCAAACATTTAGATTGAATGTGCCTCATGTATATAACCTACAGGTTGTAAAACTATCTTTTACCATTCTGTGCAATGTGATATGTGAGGAAGAGAATGACTTCTGTTTTGTGGCTGTGGGGATTTCTGCTTATTCAGCCCCAAGGGGATCCGTACACTCAGGTACAGAAGGCCTTGTGCGTAAGTAGAAATCGAGTACAATCGAATGGTGTTCACTTGGGTTAAGTAGCTTCATGGTCTGCTTTATAAGGTGTCCATGGATTTGAAACATTTTTATTCGTTTGGCTTATACTTTCTAAGACTGTTCCCTAAATCTGACTGTGAACTTTGCCACAGTACCTCGATAAACTTAAACTTGCAAAACCCTGCATTTGAATCTGGACATGCCTCCAGAGTCCCACTTGATACTGCTATGGTAAAAAAACAGCAGAAGAGATGTGAGCTAAGCTGGGAACTTGAGCACGTAGGTCAAGTGTTCAGCACAGAAAGCTCTAGGAGAATGAAACCCTCTTTAAACCGCTAAAAGCCTCAGTTAATGCGGTTGCAAAACACATTCTTACGGGTAATGTATGTAAAGTCTCGCATGGTTAGACGCTTAGTTAATGTGACCAGCAATTTACAACAGGGTTTTTATAAAGGAAGACAAGCGGGGCAACTCTGATCAAAGCATTGCATTTTTAATAAAGCCAGACACTATTATTTATAATTAAAATGCAAGCATTCCTTTTGAGTTAGGAAAGAGAATGTCGGAGAATATCACATGAGATGTGTAAAATGAACAATAGGTTTATAGTAATACAATGAACCTGCTTATTCACAGGCATCTATAATTTATAAGTCCTAAGAGCCAGAGCTAATTGATTTCACTTAAAAGGAGCATTTTTGCTTCATTTTACGTTTTACAATATAAATAATAATATAATATATATATATATATATATATATATATATATATATATATATATATATATTATGTGCTGCTTTTATATATTTATTATGTACTGCTTTTACTCATAAGCATGGTTATCAAAACACCTTACTCAAGTTGATATTACCAGATTAATCAGTTTTCGTTTCAAAAGCAGGTTAACTGCTAAGTGACAGCTAGCTGTTTATGAGGTTTATGAGGTTCCACCACATTGAATGATCTACCAGTGATTATAAGAAAAAGCTATGCATCCAAGTGGGACAAATGTAAAGTAGTGTCCAATAATAATCATCAAGAATGTGCAAAACACACAGACCTATAATTCATTCACTCCCAGTGAAGCCATGCATTCAAGTAGGATGAAAATACAATTTTATTGGTGTCCAATAAATGATCCACTTCTGTGCTATTGAAATGGCAAGTATACCACCAGCACACACACACACACACACACACACACACACACACACACACACACACACACACACACACACACACACAACACACACACACACACAGTTGAAAATTGATGAACAAATGCGGTTTTTAATTAAAAAACTTAAGAAATTTTAAAGAAACTTGGATTTAAAGCATCACCTGTGACATATCGATCCTTTTTCTAAAATTTTATCTTAGATTGGGTCAAGCAAACCCTCGGGGCCTTTTCCATGGAACTCAGGCCAAAAGACAAGGCAACCCAAATACCAATCAGCCTATTATTGCATGACATCAGACTGGGAGAGGAAATTGGAATACCAGGGGGAAACCCCAAAGCACTTTCAAACTTTTTGTACATGGGGCAGCAGTTGCACTTGAACCATCATTCCTGGAGGTTTAAAATATAGAAAAATGTTGAAGATGCACAATGTACATGTTAAAGCACTTAAACGTGACACCAGTTTTTAACTGACGTAAGTTTAAAAGACATGGTGGTGCTCTGGCTAGCAAACATATATACTCAGGCTAGCAAGCATGCTACGCTGTGGGTACGCAGAAAGTCTGTAGAGATGAGTTGGTGTGTCTGTAAGGAACTTAATGAGCCTCCCCTACTTTTCACTTCTCTGCTCCTCTGCCTGAGATAAGATCCACACACACACACACACACACACACACACACACACACTTCAAAGGAGATGAAATAGCGCTATAATGAAGAATTATAATGCTAAGCTGCCTGCTGATAACCTATCTGCCTTTTATTTCATTATGGCTTACATGGTCACCACTTGCCTTTAAAGACAATTCTCAATACACACATGACTCTAAAGAGAGAGTGGCTAAGCTAGCTGACCTTTTTGAAAGGTTAAGTCTTGTTTTGCTTCGTGGCCTTTTCTTGGTCCCTTTGCCCCAGGAACAGATGAACTCTTTGTTTACAATTTGCCAAACAAAGAGAAAGTGAAGGGTAAAAAAAAAAAACCTCCCAAAAAAAACGAAAGCTCTGTGTAGGTTTTAAACTCTCCAGCTTTCATTAGGTCATTCTGCAACTACATTGCTGAGCATCTCCCTCCCCTTTTGTACCTCTCTTTTTTCCCCCCTTTAACAACCATCGCAAATTTCAGTGCCTGTATATAACTGTTAATTTATCCTTTCAATGTATGCTATCCTGTCATCTCCTCATTTGTCTTTGAGTGTTTCTAATCAGAGATAATCCCAGTCAAATCCTTTGATTGTGTGTTTGGACGTGATCCATCTCTAAAGAAGCAATTTAATGGGGTCTGTGGCACATGGTGTTGAGTCATTTATCTAGTGAAATGACTAGATGCTTGTTTTCATAGGAGAGCGCTTCATGAAAAGAAGCGAGACATGCCATTTAATTAGCCAAAGGGAAGGCCGGACCTACTACTTGATCAGGCATATTCCAGGAATTTTTCCACTGACATGCTCTCTGGCCTTCTCTCCTTCTTTGGAACGAGCTTGCTTGCTATCTCCTAGCTAACGAGGTGCACCGGTTCCAGCACTCACATTTTAAAAGCTTCAAACCTGACAGGCTCCTCTTACATCACGGCTGATTACATGAGGGGAGTGAGGTGTGTTGCTAGGTTGCACACATTCCATGGACGGCACGATACAGATGTTCTTCCGTTTGACGCCCGTCATGTGATTGAACTTGTCTATGTGCATGACTGTTAAATTGAGGGAAGAAGCAATCACTCTATCCAAAATGCCACAAGTATTTAGTTTGACAGGATAATCTCCCATCATGCACACACTGAAAAGTAGTTTCCAAGAAAAAAAAATAAAAATCATGCATGCATACAACTTGCGTTTTGTTTGCTTTTAAGACCAACGGGACTTTTTCAGTAGTGTGACATGTACACCTAGATCATGGAATCTGTTGTTTCGTAAGACATGGGCGCCTGAAGCAGTTAGATGTAAGAATATAATTATTATATAAATATTTAGTTGAAGAACGTTGCTATAGAAGTGATGTTTCAGACAGACAGGTAAGGTTGTTCCACCCAACAGTATTAAACATTCATTTATTATCATGTATTTTTATGATGTCAGATATAATCAGTAGTGCTCTTGATTCTAGACAGATATCAAAAATACCTGATGACTTAAAAAGTAAACCATTAGAATTAATCTCACAAGGCTGTAAATTAAATATTAAATATTGCAGACATTCTCATGTGTATAAATTAATAATTGTTTAATTTAATTAATTAATGTTTAGAAATATAATTCAATTAAGAATAATAATAATTTAAAAAATGCCTTACAACATTTAAAAAAACGAATTTCATTTTTATTGGTTTCAGATTGTTAGGTAATGTAAATACTTTTAACAATGTGTTTATTATTAAGCCTTTATAAGGTACACTGGAAAAGAATGCCTCCTTTTTTTTTACTTAATCGTGTGCCAGGCCTTATTAAAAACAACTAAGCATGAATAATAAATAAGCTACCTTATTTGCACTGACTAGTACAGTGCGATACATATCCATTATGATTTCCTGATAGAGTGAGAGGGTATTGCTCTGTTGCGGACGCCTCATTCTACACCTGTCCACCTAAATCAAATTTCAGCTCATGTTTTGGGAGATGCAATCTGCCATATAACCTTGAAATTGGACGAGAGGCACCATCATTCAAATCCTAATGTTTATCAAGACCATGTGTCAGTACTATATATATATATATATATATATATATATATATATATATATATATATATATATATATATATATATATATATAATATATATATATATTCAGACACCTGATCATAAGTATAGTGTGTGCTTTTGGAGCAAGTGTCCACCTTTGTAAATTTCAACTAAACACACACACAAAACTAATTAAATTTAAGATAACAAAATGAAACATTTGAATAAAAAGACTTGCTTTAAAATGCTTCAAAAATGCTTTAATCTGTCAGTTTAGAGTTGCAACAAAACGGCAGGTAATTAAGATGACCCAGAGGTTAAGATCACTGTTAATGCTATTAATGCATGGCCCAGGATTCTTTTATACCTGCTACTATCACTGAGCGTTTGGTCCCAAATAACTCAGATATTCATTAAAGTTTAACCTATGAGTACTTCACCTTGAAAGTTTTGTTTCAAGAGGGCAAAATTTGGAATTGATGAAAAGTAGTGCTTTTGAATAGTGACAATAAACAAGCATGCAGCATGCTCTCCAAAATTTGTTTTTAAAGTTTCATTTCACTTGAACTAGAAATAAGTCCATCTCACTGCTTGAAAAGGTTTCAAGGGGGGGGGGGTTCTTATTTGTACAGTATTTACAGCTTTATTTGGCTTTTTTAAAATGGATTTTCAACATATTGCTATTATTCTATTAAACTTAATCTAAAATACATAATATTTTTGTTTGAATTGGATATAGTTCCCCTCAAAACATTATTTGAAATCGATGCCAAATAATTGGCAACAGAAATTATATAGTGTTTTTTCTTACACACGTGACCTTATTGCCCTGGGTGAGGTAGTCACTGAGACTTTCTCACCACTTTACTCATTATATATTAAATGTTCATTTCAAAATATAACAAATAATATAACCTAAATATTATTATATAAATATTAAATATAACCTAATACTTAACAACTAGCAATAGCATACTTTATTTGGGAGCAGATTTTGATAATCTATTTAAGATTAACTAACTAACTTATTCGTTCATTATATTAGTCGTGATTGTGATGGATTTGTTTGCCAGTCATGGAGAACAGTGAGTGTGAGATGCTGGATACACAATGGATGGTATGTTAATCAATCAAAGTCACACACATTTATACAATAAATCTTTTTTTATGTAATTGATTTATATTTGGAAGTATAATAGTATTTGGAAGTCATTCATATATTTTTAGTAAGAAAAAAAATTATAACATAATGAGAATAGGACACCATACAACATTCTACATACATTTTTAGTAAGAAAAAAAATTACAACATAGGGGAGGGCATAGGGGAGGGCATAGCTCAGTGGTCTAAGGCGCTGGGCTGCTGATCGGAAGATCCGGGTTCGAGCCCCGGTATGGCCAAGTTGCCACCCTTGGGTCCTTGAGCAAGACCCTTAACCCTCTGTGCTCCAGGGGTGCCGTATCATAGCTGACCCTGCGCTCTGACCCCAGCTACCAACAACAAGCTGGGATATGCGAAGAAAAGAATTTCACTGTGCTGTAATGTATGTTTGACCAATAAAGGATATTATTATTCTGTACATATTTTAGTTTGAAAACGTGAGAGAACCCTGGGTAACAGATGTGTGGTGGCAGTGCAGTATGGTACCTGAAATAGTTTACACATTTGAGAATTCTTTGTCACTGCTAGGACATGGTGGACCAGAGCCTATAGTACGACCACTGGACGTAAGGTTCGGATACTGTACATACTGAATGGTACATTGGTTCATGCTGACACACACACACACACACACACACACACACACACACACACACACACACACACACACAGTAAATTAGGGGAAATTAGTATAGTTGGCATTTTTTTATGGAAGTGGGCAGAAACCAGATAACCCAGAGAAAACTCATAAAGACACAATGACAACATGCACAGAAAGGAATAGACACACAAGCTCAGCATTAAACCCTGGAGGTGTGAGGCAACAATGCTACCCACTGCAGTAATGTGCCTTTGGCTGGAAAACTTGTTTAGGCAATTTCATATTATGGAAATAAGTGGTTTGTTTGGCTTGGGAAAAAAAAAGCAGTCCTAATGTCCACATCTCCTTACAAAGGGTTTAAACAGAGATTGAGGTTCATGTAACGCTTTATGGAGATGACCATCATGACTCCCTCTCTTAAAATAGAAATGGAAATGTAACTACAATCTATATCCAATCAATGCCCATTGGGTTATTGTTATTCTTGTCGTTGTTCTTGTTGTTTCATTTCTTTTTACTTTGAGATCCCATCTAATATGAAAACCTGCCTTTTGCCCAGTATTCCTAGGTGCAGAATATATAATCTAGATGCACCATTATCCTGATAAACAGGTTTCGGATTAGCTAAACACATAAATCTGAATCAGAATCAGGTTTATTGGTCAAATGTGTTTACAAACACAAACAAGGAATTATGTTTTCTGTTATCTGTTGGTGACTCTCAAAAGTACAGAAAAGTATTACCCTTTACATTTAACTTACAGACAGGACTACACAACACAATACAGACTACACAACACAATACAGACTATCCAAGACAATACACACTACAAAACATGGCAACATGGATTTATAGCCGACAACGCAGACTATGCAAGACAATATAGACTACACAAGACTATACAGCTTAAATACTGCAACATAATAAATAATAAAATAATAAAAGCTAAAAAAGTTTACTGGTTCTAATTGTAGTATTTTGAATTAAGAAACTGCCAAGCCTAAATTTACTTTCCCATGTGATTCTGCCCAGAATATTTGTTCTGTAAAAGAACAATGATAAAAACTTCTCAATGTGCAATTATTGATGTGGTAACACATTTGACCAAATGCTGATCTCTGTAATCTGCCTCAGCCATCCAAGAGAAGTAGACCATTTGAAATGACTGTTTTGATTTCATGATTAAATGAAGGAAAGGAAGCGTGACCTGAGATACACTTTTACGGAATGCTTTTCTCTGAGGAAATCACTGTCAGATATCCTACGGATGTTAGGCAAGACCTATAGCCACACTATTCATACCCTGACCAGGTTTTGTTTTCCCTTAGCAACCACTGTTGATTTGCAGAGGAAGTTTGCGTAGTGTGTAGCAGACTAATTCACAGAATATAAAAAAGGGATAGAGAGAGAGAGAGAGAGAGAGAGAGAGAAATGAAAGACTATACACTATGGCAAACTTTCCAACATGTGAATGATATCAGCTCGTCCAGAGGATTAAGTATAACTACTTAGTTAATATAGAATACATTTTTACCAGAGGGATTTTTTTTTACGTGTTTAAGTTTTAATATTGTTAAAATGCTATTAAATTATCTCACAGTATAATAATAATAATAATAATTCATTCATTCATCTTCTACCGCTATATCCGATCTTCTCGGGTCACGGGGAGCCTGTGCCTATCTCAGGCGTCTATGGGCATTAAGGCAGGATACACCCTGGATGGAATGCCAACCCATCGCAGGGCACACACACGCACATTCACACACACAATCATACACTAGGGACAATTTTCCAAGGTGCCAATCAACCTACCGTGCATGTTTTTGGACCGGGAGGAAACCGGAGAACCCGGAGAAAAACCCCCTTGAGGCACGGGGAGAACATGCAAACTCCACACACACACATGGCCGAGACGGGAATCGAACCCGGATCCTGGCGGTGTGAGGCGAACGTGCTAACCACTAAGCCACCGTGCCCCCATAATAATAATAATGAAATAAAAAATAAAGCATTTATTAAATGAATGTGAAACAATTTACTGCCATCATTATATGGTTTTTCCTTTTACCAGCTAGGAAACCCGCCAAGCCCCATCCTGTTGATGACTTCAGACTGGCTGGGGCAGGCAGATGTTTTTCTCAACATGCTCCTGAGGTGACTCAGTTCTTGCTTCACTCACTTCCTGTATGGGCACGGCAAAGCACTCTGATTGGTCGCCTGTTTAGTTATTTCCTGGAAAATAAAAACAATGAGGCATACATGTTCGAAAAGTTCGGGCCCTGTGTCAGAGAAGACCCTGTATGCTAGTTAATGCTTTTCATGTCAGCTCTCTAAAGAACTGCATCCTGCATCAGTGTCTATGAGGACGTCTAGCAGCAAAAGGCGAGAAAGGGGGGGTAGCACGACAGCAAATGGTAAAGTGAAAGCATTGAAAAGTGTTTGAAAGTGTTCAAGACGTAATCAGAGCCATGACGAACGATAGCAAAGGTCTAATTGCAGGTAAGTTCTGAATGACAGCAGTTTTTGTTGTTGGAAAGAAGCCATATCAATGATGGCGTGAAGATTTTTGATCGTTGTTGTTGTGGTTTGTTTCAGATAGACTACTTCTTAAAATCTAAACCAGTGCTTCAGATTTATAGATATTATTATGACACAAATTATTGTCCTTTCCAGGTCCTTCCTCTGACATAATTATCAATGCAGCTTCTTATTCTAATACTAAATATATACTTATACTTCTTATATCTCTAATATTATACCTTAACAACTGAAGGAAACCTGTATTGTTAGCATAAGCAGTTTTTGTAAAAATAAAAAACAACAACAAAAAAAAAACATGTCTAACATATAGTCAGATATACTTATTCTCACAAGCACAAGCAACTCTGATCAACATATAAAAGACACACATATGCAAATATACACAGTACAAGGGCACTTGAAGTTTGTGTACGTTGCACTAGTGCACTCAATATGTAAGCAACAAAAAACTCACCAAAGCACACACACACACACACACACACACACACACACACACACACACACACACACACACACACACACACTCACATACTCACATTGATTGTCTAATAGATATAAACAACAGCAATAACAATAAGCAAACAAATTAATTATTAATAATAATAATAATAATAATAATAATAATAATAATAATAATAATAATAATGAGGAGCACAGTGGTTTAGTGGTTAGCACGTTCACCTCACACCGAGTTCAAGTCCATTTGTCATGTGCCATGTGTGTGTGGAGTTTGCATGTTCTCCCCGTGCCTCAGGGGGTTTTTCTCCGGGTCCTCCGGTTTTCCCCCGGTCCAAAAACATGCATGATAGGTTGATTGGCACCTTGGAAAAAGTGTCCCTAGTGTATGAATGTGAGTGTGAATGTGAGTGTGTGTGTGTCCTGTGATGGATTGTCATTCCATCGAGGGTGTATCCTGCCTTAATGCCCATAGATGCCTGAGATCCCGGGACCCGAGGGAAGATCAGATAAAATGGTAGAAGATGAATGAATGAATGAATGAATAATAATAATAATAATAATAATAATAATAATGTAATGAAATACAATATCTGTTCTTTTTGTAGTAAATAAAACAAATTAATTATAGAACAATCCATTATGGTTGCAATCTTATTTAAAATCTTATATATGAAAGCTGACTGTCTTTCTTCATCTTGCGATGTGGATTGTAAAAGAATCCCATCAGAAAGAAATATTTAATATTTAGCATTACCTCCAACCTTACGTTCTTTCCTAGAATTGAACCACCAGTGTTAGTGGTGTAATTCAGACTAATGTACCATAATTTAATAAGACTTTACGTTCCATTCAGCTTGGATCACGTTTTCTTTTCCATCAGTGTTCAAGGTTCATTCTAATATTCTCCAACTGACATAATGGTGAAAAGAAATATTAAAATGCTCAATATTTCCAAATAGATTCCACTTGGTTGAAATTCCCTCTCCGTTTCGGAGTCACGTAGTTTTCATTAATAGACGGTCTTATAGCTTCGACAGCTTTTGGAAGTGAGAAATGGAATGAAAAGAAAATCAGGTGTGAACATCATTAATGAATATTCATCAAAAGCTATAAGCTTAGCGTAATTGCATTTGCCTGTCTGAGTCTCCTCTTGCAAAAACACAGACGAAAACATATCAATCGCAAAATCAAATCACATTTCTAATTATTATGGCTGCTAAACATAGTAATGAGAGTAATAATTAAGAGACATATCCAAGGCAGTATAAGCTTTTACACAACGAGATCATAATTGCATCCATAATGACGAGTGTCATTGTGATAAACTTGTGTTCTGTTCGTTGTTGTTCAACAGGTTTGTAAATTAAAATCTTATTCTCACACGTTAAATAGAAAAAGGTGCCACTTATCATCAGAGACTGAAGCTGTCAAAGAAGGACAAAGGTTTATGGCATAATATTTATCATGAATAATTAGAAATACACAGGAATTTTAGAATAATATTAACAAACCAGGCACCCCAGTCAGTTCACATGAGAGTTTTATATACGAGAGTGAGAAATGAGTCAGAACTTCATAAGGGGTTTTGGGAGTTTAAGCGTTTATTTGGTTTTTCTTCTTTTTTTTACATTTTTATTAGTTTGACTCAATTATTTGGAGTAAACCAAAAGGGAACATGTTATTTCATAGTAAACATATTTGATAGGTTTTTCAGTGTATTAATTGGTTTGGACCCACAGCTCTATAAAATGTAATGTGTGATAACTGTTGTTATCTATAGAAATTGAATATAGAAAAAAAAAAAGCAAAGCATAGAAAACCAGACATTACCGTTCGAGCGCGGAGAACTTGATCAGCCTCCTTTCAAATAATTCTCGTGTTTAATTTACACACAAATATGAATCCACCTTTGTAAAAATCGTTCTTCTGCTGCTCTTATCTGTCGACTCGAGTTACCTGAGACTGCGCGCTGCGAAAAATGGCCCGGATGAAAAGTTCTCTCCGCTGACTCTCAAGGCTGCTGCTGATCGACCTTGTCCTTGGCTTTCAGATGCCTATCACACTGTGTACACTCCTGATTCATTATGCTACATCTTGGAAAATTGAAACAAATTAACAAAATGGGCCGTTTCAGTGCAGCCATGAGCCAATTGCAGTTAAAGTGAATTTATGCCTCCCTTGCAAATTGAAACTGCACTAATGTTTGCTAATGTATTGACCCCCAGAGTCTTTTTTTTCTGTGGTGTGAACAAACTAAAACCAAAAGCATCTCGCTCTGCTGCCTCAGATTAAAGAGAATGGACGGAGGTTAATGTCGACTGCTGCATAACGAAACGGCTACATGTCGCTTTTAAGGCGTAGCCGCAGTTTGTTTTCTTGGGCTCTACCAGATGTTAGAGACGCCTTGACAGCGACACCGCATTCTAAAAGACTAGATAGATGAGGCCATATGGCAGAGGTCCAAACATGTATTTGGATGGTTCCCTTGGCCGTGGTGCAATCCTGTTTTTTTTTTTTTTTCTTTTTTGCCTCCTGTTTTGGCCAGATGGCTGTCACACAGACTATCCCTAACCCAGATTGGCCTAATTCACCATTATTCTTCTTTTAATGCGCTCATTAACAACATTACTGCTAATTGAATTTTAAGTCCTCTTCGATCAGGCTGTTTTTGGAAGTTGTAGTAGCAAACTGGCAACTTATTTATCAATTTCCAAGCTGGGCTTTTCCGATTTGGCCTCAGCGTTTTTAACGAAAAACCATGTTAGCTTTGTCAAACCTTAGCGTAATTATATTAATCTATTAAAATATTCAAATATATTAAAATGTCATTACGCAACATTGAGAGCATTCATTATATTTAGCTAACTTACGATTGTGCACACAAATGTACTACACAAAGTTTATATAAATGTAAATCGGATGAAACTGGCGTCCCTTATTATATTCATATAGTTATATTATATATAGAAAAATAGTTTGCGTTTTGCATTTGATATTTGTAAGACTACAAACTTTTTTGGAGCTAGCAAAAAGCCGACCTTTACATGGCAATGCAGACGAAAGTGAAGTGAAATGTAATAGTGCAGTTATACTTGAATAAAAGCACTCTGGGAATCATGTCTGAGAAGAACTGTTATATAATATAGCAGATTTTAGAGATATAATGCAGTACCATTATGTGCGTTTGTATTTGTAAAGGCTTTATATCTGTCTCAGTATTAGATTCAACCCTGACACAGATTTGACATAAGCCTAAATATTTCAGCAATAATAATAACAATGAAACATGAACCTTAGCTGAAAAAAAAGTTAAGTGAACTGAAAGAAATGCCACTGCAGGCAGTGTGGTCTGCGAACTCTGACCATTTCTCACATTGAGCCACATCACTTTCACAATTATACTTGTGGCATCCTTGTGTTTTTTTTTTAAATGTATGTTCTTTGGTTTATATTTTCGCTTGTGTCATTTCCATAATACTCGTTAACAATTGTATTAATAATCCTCATGGAATTTTCCATTTTTCTTTTGAAAGGGAGTGCTGTACTTTTTACGACCTGTATTAGAAATACTGAATAATACTGTAGATGGGAATCAGGTTACGTCCCTATTATACTTCAGCCTTCAAAAGAGAAAACCTTCAGCGTATAGCTCTATATGAAAGGGGAGGGAAGTTGAAGGCTTGACAGGTTCATGCTGGGTGGTTTTGTGATTGTATCCCCAAAACATGCAGCTATCTGTCATAAAAACACAGACTGCATATTTGCCCTGTGATTTTTTTTGTGTGTGTGCAGCCTTGTCTGTTCCATGGAACATGTAGTGGTTACAAGCCATGCTAATATAAGTCGCTTCAAGACACCGATGTACGCCATGTAATTCTGACAAACTACATATTGACTCGCACGGCAGAGCTCTGAAGATGTCTGCGATGTGATCAAAATGGCGCGTTTGAAGCCAGCACTGTCTTGTCTCCTTCCTCGGTCTCAGTGCGACGGGAGCATAGGAACGCGCCTGACATCCGCAGGAAGTTTTGTTCTGTCAGAAGGTGTTTGCAGGCTGACTTGGTGCAGTTAGTTCACTGCTAACCTTGTATTAGGAGGCTACCCATTCAGAGAGTGAGAAAGGTTGACAGTTAATTATGGGAGCCATGGATCGCTGTAGACATGTGCGTCAGCTGTGCTGTGCTTCACTCACCACTTGCTTACTGTGTTTTTTTTTCTCTCTCCCAGTGTTATTCTATTGTTTTCGCAAGCTGCTGAAATGAGTCTATTTTGCTGTGTGTGAGAAAGACCCTGAGGGCTTGCCATAATGATGGTAATAAGGGAGAGAGAGAGAGAGAGAGAGAGAGAGAGAGAGAGAGAGAGAGAGAGAGAGAGAGAGAGAGAGAGGGGGAGAGAGAGAGCTGTAACACATGTGAAAAGGGAAATAATTGGTGGAGTTGACCTTGTTGACATTTTTATGACTACATTACCATTGGCTCAAACCCCAGCTGCTGCCCCGCCAATGTAGCTTGCAATTAGCCTTAGAAATTAGCTGTTGTGTTTCACTGTAACACACAACATGTGTTCGTCTCTGAACACGGCGTACCTTGGCGAGGCAAGACTTCAGCCGGCGAATCAGTATGACACAAAAAATAAAGATACAAAAAGGGGCTTTACTAAGACCCTGACACACACACACACACACACACACATGCACGCACACACACACACATACACACGCACTACTTTCAGAACACTTCAGCATTTGGGACAGTGACTCCTCTGACACACTCCCACATGCTGACAAACCTTTACTGGCTTCTAGAAACAAATCATTGCTTCCTGTATGTGGGCAGTGGCAGCGTAGCAGTTAAGGTTTGCTTCAAATCACAGGACTGCCAAAGAACCACTGCAGGGCCCTTGCACAAGACCCTTAGTAACATAAGTCTGAGTTGTATCTTGCGTGTAGGTTGCTACTGAAAGGATAAAGTAAACAAAATGAAACAAAAAAAACAAAAAACACCAGAAACTCCTAGTCAAGCATTTTTGGAAAATATAGCAGTTGGGTTTTATTAAGGTTCACAAACACAAATCAACAAAGCACGCCGTGTAAAATTATTGTTCCTACAAAATCTTAGAGTTTTTATTGACAGACTGACCACTTCCAGGTTTGTCCAGGTTTTACGCTTGAATAAGGCATAAACACTTCTTATGCACATATAACCTCCATACACAGCCTTTCAATAGTCACTATTTAGTTAGTGTTTCATTTCACTAGAGATCAGCTGAGAAAGCAACATACAGCAATTTCGTTTGTCACATTCTCTTGTTGTTCATTACATTTACAGCGTTTGGCAGATGCCCTAATCCAGAGTGACTTACAACAGAGCAGTCGAGGGTTAAGGGCCCTGCTCAAGGGCCAATTAGTAGCTTCTTGGTGGTGGTGGTGGGATTTGAACTACAGATCTACCAACATCCTGTTCATCTGCCCAAATATCAAGAACACATTACTGAACTATACAGCTTTGTTTTCTGAAACCCCCACAATACATGGCAGGTTTGATTCTATTCCTAAAGTTGGATTGATCCGGAACTAAATTGCTTTCTCACACTGCTTTCTCTAACTATGTTAGACTGAAACAGAGACCAGCTTCATTTATTGCTTCAATTTTTTAATACTTTCAAAGATTTGTAACAATCAGTGTACTTATAATGAAACATTCTTTGTGAATGTCTTATTATGAATAGAAAACGCTTTGGTATATTTCCCCCATTGTGTCTCTCCCTGGGATTGTTTTTCTGTTGTGTCTCTAATTAATGTCAATATTCTTCCTCTTAATATATTTTGTTGTGTCTTTCTCCTAGGTACCTTTTTTTCTATGAGATCTTTTTTAATGTCTGATTTGCTCATTTTCCTGTGGTCTCTGTAATATGTTGTATGTTTATTTCTGAGGTGTCTCTCTCTCTCTCTCTCTCTCTCTCTCTCTCTCTCTCTCTCTCTCTCTCTCTCGTGTGTTTATTTCTGGGATCTTTTTCATTTTCTTTTCTTTTCTTTCTGGTGCGTCTCTCCCTGCTCTCTTTTTCTCCTCCATGTGTTTTTGATCTCTATTTTTGTAATGAAAGAGTTCATCACCCTAAAACATTTCTAAATGTTTTCTTTTCCTCAATATTTTTCCAAGATCTCTCTCTCTCTTTCTCTCTCGTTCTGTCTGATGGAACTCTTTACTGGCCCTTACGTCTTTTGCTGGTGTATCTTGTATGCCCACCCCCCTCGCCGGTGTCTCTCTTATGTGTCTCTCTTGGATATGTTTTCTTGGAAATAACTGTGCAAAGCTCATCTGTAGCAACTATTCTTGCACAAAGGAAAAGTAATGGCCTTTTTGGTCGGTAGCAATGCACCATTCCTATTATCACACCGACTCAACTGTGGTTTGACAGAATTAGGCTCAAAGGATGCATTGTGATCACGGTGGATCATGTTTCAAGGGCATACAGATCTAATGAGGCCTGGCTGGTGTTGTTTGCCTGCCCTGTTACAATAAGTGCTTATAGAGGCTGCACTGGATTCTAATCACAGCCAGTACAGCTAAGTAAATTTCTGTTAGAGCCAGTAAATGGCTATCTGTGTTACCTGAGGACACAAGGCTTGTTGAGAAAAGAGCTATAGGAGACAGCAGGGCTGAAGCAGCAGTTTATCAGGGCTGGAGTTGAGAGCTCTGATGAAAGGCAAACCCCAGTGACTTACTAAAGTATAAATGCAGACAGGTTCCTAAATCATGGTATAGCTTTAGCCACTCTATGTTTGACAAATAAAAAGAATGAGAGTTTCAATTTGTTCAGTCGAATGCTTGATTCAAGGCCGGATATTGCTTTAGGCCAGATGATGCAGGTCACAGGCCTTACACACAGTCTTACCCAGTGTTTCTGTTCTGGGCTGTCTAAGGGTACACTGTACAAGCTTGGAGTCTGACCACTTATACTGGCCAATAATTCTGAGGCATGTGATGGCTGTTTGTAGCAGTTCATTGTCCATTACACTGCAGTGTGCAATTTATATTGAGGCTATTTGAACGGAAACAATTTCTTCTCCTCTGTTAGCCATGGTGGAATGTGAAGACAGCTGTTAAGTCTGGATAAAAATATTTGAGCTTTTTTTACAGTTTGATAAAGATGCGGTGTACTGGCTCTGACTAATGTGCAATCTGATCATCCAATCAAAAGACATGATATGTTATTATTTCAACCTGGTGTCCCCTACTTGAAATCTGATTGGTTAAAGGAGCAGCCTCAAGCAAAATGTATTTGAGGCTACAAGTGCCGGTGCTGTTGATGATTCTGAAGGCCTTAAGGAAGATTTCTTTGACTCTCGCAACACATCATGTCTGAAATTTGATTGTATAGAAAATCTAATATAGACAGACAGTCCTAGAAGCAGCCCAACTGGGGATCAGAGTACTGGGAATAATTTAATACATATTCGCTGAAAATTTACTAAAAAGGTAAGTCAGTGATTCACTACCAAACTGTTTCAGTACAGGGCTTTATGTTAGGCGCACACACACACACACACACACACACACACACACACACACACACACACACACACACACACACACACACACACACACACACACACCTACTCAAATAGGTCTAATACATGTTCACTATTTAATTAAAATGTTCCATTTAGATTATTTTTATTAAACCTATTTAATTTGTGCCAATTTAATTGATTACTCAATGTTCTGAATATAATAAAAAAGTGTATTGCATTCATTTGATTTATTCTATTTTATTGTTTTAAAACATATTATAAAATATGGTTTTATATATTACTTAATTTATTTTAATTAAATTGTAAATTGTTAATAAATGTTAATAATAATAAACTGCATTAATAAAAAAAAAATGACAAGCAATTTTTATGTTTTGCATTTCTTCCCCTAACCATTATGAAATTATACCGAACAGACAATTTTTTTTCCCCCACAGGAAAAAAATCGTTAAAAACCGAGGTATGCACTGAACTAAGAATTTGATGTATTGTCTTAAATAGAAATCTCTCTCGGGGCACGGTGGCTTAGTGTTTAGCACGTGCGCCTCACACCTGCCAGGGTTCGGGATCATTTCCCGTCTCAGCCATGTGTGTGTGTGTGTGTGGAGTTCTCCCCGTGCCTTAGGGGTTTTTTCTCCTGGTTCTCCGGTTTCCTCCCGGTCCAAAAACATGCACAGTAGGTTGATTGGCAACTTGGAAAATTGTCCCTAGTGTATGAATGTGTGTGAGAATGTGTGTGTCTGTGTGTCCTGCGATGGGTTGGTATTCCATCCAGGGTGTATCCTGCCTTAATTCCCATAGATGCCTGAGATAGGCACAGGCTCCCCGTGACCCTCGGGAAGATCGATATAGCGGTAGAAGATGAATGAATGAATGAAGAAATCTCTCTCTCCTTGT
Organism: Kryptopterus vitreolus; assembly: GCA_030449085.1. Classification (NCBI taxonomy): domain Eukaryota; kingdom Metazoa; phylum Chordata; class Actinopteri; order Siluriformes; family Siluridae; genus Kryptopterus; species Kryptopterus vitreolus. The sequence continues at coordinate 11,235,569 of JACRUU010000016.1, forward strand.
CTCTCTCTCTATCTCGTGCTACCTATATATATATATATATATATATATATATCTATATAGGATATATATATCTATATATATATATATATATATATAATATATATATATATATTTGTTTTTTTTTGTTTTTTTGTTTTTTTTTAGGTATTGATGTTAAATGTGGGGGAAAAAAGATACAGTGCATTTTCATTTCCAATCATATAGAATTGATTTGCTCTTATTTTTGGATGTCCTCAAACTAATTCTGAAGTCTGCAATAGACATAGAACGTGTGAAGTTTTTTCTTCGCCCCTCCAGATTTGGAGTTAGACGTACATCCATGCAAGGCTGCTTATTGTCATGGCATGAGGCCGGCTAAAACCTGGAATACTGGATGTGTGTGACACTCCTCTGTTTTAACTCCTCAGCCAGCTCTTTACTTAGATTTAAAACAGTTTTTGGGTTTGGAGGCTTTCCTCCTACCACATCATTTTAGAGCGAAAAGCCAAGTTACGAAGGGTGTCTTCTTTTATCTGCACTGTTATACAAAATCTACAAACTTTACACTCATGGCAGAAAGCCCTGTCCATTAGAAACTGCCTCTTCTCTTGTGACACTCCTCATTATAGATTGGCCAAAAACATGCCTCAAATATTTACTCAGAGCTTAACCACGTTCATTTGTGCATTTTCCCTACATCGCGTGATTACAGCACAGGGAATGATTTTGATTTTCAGAAAGCGGGCTTTGCTGGTAATTCTAGGGATTAACGTGATGATGGAAGACAGCTAGGCAAAAGCAGAAAGCTTTTTTTGCGCACGCACAACTAGCATTCCTAGAGGGGCGAGTCCCTCCGTTTATTATATTTTATTGCATTTTTGAATTGTGTACATCTTAAATCAGTGGGTAACCAAGTCCAGGTCATCTTCAGCAAAATGTCTGCTTATTTGTAGAGCTCCATTCTGAGAGTCAGCAGGGGAGGAAACTTCTAATGCTTCTTTTTTTCTTCTTTCCTTGTTCTTTATTTTTCAAATAAATAAAATCCCCATGAAAGCTAACGATTCATGTTCCCTCACTTAGGAAGGGGTCATCTTATAAAATATTTGACCCTTAGATTTAACAGGCTAATCTGAAAACCATTTTGCCCTTACTCTCATTTCTGGACAGTAAATGAAATTAGACCACCCTGGAAAATATTCGTAGTGAAGAAGTAATGCACAAGGTTAGAAGGGGAAATTATTTTATTTCCTAAACAAGTATTTTCCACAAACATACAAACACACACCCACCCACACACACACACACACAAGCATACAAAAGCTTAACACAGCTGGAAATGTCCCTTCAAGTGCAGATGCTGACCAAAGGTAAGAACACAAAGTGGTATTAAATCATCAGCGCGTGTTCACGCAGGCTAGTGGAGAGTTAGAATTTATGAAAGCAATTCTTCAGTCAAACAATGGATTTTAATAATTACCCAAAATCTCCAAAACATTTTTAAGTTGCTGAAGTTTGCTGTTTTAGTCCCGAACGTGAGTTTAATGGAAAGTTTGGAAATCCCACAGCTGTCAGATTTGTGTTGAGCAAACTGCATGTCTAAAATTGGCACGCATTTTGTGTCACAAACCATGTTGAGATGTTCAATTACTCAGTTAGACATAGCTGACCTTGACAGAACTAGTACTCTCATTTCTCAGCCATACTAACTCCTGTGTAATAGCTCAACTGTATTTCCAACCCTGACCTACTTGTACTAGCATACTAAATTGTATATGTTATTTATTCATATAATATATATATATATATATATATATATATATATATATATATATATATATATTATATATATATATATATACATATGTGGTGTGTGTGTGTGTGTGTGTGTGTGTACACAATACATTTCAGTATGAAACTCCAGTTATTTTATAAATATTTTATAAAATAAAGAACAAGGAAAGAAAAAAAGAAGTTCTCAGAATGTAGCTCTACAAATAAGCAGACATTTTGATGAAGATGACCAGGACTTGTTTACCCACTGATTTAAGAATTCAAAAATGCAATTATATATAATATTTTTTAAATGACTTCACCTGCATTTTTCACAATGTTAAAACTAGTTGGTAGGTCTTGTAGCCGAATAGCCAGAGTCCAAATCTGAAGATCTGAAGAAGCTTTATATTCCAATCATGTCTTGGCGGGTTCAACTAGTGGTTCTAAGCGAAAAGAATTGTGTCACTTTATCTATTTATCTAAACAATGCTGTAACATTAGGGGTCGTTGTGTTTGAACGGAATTGATTAACCGTTGTCATTGGAGCTTGGATTGGATTAAAGAGGAGGTCACACATGCTCTTCTGGAGAACAACCTAAAGGCACTGAGCCCTTTTTTTTTGTCTGCACACAGCACACATGACAGCTGAGGATTGTTACTTTAAATGCCATTTGGCTTAGTCAGATGGTGAATGTGTCTGCACTTGTGTGTGCACAGTTAACATGTTATTTGAGTGCCTTCATTAGCGCTTCTGAGTCTAGGCTCATTAGTGAGCGAGTGTGCGAGTGCGCGGGGGTTAGTGCGTGTGCGCGCACACGGACCCTAGCTGATAGGGGTAAGAAGAGGACCTGTGATTGCTGGGTGTGGAGTCTGATCAAGGCTGACAGTATTTAACATAATTATGAAAAGCTTCAGTCACAGTGCCATTAAATAAACACCTCTGCAGAAGAGGGAGGATCTGATGATAGAAAGAGGGAAAGGGTGAGTGAGAGAAAGAAAGAGAAAGTGAGGGAGATAGGGGGTCATTTCTCAGTCATGAGATGAGACGTGTGTGTGTGTGAGTCTTCTCATTACTGCACAGCTTGACCCACACACACTTCCTGTCTCTCAGCAGTAGGCGCTTGCGCACACACTCACGCACACAAACATGTGCATTGATGGTGCAAAGCTGTACAGTAAGTTAGCTTACATGGGATTTTTCATCAGATCCATGTTCAATAAAACAACGACTGCTAAGATAATCAAGTGCAACTATGTGCATTACAAGCCCCTTGAACTCAGTTTGAACTCACTTCGAGCAAAATGTGTTTGAACATCTGGGACACGACTTGGCTTGCAGTATCTGGCTGTTTAGTCAGGAAGTATCAAAGGAAAACAACCTGATCGCCGGTTCGATCCGGAGCTCAGGTTACTGGCTAGGAGGACAGAACATTCTTCTCGTCGTGTTCTCGTAGGTTCCATGATTGTTTTGTTACTCCTGTTTGAATTGTCAAACAGAAATCATTGATGATATTTGACTGGCTGATAAGTGTTTGGGTCTGGAGATAATATTATAACAAAAGTGTTATCATTTACATGTGATTATTCTAATGTGGTGGGGCTCCAGGGTCAAGGGTTCGATTCCCGCCTCCGTCATATGTGTGTGTGGAGTTTGCATGTTCTCCCTGTGACTCAGGGGGTTTCTGGGTTCTCTGGTTTTCCTCCCGGCCCAAAAACATGCACGGGAGGTTGATTGGCACCTCGGAAAAATTGTCCCTAGTGTATGAATGTGTGTGTGTGAATGTGAGTGCGTGTGCACCATGCAATGGGTTGGCATTCTATACAGGGTGTATCGTGGCTTGATGCGCCTGAGATAGGCACAGGTTCCCTACGACTCGAGGGAAGATCTGATAAAGCGGTAGAATGATTGAATGAATATTCATATGTGAAACCGTTAAACTCGTATCTATATACATATATTATATATCCTTTTCCCTTGTGCATTTTTTTTTTCAATTAAAATAACAGAATAGTACCCTTGCACTTTAGGGAATTAATATGGACCGCTTTCTGTGAAATTCAAAGGGCACTAATTTGCGAAATTGGACTTACATTCTTACTTTGATAAACTACTGGTGGCTAAGAGCACTCCTTTAAAAAAGCCCAGCAGTCTAATCAAATAACAGAAACTCATATTTCTGCTGCAGGATTTTTTTTTTCTTCTTTTCTTTCCTTTATGCCATTTAATGCCGTCCTCTTTAAAAACGTAATGCGGATGCTGTGAAATTGCATTTGACGTTTTTTCATGAGATCTGTTTACAACTTTGTATTTCTAAAGAAGAAGACGATTTGAAACCGAAAATGTTCAGAATAATATGCTGTAAAAAGTCGTATTTTAATAATGCGAGTGATTCAGGCTGCCATAAGGCTGTTTCCAAGTGGTTAAGGTGAGCGGCATTACGGTTTTCCCCGCTAATGAGACTCACAGTCTGGACCCCAGACTATCTGATCCGTTTGCCTCTAATTGCCAGTGTCCTCTGAGAATAAGGCCTTAATAATCAGCCCTGTCTTTACATCTCTCTCTCTCTCTTAGGATTGCCTTGATTATAACCATATGCTCTCGACATCTCCTTAAAAGATAAGGCCATCACTGATGTCATACATTCAGACACGTTTTTTCCTCCTCTGTCTGAACACTTGTGGTAAAGCTGAACATCGAGGAGCTAAACGATCCCTCAGGTAATTGTATTTAGAAAGTTCGTAACGGCTCCCTTTTCAGATATGACTGCAATTATGGAGCCTAAGGATCCGATGCATGACGTGCCCTTTTAGATGAAGGCCTCTTTTGCATTCCACATAGACATTAAGCCTCACATATGATGTATATGGCGACATGCGTTGGGCAGCCGTGCAGTCTGGGGACAGCCTGAAGACGTGCCTGACAAGGTGACGAGAAACAGACACTCGGCAACACACTCCTCCATGGCAGTGCTCATGAGAACGCCTCTCTTCTCGTCTCTTACACTGTTCCCCTTAGGCTTTAGTTTTGTAATAGAAAACACATGACGCAACTAATAAAGCGCCTCTTTATTCCTCGCAAAGAAATATGACTAACGGCGTATTCGCGTCTTGGGCAATTAGAGCAGAGTCACTTATAGTAATATTGCAACGATCAAGAATGCAAAATGTTTGAGACGTCTGTCTCCCAGACGTATTGACATCATATTATACGTCGCTCTATTAGTCTGACCATTTTACCTCGTAGCAACCTTTTGCTTGCCTTGCTGTCAGACTCGGATACTTTTCAAAGCCCTGACTTGTTTAGGCGTACCATTACTAATTCCTCTTATAGTCCATAATATTTACACAGCAAATTAAAATGAGATAATGATTTTTTTTTCCCTGAAAGCACTTAGGTGTTCATGGCTGATGGAGTGTTCATTAAGGGGCAGCCATTGCCTGATGTAATTGCTTATTTCTTTCTTTTTTTGCTGCAGATAGTTAATTTGTTCTCTGTTTACGGCGGTTCGTGTATAATTTTCCGTTTAGATCCTATCTGAGGCGGCACCTCGAGTGAATGAGCCTGTTAATGACTTGACAAAAACAGATTCACATCAATCGCTGTTAGGTGTGACAAAATGACAAATTGACAAGGTAATAAGCGGCGCGTGTGAGGCAAGCCGCACAAGATTTACTCCCACATCTCTCTCGGCGTGCCCTAATCAAATAATTGCCCGGCGCATGGTTAATGTTGCACAAATTATGCCTGCATTAACCCAGTAATGGACACACACGAGAGACTGCGTTCGCCCTACAAATAATGATCGTTCCTTCTTCTTTTATCCGTCTTAATCATTGACCAAAGTTGTGTGATGTGCTTTTGTAACCGGTAAAACGACCAAGGAAAATGCAGCACAAATACATTCTTACAGGATGTTTTAAAACCCACTCGGTATGATCGTGTACTGTCTATCAGTGGCTGCGCTTAACCGGCACCTGGTCTTGTTACACCTTGATTAAGGGCTGTGGAAGAGTTAGTGGTTGTATCGCTTTCTCGGGTAACAAGTCTAAAGGTTCAGCCCAAGGCCACTACGGCGACTTACTCCGACACCCGACCTCAAGACCATCAAAATATAAAGCATGATAGAGCAATTCTTCTCAGGTGGTCCGAATATTGTTTCTTTATCCGTTTCTGTAAAATGTTTTTCGATTGCACTTTATATAGACATACAGTATGATGGGTCATTGTTATTTTGTGTTTGTGTACCTGTACTGTCTCACACACGATGTACTTTATGTGGCTTGGACTTAGTCTAGTCCTCAGCTCTGTGTTTTGTAGCTCTATGTTGTCATCTCATGTCACTGTATATATATATATATATATATATATATATATATATATATATATATATATATATATATATATATATATATATATATGACAATAAAAACCTCTTGACTATCTGTTAACGCTCTGAGATATCCACGAACTGGTCGTCTTGCAGAAGAATGGCTCGGAAAACTGCTATCGCTGGCATCATGGAAGTGTTGCACGATCTGATCGCACGAGTAACTTGGAGGACTCGACTAGCTTGTCATATACCTTACTGGCAGATCATCTGTGTTACGAATTTTGCATCGCTAAACAGTCTGTCGTAGATGAATGTGTAGCCTGAGGCACTTTTGAAACGTCTCCTTTCAGACTAGAAGCTATCGCCAGTGGTCCCACATCTGGAACTGCTGATTGACAAATAGGAAATCTTGTTTTGCGACAGCACTTAAACGGTAATTGCAACCTGCTTTCTCATTATGGATCTTCCATCTATAATCCGTGTCGCACTGGCAAAAAAAGTTGACTGTTGAAGGGTATCTATGAGGCATGAAGGGTAACATCTACTTAATTGAATCTCCCATCGGGCATATTAAAGGTAGTGACATGCAACAATGCCTCATATGGTTCAAATTTATGTAAGCCGGCAGAAGTGGACGCGAAATCTTCGGTGGCACAAGTGGTACGATACCGAAAAAAAACGAGCTGTTTATTTGGGTGTAAACAGGTTCGGACAATGTGTAAAGGACAGCGTACAGAACTAACCAATTTGGGATTCCATTACCAATACTGTTCTATGCTATAACGTGCTATAACTTTTGAGCCGTGCCGTCCATCAACAGGCAGGATGAACTGCACACTTGCCTGGCAAAGTTCCATTTCAGTGCCAGTTCAAAAAAACGACATCCAGTCCAGCTGGTACATTTTGCACTAATGAGGCCTTGCCAGCACTGGCTATCTTGTCTTTCATAGTGTCATGCTGTGGGGAAACTAATAACTAGACCTAGAGCACATTCTCATGATGCTTTGACTGAGTGCTTCAACTCACCATGGCAGTCCACAATACGTCTGCTGCACTTTGCACATGTGTCTACTCTGAATTGCACATCCCGAGTTTTGACTTTCACTGTCCGTTTATCTCTTTCACCGATCGCTGCCATGTCACCTGCCTGTGCTGTATTAAATTCATAATTTCATCATCTAGAGATGGTTATAAATCCCGAGGTTTTTATTTCACGTTTGAAGCAATCCTGGTTTTTTTTTTTAAAGAACATACATAGTGTTTAGCAGGAATTCATGCAGTTCAGACAAGCTCTGGCCTTCTTTCCTGATTCGTGACTCTTACCCTTTTTGCACTGTCGCTGATTAATTTTGGGTACGGTAGACACCGCAGACACCTTTGTACCGTTTACTCTGGCTATTTTAATTTCCGTTCTTTTCTCTTTTTTTTTTGGTCATTTCAGCTGAGAAATATCAACTGCCGGGTCTTCACTCTTATCTAACCTTTCCTGTACTTTCTTTTCCCACACTTCTGCAATTACGGAGTTTATCAACATGTCATCCGGGTCAGCGTACTCCCAGTCTTAAAGTAGGAGTCACAAATCGTTCACGAAAGTGATCAAAGCTCTCACCCACACCATGCTTTCTACGCCTGAAACGATGCCTGGCTAAATAGTAGTTAGCAAACTTCTCCAGTACTTTAATGGGATCTGCCGTCTCACTGTCACCTCATTCTTGCGTCTTGGAATTTCTCTGCCTTGCTCGCCAATCTAAGTATCTAGCCTGCTCACTGGATCCCTGTGAGTTCAGACAGAGGGCCATCGAAAGAGAAAGAAAAAAAAAAAGGAGCAAGACTTGAAAGTGTATCAGACTATTCTTATGCTAGCCGTGTTTCTAAATTACGGTCAATACAATTCAGTTGAACTTAATTCAATTTGATTTCTATAAGATTTTAACAATAGGCATTGTCACAAAGCAGCTATGCAGAAGTCTGAATGCAGATCTAGACCTCTAATGAGCAAGCCGGGGGCGACAGTGTCGAAGAAAACCTCCCTGAGACGACATGAGGAAGAAACCTTGAGAGAATCAGGAGTCCATAAGGAAACTTTTCTGCTTCTAGATGAGTGTTGAACAGCGGTGAAGTCTGAGGTTCAGCCGAAGCATATGGAGGTGAAATTTTATAGGGAAAAACAGCATTTTTTAAAATCAATTTGCTATAATGATTACAGGGATATAACGGTACACACATTTCACTGTTCGGCACCTTCGATATTGGTACAGAGCAAGGAAATTCAAAATATAATTTATAAATTTTTTTTATTACCATAGTGTATTTTTAACTTTAAAGGTTGAATTTTGTAAAACAATTTCAAACAAATTGATGTAAATAAAATAAAATATAATATCATAATTACTCATTTCTCATTTCTTAAATCACTTCTTTGAGTAATGGATTAAATAAACACCCATTAAGTTATATATGTATGTATTATATATATGTATGTATATGTATGTATATAAATGAAGCTGCATATAAAATACAAAAGAATTCATATCACTGCTGGCACAACAAAATCATGTACATGTACATCTTGGATTAAATGGATTAAATAAAAATATATAGATTGTACATTTGTTAGACTCTATCTGGGTGATAAAAAAGAGTATAAAAGCAGTGTGTTTATTTTATATATACATATAAAAAATTATATATAAATTATATAATATTATATATTATATTATATACACACATATATGTATGTATGTACGTATATGTATATACATATGTACTATTATATATATATATGATATATATATATCATTCACTCACATAATATGCCAAATTATCTTACAAAAGATGTATACAAATGAAGCTATATATAAAATACAAAATCATTAAATTCTGGTACAAAAAAATCATTACCTTGGAAAAAATTCATATTTATGATTTCTAATTTTTTTTATCAAACAATAACAAATCTGTGTAGTTATATTTATAACGGACAATACAAATTGTGAAGTCACAACCTATTTCAATATTTGGTGAATTTTGTGTTAAGGTACAGTTGTGTTTAGCATGGATGTAAAGAGTAGCCGTACTGACAGCATGTCAGCTGGAAGCAGTCTGGCTTATAGCTTCCATAATTGAGTTCTTTCTTCCTGCACAATGTTTTTTTATGCCTTACAATTGTATTATTTTTCTATCCCATGTAAACTCTATAGACTTGAATGTATAAAAAAAATCCCAGGAGGTCTGAAGTTTCTGAAATTGCACAAGTCGGTCAGTTTGAAATCCACATCATGGTCAGAGACACAGAGATCACAGTTTCTTCATTTGTAAGCTTGATAGCACCTCAGATTTATTCAGGGGGAAAAAATGACTGCCACTCTTACATTATTATTTACCTTTATTTATTAAGCGATTTTTTTTATCATATTTTTAATGCACCAGCACAGATGTCTTGTCCGTGCAACCCATGATACATTTCTATACTTCCAATGTGAAATTAGTCTAAAGCTCTTCACCTATTGGATAAAATCACTTAAAATAATTTGTGTTCTATTTTGTTTATTTCGTTTTAATGCTTTTTTTTTTTTAATTGTTATTATAGAAACTCTTGAGTGCTTCATCTGCAAAGATGTCCAGCTGGTGGACGGAGAACAACTGAAAAGGTTTTGTGACTGCAAGAACCTCATGGCACACCAAAGATGCCTGCTCACTTGGATCCGAACGGTACGCATTGTTTATTTTGCACACCGACTTTCTTTTATTTTGCACACCTGTGCTGACCAAGTGTGCTGTGTATCCAGACAAGCGCACACCTGGCCTTAGTGCAATACTTAGCCATGCATTTTCTTTCTGGGCCCGGTTTGGTCTAATCAGCATGTACAAGAAGTAAAAGACAGCAAGTAGAAAGTTAGCTTACACCTTCTTTGCACCTTTCGCAATTTTTCTTTTTTAATTAAGGCTTCCGAGAGGCTGGGTCGGCTGTGTAAGATGGCGGCGCGTCTGGCTGTTTTTTATTCTGCCGTCGGAGCTGTGTAAGGTTCTGTAGGTGGAGGTGGTAGGGGAGCTGTTCTCACCCCAGGACCAGTAATGAATCCGCACACAGTGTCGTCCATCATCGCTGCGCATTGGCCATCGATAGCCCATCGCTGTGATTAACTGCAGCCAATGGGTGTTGTAGTTAGTTCTGTTTAATTAAACTCCACGCTCAGTGCAAACACAAATGGATTTCAACCCGGAGAAAAAAAAAAAGCAAAAAAAGCAAGAAAGACATCCCTAATGGAGGTTGTCTCGAACTTTCTCTAAAATATTACAGAACACGGATGTAACGGCGGTTCTTCCTACCTAGCGGCAACCCTTTTTTTTATTGCCACAATAGAAAAGTGACTTAAGCACAAATCATGCATCTCCATCCGACAAGGAATGTGCAGGGCAGAGCTGAAAAAAATAATGGAGCTTCAGTATGGTTAAGTAATGGCAGTAATTAACAAGACCTCCCAGTTTGAAAGTATATCAAGGAGAATAAAATGAAGGCAAAAGCTCGTTTTGATTGGGCCTGCTTGTTTAGATTGTGACAGGAATCTGCCAACACAGCGATCGCTTGTCCCAACAGTTAATACTGCTTTATGGGTTTTGCGTCTTTTGATGAAAGTCTTGCTAAATCCTGTTTATGCAGTTGCCGTTTCATAAACACAGGCTCTCTGATTTGAAGACCGCCACAAATCCCAGCATGCCTTTTTTTTCTTTTTTCTTTTTTTTCAAAAACAGCCTCACACAGACACACACACACACACACACACACACACACACATGCGTATATATACACGCACAGGACTCGTCTGTTGTTTTCCAAATGAAATTGAAACCAGCGGATCTCCTTCATCATCATGCCGAAACTATTCCAAAATAGAGCACTCAAATCCGCAGCGAGATTATGATGATCAAAAGACACATTTTTCCAAAGTGACAAAGGATTTGTCTTCGTTTTTATATCCTGCTTAGCTCATGCTGGGACATACAGTTTTGTTCTTCTCGCTAAATAATGAATGGGTTTTCCTTATCGAACGAGCAGAAATTATATATCACTTATAGGGTTTCGCACATAATTATAAACTTTGCAAAAATCGGCCCCATGAATTTCTGGGTAAAACGACTCCGGTGTTTGGTTTAGCCATTTGCCTGGATTTGACAAAGCCAGAGTAACACTTGATGTGTGCAGCTGAAAGACACATTAGAGAGTCTAAGTGCTGCATAGCTCATGTGTGTGTGTGTGTGTGTAACAATAGTGAGTGTTGGCATGATACAAAAGTCATCTGTCGTATAGCTGTTAGGAGCCTGCGTGTAATTTCTGTCTGGTTTACACACCATAAGCGACTCTTACAATTCCAAATGAAAAGAGACAGTAGGAGACAATGGAAGAAAAAGAGAATAAGGGGGAAAAAAAGTAAGGAAGGGAGTAAAGAGAAAGAGAAACATGAATAAAAAAAAAGTGGTGACAAACAAATGGAAGCTATTTTGTCAATTTTTGTTTTGTACATACACTAAATATTTATATCATTTTATAGTTGATGGATGGGGTTTCAGTGAAAGTAGGCGCGTCTTCTTCTTGAACTTGGTTGTTGATCGTGTGTGCGCTTTTTGGGATCAATTACAATAATCAGATTGGGGCGAAACTGTGTTTTTGGCCCAGTTGGGCTCTTTCAAACCTTCTCCTCATGTGTGTTCTCTCTGTTTAAAATCCACGTGGCAAGTGTTTGAAAGTGTGTGCGTAGTGCTGGATTGGCATCTGACTTTCTCACACCCTATTCTTTGGATTACTTTATACAGTCCGGACAAAGCATTTCCCGAAGATGAATAAATCATAATAAAAAATAAATCATTATAAAGTGAAAGGCAACACTGTGGCTTAGTGGTTCGCACGTTCGCCTCACACCTCCAGGGTCAGGATTTGAGTCTCTGACATGTGTGTGTGGAGTTAATGCATGTTCTCCCCGTACCTGAAGTTTTTTTCTCCGGGTTCTCCGGTTTACTCCCGGTCCAAAAACATGCACAGTAGGTTGATTGGCACCTTGGAAAGTTGTCCCTAGTGTATGATTGTGTGTGTGAATGTGAGTGTGTGCGCCCTGCGATGGGTTGGCATTCCATACAGGGTGTATCTCGCCTTGAAGACTCTTGAGATAGTCACAGGCTCCCTGAGGAAGTTCGGAAGATGAATTAATGAATGAATAAAAATTTGAAATAGATATCGGTTAGTTCCTTGACCACCAAATTGAAGTGCATTTCTGACCTTGCTATACAATTTTATGATTATAATGCATAAATAAAAAAAAAAAAAAAAATATATATATATATATTATATATATATATATATATATATATTATATATATATATATGAGCGAACGGGAGAAAATGAGAAGAGTGGAGACAGAAGAGAGAAGAGAGCGGAGCAAAGTAGAAGGAGCCGTGTGCCTCCGACAGTCAAGCTGAACTCGGTGATTGACCTGTCACTTCTTGTCTGATAGATATCTCCCCGAAAAGCAGGTCAGCCACGTCCACCTAAAGTGCCTCTTAACCGCATTTTATGAAGCCAGAACATGTAATCCAATAACCATTTGACTCGTGAGTGCCTTGTGCCATGAAGCTTCCAATGAGAGCATGCAGGCCTACTGATACTACTCTTAAAGGCAACCTGGGTGAAGAAAATAAAAGAGATAATAAAGCAAAGTCCATGTCCTTATCTCAGATCACTAAGAACATTTACTGACTGGTTAGTAACAACAACAAAACCCAACCCACAATTCCTGCAGGATTTGTACTGTAGTACCCTTGGAGGAGAGAATAGATTGTGCATCCTTGTTGTATTGCCATCTTTTTTTTGTTGTTTTTTTTTTAGGCCAAAGCAACCCTCACCTATTTCAAAACCCCACCCGGGCTTAGAGAGACAAATAGTGCGACACGAAAACTAATTAACAAGCAGGAAGTAGTTAAGAGATGCAGCCGAGCGCCAGAGGCTCGATTTAAATATAGGGCCTGAGTCAGTGACTGAGTGGGCCTGGGAGATCCTGCCTCCTCTAGGCACACAGCTCAGTGACCTTTGGCCCTCATTAGGAGTGGGCTCCAAAGAGAGGGAGAGAGACTCCCGACAGGGTACAAGGACGTAGGAGGCATTAGGACAACTGAAACCAGGATCAGGCTTGTAGTGTAGCACTGCGGTAGCGATCTATTATTGTACCTTTGCTTTTTTTCCGTTAAAGTGTACAAATAATGCACATTTCTTTCGTTAGAAATAATTATAATTCAAAAACACATCAATAAATTTTTTTATTTTTATTTATTTTTGTATTTTTTTGCCGACTTGGATTTACCATTTATTTATTAAAGCACCTGAGACAAACACATCGCGTCCGAGTTAAAGCGTTATGAGAAATTAAAACCGCGAAACCGCTTCAAGTTCATGCTAAAACCCTTTCATTTTCTGGTCCCCGCAAGACAAAAAGGGTTTGGTGCAGGATTGAGATACCCCAGAACAAGAGCAATATCATCCATTACTTCTCAGCGTAAAGCTCATGTCAAAACCACCGCAATCATTCGCTCCATATCCCGACATATGAATATGTTTTCCATTCTTGTATGAAAGGGCTGACATCTGTTTTCAGTCTGCCGCAGTTAATGGAAGTGATCTTACGTGAAAAATAATACTCTTTTCAAAATATGTAATTCAATCCATATGAAATAGACCTCAGAGTTATGGAGCAAATGACAAGGGAAAAATAGTGGATATGATTATGGTTGGCCAGATGCAGCGCAGTCTGTAAAATGCTAACAACTGCCTAAATTTAGCCCGCGCCCGGCGCTGGCTTCTGAGAAGTGGCCTTGGCTAAATGATGTTTAGGATTTTTCAAAGACATGCTCGCGAGAATAAAACGGTTTTATATGCTGGATTCAGTAAAAGGAGCTTAACCACAGTTCCTTAAGCTCCCTGCGTGCTGCGTATTGCATTTAGAGATATTTGGCGTGGCATAATACATTTACTTCCTGTAAATAAACGGGAGGGTGGACATTTTTCGCGAGGTTGATTTTATTGTTGTTTAATTACAGGGCTTTATGTTTCTTTTTTTTTTAAAAAGAATCATATGATGGGTTTTTTTTTCTTTCTTTTTTTCCTTTGTCTCTTCTCACACAAAAAGCTCTTGTGATCAAACAGAAGGGCGCATTCAGCGCTCGTGTCGCGCTTGTGACGAATGCGGCCGTGCCTTGGTGGGCGTATGAAGAATGCGCGCGGTTAAGTGGACTCCGTGTGCTGAGAGTAATCCTAAGTGGACGGGTTTAGATGTCATATTTCTCTCTCGCGCTCGCTCTCGTGCCTTGATAATTCTCATCATTGCAAACACACATGCATTTCCATTCATTAGCCAAACACTCTCAGCAATCAGGCCAGTGCGCCAGGGGGCAACAGGCCCCTTGTAAAATCACATCGCTTAATAGCACTGTTCCATAATTATATGCCATTAACATCTATCAAAATGAGCTCCCGCATGTCAGGCATATAAGCTCTGGATTTAGCCATCTCTCTCTCCCTCTCTCACTCTCTCTCCCTCTCTCTCTCTCTTTCTCTCAGCCCCTCTCTTCTGCACGTCTTTCCATTACCACGTCCAACGTTTCAAAGGATAAATCTGGCTAATTGCTAATGAGTAGCTTTTGTACTATGAGGTCCTTAATTATTTAGGTAATTAAATTACACGTAGTGCATAAAGTACACTATATATCTTTCCTCCTAAATTATGCATATCTAGTGCGCGATCACAGAAATGTAAAGTGTGCTTTTTACAGGTGAAAGAGTCTGTAAGCGTTCAACACTGTGCCATGTGTATTTAGCTTTAATACACTTTTATTCCAGGGGCTGAAGCGAGAGGAGCAGCTGAGGTGCCGCGTGTGTAATGCAGAGGTACGGCCACGATACACACATTTACATTTACATCACGGCATTTGGCAGACGTCCTTATCCAGAGCGACTTACAACTTTGAGGGTTGAGGGCCTTCTACTGAGGGATCTACTGGTCCAGAGGCCCATGCCTTAACCATTAAGCTACCACTGCCCTCTACACATAATATGCTTGAATTCTAAAAATCAAATCATCAGCTTTGACAGGAGTCCTGGATGTAATTCGAATCACAACTCTATATGAATCCCACTCATTCTGAATTTGTTGCTATAGTAACAGCTTATTGAGTAGTCGATGGCCGCTACACAAAATCTTGAAGACAAATTATTTTTTTTTACAAAGGAAAACATCTACTCATTGATTTTATTGACATCATTTGACTTGATGGACATTTTTACAAGTGGTCTCACGTGTCAGCCGATAAGTCTTTCCTTTTAATCATTTGGGGTCACCCAGTTGAGAATGGGCTCCTTGTTGATTCTACTTGAAGATGTTTCTTCCATCTAAGCCACTGTTTCACTCAATAGGGACCTGTGATGTTTACATTTCAAATCGGTATCCCTACAGGGGATTTTTTCCCAAGAAAATAACAAGTTGCACTGTTAACAGATAAAACAGATAAAAACTCTTTTTTTTTACCATAAAATATAATGTATTTAACTCCTTTTGGTATATGCTTAAAACTTATAGGAAAATATGCCTATATTATATGCATATATAACAGTGAATTATTTAATTGTATTTTTTATGTTGTAAATATATTTCTCTGTATTTTTGCATTCGCTCGTGCTTCATCAGAATCTTGCAATCAGCAGGTTTAATGCAGTTCAACATGTATACAAAAGACAATCAATTGATTATAATTTGCCCGGGGGGCGTGATGTTCTAATCTCCGGCAGTTGGACTGAAGCACAAGGCCACTGTCACAAATCCTGCATGTATACAGCAAAGAATATGTAAATCATTATCAGGACATTGTCTCCTGGAACAGAGCGAAACCCGCCGATTCAGCCCACTAATAGAACTAATGAGCAATCCCACTCCGGTTGAGACCGGTCTAAGAGCGGCCATGTTGGTTGTGCGTTTTATATGCCTTAAGGTTTATCTGCTAATAATGTTCCAGGACACCCGCAGCAGGGAGGAGTGGGGGGGTGGGAGAAATAAATGATCATAATATTTGGCACGGGAGGTGAGGGATGTAATTTCCCAATGCATATTCAGTGTGTGAGCTGAAATTTAGCAGTCAGTCCCCCAATACCTCCACGATGCTAATTCCACGAGGCCGTATCGCACGGCACTGCAGGAACTCATTTGTGGGAAATGACAGATGTTGATGTGGCGACACACGGGAGGTCAGCACTGCGGTGCGGCACACGTGTGCGGCGCAGCGTCCTACTTTTTCCTGCCGGCCCGTGTTATGATTTCAGGTGCGTATGCATGCTAACGTTCCAGCCGAACTCTGAGAAAGGTGGTAAACAGTAGTGACTATAAAAAGCTCAAACAGAGTGTGTATGAGTTATTAAAGGAAGGGGCTTTTCTTTTATGTCGGGATTTTGTCGTGTTTTAACTTGTATTCGGAAAAGTCTTTTTAAAACTTTTTTATAAGTGAATGTGAGTCAAAGACCCTTTGAATTAGAAACCTCAGTTTGCTGATGACTTTTTTTTTTTAGACCTCATTAAACAGATCAAGTTTGGAACTCATACAAATAGAATGTAAACGAAAGAAAAAAACACAGAATTAAGATATTTAGTTCATCTTTACACAAAATAATTGTGCATAATTATATTATACCCACACACCCGTCATAATAATTCTAAACTTTTACACAATTCTGGAGCTTCAAAATCAAAAATAAAAAAAACTGTATCTTGAACACGATGCCCAATTTGTATGTATTTTTTGTTTCTTCAAGCATGTATTTACAGTTTAGACCACCTGTATAATTCATTACTAATTATATAATATATTTTTTATTTTTATATCAAATTATAATTATTTTTAATTATAATGATTAAATATAATAATTATTAAATAATAATAACCATATTAATACTACTACTTCTACTACTACTACTAACATTAATATTATTATTATTATTAAATATTATTATTGTTGTTGTTGTTGTTGTTGTTATTATTATGAAAAATCAATTCAGCTGGTTCAGCTTTTTTTCCTTTCATGTTGAGTAACTTCAAATTTAGACTGGATGGTGCACCACAGCACACACCCTTCACTGCCAAAGTTCTTTAGATGTACTTTATTTTTAGTGAAGCATAGCGAAGTGAGGGCAAGCTGCATACACAACCCGGTTAAGTGACAACCACACCACAATATCATGCATTATTATCATTTTAAGCTTTAATCCCACCCACTCCCACCCCGCTGAAAAGCGGGGGACGCATCAGCACGCATTACAGCAATAACAGTCTCAACGAAAGGTCTATGCAGGTATTTCCCACATGGCATGAGCACAGGCACACAACATCCCAGTTCATACAAACCCCCCCCCACAAACAGTATTGAAAAAACTCATTACACATCACATGTAGTGGATCATGGCCCAGGGAAACCCATCACTTAAGATTGGATCAGCAGATGTGCAGCAACTGGTAACCAATAAATACAGCTAAAACAAAACAGTAAGTCAGAGAACAAACATTCAAACATATTAATGCCATCATATATAAATGCAGTTATATGAGAATTAAAAACCTTACAATACTTAAAAAAATAAATAAAATAAAACAAAAACATGACATTTAATGCACCTGCCAACTCTTAACTCCTTCATCTGGCTTCTATGTCTATTGGAACAAAATGAAAAAGACGCTTTATTTCATTACAGCCCATATGTCCTTTACAATCTCTCGTCCCTCAGGCTATTGTCTTTACTGAGTGACATAGAGGCTAGTCATTTCAAGATCACGGTGTTTTTTTTTTAGACCTAACCCAAACATTAAGAGCAGTATATAATGAGGAAAATAGCATTTAGAAGACCATAGGTCTCTGTCGTGTCTGGCCTGACTACACTTCAGTATAGATTTTGCAATAGATTATGTGCCCATTTAACGTTAGTGTGCATTAGCTGCCATCTGATGATTATCGGGCCAAAACAAATAATGGCTCCATTTAGGCCTTGTTGCCCTGGGGCATTAGAGTTCCTATTGTGTTTGTGTGTGTGTGTGTGTGTGTGTGTGTGTGTAAAACTTGGCTCAGCTAAATGATATATCTAAATATTAAGATATGTCTTCTCATATTTCAAGAGCCATTGAACCGTAATATCACCAGCATGACTGATCATGGGAATCTCTCTTTCTTTATTGCCCCTTCCCCTCTGTTTTTTTTTTTTCATTTTTGTCTTATTTTGCGCCTTGCAGCACCAAGTGGCCTCCACAACCCTCCATAATGGCTTGCAGACTCTCCCACCTGACCAGGGTAATGCAACCCAATACCCTTTAAATGGGAGTCATTTTCAGCTTTTGTTGCCTCGCCGAGCCTTTGGGGCAGCTGAGCGAGGCAGGCCGGGGACACTGAGCGTGCAAAACAATTTCGAGCAAAGTGAGCAGCACTCTTCCCTTCACCTTACTCTTGAGTGAACACACACACACACACACACACACACACACACACACACACACACACACACACAGTCTTCAATCAGTAGTATCATACACCAATTTTTTTTTCCTTTCTTTTTTTATTTTTATTTTGTTGAGAGGATACACCCACAACCCCAGTCAAGACCATCATCATCTTTTGTATCCACGAGTCCCTCACTGCCTCTAAGATGACGTCCTGTACTTTGTTTCTTTCTGCTTATATCCAGTGGGCTTTCAACTTCAATCAATGGATCAACAGGTTTTTCTCAGATTTAGGTTTATTGTGCCTCAATATCTCCTTTTGTCGGTCCTAGTGCTTTATTTATCCAGACAATTTCATGTGAATCAAACCCTATATATGAATACAGAATAATCAATTTGGATTCTATATAGAGTTGGTGAACAAACATCCACAAGTTATCTTGATATTTAAAGTAGTTGTGTAGTTGCTTAAATAATTTTTCTAGGCTTTCCATATCGCATATATGGGGCTTGTGGTACATGTTTGTTGCAATTTACCGTATTTTTCCATCATGTTACTCCCTGCACATACTCCATTATTAGAGCCACTGCCGCCTACTGTAGTGGATGTGCAATTATACTTTATTCTTGTACGGCAAAAAAGCATATTCCCCCGCGTCACACTCGCCTCCCCACCCCAACCCCCCACCCTATTTTAATGTTTAACATTTTCATAAGTAACAGTAATTTAATTACACAATTTAGTTACCCTCAGTAACTGTAACTGTTACTTTTATTTTGTGTATATATATATATATAGTATCTATATATATATATATATATATATATATATATATATTATATATATATATATATATATATATATATATATATATATATATATATATATATACGGGGGCACGGTGGCTTAGTGGTTAGCACGTTCGCCTCACACCGCCAGGGCCCGGGTTCGATTCCCGTCTCGGCCATGTGTGTGTGGAGTTTGTGCATGTTCTCCCCGTGTCTCAGGGTTTTTTTTCTCCGGGTTCTCCGGTTTCCTCCTGGTCCAAAAACATGCACGGTAGGTTGATTGGCACATTGGAAAATTGTCCCTAGTGTATGAATGTGTGTGTGTGAAGGTGTGTGTGCCCTGCGATGGGTTGGCATTCCATCCAGTTGTGTATCCTGCCTTAATGCCCATAGACGCCTGAGATAGGACACAGGACTCCCCGTGACCCGAGGGAAGATCGGATAAAGCGGTAGAAGATGAATGAATGAATGAATATATATATATATATATATATATATATATATATTATATATATATATATATATATATATATATATATATATATACACGTAAATAATGAATACAGTCATATTTTGTTAATGTATAGACCTTCGTCTTTAACTACAATTAGACTAGAAAGTAACTAAATATAGCAGCAGCTTTTGTTTGCTGTTGTTATGCTGTAACATCAGAGCAAGAAAGGGCAACTCGAAACGCTAAATAAAACCTACTTATATTGTGATACATGGATGTGAAGATGTCAAGCACTGAAATAACGCCTAATAGGAGCGTAGTATATTGCCAGTTTATACAGCACTTAGTTCCGGCCCGCTAATTTGATTGGTTGAGAGGCATTCCAAGAGTATTTAGAATACCCGCATTAGAACCGTTTCCTTGTGTGTATCATTTTACTTGCCTTTGTTCCCTTTTTCCACTTTTTATAGGACTGTCATATAAAACACAATAAGAATAATTAGAATTACTTCCATAACACACGCTTGTTGTCGACATCTGAGAGTAGCCTTATCATTCATTTTAACCACACACTTGTTCATGTGATATCACGGCAAACCCAGCACTGGATTTTACACACATTATTCCACAATCTCTAACCTCTAAACTCTAGTATTAGATTTTTTTATTTTAATTTTAGATTGAACAATAAATAGTGTTTTTTCATTAGATTACCAAACTGCAATGAATTTCAAATTAACTAACATTTTATTGTAATATATTATTATATATGATTATAAATTATATATATGATTATAAAGGATTATAATTATATATATATATATATATATATATATATATATATATATATATATATATGATTATATTATATCTATGATTATAAATTACAAATGACCCTATTCAAAATGTAATAAGTAGTGTAACTAATCACATTTGATTCGTTTTTGGTTACTTTCATTTGTCCACTAGGTGGCACTTACTGTAATTAACATTCTAAGGAAAAAAAATGTCAAACAGTCGTAAATAGTAGGTTATATTTTTTGAAATTGGGATGCATCATAATTAAATTTTTGATGGTTGGGGGGGTGCGGGCGACATTTTTGACGAGTGGGGGTGAATCTTTAACATTTTCAAAAGTAACTGTAATTTAATTAAATGTTGTTTTTTCTCAGTAACTGTAACAAATGAATGTTACTTTTATTTGGTAATTAAGTTACATAACACCATTACATGTAACTAGTTACTCCCCAACACTGTGTGCATGTGACAAATAAAATTTGAATTTGAGTATACAGTAAGTGATCTAATGCAAGGTCTTTTGGTTACAGGTGCAGGTTAAAATCATTGTTAGAGCTAAAACAGAATGCTTGCACTGCCTTATTTACTGCTATTACACAGACACACACAGACACACAGACACACACATGGTGGGTCTACAGTGTGGAAGAAGTCAACTTTCTCCCCCTTTTCATTATCCCGTGGTTGCCACCATTTTTTGACAATTGGCTAGGCTACTAAAAATGTGTGAATTCACACACATAGCCCAGTTACAAAAAAATCACAATATGCCTCTGCTTGTGCAAGAGCCACTTTCCAGCTCATAATACATGTAGCACATCATCTGACCTAATATTCCATTTGCACCACAGAGCCGTCGTTAGGTGTGAGTGAGTGAGAATGGAAATAGTAACCTTTTAGCGTAAAGTCAACCCCCCCCCCCCCTCAACCCCCCCCCCCCCCCCAAAAAAAAGGGAACATTTAATGTGTTCTGGATTAAATTCTGCAATAATGACCCTGTCCTAGCACATCTTCCCTAGCTACAGTTAACATTAGGAGGTGAGTATTGAAAAGCATGCGCAGTTTACAGTAGCAACAGCGAACTTTCTATCTTAGCTCTATTTGAATTGAAACAAAAAACAAAAAAAAACGAAAATTTCTAAAGTACTGCATTTACACATTTACTCTTGTTCAGTAACTGTTTTTTTACATAAATTAGCCAAATTACAGAGAAAATGAAATGGAGATAGAACTGCTGTTTATTTTAGATAGTAGTTATTATTATTATTAGTAGTAGTATTATTTTATTTGTAAGGAATTTGTTGAATTTAATTAGGGATTTATTTGAGATTTTTAAATATTTTCTTTAAATATACAGTAAATATGCTTTAAAAGGTTATTGTTATAATAACTAAGATTTGATATAATGTAATGTAATAGAATAGAATAGAACATACACATGGATATAATACGGTTATAATATAATTATAACCATGAAATATCTTATATTATGGATGTATATGTATGGATTACATACGCATATATGTAAGTATGTAAGTATGCTAAAAAGACTTAGACAATCAGTCTGGAACATAACAGTATCCTTGTAATATAAACATGTTGATTGCTCTTATTTGTTTGTTCCGTTTTCGCAGCCTTGTATGGCATTCTAAAAAGAATGAGAGCCAAGGTAAAGCAAACAATGGAATATTTCGATACATTTCGATTTTCAGCATGAATTTCCCAAAGAGCTAAAAATGTTTTTCACTCTTGCTTGATAAGAGAGTATTGTTTTTCCTTAAGTCATATTCTGTATTTGTCTCTGCTACCTGATGCAATTATACTGCAATCAGATTTTTACAATCTGATTGTAAGTCTAGATATGGATTGTGTGTGTGTGTGTGTTTGTCTTTTTTTCCTCATGTCCATTTTGGATTGAGTTGGATTAGTAAAAGCAGTCAGAGTGTGAAATCAGAGTTTGTTTGTTTGCTTCCGAGGCTGACGTTCAGCACAGCAGCCATGTGAGTGGTAGTTCGTGCCCTCATCAAACTGATGATGTTTCAGCAGCACTCAACATCAACTAATGCATCAGTGTAATAACCTTTTAATGTCTGCATTATGGTGCCCATTTAATATTCACTCTCAGAACGATGTACTTGTAGATCAGCTACGATGGCTATGATGGTAATGATAATCATGCAGTGATTCTAAGCCATAAACCAATACAGTGCTCTGCTCTGCTCACCGGTGGTTAAAATGAAGAGCCTTCAACCATTATGGCTTTAGCAATAATAAAAAAAAAGTGCATTTTATTAATGCCACTTCTTGTTGTCGCTGCTGTTGTTATTTTTTCCTTGTTATTTTTTTTCTCCTCCGGTCTTAACAAGTGGCTTCAAAATGTGGGCCATTTGCATGAGTTATGCTAATTTGTTAGGGCAACGAATGCATTAATTTCATCAGCACATGGCCTCAAAGCAATAATTACCAGAGTAGGTGTGTCACAAGCAATCATGTTAAAAATTTGCCAGTTAATTATTAAGATTTTGTTCGGAGGGACCGAGATTTGACACGAGTAGCTGAGGGAGAGAGAGAGAGAGAGAGAGAGAGAGAGAGAGAGAGAGAGAGAGGTGGGGGGGAGGTGGGTGATCTAATGTTCTTGCGGCCCGCTGCAAGGTGCTTGTTGTTTTGTTGGCCTCCGGAGCAGAAAGGCAGGAGAGTTTCTTTTTTCTTTTTTTCCCCTTTTGCATGTCGACAGCACACATTGTGCACTAATTACCACAAATAGCAGCAGGCTCGCTCTTGCTCTCTGAATCCAGTGGGGTGTAATTAGAAGAGAAAGGAGGGCAGAGGCTGGCCGTTGCCTTATGCCTTAACTAGCAGAGGCTGAGAAAGGACACAAGGACTCGTGATAGGAGGTGCTGTTGTGATAGATGATGCTCGATCAGTCTAAAGGGGTGAGGTGCCCTAAGAATGCTGGGTAATGTATGCTCATGGGAGTCGGTGTGCTGTCCTGTACTCACATTGTTTCTAGTTTCTTTCTATTAACCTTTTCTGTTGCTCTTCCTGTGTGAGAAGGTGATGAGCATGGTGGGTAATTCATGGCTGGACATATCAGTAGGCCATTTATTTGTGAGAAGCACATTTTTTAGTTATTAGTTTATTTATTTCCATTTTTATTATCCATTGTTCAAGAAAAAAAACAACAACACTGTACTATTTATTGACATTGCTAAAATAAAAGCAGATAACTGAGCTTAACTGAGAATAACGCACTATTCATTATCATTCTACACATACTGAATTACACATACATACATTGGCCAAGTTTTGATCTGTTGTCAGTGGAACATTTTTATTATTTCTTTAAACATTAATTATTGTTCACTAAGTAACACGAAGTAACACGAAAATCCCACACGATTGTGTTATATAAATCTCCTGTCAGACAGTAAAACCTGACCAACTGAATTTCTGTTATATGCATAAACATGATTATTGTTTTAATACAGGAGGCAGGTTGCAAATCTGAATATACATATGTATATAACTTAATTGTTAATTAAGTTCTTTAAATGTTTGTCTAAATGTATTGTCGTGCAATTCACAAACAATTGTATCCATTTCACAAACAATTAAGGTTAATCCTTCAGTTTAAATTTTACCAGAAATTATTTGGACAAATCAGAGGCTTTGTAGAAGTCCAAACAAACACATGAGTCGAACATAGATTTATCTGGTCATAATCAAATCCGCCACATTTGTAGAAAAGCCAACATGGAATTCCAGGAAAACTCCTCCTATCAGTGAAGCATGGTGGTGGAATTGTGAAGGGCTGCTTTTCTGTCTCTGGGCCAGGACAACTCCATGTTATTGAATTCCCAGGCCAATCAATAAATTCTTGAAGAGAATCTCCTGCCATCAGTCAGAGACTTAAAGCTGGGCCAAAAATAGGTGATGCAACAAGACAATGACCCTAAGCATCTGCATCTGCATCTTCTACCGCTTTATCCGATCTTCCATCGGGTCACAGGGAGCCTGTGCCTATCTCAGGCATCTATGGGCATTAAGGCAGGATACACCCTGGATGGAATGCCAACCCATCGCAGGGCACACACACACACATTCTCACACACATTCATACACTAGGGACAATTTTCCAAGGTGCCAATCAACCTATCATGCATGTTTTTGGACCAGGGGAAACCGGAGAACCCGGAGAAAAACCCCGAGGCACGGGGAGAACATGCAAACTCCACACACACATGACCGAGACGGGAATCGAACCCGGATCCTGGCGGTGTGAGGCGAACGTGCTAACCACGTGCTACGCCACCGTGCCCCACTACAATGACCCTAAGCATTTAAGCAAATCTAACAAGGAATGGGTTCAAAGGAAGAAGTTCTTCAAGAAGGCGTGGGCAAAAATCCCCAGCAATGGATGTGAGAGATAATGGGGTTTCACTTACTTTTGTACATACAACAATTTACTATTTTATGTAGGTATTTAGCTACTTGCAAAATTCCGCTCTACATAAACATGCAGATGATCAACAAACAACATTTAATTTAGAAAAAGCAGGTGATGATAAAATAAGAAAATCAAGGTAAAACAGAAAAGCCTGTAAAGCTAATATAGCTATATCTTATATATATATATATATATATATATATATATATATATATATATATACTGTATATATGAGCTTTTATATATACATATGAGCTTTATATATAATATACACACACACACACACACACACACACACACACACAAGTAAACAGATACGGGTCAAAACAATGATGCCGATGACCTAGAAACAATAGCTGGGTAACATGTGGAGCATTTAATGAACAGTAACAGAGAGAGGATATAAGGAGGCAAACTAATCATGAACCAAACACAGAACAGATGAACACAATAAGTAACCAGTTTGGGGCCGAGACAGAGCTAGAACAGAAACAAAGGCATGGTGCATAATAAACAAAAGCACATGGAGAATACAAAGCAAACCACATGACATTAAAGCAGCACTTGTCATGCTGGGCATATGTTATTACAGTACATTAGCTACAGGTTTCATTTTTTCACTTTCCTGGGTTTCTGGGAAATCAAAACATGAAGACTTGGCAGCACATTGGATATTTAACTTTACTGGTGGGCTTGCTAATGAATTTACAATTTGTCCGATGTTTAATGTTGTGTTTCTGTAATCAGTATGTTAGATTCATTAACCTGCGAGAGGTGATCGCCTGACTATTACCGTTTGTTTATTTATTTTTTTTTTTAATTTTTAATTTTTCTTTACCCGTCATTACATCGGTCTGTATAAACGTGTTTACTTTCAAAAGATATTTGAGTCTGGACCTGATGTATATCTGTTCATTGTACATCGCACTGTGCTGTTCATCATTATAAGGAACATAAGGACGTTGTTGTATTTAGCTTGTATTAGCCTGGATACAGTGCATGTGTTATATGGACATCTATTAGAGAGATCTCAATCAACCATTTTAAGACATTGGCAAAGTAATAAGCTAGCTGAGGTAACAAGTCTCAGAACTTCTGTAAAGGGAAGCCAAAGTCAAATAAACCCACAAATACTCTAAATAAAATAGCATGTCTTGATCGGATGAACTGATGTCTCATCGAACAGGAGGTTGGCATCTATCCTCGACACTCAAACTATAAATCTTCGACTCTGCTTTAAGGTGTGTGTGTGTGTGTGTGTGTGTGTGTGTGTGTGGAGGGGGTAGAACTTTTCTTAATCCACTAACACCCTCTGGAAGCCTTGCTCCTCCCATCTCTCAAGTGCCTCCTTGAGGTGAACAAGCCCATATGTGCTCCTCTCCATCAAGCACTCTGGGAAATAAAACATATTAATCATGGCATGAATCCAAATGAAAGCGTTATTTGTAAGTGCAGATACAAGATTCACCGCTGCAAAGAAAGTGGGCGTCTGTCTTCCTCACGACTCTCAGATGTACAGCAAGAGATGATGACACATAAACAGGTTCTCATTGTATATTGTCTGAACTGGATTTGGCCTTGATTCTCTTTTACACTATTGTACTGAGTGCTTGCAGTTATTTCTTTTGTTCCTTCGATTCTATTTCGTTTAGATTTTCGGTCTCAGCAGTTCGCAAAAGAATAACAGAAAGATATATTCTTATCCTTATGTGTGTAGAAAAAATATAATGAATTTATTTGTCACGTGTACATTACAGCACAGTGAAACTCTTTCTTTGCATATCTCAGGATATTAAAAAGCAGGGGTCAGAGGGCAGGGTCAGCCATGCTACCGTTCCCCCAGAGCAGATTAAGGTTAAGTGCTTAAGGACCCAACAGCGGGAGCTTGGCAGTACTGGGACTTGAACCACAAACCTTGAGTGATCTATTGTCTTAACCGTTGAGCTACCACTTCCCTGTATTGAAACTATATTGTAGGGCATTACCCTGTAGCATTGTTTATATCTGTATATTACTCCAAAGATCCCGGCCTCAATGAACTGCCTCAATGAACTCTACTATCCTGCTCATGCAATTATTCAATTAGTAAAATAACAGAAAGAACAAACCTGAGGAGTTATTAAGGAGGCTGAAAATATGAAGGTATAGGGACATTGAAATGCATTTAGCATCTAACCAGAAATTCATAAGTAGCTTATTTACAATGTCAGTGGTATGAGGTACATAATTACAAAGGTGAGAATGAATATATATATATATATATATATATATATATATATATATATATATATATATATATATATATATATATATATATATATATATAATGATTATGGATGGTGCAAAGATGCATAATAATAAGTATTTTAAATACAGAAAGTGAGAGTGCAGTAGTGATAGTTAATGCTGTACGATCAGCTTTTCAGTGCAGTAAGGTGGGGGAAAACGATTTTTCAGTCTATTTGCGTGGGCTCTGAGGCATCTGTAGCATCTGTGTAATGGGGACATGTGTAAACAGTCCATGGTTGGGGTGTGAGCTAATGCCCCTCGCCGTTTTCAAACAGTGTTTCTTATAAATGTATAAGGTTATAAAGGTGGGTAGCTGGGTTCCAATGATTATTTGGGCATTATACTGATAGATAGATAGATAGATAGATAGATAGATAGATAGATAGATAGATAGAGATAGACAGACAGACAAATAGATATCTTATATCAATGCTGAATATTTATCTGTTCAGTCCAAATAACTTATTAGCATTTGGTTAAATCTCCAGTCTCTATTATTGGCAAATGTGTCTACCGGGCGACTTAACTCACTTGGACAGTCACATTGGTATGGACCAGGTCCAGCTTAAGGGAGATGTGGGGTCAGGATTAGAATCGCCTCCATGAAGCTGCTGGTCACAATTAATATGTTAAAACAGCAGTTTTAATTTACATCAATAGCCAGGCAATGGCAGCCGGGTGTACGGTGTAAAGCTAATTGAACTCCATTTCTTTAACCCCTTTGCCCTCCTCCTCTCTCTCCACGTCTTCACACCAAGCTCAGCTCATTTGGGCTCGGCTTTGTGAAGGTCCTGTGGCGCACTCAATCAGATACGCCTTTAATTGGCTCTCAGGCATTCAGATTGAAACCGATGGAGGATTAATAACAGCCACAACCGGTTGGCTTGAAGGTTTGTAGCCCGTGGAAAGGGATGGCGAAATTGGATGAAGGTACCGGTCCAGGCTACATTTTTGATTGCAGACAGGATGATGGTGGAGTTAATAGAACACGCTGTCACATATAAACACACATACAATCTCATAGAGCACCATTCTCTAGTGGTCCATTTTTGTGTGCATTAATGTGTGTGTGTGTGTGTGTGTGTGTGTGTGTGTGTGCTTGTGCTGCCCTGAAGCTCATTCCCCTTGTCATCACCCTCCACCTTTCCCTCACGCAGACACACATACACAGATGCACAAAGAGCCAGGTGTTCAGCTGTGGAAGCGGATCTTTATCCTAAACATACACAGACACGCACATGTGTGCACACAGCTCAGGCATGTCCCAGTGAGGCACATGTTTACTGAAAACCTGCAGAGATGTGCAAGGCTTTACTGCCGTGTGTGTTTTGACAACTGCGGATGAAAGGACGGCAGTGGTGAGAGCAAGATGAGGCTTTTATGATTGAAACATTCTTACTAAATGCTGGCACTGACCTCTGACCTCCAGGCCAGATGGAGGAACTCAAAGGCAGCGCAAACCATGACGATCTCGTCGACTAATTCCAGACAACACAAAGCTTTTTTTTTCCTTCGGTAAATTGTTATGAACTGTACAATTTGTATTCGAATATATTACAAATCAAAGGATAAAATAGTACAACATATTATTCTGTGAAATATAATGGAAAGCAAATGCCTTGACATGTCCTGAATACATTTTTAGTATTTTTATTAAACCTTTAGCTAGAAGGTAATTATTTATGCAGGATATACTGGTTTTATTTCTCCATATGTATGTTATATGAAGCTTGTACCTTCTGACTTAGTTCTTTTTTGTGATGTGCTAACCTCACCTGACAGATTAGAGGCAGGGACCCGCAGGATTTTTGTATTTTCTGATGTGTGTGTGTGTGTGTGTGTGAGAGAGAAAGACCTGTCAATGTTTGTCATTGTGGACATGCCTGAATAGTCATAGCCATCAAATCTTTCATATACTGAGGTCACTGAGCATTAATCCAAGCAGTACAGGCCAATGAAGATCCTAATATTCCCTTAGTGCACAACAGACCTTATTTAGCACCTAGCTGCAAGGAACAATATGCCAAACCATATATTAAGGCTTGTTTTGATGCTTTGATTCTATTAAAGGTTGTGCTTAATGTAATCAGTTACAGGCAGTCTTGAAGTAAAGGTCAGATTTTTTTTTTGGAATGCCGATTGATGACCTGTGCTTCACTTACTCATCCTGTATATGCAGCTCAAAGCAGAAAAGGTTTCTTCGTATAAAAAGAGTAAAAAAAAAAAAATAATAAAAATATATATATATATATATATATATATATATATATAATATATATATATATATATATATATATATATATATATATTCCTGTATTGTCATTTTTAGGTGGCAGAATGCAGAATAGAATTTCGATCAATACAAAGTATCAGTGCTTTAATATCCAGCTTCATAATATAGGTTCATTTCAAGACATGAGCTCAGACAAAAACTTAATCGACCCTGAGGGACCTCATGCTGTCAGCATGTTTGGGGCATGTCTGGAGCTTACACTGCTGACATTTAGTTTGGGGAGGGGGGGGTGGGGGGGGGTGGGGGGGGGGAGGGGGGGGGATTGGGGGGGGGGGGGGGGGGGCAAAGACGTCTGGGTCTGGTGGCTCTTTTTCAGCCTCATCACTCAGCATCATGGCTAATTTTGGGACATGACATGGATCAGGACAGTGATTTGAATCAGTTTGAAAGGAACAGATTGGTGGGAAAACAAAAGACATTTCATAATGTAAAAAATACAGCATACAGCTGTTGCCAGATTTGTGTGTTTGGTATGGTGTTCTAGCTAATATTATTAAATGCAACCAAACTCTTTTACAAAAATGCAGTTGATATGGGTTACATCTGGGAAAACCACCGTCACTGTATGCCTTCATAATTTCACACAATAGATTTTTATCCCTGCATACTTGTAAGATTATACTTTTAAAGCCCTGCATTTCGAATTTCCACAAAGCAACATAAAATGGCAACGCTGTCCATCTCCGAAGCTGTACACTTGATTTGTTGGTGACTACCAAACGTGTACATGATGTACTTCGACGTATGTCTCTCCATCAGGATTCATTGGCCTTCACACAATTGAGATAATGTCAGTAATATCATCTATAATAGATGACGCGATTAATACACAAGCGCAAAGCTGTTGGATCGACATTCCTCGGGGGTTGAAAAATGTGAGTTTTATAGAATACGATGAACCATTCAGAACATGTCCATTCACAGCGAGTCAGTCGCGGCGACGAGAAGACAAACGACACAAGACTTATGAATAATTCTGAATTGGGAGTGATCTAGCTTGAACGCGGCTATGAATCCACTTTAAAACAGCTTAGTTCATTATTAGCACGCCACTTAAGAAGCTTCTTGTCCGAAATGGCCCGATGTCCTCGACTGACCCGGTGTGTGGTGAGGCTTGCGTTACCCCAGACAGAAATGTCGTAGTCATCTTGTTAGCCTCCTGATGTAAGCCTCAGGCGTGGTGTCAGATGGTCTCAAAATTTACAGCTCAATTTGGTGGCCACAGATCCAGCTGAGTATGGCTGTGGGCTGTATTATAATGAAAATACCAATCCAAATTAGTGGCACTTGCCACAAGCGAAATGTTAATATCAGAGCTGGGACAAAAAAAAAATGCTACTTGGGGTGGGAGGGAGGCTTGGTGTTTATGGTTGTGACATTCCCAGTGTTAGTGGGTGTCCTATGGTATTCGGTAGCGTTTCGAAAGTTTTATGAGGCTTTGAGGAGAATGAACAATGGAGACACAGTAATGAGGTGGGGTATATCTACAGGCCTGGTTTTATATCAGTGCCATTTCACTGACCACTGAAGACTTGGATTATGAGGGAGACGGCTGTATCACTGAGGAAGACAGGGGGGCATGAATTGGCTGGCTAGTAGCAAGTGCAGTGTCTCCATTTGGTGCCTCGCCCTCCTGCCCTCTGGCACCAAGTAAATTAAAGCTTTTCTCTTCTGCTCCAATTTTCCACCAATGTCATGCTTATTACAGAAGGAAATTGCCATCAACTCATAGAAATAATGAAGGGAAATGAACACATTGCTGTCCGAGAGTAGTAAAAACACATTTTTATCCTTGTATCCTTCGAAAAACCGCACATATTATTTGGACCCTGTCTAAAATTATTTCCGTTTGAATGAAGCCAAACCCTGCATAAGCTTTGTATTGATATTAATCCCCCCCCACACACACACACACTCACGATGGATTGTTTGTGTGCAAGGCCTCGTTGCGTCACTGATTATGTGTCCGGTTAAGTCGTAGTTTTACACTTTACTTGTATAGACCTGGTTATCTTGCTTTCTAAGAATATGATCATTTTCGTTGCTTTCCAAAAAAACAGTAGACACATTTCACAATACACTTTCAGAAAAATGTTAGGAAACATGCTGAATATTTATCTACTGAGTACGTTTTATTGTGCTTTAAAAGCTAATGACTATTCGTTTCGTTTGAAATGCTTGCTGTGTCCATATGACAAAGTGTATAATATATATCCCTAGTATAAAATATTCGATTGGCCATGCCATATCGCTCCACCCCATTCTTCCAAGAATGTAAAAGCAAAAAAAAAAAATTAAAGTCAATTTACAGAAAATATGCCTGACCCCTGACTGCAATCTAACGTGGGGGGGTTAATGTCAGTGCAAATGTGCATTGAAGTGTGTTATGAGCAGCACATATTGATAGATAATGATTTACTCAATCACAGCTGAAGCGCCTGAGCTGATTGGCTCATATGACGGTCCCCAGTGTCCTCCCTGCACTTTTTTTTTTTCAATTAGAGGCCCATTTTATGTTGTAATGGTCCATTTACTATGGTTTATGCCTGATGAGTTTAGGCCATGGGTAATTACAAGGATTATTTACTTCTGTTAATTGAGGTCCCACATTTGCATGGGCGGTAAAGGTTAATGTCCTTTTGATATATATTTTCTTTCCTCCTTTCGCAGACTGAGACGTTCCCGTGTTCAGTATTGAAGTAGCTCATGCAGTCCATACTGTATTCTCAAGAATGGGTGTATTCGATGGGCTGCTTGCAACGTATTGTGTTTCTGTCAAAAGATATACAGTCTTCTGGCATGTTTAACATTTTGGAATCGTCTAATCAAAGATACTTTCGAAGCATTTTTAAGCTCATTATGCTGCAGATTTGCTGTGTATCAGTGCC
Organism: Kryptopterus vitreolus; assembly: GCA_030449085.1. Taxonomy (NCBI): domain Eukaryota; kingdom Metazoa; phylum Chordata; class Actinopteri; order Siluriformes; family Siluridae; genus Kryptopterus; species Kryptopterus vitreolus. Next base: position 11,268,121 of record JACRUU010000016.1, read on the forward strand.
GAAATACGTCAGCGTTTAAACAGGATACATATTCTCCTCATTCTCTCCATCATGGTATAAATCATGGTGGTTTTAATTAGCATGAAATTCAAACATGAAGCGACATCTGAAGTTTTTCTTTTTGCTACAGCTTTTAATAACTCTATATATAAATAATCTTTGTTTTAAAATTTGAAGGTAAGACACTAATGCTGAAATGACAACATCACCTCTCAAATTGTAAAAATAAAGATTTTTGCATCTTTGTTTTTTGTCCAGTCCTGACAAGCAGCATTAGTCCCCCCCCCACCCCCTCCCCCCCCCCCCCCCCCCCCCCCCCCCCCCCCCCCCCACTTGGTACCAAACGTGTCATAACTCCTTATAAAGCTTTATATCTGATGTATATGCATGTTAACTTAATCAATCATTATAAATCTCGTATACCACACTTACACGAAACACGCTGCGTACAGTATTTGGGTCGAATCATTTTTCTTTCAAATCTTTTTAGTTATTTGAATTCCAGGACCAAATATGTGAGTTTTGAAACAAAAAAAATGGAAAAAGAAGTCTGAATCTGCAACTGTCAAGATAATAGATGAGGCCATTTCATAAGCTAAATCTTCTGACAGAGACGCAATGTACTCTGCTAACACAATGCTCCTTTAAAGCAAGGAATTGCGTAAATATGTTAAATATTTCACATGGTCCTTGTGCCTTATATTGTGCATTTTATCGCAATAAAAGTGTCGGAGAAGGGAATGGGGTCGTCTATAACTCTTGGGTTATAGTTGCTTTGGCCTTCTTCGTTTTTAGTCCTATAGCATGTTCCTAATGTTTCGTGATCTATAGAGCCTCACTACTTATAGCATTATTGGCTGATTTTGATTCATCCTATTCACTGGCTTTGAATGGTGCTTCAATCCTTACAGTATATCCTTGAGCTTCTGGCCTTTTATACTTGATCCAATGGAAGACATTCACAAAGTAAAGCTTTTTATATTTTGACACTCTAACCTTTTTTGTGCAAACTATCAGCACCAGGCCTTCATTGTACAGAACATCATGTCTATATTTTCGAAATTAGGAAGCAGTATATCACAGGACTGTAACTTTTGCAGGTATCTAGGTGTAAATCCATGAGCCGCTGCTAACAAAGCATCTAATGTGACAGATAGTGCGCCCCCAAAGCTGTGCGGCATCAGTGTTCGAGACAGTAAGTGGAGAGAAGCAGCTGATGGAAACACTCCAGGCATTTGATGTGACTCACTTTAGCATGGATACTGTTTCACGCGCTGATCCTATTGAGTCTCTCCTCTCTTTGGTCCCGAGTTTTCTCTGTGTATCGTGTCTCAGTCCTCCGGGAGCTCTGCTCCTCTCCCACAGGACCGGTGCGGATCTGCCTTCAATTAAGGGATTACTGTATGTCAACATATGACTTCTCTTCATTGTGTGTGTTTTTCAAACACCAAGGTGTGTTTCCCTCCATTACTGTCGGGTTTCAGGTAATTTAGGGTAAAAGGATGGCAAACGGATAGGCCTCGTCTGACACCAGGGTAAAAAGGATGAAACACAATCAGCCACTTAAGGAATCAGCTTAGAGGAATAGTTCTCTTTCAGTAAAATATCGTATTTACACTCTTTGACTTTTTTTTTTTTTTTTAAAGGAGATGGCTATTATTAGCGTATTTTAATTTAAATTTTTTAATCTATGAGAGCGGTTTTACACAAATAAATGGTACAGCTTGAAGGCTCCCAAACAACACTCACACAACACACACACACACACACACACACACACACACACATATATATAGATATATATATATATATATATATATATATATATATATATATATATATATATATATATATATATATATATATATATATATATATATATATATATATATACAGTATTCTATTAACATAAAGCTCTATATTTTGGACAGTTGGAATTCTTTACTTTAGTAGTTTACTTTACTTAGAGTGTTATTATTTTACACAATGGCTTATGCGAATTCACACACCAGACAGGCATCGGTTCAAAGTTTGCCAGCAAAATTATAATGGAAACCTGAGAATACCGATACAGATAGAGTGGTATTTGTTTTCCGGTATTGTGACGTTGTGGAAATTTGTTTTGGTGAGGAGAGAAAATGTACACAATCTTTGAGTGATTGACTTTAACAGATACACTAAATCCCCCCCTCAACCTTTTACATTTTGAAAATGTTGGGATAAAGCCTTATACAGAACAATTAAACTTACAGTATCTCATTCCTACACCTGAGCAGTTGATTGTTCATGGGGCCCTGCATTAATACAGCTTGGTTACACCTCCTCATTATCCCTTCATGCATGGGATTACTTCATTTCTATAATAGCATGTGCATTTGCTTATATTTATGCATCGAGTACAATTTCAGGCAGTAACATAGTTTGTACATAGGATCACATATTCATCACATACAGCATTCTGTGCAAAAATCATATAACGACCTGAAATATGATTATTTCTGTAATGGTAGCTTTTTGGAGTAGAACTATTAAACTTGGCTCAGCTGCACAACTACTTTTTTGGGGGTGAAAATGTACTGTATGAATTTATTTTTTGTCTAAGTAAATCAAGCTTTTTATCCACTTTAACCAAATCACTAACATGGAAGAGGAAGGCTAAACTGTGAAAAAGTGGGTCTGAATTTATTTGTGTGTGTGTGTGTGTGTGTGTGTGTGTGTATGTGTATGTGTGTATATGTGTGTATGTGTGTGTGCTGTTAGCCTCAGGGCTTTAGCTAATGGGCCACCCAATTCTCAGTAGGCCCAGAGGCTGCAGCAGCTCTACATGAGTGGACCCTCATCATTAAACTCTCAAGCATTGCTCTTGCCTTAGCCGTGTTCTGGCAATCTCATCAAATAACCTCGCTAATTATCACTCCCTGTCTTCTGTAAACACATGTACGAGATATACTGATCTGCATTTAACCCTTTAAAAAAAAAAAACCAAAAAAACAACAACTTTAAGTTGCGAAAACTGTAGTCAAGTTTGGCTGAGTGGTTATCACAGTGCATGCCATGCATCTTGCACAATTAAAAAAAAAAAAAAAAAAAGAAAAATAAGTGTGTGAGTTGCATCAGTTTTAACAGCAAACTTTTGCTGGTCAACCGGAATGTTCCGGATCACACGACACCAGCACTAACCAGGATAATCTGCCAATCTAAGACACATTTTTCACCAGGCCTGAAGAAGCTAAAGCCATATTGCTAACACATGAAACGCATTCCATCACAGCTATAGGAGTTATACGTTAAGTGCTGAGATATATTCGAAACCAAGACATGATTCAAATCAATAAAGCTTTGAACAAGTACAGTTTTTACGTCAAGGGCTTCTTAGATTACATTTCAGCCTTTCAGTCAAGAATGCATCATTAATCTCAGCAGTAATATATATATATATATATATATATATATATATATATATATATATATATATATATATATATATATATATATTGTTTGCTTTGAAATTTGGTTTACATAGTACAACTAGAACAACTGCATTATACATTAGTTTCCCATCTAAGAATTCCAATCATACATTGTGTGGCTTCGCATAGAGTTGTTCAACCTTGAGAAAAGCCGACCGGTAATGAAGGTTCATTCTGTTGCCTTAAATAGAAAGCGCATGGATACTCTAATAGCTGTGTTCAATCTCTGCACTTGCAATGTTAAAGTTTCTCAAGTGGAGTCCTATTTGTATTCTTTTTACCTTTCCTTGATTTATGAAGCACACTCTTCAGCGCTCGGTGGTCAGTGAGTGGCTTCTGAATCCTCTCGCTAACGCAAGGGCAGTCCGTAGACATCCAGGCCCGTTGCTTAATGCATTCTTTTGTGACTGATGTCCTTTTAAATGGCGCTCATAATCTCCTTTGATATTGTGTACACGTTCCGAACGCGTTATCTCTGCATATAAACATGGGTAATAGCAATCGGAGTGTTTACGGGAGCGAAAGGGCCACTCGCCACACTATTTGCATGAGAATGTGACAGCCGGCTTAAATCGTATCGGCCCCTGCTCGATGTGCTTTCAAGGTCAACGCTGATGCTGCTGTTCATTGCTTTATGTCATTGGAGTTGTTTTGAAAAAACTCTTGCGATGTGAACACTGTAGGCAAAGTGAATGTAGATCTATTTTGGACAGATCTGCCCAGGACACAGACCGGCTTACCCAGGGAGCCTTTTGTGGTGCTTTGTTCACACTATTGTCTAAGTGAGCTAGATTTAAGTGTATTTTACATTAAAGTGCCTTTATGTGACATGGATTAACTGCAAAAGTTTGGTTCAAGGACTGTTTATACATTCCAAGTTCATGCACATAAAGAATGCTTTGATTATATATGCCATGTCATTCTTGTGCTACAGAAGAAGAATAGAATAGCCTTTATTTATACATTATAGCACAGTGAAATTCTTTCGTCGAATATTGTATCCCAGCTTGTGGAAACTGAGGTCAGAGTGCAGATTCAGCTATAATACAGAGCCCATGGAGAACAGAGGGTTAAGGCACTTGAATAAGGATCAGTAGCCGATCAGTTGCCCAGTTGTACATTCCTACCCAGGCATTAAGCAAAATGATGAATTTCACCCATTCATTTATTATTATTGATTTGCATTTTACCAATATATGGGTATAAAGTTGGAGAATCAAACCATACAGCACAGTTAACCGGACCAGGTAGTTACCAAGATTAAATAAATAAACATTGTAAATGGATTGTTGACAGCGAATTGGTCTTTCTTTGTACTGCAGCCTTCATTTGTGACTGCTTAGTCATCCTTACAAGCTTGCACCGCTAGCACACCCTGTACCTATGTCTTAATATTTTGGTCAAAGAATGGCAAATTCCTGAATTTTAGATTTTAAAAAAAAAAAAAAAAAAAAAAAAAAAAAATATATATATATATATATATATATATATATATATATATATATATATATATTCATTCATTCATTCATTCATCTTTACCGCTTTATCCGATCTTCCCTCGGGTCACGGGGAGCCTGTGCCTATCTCAGGCGTCTATGGGCATTAAGGCAGGATACACCCTGGATGGAATGCCAACCCATTGCAGGACACACACACACACACATTCACACACACATTCATACACTAGGGACAATTTTCCAAGGTGTCAATCAACCTACACGTGCATGTTTTTGGACCGGGGGGAAACCGGAGAACCCGGAGAAAAAACCCCCTGAGGCACGGGGAGAACATGCAATCTTTTTTGGATATATATTTGAGGATTCTCATGTTCATAACAAGATTTTCTGGCAATCTGATGTTGTATACATACAGTACTGTACAAACGTTTTAGGCAGGTCTGAAAAAAATCTGTAAACAAAGAATACTTTCAAAAGTGGAAGTGTTAATCATTTACTTTCAACAATGAACGAAATGCAGTGAATGAAGAAAAGAGAAATATTTGATGTGAACACCAATTCTTCTAGGTACACTTACACACAGTGTTTATGAAGGAACTCGGCTGGTAGGTTGTTCCATCTTGGAGAAGTAAACACAGATCTTCTGTGGATGGAGACGTTCTCACATCCTTCTGTCTCTTCATGGAATCCCACACACACTCCATGATGTTGAGATCAGGACTCTGTGGGGGTCGTGACATCACTTCCACTACTTCTAGTGCTTTAGAAGTTAGTAACAGCAAATATTGATTTGATTTTGATTTTTTTCATTTGTTTGCTCACTTTGCATATTGTAAATTGACAAAAATAAACAATCATTATTTATATTTCTTAAAGCATTCTTGTTTTTTTTTTACAGCATTTTTTCACACCGGCATAAAACTTTTGCACAGTGCTGTATATTTATATATGTGTGTGTGTGTGTGTGTGTGTGTGTGTGTGTGTGTGTGCACTTCTTTTGGTAGAGCTTACCGAATGTTACCGTTATTTCGAAAAATATTTCAACAGTAGTTATTGCTTATGGTTATTGCTTTATGAAGTGGGGAACAAACTGCCTGTGTTTGTTTAGTGAACACATGTAAAACTGTTACAGCTGTGCAACTTTTTTTACTCACAGACCATGAATTTCTGATAGCCAAAACAATAGAGTATCTGCATCGGTGTGTTTATTCACACACAATCACAGAGTAAAACAGCCAGCATCATTACATTCAAATCATTTTCATTTTATCATTTTAAAAACAAGGTGATGGTGAACGCCAGGCCAGTAGCTTTCGACTAAACTAGAATCTAAGTAATATGTTGCTCATACGTCGGTATGGTTCTGCGAGTTTATGTACTTTTTTTTCTGATTGTGAATCCGATGCTCTGTAATTTACATCGGATAAAAAAAAAAACCCCTCTTTTGCACAATTAATGAAGGTAAATGAAAGAACATGTCTTTACACAGTCAAAGTATGTCATCATAATAACAACAACATTGACTAAACACAATTTTCTTGTTCCTGCAGCTCCCGGTTTAGCTCGGCGCCTCTCCTCGTTAGAGCTGCATAAAGATTAAGGGAACAAGTGAGCACTAACTCACTTCCTCGAGCCTGCAGGGCAGCAGCAGCATGCTAATCTGCTATCAGTGTGGCATTCTCATTTGGCTTAAGAGATAGGCGAGCTTTTATAAGCAGCACCTCCGGATACAGCCTAGATTTCCCTACTCAAGATGATAAACTTGTTCTGGCACCTGTGTAATTTGCTAATGACACATAATTTTAGCATGAACCAACTGTAAAAGCAGAGTGAGAGATAGCAGCTCAAATTTCCACACTGGGAAAAGAAGCTCTGTCGCCGAGGCTTTTTAGACTGACGCCTGTGCGGTCATTTCAGCTGTCATTCTTCATATTTATTTATTTATTTATTTATTTATTTTATGAGGTGTGCTCGGTTTTCGGTCTTATTTGCAAAGATCACAGAAGTGCCTGGAGATGGGTAGATTTAATTAAGGGAAGTTGATGAAAGCACAAAGCCCTCGTCGTCTCACGAGTGTTTCCTCTGATAACAGTGAACATCCTGCCAGCGACAGGCTAAGCTGGAGAAAAGCTACAACTGTCACTGAGCTACACATCCAGAGGATTCATGTCACTTCTTTTTTTTTTTTTTTATTCATACATGCATGTCAGTGATGAAATAACTCCTAGACCAACTGGATGAGTGTAACTGTGTGAGGTCTTCTAATTCCTTTAAATCTATATGCATAAATTACACATATCAAATAGTTTTAGGGCAAAATTGATTGATCAGTCTTATGAAGTGATTTACACATGTTAGCAACTTCAACGGCCTGTTCATTACATTGGTTCATTAGGTGTACATAAAATAAAAATGCTCTATAGTGAGGGTTAATCCAATAGCCTAGAGTGTTTTAACCCCTTGGATGTGGGAAAATCACAACAAAGTGTCCATCATTACCGGCCAGAAATATTTCTCTAGCTCTAGAAACACTTTTTTTTTTTATCTTTCAGATCTCAGGCACTCATTTGTACCATTTTTAAGCTTCTACCTTCTGGTTGCAAGTTTTGGACTTTTAATTGTTTACTTTTTACCACAAGCCAAGACATTTTTCTGAGCAAACTTTTCTAAGCAATTAAGTAGAAAGTATCTTCTTTTTGCTCTGCAATAGAAACTGGCAATTATGCCTCCCTACTCATCAATGACTTGAATTAAATAATTACTTAAATTTTTTTTTTTTTTGGCAACGCTCATTAATTTACACCCTGGGTCCGTTACTACTGCACTAAAACTTAAAAAAAAGTTAGGATTCTTGTGTAAAACAAAATCAAATAATTTCCCAATCATTTAACCCTCAAGACAGCATATCAAATAAAATCTCCAATGCTTTTTGGAGAAATACATAGTTATTTTGAATTTTGAAAAAGTTATTTTTGTATTGAAAAGTTGGAAAGAGGGCAAAAAACGACTAGGAAAGTTCATTTGTAATGTTAACATGCAGTTCGTTAAGAAAATCCACCTGGAGCAACAACTAATTAGGTGATTGGGAGTAAAAAGAGCATCGCAGTGAGACTGAGTAATTTACAAGTAAATATGGAGAAAGGCTCAACACACAGTGTAAGACTATTAAACAGAAAGATTATTTAAGAACTAGACATGAGACATGTACTGAAGAAAATATGATTGATGCTTGCCGATGCAAACCGCAGCTCTTGGCGTGACCCCTTAGAGCCTGGTCTGTTTAAAATTTAGCGCTGACTTCGAAATGTTAGCTCATCCGGAGAGTGTTTAGACACCAAAGATGGCCGTTTGGCCGTCTTTTCGGGAGGGGGTGGGGCCAGTGACTGACGTGACATCATCAAATGATCCTTTTTAAAGCATCATTACTAATAATATTGTAATGTAAGAATTTGATCACATGGTACATAATATGTTTAAGACATTCTGAGAAATCTCTTTAAGCATGGAACCAAATATCCAATTGTGAATGGTCTTGACATTCTGGTCCGGTGTATTACAAACAGACACGACTCTGTAGGGACACTGCAAAGGCTCACTCAACTTCCAAAAACTGCTGTAAATGAACATAGTTTGTCACTACGTTCACAAATGCAAGTTAAAATGATACCATGCGAAGAAATAGACATCAACGACCTCCACAAACATTATTGCTTTTTCTGGGCCTTTTAATGTACAACTGTGATCTGGACAATCAAAAAGCTTTTAGAAATAATGGGTGTTATCATGTTGAAACGATGATGTATACTCACAAGAGGTGAGGGATGTTTTAGTTTTTTTCTCTATATACAGTTAAAATTCAGCATTGGTATTGAGGTGTTTCTGTGCAGCTGGCATGTGTGAAGGCATCATTAATGCATAATAACATATAGAGGTTTTGGAGGAATGTTTGCTGCCAACCAGACAATGCCTTTTTTCAGGGAATGACTATTTTTGTAGGTCAACGCCAAACCACTTTATGCATGTATTTCAACAGAAAGGCTCTAGAGTAAACGAGCCCCGGTGCTAAATAGGCCTGCCCACAGTCCAAACCTGTCACTATTTAAAAAGCTTTGGTGCATTATGAAATGAAATCTATGACAGAGGAGGTCCTGGACTGTAGTTTTCTTTCTGACAAATTGTGAAAACATTTACTAGAATTCTTATAGAAGCTCGTTGATTAAACAATAAAGAAATGCTTTTCGAAAAACACTGTACTTTCACTTGAAAGCATTTTTAGACCAAAGTTTATATTGGATTCAACCAAAGATTAGATTTTTGGTATGCATTTGGTATGATTAGATTTTTTATGTATGCAAATGGATGCATGTTTAAGGCCTCATTTCATAAGTAAAAATTAATTAGTAAAGATACAATATTCAATTCAGATGAAGTTGAAGTGAAGATGAATTATGATTAGTTTTTAAATATGATTCTGTTCATATTAAGTGTTTTGCCCTAAGCTGAAATTAAAATGGCATAGCAAAATCATTGGCAGGAGTAATAATCATACAGCAAGGAAGTGGCAAATTATGTGATGCATTAGATGGATTTAATGCATAAAAAAGACATCTATCTATCTATCTATCTATCTATCTATCTATCTATCTATCTATCTATCTATCTATCTATCTATCTATCTATCTCTATCTCTCTCTCTCTCTCTCTCTCTCTCTCTCTATCTATCTATCTATCTATATATATATATATATATATATATAGATATATATATATATATATATATATATATATATATATATATTCTGTAAACTAGAAAGTTTTCACTCAGAGCTCTGATTATGCCGTAAGCAAAGCCGTGGATGAAGCGAATGAGTGTACACTGTGGTCTCTTTGCGCTAATTAGCGAATCCTATCACTGTAAGCACAGACCACTAAGAGAAGAGTCAACCTTGCTCTCATTATGTATTCTTATCTCCTTTCAATCGAACATCGAGCAGATGGCACCTCCGTATCAAAAGATAATAATGATGTAGTTGGGAAATTAAGGTCTTATTAAAGCCCATTATATATGAAGAAGAGGAAAAAATGGGATTTCAGAATAGATGGAGACATTAGACAACATTAGATGGAGTCGTTCCATGATGTGTGTATATGCTCTATTACAAACTGACCCTGTTTTTTTCAGTCACCTGGTTCATATTCAGTGTCTTTTAATAAAAAAAAACCATAATTGAACCAGTGGTGGGAAAAAAAAGCAGAAAACTCACTGACCTGAGTGAAAAGTCTTCTGCTGAAGTAAACATTAACTCGTGAAAATGACACACAAAACTGACTCAAAGAGGAGTAAAAACACCTGAGTATTGTCTGGTCCAAAACTCAACATCTCTACTCTGAAAACGTTCCAATCCAAATTATGCAGTATACAGAAGATTGTAAAAATGCTAGCTGGATTGTTTCATTAGCCAAATACTGTTTTTACTAGCCTGCTAGGTGAGTTATCTAGCTCATGATAATTCCCTGTTTACAAGCATGAGTGCACATTTGTCCTTTTGAAGCTTTTGGCACAAATCTGTCACCTCATAAAACTGTCACCACATCAAAAAACACTGACCCTCCCTGCCAGCAGAGGTCACAATCTCTAGATTAGTAAATAAATGTTCACTTCCTTTTTTACTTCCCCCAGTTGCATATTTTGCTCCTCCATGCAAAATTATTTCAATTATTTTAATTAACGATTATTTCCGAGCTAAACAAACTCACACATGCATCCACATTCTTTCATTTAAGCATCTAAATTCTTCTTCTTCCGAATTTACTTTTTGGCCATAACTCACTACCTGCTGCTTCCTAAAGTTTTAACTACAGCCAAACCTATATGGCTAAGCAATATTGTATTTCATGGTTTGTACAAGTGAACCTTCTAACTTTGGATGCTTTGTCATACTGGGATTTGAACCCACAATCTTCCAGTCACTGCCTTAGCCGTAGCTTCCATCTCTCTGTTACAGAGCAGTCAGAGCAATCGTGTTTATTACCATTAGACCTAACTAGTGCTCGGTGACTCTAAGCGTATCTGAATGCTTTTTGCTCTCATGATGTGGCTTTTTTCACGTTTCACCAGGAAGCCTACACCTCAGTCAATATCTAACAAGAAGCTTTTGGTGAATACCATTAACTGGATGGCCTGTGTACATGCCAGGAGGCTTTTTAGGCCTCCTTTCAGATGCCATTATTAACTGAGTGACCAAAACGGTTGCATTAACAGGCGGCTTGAACGATTTACGATCAATATATCGCCACTACAGGGAGTGGGATTGCTTCGGTCCGATCGATTTTAGGTCATGGGCCGAAATTGCATTATGAAACGTAAACCAGCCATTGTTTGTGTGTAAATATATCTTTATTATTGGACTGTATTTCGGCTGCTTTGCCGAATCAGAATGGTATTGGTCCCAATTTGCTGTAATTGGCTACATCTAGATTGATGGTGCTGCCGCGCGCTACTCAGCTGGTCATAATATTGCGCTCCATGTGCGACCAATTCATTAGTAGTTTTACATTTCATTGCTGATACCGTGATGGAGAAAAGCCCCTACTCATCTGTGTTGTCACTCAGAATGTGAACTTGCGCCACTGTGAGAAAAGTTTCAAATGTCTCCCGACAACAAAGGGAAGAAGACTCTTCATGAAAAAGACTCGCCTCCCTTTGACATGTCAAATTATTGCTGTCAGGGACCTCATGACTCGAAATTCCTCTGTGGCTTATTAGTAGCCTGCAGCTCGCGCTCGCTGCTTTAACAGGGCTGACTAATGGACATGATTGGCAGACTACACCTAAAAAAAGGTCACAGCTCAAAAATGTGCCTCCTAATACCTATATACTGGACTGACTGTTCTAACTGTATTAATTATGTGTATATATATTGTGTATAAAATCTCTCAGCGCTGTCGCTTCATTTGCACATTGGAACAGCTTATTTATATCTATTAAAAGCTATATTCTAGAGAGGGAAAAATATCAATATAGTTAAGAAGGTGCTCTAAATATATGAGAAATCACAGCAGCTGATTGAAATTCTGTCTCTCTTTTGCTTCGCTGAAATTAGGTTCAGCTAACATTTCCCCTTGTCTTTTTATTTAAATGAAACCTATCTATGCCAGTCGAATACAGATTGCATGCTCTTATCCAATAACATGTTCACTAATAAGCAAACTGTTCAACAACATGGTACTGCCTCAGGCTGTAACCCTACAGGGTGAAACACACAGGTTAATGCACCTAGCAATATGTGTATATATAGTATACATTATGTGTGTGTGTGTGTGTGTGTGTTGTAAAGCACAATATAGTAAATTAAGCACTGGAACAGCTAGCAAGATGTGCTAAGGTGGCAAATTTTGAATAATATAAACGCTTTTCCTTGCTTGCGTTTGCATTCGTTTGCTCTTTTTGTTGTCGCGTTCATCTTTTTTTAATTATGCTGTGAATGATTGAAATTTTGGTCAGAAAATAAAAATGTGATCTTTCGGAAATTGATCGCAGTTTAGTAATAAAGGCCGTGTTTATTTCATTTGCACTATTTCGTCTGTTTTAGCGGTGAATAAAAATGCATTTCAACTCCATTGAAATTCAGCTCTAATCTAATGCCTCAGTATTAGAGTGCAGCTTATTGATCTCAGATTATTATCAGCAGCCTTCATTTTCCAGGTTAACTGATATTTTTTTGTTTCTGCAAAGTGTAATAAATTGCCTCGTCTAGGAAAAAAAACAAAAAAAAAAACACACAAAAAAACGCATATTGTGTAGGATCAAAGGGCACTTTATACAACCGACTATGTGGGAGAGGGAGAGTAGAAAGTGCCATGGCAGTCTTTTTTTTGGCTACACGGTAGAATAGTGGAAATCATCTGGATCTGAAAAAAAAGTAATTTGTATCTGTTATTAGATTTAGATGGATGACGAGAAAAAAGGAGTGCGATTGTTGCTCGCAATTTAAGTGTGTATATATAGTGCTATTTAATTTCAGTGCTACACTTAGACCTACGTAGCTTAGGGCAGCTGGATATTTAAAATTGCAATTTAAAAAGTGTATATGTATTATATATATATATATATATATATATCTATATATATATATATATAATTTTTAAATTGGTAAAATTGCATTGTTTAAAAAATATATTTTTTAAATGTTTCCGCTTATCACATTTAACAGATGTGCATTGTAAATGACCAGATAATGTGTGTGATTTATTATCGATCAGTGCACCTTTAAGGATATTAGAAGCCGGCAAGAAAGATAGATATTCTCTATGCAATTGGTACATGCTAGCCACAAATGGACCTGTCTGGGCCTCAGAAGGTTTGTGATTAATCTGTTTGGCTAAAATCACTTTGATTGGAAGGAAAGAGAGAGAGACAGAGAGAGAGAGAGAGGGAAGGAGGAAAAAAATAAACAAAGATAGAGAGGATAGCTTTATATTAGCTCTGGTAGTGATATTAAATGACTTGGAAGAGGTGAAATAAGAAGTCACCACATTGAACTCTCATATTCCCCAAAAGAACGCTGACATACACTGACTTTTTGGCGTTTTTACTTAGTTTACCAATACAGAAAGTATGCTGCCATGACATGACTTTAACTATATAGCTATTATGTAACGTTTAATATCTCAAACCTTATCATTCTGTGTATGGGGGCCATCAGTTGTGCTTTGCCTGTATCAATCCACCTCTTAATAAGCATCATTATAACACCATGGCTACAGAAACAGACAACATTCTACAGAGCACTGCATGACCGACAGGTATCTGAAACAACAAGAATAAACGCCATGACTAAAGGAAGAAATCCACTGAACACAGTTCAGCAAGTCTCCTTTCACTTTAGCCACAGCTGCGCCATCTGCATTCATCATCCCTATCAGACACATTTAATTAACCCCATAAAATTGATCCTGGCTTTTCTGTGCATTTTTGTAACCTTTTTTTTTTTTTAGTTCTCTGAACAGAGAGAACCCCGCAGGATTACAGAATTAAATTGTGTGTCTCGTTCAATCCTACAGGGGAAAAAACACAAAAGTATAAATGGTTCATAAAAAAAAAAAAAAAAAAAAAGACAATTATTTTCTCATGATATCCTAGCTTATCTTGTTCACCTTGAAAATGTCCTTGTCAATATATCTCCAACCAAATACATTTCTTCCCTGTCAGCAATTGCGGAAGGGAAAACAGTTATTGTGGGTTAGCAATCATACAGTTGTGCTCATAAGTTTACATACCCTGGCAGATTTTATGATTTCTCGGCTAGTTTTCAGAGAATATGAATGACAACGAAAAAAGAACGCTTCTTTTACTCTTTTTAAATCATAATGAGAACAGAAACTACCCATGATCCTGATCAAAAGTTTACATACCCCAGTTCTTCAATGCTGTGTACTGCCTCCTTTAACATCAGTTAAAAAAAAGTCTTTTATGGTAGTTGTGGATGAGGCTCTTTATCATCTCAGAAGATATCTGCTCATTCTTCTTTGCAAGAAGCCTCCGGTTCCTGTAAATTCTCTGCTTGTCTTGCATGAACTGCATGTTTAAGATCTCCCCAGAGTGTCTCAATGATATTGAGGTCAGTAGATCGAGTTGGCCAATCCAGAACCTTCACTTTATTCTTCTGTAGCCAATGACAGGTCAACTTGATCTTGTGTTTTGGATCATTGTCATGTTGGAATGGCCAAGTCCCATGTGCAGCTTCCGGGCTGATGAGTGCAAATTTTCCAACAGTTTTTTTTTTTGTTGATAAAATACTGCATTAATCTTGCCATCAATTTTGACCAAATTTTCTGTGCCTTTGTAGCTCACACATCCCCAAAACATCAGCCATCCATATCTGTGTTTCACAGGAGGACTGGTGTACCTTTTTTCATAGGCCTTGTTGACTCCTCTAGAAATGTAATGTTTATAGTTGTGGCCCAAAAGATCAATTTTGGTCTCATCACTGTAAATGCCTTTGTTCCAGAAGGCTTTTGTGGCTTGAGACCTGCACCCAACACAAATAGTGCGAGACAAGATTTGATGGGTGAACACGGGTGCTGGTTAGAATATATTCATGTTTGTGTGGGTTGCGGGAGAATATAATTATTTACAGGACTCCCTCAAAAAGGCCATAAAAATTTTATAAATGCACTGCAAGAAGCAAAAAGTAGATTAGGTTTTTAGCTGTTAGCGTTAACCCATGTCCTCCTTTTGGTCAGGGTCAGTGCCCCCTCTAACTCCAGCACCAAACTCCCTTATAGCCCTTATCAAATATGCTCTCTAATTGGTTCTTATCTCATCTACACTAAAAGTGTGACTGTAGCATACCATGATAAAATTGTTGTCCTGCTGGTTTTTGGAACCCCACTTATCCCCTTAACCGACAGGCAAATTCTCTGAAGTTGCAAATCGCATGAATAAAATTCACACTTGTATTTTTTTGTGTATGTGTGTGTGTGGAAAGTTTTAAGAAGCACGTTTCCTTGATTCAGCCAGCATCAGCGCCAGCTAGTTTAGTTGTTTTGCTCATCAATCATGGTGAGAGGAGTGGATTACACCTAATAAAGGTGGCGTTGATAGCTGAGACGTGGGTGTTGAAACTGTGGCTGTAGCGCCTCGACTGCAGGCGAGAGGTTCCATCTGGATCTGATCAGTGTAAGGCCGCAGGACCCACCATAATCGGCCCAGAGTAACTCAGGTAAACTATCACAGATGTGAGATAATTGCGAAGAGTTCGCTCTCAAAACAATATAATTCAGGGGGAAAGTCGCGAACCTCACAGCCTACGCATCACTACAGCTCTGTGAGGAACTCTGAAGGAGGAACTTGACTGAGGGCTTTTAATAAAGGGCTCTTTGTGCTCAGTAAATTTTTATTTATTTATTTTTCCAATTCCCGAGAGGAAGCTTAAGGTGTTTGAGGTCATAAATGTTGGTCATAGCTATTTTGGTCGCTGCAACTTTAAACAGAAAAGACCAGTTCAGTTCAAACTGCTATAAATAAAGACCTAATGGAACTAATAACATTTAGTTCTTACTTTTCTTTCTTCTTTTTGCACTGCTTATAAAATACCTTATACCAGCAAGACATTGTATGTATGTCTGTATATATATACTGTATGTTGTTAAGTGTTTAAATATAACTTATTATTAATCATTATTAAAAAAAAAAAAAAAAAAAAAATATAATATATATATATATATATATATATATATTATCTATATATATATATATATATATATATATATACCACCCATGTACATATGATATTATATTACCACCCAGTACATTAGTAGTTCTTTGTATCTATAGTGATATCTAAGTATTATTAACAAGCTCTGGACTCTGGATGAACTCCTTTGAAGTGTGGTAGTCACAAACAAATAACCACTTGTTTAATTTAATCAAATTAGAATCAGCAGGGCCATGTGGACATGATTCATGATTCAGAATTTCCAAAAGAAGTTGTGGACATCTTATTCCATCTAGATCTTTTAGTAGAAAACATCAATCAATGAAAACTGAGACTTACTCTGACACTCTTTTAACTCTCTGAACCTTTACCCTACATTCTACATTCATACCCTATATACATCATTTGGCCTGCATACATCATCTTACATACTACACCCAGGATAATATGGCCTACAAACTGCACCTTACATACAACACACAGGATAATATGACCTAGAGTATATAGTGCATTTTACATACTACACCCAGCATAATATGGTCTACATCCTGCACCTTACATACTACACCCAGGATATTATGGCCTACATACTGTACCTTACATATTACACCCAGTATAACATGGCCTACATATTACACCTTACATCCTCCACCCAGGAAACTGTGGCCTACATTGTGCATTTTTTATAATACACCCAGGATATTATGGCCTACATACTGTACCTTACATACTACACCCAGTATAACATGGCCTACATATTACACCTTACATCCTCCACCCAGGAAACTGTGGCCTACATTGTGAATTTTTTATAATACACCCAGGATATTACGGTCTTTTTTTACACTTTACATACCATACCCAGGATAATATAGACTACATACTGCATGTTATATACTACACCTAGGATACCGTGGCCTGCATACTGCACAATACATACTACTGTACATCCAGGCTGCTGTGGCATACATACTGCATGTTTCATACTACACCTAGGTTAATATGGCCTTTATACTGCATGTTGCATACTACACTCAGGATAATATGACCTATATACTACAGGCTACATACTACACCCAGGATAATATGACCTACATACTGCAGGTTACATACTACACCCAGGATAATATGACCTACATACTTTTATACTTACAAAATCTTGCATATTTGCAAGTATACAGTATAAGCAAACTACATAGGGCACAGGGTTTAGGTTTCATATATTTGGATGTTGGATAAATTATATAGCATCGATCTTTTTCAATAAATCCGAGTCTGACCATCAAACTTGCTTTTGTCTACTTTTCGTCCAGTCCACAATTGAATCTTGGATTTATTTCGAGTTCCAAAAAAAAACGCTAAATGCCGAAAGGCTAGAAATCCTAAATGTATGCGTAGCCATGCTTTTGGACCCATCCTTAACAGCACATTTTTCAGGAAAATCAACCAGTAAGTATCCTGCTATAAAATATGATAATTTGCACAAGGTGCTGTAAAAGTTTTATGTATTTATTTGCCCTAAACAGCATCCACTGCGTTATTAAATGAGAAGAAGAGGGCAAAAACTCAAGGCTCAGACCAGAAACAGGTGCTGAGGAAATAAAAAATCTGTTTTTTTTTTTTTTTTTTTTTATGAATCGTGTTTGGATCCAGCAATTACTTTCTCTCCAATTACCCAATTTTTTGCCCCCAAGAAAACAGTTGTCTTTTGGCTCACTAACATGAGCACAAGCACATCTCTGAGAGGCTAAGAGCCATTTTTGTGGTCATGCTTTAACAGCGTATGACTGGAGGGGAGGTAGAATCAATATAATCAGGAAGGGGGGAAAAAAAAAAAAAAAAACACGTCAAGAGGAAGAGAGAGAAAGTTGGATTCAGTCTGTGCATGTTCAAGGGTATTTTCAGTAATTGTAAATAATTGGTTGCTTCGCGGAGAAGTGACACGGATGCCAAGTCATACCAGGCTACATGGTAGAATATTCTAACTAATTGGCTCTTTCAAAAAGGCTAAGGCATTTTTAAGGTCCTCAAATTGGTCTTCTCTCCTTCAGAGAATGGCACAAGTGCCAAAACTAATTAGACCGTTGCTGATTGTTTAGAACCCGAAGTGCGCTAAGGCTAACCAGACAAGAGTGAGAGAGAGGCCGAGCCAGGAACTGCTCTACAATGTCTCAGCTGGGGAGCAAAAACAAAATGAGCCTTATTGGGTAAGAACTTCACAACAAGGCTTGCTTTGACAATATGTGGTGCACCAGCACAACAACAAAAAAAAGCCTCTCATTTCAGATCTCTTTAATCTGAGCATATGTGACTCACATACACTCTCTCTTTCTTTCTCTCTCTCTCTCTCTCTCTCTCAAGCTTTTGTTCTTTTTTCCTTGCAGATTTGGAGCTGTGGCTCTGCGGAATGGCATAGAATAAAGTCTCTAATGAGCGATGGTTGTGGCTTGAGGATCTTGTATCACACAGGGCTTCAGCATTTTTAATCAGAGAGAACATTTAGCGGCGTGTTTATCGGGCCGCTGTCACGTCGGCTCTGGGCTTTCGTGGTTGCCTGACCTTTGACCTGTGCTCTCGTCAGAGACCATACGGACTCCTGTTTCCATTTGTTTCCGAAAACGATGGTGCTTATTATCCGCAGCCTGTTGCCCTTTAGCGAAGGAAATTATCCAGCACTGTTTTGACTATACATATTTCCCTTTCGTAATTCATCACAGATGCTTTTGGTCTCTGTTTTCTTCAAAACTGTCCGACGTACATGTTCTTACCGCCAGCACGGTCCCAAAGTTTACAGCTAGAAATATGTATCAGCT
This sequence comes from Kryptopterus vitreolus, assembly GCA_030449085.1. NCBI lineage: Eukaryota > Metazoa > Chordata > Actinopteri > Siluriformes > Siluridae > Kryptopterus > Kryptopterus vitreolus. The sequence goes on from JACRUU010000016.1 coordinate 11,287,080, forward strand.
ATGCATTAACTGTGCCAACTGTGGGGCAACATATCATTTCCCATGGTGCACCGGGGAAGGTTGGTTTGGTGTGCCATGGTACAATAAAGCCCTGTAGAACACAGAGATGAAAATTGTGTGTGTGTTTGTGTGTGAGAGAGAGAGAGAGAGAGAGAGAGAGAGAGAGAAAGAGAGAGCGAGAGAGAGAGAGAGAGAGAGAGAGCGAGAGAAAGAGAGAGAGGGGCCAGTGTGTCCTAGTAGCCTCATTCTCCATGCTAGCAGAGCATGTCCCAACTGTTGCCAATTTATCAATGTAACGTGCACTAGTGGGCACAGTTTGAGCCTCCATTAGTGCAGGTGTTTCCATCCATCTCTGCCTCCCTCACTTACTCCACCTTGTCAGAGGAAACTAAATGGGGCATTTGAAGAAATGTAAACAAGCCTCAGTGGACGATTGGCGCGTCCTCAGGCCTAAACGCAGGGGAGGAGTTCAGGCCTGCTGTTCGACAAAAAAAAAAAAAAACTCTCAAAGTGCTTTATACGGCTCCATTTCATCACTCATCACTCGATTTCGCTCAGGGAAGACTGTCAATCTTTTTGCTACATCAGTCTTTTTGCCATCTGTTATGTTTTATTTATTTATTTATTTTCTCTGTGAGACACGAACCCTTGTGATTCTTAATAATCAAAGGCATTGTTAGAAAGGTTTCTAAATAGTCAACATTCCTTGTTTGTTTTCTTCTCACTGAGTTTATTCACTCATTATGAATGATAAACTGATAAAAAACAAAGGTAGGCTTGATTTTCTGATGCGCTGCATTTCTGTCCAATTCTGTCTATTCACATCTATCTATTTACATAGAGTACATAGACAAGTTAATGTCATTCGTAATAATTATGCAACTAGCTTGTGCATGAAAGATTTTTACTTCATTACAGATTTTGTACCTCACTACATTTCACTACATGGGGAGGTGATGGCTCAGTGTTTAAAGCACTGGCCTCTGGACTGGAAGTTCAAACCCTACCACCACCAAGCTGCCACTAGTGGGCCCTTGAGCATGTCCCTTAATGCTCACTTGCTCTGTTGTTAGTCGCTCTGGATGAGGGCGCCTGCTACATATGCCGTAAATGTACAAGTCAAATATACATTTTACTCAACTACACCTTGACAAATCAGTGAGTCCTTTTTATTTACGAGTGGAAAAAACCTTAAATGGTTTTAACCCCTTGTTGTCTGAATTTATTTACAATCATATAAATAAAATAAACTTTGCTTTCAAGCAGATACAATAATTGTGCAATCAGTGACTCCAATATGATCTATAGTACATGTCAAATATGCATCAACTGTCATTGGAGGAATGCATACATGAAAAACAGGGTGACAATCAGCTACAAGGGGTTAAACTTTTGATCGCATCTTAGTGGTATTACTCGGCAGTATCTATCTTGGAGGTTTATACTTGTATCTATGATAAAGTTCATTGTCAGTTCAAGCAGAACATTATATTATATATATATGTTTGTTTGGGTGGGGGCATGTGATTATTTTAATTGATATCATTAATAGTATTAATCAATAATAATAATAGTAGCATTATAGCTATGATAAAAC